>OZ017739.1:46016648-47216648 GCA_963969285.1 Odontomyia ornata
AAGACCCAAATTTCAACAATCGGATTAAAATTACGGGCACAGTAAGCAATCAAAGCTGAAAATCTGCACAAAAGCTGCACGTGTTCTAGAAACAGCAATTTCTAGATATTTTGCCCAAAACATGTTCCGACCATCAAAACACTAGTTTGGGGTAAACTTTTAAATCAAAACGTAAAAACGCGAAATTCGCACGTTTAAGGGGAGAAAAAGCCATTTAAAGTTTTGGGGAGTTGACACGTGAAAAATTGGGATTTTTCTGGCTTTCAACTACTAAATCCGCCCTTAAACTTTTGCCAAATACCACAAATTTATACTTTTTGGAAAATTCAGACGCTGACCTATTCATTAACACCAAAATATAGCACATCGGTTGAAAAATCAAGCCACAGCAATGCCGTAAAGGGAAAAAGTTTCCATAACCTGCCCCCAAAAATATAAGGAACCTTATAAAAATTAGTATTCTTATGAAAAGTACTACAAATTTGCATTTGGCGTAAACTACAGACTGACAGCTACAAAATGAGACCAACATTTTGATAATCGAATGGAAATTGTGGCTACAGTGAACGATGAAAGCCAGAGGTCGGACAAGGAAATTTACGTATTTTAGACAAATACATGTCTATGCCTCCTAAGCGTCATAAAAATTAGTATTTTCATGCAAATTACTACATATTTGCACTTGACGCAAACTAAACAAACGCAACTATAAGATAAGACCCAAATTTCAACAATCGGATTAAAATTACGGGCACAGTAAGCAATCAAAGCTGAAAATCTGCACAAAAACTGCACGTGTTCTAGGAACAGCAATTTCTAGATATTTTGTCAAAACATGTTGCGACCGTCAAAACACTAGTTTGGGTAAACTTTTAAATTAAAACGTAAAAACGCGAAATTCGCACGTTTGAGGGGAGAAAAAGCCATTTAAAGTTTTGGGGAGTTGACACGTGAAAAATTCGGATTTTTCTGGCTTTCAACTACTGAATCCGCCCTTAAGCTTTTGCACAATACCACAAATTTATACTTTTTGGAAAATTCAGACGCTGATCTTTTCATTTACATCAAAATATAGCACATCGGTTGAAAAATCAAGCCACAGCAATGCCGTAAAGGGAAAAAGTTTCCATAACCTGCCCCCAAAAATATAAGGAACCTTATAAAAATTAGTATTCTTATGAAAAGTACTACAAATTTATATTTCACGTAAACTACAGACTGACAGCTACAAAATGAGACCAACATTTTGATAATCGAATGGAAATTGTGGCTACAGTGAACGATGAAAGCCAGAGGTCGGACAAGGAAATATACGTATTTTAGACAAATACATGTCTATGCCTCCTAAGCGTCATAAAAATTAGTATTTTCATGCAAATTACTACATATTTGCACTTGACGCAAACTAAACAAACGCAACTATAAGATAAGACCCAAATTTCAACAATCGGATTAAAATTACGGGCACAGTAAGCAATCAAAGCTGAAAATCTGCACAAAAACTTCACGTGTTCTAGGAACAGCAATTTCTAGATATTTTGCCCAAAACATGTTCCGACCATCAAAACACTAGTTTGGGGTAAACTTTTAAATTAAAACGTAAAAACGCGAAATTCGCACGTTTAAGGGGAGAAAAAGCCATTTAAAGTTTTGGGGAGTTGACACGTGAAAAATTGGAATTTTTCTGGCTTTCAACTACTAAATCCGCCCTCAAACTTTTGCCAAATACCACAAATTTATACTTTTTGGAAAATTCAGACGCTGATCTATTCATTAACACCAAAATATAGCACATCGATTGAAAAATCAAGCCACAGCAATGCCGTAAAGGGAAAAAGTTTCCATAACCTGCCCCCAAAAATATAAGGAACCTTATAAAAATTATTATTCTTATGAAAAGTACTACAAATTTGCATTTGGCGTAAACTACAGACTGACAGCTACAAAATGAGACCAACATTTTGATAATCGAATGGAAATTGTGGCTACAGTGAACGATGAAAGCCAGAGGTCGGACAAGGAAATTTACGTATTTTAGACAAATACATGTCTATGCCTCCTAAGCGTCATAAAAATTAGTATTTTCATGCAAATTACTACATATTTGCACTTGACGCAAACTAAACAAACGCAACTATAAGATAAGACCCAAATTTCAACAATCGGATTAAAATTACGGGCACAGTAAGCAATCAAAGCTGAAAATCTGCACAAAAACTTCACGTGTTCTAGGAACAGCAATTTCTAGATATTTTGTCAAAACATGTTGCGACCGTCAAAACACTAGTTTGGGTAAACTTTTAAATTAAAACGTAAAAACGCGAAATTCGCACGTTTGAGGGGAGAAAAAGCCATTTAAAGTTTTGGGGAGTTGACACGTGAAAAATTCGGATTTTTCTGGCTTTCAACTACTGAATCCGCCCTTAAGCTTTTGCACAATACCACAAATTTATACTTTTTGGAAAATTCAGACGCTGATCTTTTCATTTACATCAAAATATAGCACATCGGTTGAAAAATCAAGCCACAGCAATGCCGTAAAGGGAAAAAGTTTCCATAACCTGCCCCCAAAAATATAAGGAACCTTATAAAAATTAGTATTCTTATGAAAAGTACTACAAATTTATATTTCACGTAAACTACAGACTGACAGCTACAAAATGAGACCAACATTTTGATAATCGAATGGAAATTGTGGCTACAGTGAACGATGAAAGCCAGAGGTCGGACAAGGAAATTTACGTATTTTAGACAAATACATGTCTATGCCTCCTAAGCGTCATAAAAATTAGTATTTTCATGCAAATTACTACATATTTGCACTTGACGCAAACTAAACAAACGCAACTATAAGATAAGACCCAAATTTCAACAATCGGATTAAAATTACGGGCACAGTAAGCAATCAAAGCTGAAAATCTGCACAAAAACTTCACGTGTTCTAGGAACAGCAATTTCTAGATATTTTGCCCAAAACATGTTCCGACCATCAAAACACTAGTTTGGGGTAAACTTTTAAATTAAAACGTAAAAACGCGAAATTCGCACGTTTAAGGGGAGAAAAAGCCATTTAAAGTTTTGGGGAGTTGACACGTGAAAAATTGGAATTTTTCTGGCTTTCAACTACTAAATCCGCCCTCAAACTTTTGCCAAATACCACAAATTTATACTTTTTGGAAAATTCAGACGCTGATCTATTCATTAACACCAAAATATAGCACATCGATTGAAAAATCAAGCCACAGCAATGCCGTAAAGGGAAAAAGTTTCCATAACCTGCCCCCAAAAATATAAGGAACCTTATAAAAATTAGTATTCTTATGAAAAGTACTAAAAATTTGTATTCGACGTAAACTACAGACTGACAGCTACAAAATGAGACCAACATTTTGATAATCGAATGGAAATTGTGGCTACAGTGAACGATGAAAGCCAGAGGTCGGACAAGGAAATTTACCTATTATAGACAAATACATGTCTATGCCTCCTAAGCGTCATAAAAATTAGTATTTTCATGCAAATTACTACATATTTGCATTTGACGCAAACTAAACAAACGCAACTATAAGATAAGACCCAAATTTCAACAATCGGATTAAAATTACGGGCACAGTAAGCAATCAAAGCTGAAAATCTGCACAAAAGCTGCACGTGTTCTAGAAACAGCAATTTCTAGATATTTTGCCCAAAACATGTTCCGACCATCAAAACACTAGTTTGGGGTAAACTTTTAAATCAAAACGTAAAAACGCGAAATTCGCACGTTTAAGGGGAGAAAAAGCCATTTAAAGTTTTGGGGAGTTGACACGTGAAAAATTGGGATTTTTCTGGCTTTCAACTACTAAATCCGCCCTTAAACTTTTGCCAAATACCACAAATTTATACTTTTTGGAAAATTCAGACGCTGACCTATTCATTAACACCAAAATATAGCACATCGGTTGAAAAATCAAGCCACAGCAATGCCGTAAAGGGAAAAAGTTTCCATAACCTGCCCCCAAAAATATAAGGAACCTTATAAAAATTAGTATTCTTATGAAAAGTACTACAAATTTGCATTTGGCGTAAACTACAGACTGACAGCTACAAAATGAGACCAACATTTTGATAATCGAATGGAAATTGTGGCTACAGTGAACGATGAAAGCCAGAGGTCGGACAAGGAAATTTACGTATTTTAGACAAATACATGTCTATGCCTCCTAAGCGTCATAAAAATTAGTATTTTCATGCAAATTACTACATATTTGCACTTGACGCAAACTAAACAAACGCAACTATAAGATAAGACCCAAATTTCAACAATCGGATTAAAATTACGGGCACAGTAAGCAATCAAAGCTGAAAATCTGCACAAAAACTGCACGTGTTCTAGGAACAGCAATTTCTAGATATTTTGTCAAAACATGTTGCGACCGTCAAAACACTAGTTTGGGTAAACTTTTAAATTAAAACGTAAAAACGCGAAATTCGCACGTTTGAGGGGAGAAAAAGCCATTTAAAGTTTTGGGGAGTTGACACGTGAAAAATTCGGATTTTTCTGGCTTTCAACTACTGAATCCGCCCTTAAGCTTTTGCACAATACCACAAATTTATACTTTTTGGAAAATTCAGACGCTGATCTTTTCATTTACATCAAAATATAGCACATCGGTTGAAAAATCAAGCCACAGCAATGCCGTAAAGGGAAAAAGTTTCCATAACCTGCCCCCAAAAATATAAGGAACCTTATAAAAATTAGTATTCTTATGAAAAGTACTACAAATTTATATTTCACGTAAACTACAGACTGACAGCTACAAAATGAGACCAACATTTTGATAATCGAATGGAAATTGTGGCTACAGTGAACGATGAAAGCCAGAGGTCGGACAAGGAAATATACGTATTTTAGACAAATACATGTCTATGCCTCCTAAGCGTCATAAAAATTAGTATTTTCATGCAAATTACTACATATTTGCACTTGACGCAAACTAAACAAACGCAACTATAAGATAAGACCCAAATTTCAACAATCGGATTAAAATTACGGGCACAGTAAGCAATCAAAGCTGAAAATCTGCACAAAAACTTCACGTGTTCTAGGAACAGCAATTTCTAGATATTTTGCCCAAAACATGTTCCGACCATCAAAACACTAGTTTGGGGTAAACTTTTAAATTAAAACGTAAAAACGCGAAATTCGCACGTTTAAGGGGAGAAAAAGCCATTTAAAGTTTTGGGGAGTTGACACGTGAAAAATTGGAATTTTTCTGGCTTTCAACTACTAAATCCGCCCTCAAACTTTTGCCAAATACCACAAATTTATACTTTTTGGAAAATTCAGACGCTGATCTATTCATTAACACCAAAATATAGCACATCGATTGAAAAATCAAGCCACAGCAATGCCGTAAAGGGAAAAAGTTTCCATAACCTGCCCCCAAAAATATAAGGAACCTTATAAAAATTATTATTCTTATGAAAAGTACTACAAATTTGCATTTGGCGTAAACTACAGACTGACAGCTACAAAATGAGACCAACATTTTGATAATCGAATGGAAATTGTGGCTACAGTGAACGATGAAAGCCAGAGGTCGGACAAGGAAATTTACGTATTTTAGACAAATACATGTCTATGCCTCCTAAGCGTCATAAAAATTAGTATTTTCATGCAAATTACTACATATTTGCACTTGACGCAAACTAAACAAACGCAACTATAAGATAAGACCCAAATTTCAACAATCGGATTAAAATTACGGGCACAGTAAGCAATCAAAGCTGAAAATCTGCACAAAAACTTCACGTGTTCTAGGAACAGCAATTTCTAGATATTTTGTCAAAACATGTTGCGACCGTCAAAACACTAGTTTGGGTAAACTTTTAAATTAAAACGTAAAAACGCGAAATTCGCACGTTTGAGGGGAGAAAAAGCCATTTAAAGTTTTGGGGAGTTGACACGTGAAAAATTCGGATTTTTCTGGCTTTCAACTACTGAATCCGCCCTTAAGCTTTTGCACAATACCACAAATTTATACTTTTTGGAAAATTCAGACGCTGATCTTTTCATTTACATCAAAATATAGCACATCGGTTGAAAAATCAAGCCACAGCAATGCCGTAAAGGGAAAAAGTTTCCATAACCTGCCCCCAAAAATATAAGGAACCTTATAAAAATTAGTATTCTTATGAAAAGTACTACAAATTTATATTTCACGTAAACTACAGACTGACAGCTACAAAATGAGACCAACATTTTGATAATCGAATGGAAATTGTGGCTACAGTGAACGATGAAAGCCAGAGGTCGGACAAGGAAATATACGTATTTTAGACAAATACATGTCTATGCCTCCTAAGCGTCATAAAAATTAGTATTTTCATGCAAATTACTACATATTTGCACTTGACGCAAACTAAACAAACGCAACTATAAGATAAGACCCAAATTTCAACAATCGGATTAAAATTACGGGCACAGTAAGCAATCAAAGCTGAAAATCTGCACAAAAACTTCACGTGTTCTAGGAACAGCAATTTCTAGATATTTTGCCCAAAACATGTTCCGACCATCAAAACACTAGTTTGGGGTAAACTTTTAAATTAAAACGTAAAAACGCGAAATTCGCACGTTTAAGGGGAGAAAAAGCCATTTAAAGTTTTGGGGAGTTGACACGTGAAAAATTGGAATTTTTCTGGCTTTCAACTACTAAATCCGCCCTCAAACTTTTGCCAAATACCACAAATTTATACTTTTTGGAAAATTCAGACGCTGATCTATTCATTAACACCAAAATATAGCACATCGATTGAAAAATCAAGCCACAGCAATGCCGTAAAGGGAAAAAGTTTCCATAACCTGCTCCCAAAAATATAAGGAACCTTATAAAAATTATTATTCTTATGAAAAGTACTACAAATTTGTATTTGACGTAAACTACAGATTGACAGCTACAAAATGAGACCAACATTTTGATAATCGAATGGAAATTGTGGCTACAGTGAACGATGAAAGCCAGAGGTCGGACAAGGAAATTTACGTATTTTAGACAAATACATGTCTATGCCTCCTAAGCGTCATAAAAATTAGTATTTTCATGCAAATTACTACATATTTGCTTTTGACGCAAACTAAACAAACGCAACTATAAGATAAGACCCAAATTTCAACAATCGGATTAAAATTACGGGCACAGTAAGCAATCAAAGCTGAAAATCTGCACAAAAACTGCACGTGTTCTAGAAAAAGCAATTTCTAGATATTTTGCCCAAAACATGTTCCGACCATCAAAACACTAGTTTGGGGTAAACTTTTAAATTAAAACGTAAAAATGCGAAATTCGCACGTTTAAGGGGAGAAAAAGCCATTTAAAGTTTTGGGGAGTTGACACGTGAAAAATTGGGATTTTTCTGGCTTTCAACTACTAAATCCGCCCTTAAACTTTTGTCAAATACCATAAATTTATCTTTTTATGAAAATTCGGACGCTGACCTATTCATTGACACTAAAGTATAGCACATCGGTTGAAAAATCAAGCCACAGCAATGCCGTAAAGGGAAAACGTTTCCATAACCTGCCCCCAAAAATATAAGGAACCTTATAAAAATTAGTATTCTTATGTAAAGTACCACAAATTTGTATTTGACGTAAACATCAGACTGACAGCTACAAAATGAGGCCAAAGTTTTGGTAATCGAATAGAAATTGTGGCTACAGTGAACGATTAAAGCCAGAGGTCTGACAAGGAAATTTACGTATTTTAGACAAATACATTATATGCCTCCTAAGCGTCATTAAAACTAGTATTTTCATGCAAATTACTACATATTTGCACTTGACGCAAACTTAACAAACGCATCTATAAGATAAGACCAAAATTTCAACAATCGGATTAAAATTACGGGCACAGTAAACAATCAAAGCTGAAAATCTGCACAAAAACTGCACGGGTGTTGCGAGTGAACACATAAACATACTCGGATATATTCCCGCTTCATTACTGCAATAGTAGCGAGCAAACAATACCTATGTACTCGCACTTCGCCAATGAAAATTAGCCATGGAAACACATGCGCAAGTAAATAAGCGAGCAGTTAAGTGAACGAGAAAGTTCAACCCGCAACGATATTCACATCGTGAACGAACGGGGTGCTTCCAAGAGAGGTAAGCGGAAAGGAAAACCGAAAGTTCCAGCATAAACACGCTTTCGCTCAATGTCCCCAGTTTCGCTATTTTACCTCAAGAGATCTTGGGAAAGCCGGAAGCTTAAACTGAAAGCACTCTTTCGAAGTCGAAAGCTTAAGCGAAAAACACTCTTTCGCTCAATTTCCCCAGTTTCGGATATTCACCAGCCGAGCAAGCGAGACGATGCGGGGAGGAAAAACTTTCGTGGAACGAGAGCGCACGTGTTCGGCTACTCAGCACCTTTAAAGAGAATTTAGGTTGAAAGCTCACGAAAGAATGGTATTTAATGTTCTTGGGCAGTCTTATACCAGGGAGTTTGTATTCAAATCCAAAAGGGAGCGTGCTGCTACCCAGTTATCGCTTAGACGCTTAAAGTATTCGCGATTTAAAGTTCAGCCGAAGATATCGTCCAGTGTTCAACGAAGTGGTGAGGGGTGAGGTGTTGGCTTGCGCCGCGATCCTCAATCGGCCTTTTTGCGTTCCACGCTGTATGGCCACCCCGAACCATTAACACGTCCATTTGATTCTCTACAGGCTCAATGTTGATATAAGTCTTCAATAATGTAATTTGTAAAATGTAATGTTGGATAAAAATAGGAACAGAGAAAATAAAATAATTAATAAATTAAACTTTTGCCTTGGTTGATTTAGTGAAAATGGACAGAGTAGCAGGTAAGTGGTGTTACAGTGAGTTTTTTCCCCGGGAGCCTTGATGATGTATATTGGATACACATCAAATGAG
Organism: Odontomyia ornata; assembly: GCA_963969285.1. NCBI lineage: Eukaryota > Metazoa > Arthropoda > Insecta > Diptera > Stratiomyidae > Odontomyia > Odontomyia ornata. The sequence continues at coordinate 46,025,564 of OZ017739.1, forward strand.
CTCCCAGTTCTTACCAGTATACATAGGGTATACTGGTTTGTAACAAAATTGGCGCAGCCGGTAGGATATCGGTTTTGCAGAGACTACAGTGTAGTGCGCTGTGTAGCAATTTTAAATGGGCTGTAAAATCTATTCACCCAGCCGATATCTCAAACCATTCAACTCCTGTAAGACACCATTGCTACTCATACTGTCCATCAAACTGGATCAACCTTCTTTAAAAAAAAAATCAAAAGATAATGTTCATTATTTAAATATAATAATATCAATATTATTCAAACAGTCCATCAAACTAGATCAGCTTGCTTAACAGAAAATCAAATAATAATTGTAATCATTTAAAAACCAAAAATATAATATCGGTATCTAAATACAATATTGTTACTACTCATACAGTACATAAAACTAGATTAAACTTCTCAAAAAAGAAAATAAAAATAATATTGATTGTTCAAATAACAAAAATATAATATCAATATTCAAATACAAAATTAAGGTTACTCATACTTTCCAACAAACTAGATTAATCTTCTTAAATAAATCATCAAATAAATATTTCAATTAAATAAAAAACAGAAAGTATGAATATCCAAACATAATATTATTGATCAAACTGAATCAGTCTTCCTTTAAAATAAACTCAAATGATTATATTGATCATTCTAATAACCAAAATATGATAACAATATTCAAATGTAATATTAATCCTACTCATACTGTCCATCAAATAAGATCAGTCCTAAAATCAAATAGTCATATTGAACATCTTATTCTACATTCATTTACTCCTTCATTCATATATCTTAAATCTCATCTTTCTTATCTGAAGGTCATTCAAACTAACTACTAACTCGTTCAAACCCAACGTAGAATTTATAAAGATATAAAGTTTCAATCAACTTACATTCAAAACACAAAACATTACAAGTAAATATTAAACACAAATAAGCAAAACGAAAACTTAATAGCGAGCAAACAAACGCGTGCCCATTGTTATCGAAATATGATACCACTTATCACTCCAACTGCTTGGACAATACGCGTACCCACATGCATATTAAAGTCTTATCTCTTGAATTGAATGAGCATTCGAATTAACTGAAGCATAATTAAAAGAGCAAACAAAAACAAACATTTAACTGCAAATTGAATAGATAGACATCGGGGCAATATTTTTAAATGCAAAAACATTGAAGAGCAAACTAAATAAATTAACTGCGCTAAACAAATGAAAAAAAATAATTTACATGAGAACGGCAATTTTCCAACGCAAATAAACATGAAACTAATTTAATTTCAAGTTACACTGAAACAATTAAAGTATGGGAAATTTGAAACAACAGAATTTTAGTTATAAGAACAATGCACAATGCAAACGATTTTACCCCAAAACAAATTATCTCTTACAAAATCCACTGCAACTCCATCATGTTAAGGAAACGGAAAAAGTGGCAGTCAAGTCGGTAAAACCCCGGTAAAACTCCAGACCATAACTATCAGCAGACACGCTTTTTCTATGTCTAATTGCACAATCACTGGAATGAAAACCAGTAAATTTAACAACAGCCCCTGAGCCGTTGGCATTAGCTGTCGACGGACACGCTATTTTTAGTTATAAGTCCCTCTGAGCCTCTGAGCTACCCGATTTCAACTTTCGGCAGACACGCTACATATAGTATTAAGTCATATGCAAAAGAGACATCAATTTACCATCCAGTCGTAGCCTCTGAGCTGTTGATCCAAAAGGGTTTACAACACACTATCAACCATGTACCCTTTAAACAAGCCACTACGTTTCCTTGCACAATGAATGCATTATATAACTGCTAACTATTAGAAAAAAGTCACAAATAAAATCCCTGTAGAAAGCGCAAGACAATTCAAAACCCACCCATTTCCCACCCTTTTACTTCATATATCGCGAAAATACCAAATAGCGTCTTAGAATGCTATAATATATACTTCAAGATGTTTTAAACAATCGTTTTTTCAAGATCGAGATCAGAAATTTATTAACGGCTAATGAAGTGACCTCGCACGGCACTGTACTGTCTTCTAGTAAGGTCCAGGACAGCATTATGCCAAACTTAGTAGACACACACTAGGGAAAAATTAGACGGAACATATATAGGGTCTTGAATGAAGACCGAAACTATATGTTCCCAAGCCCATATAGTGATTGTGTCGCTTCGATCATCTTTTAGACACACACTAGGGAAAAATTAGACGGAACACATATAGGGTCTTGAATGAAGACCGAAACTATATGTTCCCAAGCCCATATAGTGATTGTGTCGCTTCGATCATCTTTTGCAATAATATCTCGCAAGATATTTTTAATGCAGTATATCTATTTAACAATTCACTAAAATCAATAAAAGCATACACCAGAGCTCAGAATTGCTCCTTCTAATTTCAGTTTGAGAAAAAGGTCGAATTCATTCATATTAACTCATTAAACATTTCTATACTTAATAAAAAAACGTACATAATAATTCCGATTTATAAATAATCCACAACTATTTACACATACTGCTGAATACATTTCTAATAACCCTCCCTTTTTACAACTACAAATGAATAAACAAGTATGTAATTTACGACTTAAGCCAATTAAACGACAATTAAATGCATATACCTTAAAAGCTCTTCCTCCTACACAATCGTATAGCATAGATGAATTAAAAGCCCTGCCCACTACGAAATGCATTAAGCCAACTTAATTAAAAACAAATGCTCTTCAAGGCAATTACCAGCCAACCACGAATTAGTACATACACATCATATACTTCACATACTTCCTAGCAATCAGCGCATGTAAAAGCTACAATACATCGCTTCATTTAATTATCTCATGCATCATTGCAGAAGCAATGCTAATCATATCTTCAAAACTCGTTAGCGGCGAGCAAAAACAATCACATAAACCTTCAATCCATGACTCCCATTCCCATTAACACCATTAACCATGCATATTAAGGGGAAAGTTTATTTATCACGCTCACTCGCACCCTATAAAGCCAAGATAGCTTATACTAAAGTCTTGGGAATACAACAAAGACGACTCCCAAGCTACATAAATGGAAAGCTATTCTCTCGGCAAATCTTCTTCCGAAGCGAAGCAATGCCCGAACGTAACGATCGTGTGAAATATTCATTCCCCGTTTACATATTAACTTATTCGCAATAAATTACCGCTAAAGCTTTAACAATATTTCCTATTGAAACTTCCCTACTAACCTATTCGCACAATACACAATTTAATAAAATGCTAGCAGAAGCTTACATAAAGAGCTTTTTTATAGCATTAATGAAAGTAATTTAATAGAATATTAATAAACCATGAATGGAATAAAAAACGAATTTCTTTGCACATTTAAACTATTTTGAAAGCCGTCCACATTAAATCCTCACTAACGCTAACTGTTATAATTTACTAAAACCTGTACTAAACAAATAGTAACACCCTAATACGAATAATAATCACTAACCAAAAGCAACATCGAATTAATTAGTAATTAAAATATTTGAATATACGCAAGAGAACTTTAATACTATTTGAAAGAAATGAGGAAATTAAAAGCCAAAAAATATACGAGTAGAATAAAAATTTCAAGATGATAAGTAATGTTAAAAATAAGAGAAAACCATTAACTTCCAAATATAAAAAAATGATCGGCATTGAATATGAATCTTAAAAGAAGTTGTAACCATATTATTAAGTAAAACCAATTAAAAGAAGAAATTGTAGTCCGCTATTTTTCGATTGTAAAATAATAGTTCATTGTCAAGAAAAAACAATTTAAGGTCGGAAAAAATATGTTCAGTATGGTTTTCAATATTATAGTAAAACGAAATAATCTATAATCCTGTAATTTACGTCAGAAGCAAATTTAGCACTATTCCATTATTGCATAGAATCAAATGAAATAGTAACATCTTAATGTTTGAAGCAAACAAATTATTAAACCAAACAGGATCTTAGCTCATTGTATCCATCATTACAGTAACTTATGATTAAATCAAACAAAACATTGTATGAAATCAAACTTCAAATTATTAATTTATAATTGTAGTAGTTTATGAAAGCAACATGGATATGTAATACTTATTAATTAACATTAACTCAAGGTACCAAACAAAATAGGAAAATATGATACATAATTGTATCAAATCAAATCTTAACTTAGTAATTTTTGATTGTAGTAATTTGCAAATACAACACTGACATTTAATACATATTAATTAGCATCAACTTATGGTACCGAACGAAATATTATTATATTAATTTATGATTGAATCAAACAAAACATTGTATATTATCAAACCAAATATTAACTCATTAATTCATAAATGTGGAAATTTACAATTCTAACGTTGACTTGTAACAACATATTAAGTAACGTCAATTGGATAGAATTATAACATTGGCGCGTTCGCATCTATTAAATTACGCATAAATCAGCAGCAAAACAACGGTTAATAATAAGTTGCGAGAAGTACAGTGGACAATACCAATGGCGATAACAGCGCGAGATATAAGTACGAATGATTTGCACAAAAAGGAATGTAGCGAGACACAACCAACAACAAAAATTGCGAAAAACCAAGAGTGAGCGTAATCTATTGGGGTACATTAAGTAATTCAGATCACCGGAGTAGAGCGACGATTTATTGTACTCTCCAAGTACACTAAATCCTTTTTTCAACTGCTGGAGGAATGTTGCAAGTGAACACATAAACATACTCGGATATATTCCCGCTTCATTACTGCAATAGTAGCGAGCAAACAATACCTATGTACTCGCACTTCGCCAATGAAAATTAGCCATGGAAACACATGCGCAAGTAAATAAGCGAGCAGTTAAGTGAACGAGAAAGTTCAACCCGCAACGATATTCACATCGTGAACGAACGGGGTGCTTCCAAGAGAGGTAAGCGGAAAGGAAAACCGCAAGTTCCAGCATAAACACGCTTTCGCTCAATGTCCCCAGTTTCGCTATTTTACCTCAAGAGATCTTGGGAAAGCCGGAAGCTTAAACTGAAAGCACTCTTTCGAAGTCGAAAGCTTAAGCGAAAAACACTCTTTCGCTCAATTTCCCCAGTTTCGGATATTCACCAGCCGAGCAAGCGAGACGATGCGGGGAGGAAAAACTTTCGTGGAACGAGAGCGCACGTGTTCGGCTACTCAGCACCTTTAAAGAGAATTTAGGTTGAAAGCTCACGAAAGAATGGTATTTAATGTTCTTGGGCAGTCTTATACCAGGGAGTTTGTATTCAAATCCAAAAGGGAGCGTGCTGCTACCCAGTTATCGCTTAGACGCTTAAAGTATTCGCGATTTAAAGTTCAGCCGAAGATATCGTCCAGTGTTCAACGAAGTGGTGAGGGGTGAGGTGTTGGCTTGCGCCGCGATCCTCAATCGGCCTTTTTGCGTTCCACGCTGTATGGCCACCCCGAACCATTAACACGTCCATTTGATTCTCTACAGGCTCAATATTGATATAAGTCTTCAATAATGTAATTTGTAAAATGTAATGTTGGATAAAAATAGGAACAGAGAAAATAAAATAATTAATAAATTAAACTTTTGCCTTGGTTGATTTAGTGAAAATGGACAGAGTAGCAGGTAAGTGGTGTTACAGTGAGTTTTTTCCCCGGGAGCCTTGATGATGTATATTGGATACACATCAAATGAGCTCCCAGTTCTTACCAGTATACATAGGGTATACTGGCTTGTAACACGGGTTCTAGAAACAGCAATTTCTAGATATTTTGCCCAAAACATGTTCCGACCATCAAAACACTAGTTCGGGTTAAGCCTTTAAATTAAAACGTAAAAACGCGAAATTCGCACGTGTAAGGGGAGAAAAACCGATTTAAATATATATAAATATATATATATATATATATATATATATATATATATATATATATATATATATATATATATATATATATATATATATATATATATATATATATATATATATATATATATAAATATATATATATATATATATATATATATATATATATATATATATATATATATATAAATATATATATATATATATATATATATATATATATATATATAAATAAATATATATATATATATATATATATATATATATATATATATATATATATACATATATACAGTTAGACAAAAAAGTCTCCGTACGACGCTGCTTTTTCATGATTTTTATGAACATCTCTCCTGTAATTCAATATTTTTTTACCTTAATGATTGTAATGTTTTTTACAGCTCTTTTGTAACAAAATTCAGGGATAAATACAGGAATTAATCCATTTCTTAATATATAGTAATTCAATTTAGTGAATTTTACAAAATTTTATATCAAAAAATTCTCCGTAAGAAATTTTTTAAACAATGCTTTGCATTGTTTACATAGTTAGGTAAACAATGCTATGCACAAACAAGAGTTCACAAATTTCCCCGGAGTACAGCTAATATAGTTTCAACCGCGTGCAAATTTGTATCAACTTTAGAAAATCCAATATTCCGCCATGAGTAAAGAAATTTGTGTAGATGCGATAAAATTGATCATAAAGCTTTATTGCGAAGGCAAGTCGATGGGTAAAATTTCGAAAGTAATAGTTAGACCTAAGTCAAGTGTCCAATATATTATTAAGCAATATGGAGAAATCGGTTCGTACAAAATTAAGCCCCGTTCGGGACGGCCAAAAAGTTTAAGCGATATAGCGCGGCGGTCAATAGTAAGAAAAATAAAAGATAATCCTAGAACCACCGCATGTAAGATACCAGACGAGGACAGAAAAGACTTTAATTCAACAGTAAGTGATGAAACCATTAGAAATGTTCTACGGGAAAGTAATTTCCATGATCGAAAGCCAAGGCACCAAAATAAGGACGCTAGTTTCTGGAATTGAGTTGTATTTTCCGACGCGAGTAAATTCAACATATTTGGATCAGATGGCAAGGGAAAAGTTTGGTGCAAAGCAAATGAGGAATTCAATTGCAAAAATCTAATTCCAACAGTCAAGCAAAAAAAAAAATTTTTTTTACAAAACTTCTTTTTTCTTATAACTTTATTAAGATGTATTGTCGTACGGAGGCTTTTTTGATGTTAAATGTTGAAAAATTTACCAGTTTGAACTACTACATCGAAAGGAATGGATAAGTTTTTATTTTTTTTTGTTTTATCTTGTAATTATAAGTTTATAGAAAACATATTAATTACTAAAATAAAAAAAAATATTGATATATCTGAACGGTATTCCTACTCATACAGAAAAATAAGCACCGTACGGAGACTTTTTTGTCTACCTGTGTATATATTTATATATATATATATATATATATATATATATATATATATATATATATATATATATATATATATATTCGCAATAGGTAAATTTCTCTCGACAAATTTATCGAATAATTATGTTTTCAAATTTTTCGTCGTTTTATTATTTTCGTTTTGATCGCCTTAATTGACAAGAAAGCGGAGTGGATTTTGGTAGATATACAGAATATGGAAAATGCTGCATTTTGCCACGGTATCATTGTATGTATTTTGTAACATTTTTCAGATAGGGTATCAGAAAATGCATAAATATTAGTAATTATTCAAAATATTGAAAGCACATAAGATAGCAAAATTATAGCTTTTGTTTTTGATAGAGGTTTTATTATTATTTCATATGCAATTCAAAATAGACACTCAAACTATCTCTAAGCGAAGGCCTAAAAGGGGCTGCAGTGCTAAAGCAAAAGCAAAGTAATTCAAAATAACTCCTTTCATTGCTTAAAATTGTAAGCTTTGTCTGTTTAATTGTAAGGTACAACAACTTTCACATACTCAATAGGTCAAAACCTTACTCCATGACCTTTACCATCTTCTTTTGTTATAAGGTATCCTAGTAAACGATACGATCTTTAAACTTTCCCCCTTCCAACCTTCAACAAATGTTTCTCAAATCCTATTCTGTTCTCGAAACAGTCTGGTATTTATGCTTTTGTCCTAGGAGGGAATAATACCATAGCCACAAGCCATTCTCCAATAATTGGTTATCTCGATCGAATAGAGGAAGGAACTCAGTTCATGCAAGCTCCGAATGAAGCCTGTGCCTGCGCCAAATAAGTAATGCATACACACATGCTAATCCATACGGATGCCAAGTATACTCATCTGATGATGGTGGGGACACAAAATATCTCATAATGCCATTCGGATAACAGCATACATGCCATTCTGTCAATGGAGCCGTGTAATTTAATTTTAACAACAGACTCTTCGATATCCAATAACGGCATGCATCCCCAAATTCTGATTTCAGGATAAAACATAACAAACTGACCTCCATTTCCCTTCTTTTGCGTCCGGAATATATTCCTAGATATTGTACCTCACATCCGTGAATGTGCTCACAGTTCTACCAGATTTTAGCCGGCGTAACACATAAATCGAAAAATGATAGGGTGCACGAGTTCATCCCCATTGATACCTATTCATATCTTCCTTTCGGACGGGGAACTAACCGTAGCGTGTGTTATTGTTTGATGCATTCCTCATCAGGAGATTCAGAAAGGAATAAAAAATGTTTTCATCCTTGTTATTGAACGCAACAGAAATGCGTATATGGATTTCATACCGAAGATGAGACCAATGTTGAAGGTTTGTTGCAGGTCATGAATAAAACAGAAGTGAGCCAGCAGTGGGTTGAGAATTTTAAACAAAGAACTTCCCGGCGGGATGTATATATTTGGTTTTAATAATAATAATAACGTAAAAGCAGTGATATACTCGTATGCGTGTTAGAGCGATGAATATTTAGAGAACAAGTTGAGCAAGTGGAAGTATGCTCCTCCAAGAAGGGTTTTGTATCCAACCGGTCAACCATTAACTATAATTTTAAACTAAACATAACAATAAATTTAAAAGAATGCGCTGTATAAGGCCATAGCCAGTGGGGGCGTTCGGGGAGTCAACTTGTTTAATTATATTTTCCCTTCACTTAAACTTTTTTTCGTTTTTCTATTTGTAATTAACTGTTTTTGCATTTTTACTTAACTTTTGCTACTGTTTCATTTTCATTGAGAAATCGCATATTGTTTAAAAAGTTTCCTGCACGAAAAAATGAGAATAATTAAAGAACAACTGTTTCATTAAAAAAAGTATGATAAAACAAGTTGAGTAAGCAGGAGAGTGCTCCTACCAGAAGGTCTTTGTAAACATCCTAGGGTTAGAAACAAGTTTTCTAATGGCGTTAATCGATAACTTGAATTATTCATCCAATACTTAGATATGAAATCATTCAAATTTATACAAAAGATGCACAGTTTCTTTCATAAGCGCAGTGCAGCCGCCATTTCGATCTAGCTTAAATGATTTTTCTGAATGCTCGGCCGATTGAACGTGTTCAAGTTAAAAACTATTCCTTAAATTTTCATGAAAATTGAAAGAAAATAAAAGTGCCTAAGTCAATTTTAAATATATATAGGATTTTCCAATAAGAGGTGTTATTTTGAATAGATCTTCTGATTTAACACCTTGCGACTTCTTTCTTTGGAGCCACGTGATAGAGAAGGCCTATGCCAATAGCCCAGCGGCGATTCAAGATCTCAAAGATGAAATTCGTGAGGCTATCGAGGACATAGGGCAACCACTTTGCGATTTGGTTATGGAAAATTTCACGAAGAGGAGATGGTCCTGTAAGCGTGTCGTAGTGGTCATTTGCTCAAAGTTAATTATTGCTATTAACGGCATATCTTCTTCTTTATAATGAAATAATCATTCGATCATTTGTATTAAAAAATGACATTTTTCTTTTAATATCAAAATAACACCTCTTATTGGAAAACCCTATATCAACCAACCATAAACACGTGTTATTGTTGGTGTAATTCCATATAATTGAAATGCCTATAACTCTCTTGATTATGATTCAATCTCAATTAAATTTTGAAGAAGTTTAAAGGTACCGTTTTGATTTTATGGGCAAAAATGTAAAATCTACAAATCATACTATGATTAACAAAGTTGAGCGAATTTCGATTTCTAAGGTATTTGTTCGTGATAATTTTCAGATTTTTCGGCTGAAAGGTGTCCAATCGCGAGGGGGGGGGGGGACACAAATTTTGGGTACATTTTGCCTTCCCCTGGACCCCCTAATTCATAAAATGATTTTTTCATTTCAGATTCTAAAAGTTCTAATCCAGACCTTTTATTAGATACCCCACTCGACTTCCTTTGATGAACAAAAATTTTTAAGGGCCAATTCGTTATTAGGGGGGACCCCCCTTAAACATTTTTTAAATTTATGTTAAGGCCTTAACTTTTGAGCCTTAACTTTTGACCTTTTCACAAAGTTTGAGCATTCTAGCTTCTATAGTTTCTGAGGAAATCAGCTGTGACGCACGGACAGACGGACGGACAGACGGACAGACAGGTCGCGAAACTAGTAGGTCTTTGTAAAAATTATTTTAAAAAGACCTAAAAAAAATGCAAGTACAATAATGATGAATGTTCAATTTATTCAAATGAAACAAGATTTATAATATTTAGATGTAACGTTTGGAATACTTGGCCGTGACCTGCACGATGTGCTGATAAGAAGAGAGTAAACGAGTGTACGTTTTACTGAATACTTAGAACATAATGGAATTTTATGGAATCTAAATGGAAGTACATTTAGGCAACTTGACAAACTTAGTAATTGTACTAGATTCTGATAAATTTTGATGAAAGACAAATTTGAATTTCTAACGACGTCGCCACATCACTCTCCCTTCATTTAAGAATTGTATACATTTATTAGCTTACATTCCTATGAAAAGATTCTTGATTTTACATTGTATATAATTCATTTTCTAATAACTATGTCTTTCGCTAATTTTAAATTCATTATACTATTGTATTAAATTCTGAAAATTACATTTTTCTGGTCAATATATCTTGTTTTACGGTCTTCATTCAACATATAAGGATTCAATATAAATGCTGGTTTAATTCTATCAATTGATATTGACCGTTCTTTGTCATTTAAAAGAATTCTAAAATATATTTTATTTCTGTCTAATATTTTGTATGGTCCGGAGTATGGTTGACAAAAACTACTTTTCTTTACCTCTTCGCGAACAAATACATGAGTACATGTGTCCAACTCTTTTGGTACAAAAATATTCTTTTGTTGTCGAATTCTTAAACTACACGGACGTATTCTCGAAATTGAATTTTGTATATCTTTTGCTAAACTCGATGTAGTTGATCGATTAGGGTTTGAGTCTGATGCGATTATTACTCCAGGTAATGGCAAAGCTTGTCCATAAAACAACTGTAAAGGAGCTACTCCGAAATCTTCCATCAAAGCAGACTTGATCCCTAAAAGAATCCAAGGCAAATGTTCGTGCCAATTTTTTGGATCATTGGTTTCTCTAATGGCACCTTTCAACTCCCTATGGAAACGTTCAATGAATCCATTTGCTTGAGCATGATAGGCAGTTGTTTGGATGCGATGACAGCCAAGAATTTCAGTCAAGTCCTGGAACAAATTAGATTCGAATTTCGTTCCTTGATCTGTTGTAATTGTTTCTGGAACTCCATATCGGGAAATCCATTCATGTAGCAGAGCTTTTGCAATCGTTTCTGAGTGGATGTTTTTAATTGGAATAGCTACAGGCCATCGCGAGAACCGATCTCTTATAGCTAAAAGATAAACGAATCCTTTAGATGGTGTTAGCGGTCCAAAAAGTCTATATGGATATGAGCAAGTCTTCCCGAAGGAACTTTAAATTCGCCAAAGAGCGAAGAAGTATGCCTGCATACCTTTTCTTTTTGGCACGGAATGCATGTTTTGGCCCAAATGTTAATGTCAGTGTTCATTTTCGGTCAAAAATATTTGGAACTAATCAATTTCCTTGTTGTCTTAATATCAGGATGCGACAGGTTATGAACAGAGTTAAAAACAACGCGTCGTAAAGATAGTGGGATGTATGGCCTAGTTCTACCTGTAGAGGTTTCAGACCATATACCTTGATTCTCTAGTGGAACGTTTATTCTTTCGAGCTTAAAAGAAAGTTTCAATCGTGTTGATTGAAGAATTTCTGCAAGTCCATTGTCTTTACTTTGTTCTTGGTGTAGAATTTCGAAGTTAATTTGATCAATTTGGTCAATAGAGCTAATATGGGTTCTAGAAAGTGTATCTGAGACAATGTTTTGACAACCTCTAATGTGTCTTATATCGTTTGTAAATTGCGAGATAAAATCCAACTGGTTGGTTTGTCTGGGATTTTTCTCAGATTTACTTGAAAGCGCTTTTGTCAAAGGCTCATGATCCGTGTACAGTGTAAATTCTCTTCCCTCGACGTAGTATCTATATCTTTTAATCGCTAGATATGCTGCAAAGAGCTCTCTATCAAAAGTTGAATATTTCTTTTCAGATAGCTGTATCCTCTTTGAAAAGAATGATAGAGGTTCCCAGGTACCGGAAATGCACTGTTGGGGAACTGCTCCAACAGCATCACTCGATGCGTCTACCCATAAACCGATTTTGGCGTCAATGGCTTAATGAACAAGAAGTGTTTGACGAAAGCATCCTCATGTACTTTAGACCATTGAAAATCATTTTTTGTGTTCTGGTTTTCTTTTATGAAGTCATACAGCGGTATTGCAATTTTAGCCATGTTGGGCAGAAAGCGGTGATAGAAATTCACCATACCCAAAAATCGCTGTAATTGCTTGATAGTTGAAGTTGGTGGGAACTCACTAGGGGGCTTGCACACGATTTTTACTAGATGCGATGCCTGCTGCAGATATGAAATGGCCTAAGAAATCAATTTGCGATTGTCCAAATACGCATTTGTCTGGATTAACTTTGATGTTATTTTCCTGTAATTGTTTGAAAAGTTGCCTCAGGTGTTCTTTGTGCTCCTGAGGACTTCGACTGTATATACGAATATCATCCACATAGACAAAAATGAAATTCAACCCATTTAAAATTTGATTAATGAAGCGTTGAAATGTCTGCGCTCCATTTTTCACGCCGAACGGCAGCCGTAAAAACGAACAGTCCAAAAGGTGTTGTTACAGCTGTTTTATGAACATCTTCTGGCACTACAGGAATTTGATTATATGCCCTCACCAGATCGACTTTGGAAAGAAATGTGCATCCGCGCAAATTCAAAGTACAATATTGAATGTTGGACAGCGGGTACTTATCGAAGATGGTTACGGAGTTCAATAATCGATAGTCTCCGCAAAGACGCCACTGATTGGATTCTTTTTTGGGTACCATGTGCAATGGAGAAGCTACGTTAGAGGAGGATGGTTGACATATACCTAATTTAACAATTTCGTGAAACTTGGACTTTGCAATCTTAAACTTTGGCGGGTTAAGTCTCCTGGGCTTAGTTGATGGCAGTGATCCATTAGTGTTGATGTAGTGAACCACGTCATGTTTTATTTTCATGTTAAAATCAGGCGGTGTTTTCAAAGTGGGAAAGTCATTTAGTATAGAGCCGTATTCATCTTGAATAGGGAACAATTTAGGAGAACATACGTTGACTTCACGAACCAAGCAGTTGATATAAACCAGTGTTTTTTTATGAATGAGCTTGCGGTCTCTTAAATCAATTAGCTGATTATTAGCATACAAAAAATCTGCACCAATGATGTGGTGATCAATCGCGGCAATAACAAAATTATGTGTATACGTTCCCCCAAGACCAAATCCAATGATAGGTATTTGATACCGAATGAATTTATGGGCGAGCCATTAGCGGAAACTAGTTTGAAGGAAGTTTTCGACTGTAAGTTTGGGAATCCACGATTTGAAATAATAGATACGTCAGCACCAGTATCTATCAGAAATTGTGTGCCTGTTCGTTTATCTCTTACAAATAAGCGGTGAGAAACATCCCGAAACTCCGAAGCCACAGTCGAAGTTTCTACATTCCGTTTTTTTGATTATTTTCCGTTTGGAATTTGCAAAGACTAATGCATTTTTTTGCTATGGTCCCAAATTTGAAATGATACCAGCAAAATGCATGATTGTTTCTTGCTTCGACTGTTGGATCGATTTACTGAATGATAACGATTTTTCGAAGAATTCCGTACGTTGCTACGAGAATTTCGATTTTCCAATTGCTTCATGCGGTCAGACAAGTCGTTACCTATTTCTTCAAGAGAGGATGCAGAAGTTGGTATTTTACACCTATGATCCACTGATGAAACTACTGTCTGCGTAGAATCGTATATTTTGTCCGCAATCCCGAATAGTTGCTCTTGATTGTGGGTGTCTTCAATAGCAATCAGGCACGCTTGCACCGAAGACGGTAGTTTCTTTATCCATAGTTTTCTCAATAGAGATACATTGATCAAACTGTTACCTCCAGCTAATGACTCCATATGTCGGAAGAGCTTGGAGGGTTTTTAGTCCCCTAGTTGCATTTGATTCAATAGAGTATCTAAGCTGCGTTCCTCTGAATCTTTACTGCGTTCTAATAAAGTTTTCTTTAAACGCTCATATTTATCGGTACTTGACGATGGGTTAAGAAGAAAATCCGCGACTAATTCCATATTCTCAGATGGCAAAGCTCCAACGAGATAATCATATTTCGTTGTGGAAGTGCTAATGCCTTTTACACGAAATTGAGCCTCTACTTGAGCAAACCACAAGTCTGGTCTGTTCGACCAAAAGGGGGGAGTTTTTAATGTCGATGCGAATAAAGAAGGTTCCCTGTCTGACAAAACATTCGCGGACATGTTAATATTTTTAATATTCACTATCACTTTCTTCAGTAGTTTTTGTCCCCGTGGGAGCCATAATAAATATATATGTGAGTGTGTAACTCCAAATAAAAAAAAAATCGCACAAATAATTAACACTTAAAATATGGATATTTTATAAAATGATAATGATAATGATTATAATATATATAATAATTTAACTTGAAAATGAAAAAAAAAAAATTCATCTGGGCTCAGGACCATTCAAATTAAGCGACGACTTTCGACAATTGTTGATACTGTTGACAGGATCCATGCAAAAGTACAGAAGCAACATTCAAAAGTGCCAAACGGATGTTAGGTTATTGTAGCGAACACGATGTATTTGCGTTTGTGATATAATATTGACAGTGCTGCGACCCGCGATAATGTGTCTCGCTGCGTTTGGAGCTCTGGTTGTTGGAGCCGGCAGGATGGAAAACGCAACGATCGCCGTGTAACTTAATGAAGCACGCAGAAATAAGCTGTAGTACTGCACCTCCGAAACACTCCTGAAGATATTGCAACACAATGACACAGCGCACTGCACTTACCGTTGAAGAAATTGCAGCACCAATATGAATTTGTTTGTCTGGAGCGTCCATCAGTTTACGAAGCGTTGCTCGGGGCGCGCTTTGTGTTGAAAGTCCCTTCTGATAGTGCACTCGTTGTCAGCAGAAGAAAATTGCGCGTAGATGAAGCACGATGACTCAATGAGAAATTGATGAGTATCACCTTGGATGTCAGACTATAACCTCACAAAAAGATTTGCCAGCAAATATTGTAATATTCATTTTTTATCCAATTCACGTATCTGCGGATTCCGGGGCTTATGCACTCTGGATAATATTGAATAGTTTATCGCGGAACGAGTTCTGGCGGGGTCACCAATTGTTTCATTAGCAAAAGTATGATAAAAAACAAATGCAAGTACAATAATGATGAATGTTCAATTTATTCAAATGAAACAAGATTTATAATATTTAGATGTAACGTTATGGAGTGCCTGGCCGTGACCTGCACGATGTGCGGATAAGAAGAGAATGAACGAGTGTACGTTTTACTGAATACTTAGAACATCATGGAATTTTATGGAATCTAAACGGAAGTACATTTAGGTAACTTGACAAACTTAGTAATTGTACTAGATTCTGATAAATTTCGATGAAAGACAAATTTGAATTTCTAACGAGGTCGCCACGACAACCAAAATGTTTACCAATTGCTAAAATGAAAACATTTCTTTCTATGATGCAAACAAACTGAAAGTCTTTTATTTACCTCTCTTTGTAATTTATAACAATAATATGCTAATCATATGGCACACGGCGAGAAATGGGTCATCGTGCACGCGATGACGGTTATGCTGGCGGTACGATATGATGTTTCTACAATATAATAGTTGATTGATCAAAGTTGAATGACAATGTAAAATGCTTAAGTATTGAAAATTTACATGCACGGATAATTTTGCAAGTTACTATCGCAATTATTTTCACAATCGTTAAGAAGATCATGATCAACAAAACAAACGTACTCGAAAACCCACCAAGCATCAACACCTGAAAGTGAGTCACCGCTCCATTCATTCACGCTGCTCGAATGTTCCCGCTAATTTGCCAATGTACGAGAACTGCGTTGAATGACTAGAGACCCTATATAAAGGCGAGCTGAATGAATGGGGGGATTCATTACAACCGCGATAGAAAACTGCGATAAAGTGGTGCGCGAAGTACAGGCGATATTGATTGTTTGAGTGTGAAGTAATTTTAGTGGACAGTTGAAGTAGAAATTGATAGACGACTTGTAAAATAGTGAAAATTAAAATTGTGAAATAGTTAAATAAGTGATTGTGCATTTTTAAGTAATTGAATAAACTCTTTTAATTTAATTTAAAAGACATTGCATTTTCACTTTCCCGGAACATTAAAATTATTGGCCGCGAACCATAACACGCGACAATATGAATTTATGTTTATCTAATGCAAGGCAATGTAATTATGCAATACAAGCTAAAGAAATTTAGAATGAAAGTTATTGAACTTGAGGCAATTTATTTTGTTTTTGATTATCGTTATTGTTTATCTTGTAGACTTATTAACATTCTCCCGCCGTTGAACTGCAGTTCAAGACTAGTTGAGCGTGCTTGCCTCCAATTTGAATGGGCCTTTTGGTTTCGGAGTAGGTTGTCGTTGACGATGTTTGAAGGACTTGTAGGTGATCAGGATTACGAGTGATATAGCGAGTACTAGACCAAAGTAGCCGACTAGATATGATGTGCACTGAGCCCGGTGCTGTCTTCTGCAACCTTTTGATCGCTGATTCTTTTTTGAGGTCGTCGACATCCTTTAACGGTAGATTTGATTGTGATATGTTAACGTTAAGCTTTTTGGCAGTGGAGGTCTCTGGCTTGTAGAAGTCCATGAAGACCGCGTACGATCGCTGGATTACACTCTCATACATGTTGTGAGCCTGGATTGTTAAATAGGGCTGCTTCACAATGCAACCTTCTCCAATAGTCATAATTCCCGCTGCTTGAAGTGATAGTTGTGAAGACACGCCATTGCATACACTGTTGATGATAGTTGTTTTTTTTTTCTACTGAGAAAAGGTATTGGCTTGTTGCAAACAATTGAAACCAGTAGGATTGTTTTTGTATTGATTGCACTTCGCAATTTCCATTTTCTGTTTCATGATTGAATAAATTTATTTCACATTTATTAGGACAAAAACCAGCCTTGTAGATTGGATGCTGCTGATTGCAGAAAATGTGGTTTTTGACATGTTTGCAAGCGTTTCGCTCTGTATCGTTCACCGGGTAGTACTGATCCTTATGGAGGCTGACTATGACGTATGGGGTAGTTGTTTTGATTGCCCACATCTCGTCCTTGATGAGAGTGGGAATAGATGTAATCTTGAATAATTCAAACTCTTCATTAGCCTCTAGTGGAACCTTAATTTGAACTATGGTGTACCTTGATCCTGGCTTAACGCTCACTGTCATTAGCCTGTATATTTTTAACCAGATCATCTTCTGGTAGCGCGAGTGTTAATGCCTTCGGCAAATGGCTCTTTATCATGCGTAGCTCTTGGATGAGTTGCTGTGGTGCCGAAATTCGGGAACTTACTTTTCCATGGTGAGCGTCAACAATTGTGTCAATTAAAGCTCTGTGCGTCTGTTATAAGTCATTGACAGCCGTGAAGAGTTAAATAGCATATGCCATATATGTCAAAAATTTATGTTGTTGGATAATTTTTTGGTCGATCTGGTTCAGTTTTTCAGCCTGTTTATTCGCAGTTATTGTTAGCTGGCTGAAGTGCTCATTTATGCGGTTGTAGTTACTTCGCATTATATTCACTGTTGAATCTAGTCTTGATGTTTAGTTTTTCAGCATCTGTAGAAGACAATTCTGATTTGAGGTCGAATCATCAATTACTTCTTCCATCTTTTTTGCGCGAAGAGGCTATTCGCAATATTTCCCACGATTTCAATTTCACCTCTTTTGGCTCTTTGATGCGTTGTCTTGGGAAGCATTGGATGGTCATTTTCTTCGATTTTTTTTTAGCTGAAACTGGATTCTATTTACAATGTCTGAACACACTCTGTTTTCCACTTGTTGATTGCAAAGTTCATATAAGATGTCTGCTGCGTTTTTCAAAGTAGTGTATTCTTTCCGATAGCTTGTCATGTTGTAGAATACGACTAATTGCCATTCGCTGGTAACAATGCTGGCTCTTCTAAGATTTTCAAAGTATACTGTTAGTCGGGTTTCATTAAAGGGCTTTAATTCTATCATTGAAGCTCTTGCTGAAGGGAAAACTAGACATGCCAATAGAACCGTTGTTAGGACTAATCCAAGAGTTCGTCTTCGTTTCTTCGGTGGCATATCTTCGCTATTATTGCTTTGATTTCGGGTTGGTTCTGATATTGACTCAACAGTTTGGTATTTAGCTGGTGCCTCTGCACTATCGGTACTCGAATTGGTTGTATCATCGATTTCAACCGGTAAAGGTGCAATTTTGTGGATGGAGCGTTTTATTATTTTGTTTGCTGTTTTAAATCAACAACTCTTACGCGGTTGTCAGAGTCCTTATGAACTGCAATGATTCTGCCCAGAGGCCAATGTAGAGGAGGCTTGATGTCTGGTTGCTCTTCTTTCCATTTTTGCGCTTTTGCAGTAAGTGAAGGTACTCAAGAGACCATTTTTTCCAGAAGTCATTTTTACGTTTCTGCACCTCTTCCTACCTTTTGCCTAATCTTACCTTCAGAGGTGCTGCCGAGGGGTCGACATTGTTGATAAGTGGTTCTCCGATGAGAAAATGTCCCGGCGTTACAGGGGTAAGATCATTTGGATTACCTGACAATGGCGTTAAAGGACGCGAGTACAGAATGGCTTCAATTTGTATTACCAATGTTTCCAGTTCTTCAAAGGTTAGGCTGGCTGCTTGAGTGCGTCACGCATAAGCCTTTTCGTCGACTTCACAGCGGCTTCCCACAGCCTTCCAAAATGTGGAGCTCGAGGCGGAATAAAATGGGACGTAATTCCCTTGCTGGCACATGTTTTAGCTATTTCTTCTTGAGCACTGTCGTTGTAAATGATTTGTAAACTTCGTTCAAATGGTTGTTGGCTCCTACAAAGTTTGTAGCATTGTCAGAATAAACGTCCTTACAGTGACCATGACGTCTGATAAATCTTTTCAATACGCCAAGGAATACAGTTGTGGTGAGGTCTGTTACTCTTTCGAGATGTACCGCCTTGGTAGCAAAACAGCAAAATAGTGCGATATATGATTTTACTGGCCGTTTACCTCGTATTGAAAAGTGTGTCCAATAAGGACCGCAAAAATCAACACCCATTGTCATGAAGGGCCTCACAGGCTGGATTCTTGCGGCAGGAAGATTACCCATCATTTGATTTAATAGCCTTAGAGCTGCTTTTGCACACTGGATGCAATGATGGACCACTCATCGGGCTATCATTTTTCCCTTGTTTGGCTAAAAATTTCTGCTTTGCGATTGATAATAAAGTTTGTGGTGGTGCATGAAAGTGTCTGCAATGCAAATCTTCCATAAGCATTTTAGTAAACGAACGCATGTACGGTAGCAGCATTGGATGTTTAACATTGACGAAAATGCCTGCTTCTTGGAGTCTACCGCCAACTCTGATTATTCCACGTCCATAAATAAACGGAGTCAATGCATGTAATGAGCTGTCTTTTGGGTGTCCTTCCTTTTTTTAGCTGCTGAATAACTTTGGAAAATTCATCTCATTGCATAGATTTTGCGATGAGGCATAGTGCGGTGTCAAGTTCTTCTGGAGTCAAATGTTTATGATGGCTATGTATTTTTTGCAGTCTTTTTGTGAATCGTACTACATATGCAACGACACGTTGAAGCTTGGGAAATGAGTTCCCATGCCGAATCTCCATAGTCACGTCCATGATTTGGCGTGGCATGGATATGGGAAATGCCTTCATGATTAAGGATGTGAGTTTTGCTAGCCATAGTGACTCATCCCTTGAAAGCGGATCTAGTCATTTCGTTTCGCAGCTGGGTAAGACATGTAGTTTATGAGGATTAGTTTGCTTTGATAATATTGTAGCAACACTGTTTTTTTAGTGACGTGACATTTTACGATCCAAAAGAATAGTTCACGCTTACATTAACATTAATTAAACTCAATTTTACAATTCTAATAAACATTCTCAATACATTCATTCATAAGCTTAAGAATGGATTCGAGTGTACCGACTGAATTTTCTCGATCGCCAGACGAAGGCAAAAGGCTTTTCAAAAGTAAATAGAGTTGAAACAAAATATGTGTAAGGTGAAAAATTGTTCAACTTATCATTTATATTTCAAGACATCTCCGTTTATTTTTCTTGTTCTGCCTCCATTTCTAAATTCTCCACCCAAACTAAATCTCCCACCTTTGCACGCTCCTATGTGATGTCAAACTGGCGCCACGAAAAACGTCTTGCCTTTAAACAGAATGAAAAGAGATTAGCTGGTTAAATTCCTTCGTAAGCATGTAAAAAGGTCTAAGGAAGAAAAAAGAATTGAAAGGTGTTGTATAAGGGATTGAGCCTAACGGAGAGAATGCTGTACGAGTATATTTGCCTTTCTTACTAATTTTCGGCTCTTTTTTGCTTTTTCGTTTTCTCAGGGCTTAGTGCCGGTAAAATCGTTGGATGGTTCCATTACAGGATCACACATTTTTAACAATATAATGGATAATGTGCCAAAAAGGTAAAGAATACGTTTATTGGGAGTGGAATGGGTTGGTTGGATCCAAGAGTACGAGGGGTGTGAATTGATATTTTTAGGTTGCCAGGTGTCTTATCTTGCAAAAAATGGAGATTCGATTCGAAGGTTGGAATATGAAAGCATGTACGAATATTTATGTTGTTTTTTCATGTTCCAAGGCTGATTGAATGAAATGGTAATGGTTTTAAAACATCAGGATTAGGGCAATGTTGTTATAAGCTAGTTAGGTTTAATAGAAAGAAATGTTTTGTGCATATTTTAATTTTGGATTTTGCTCGTAAAGGATTAAATCTTTTCAAAGTAGAAGACTTACTTATTGGTCATGAAATATGAAAGTTTTTATGATTCAATGTAATTTATAAAGGCATTATCCTTTATGGATGCAACAATTTTACCTATTGATATCGGATATTGAGTTCAAATTTATTATGAGTGTAGTGCAAGCAATACATTTTATGAATATTTTAATTTCGGTCATATGACCACCACGAGCCCGTTTACAGTGGTTCGTTCCTTGGACACAATTTTCCTCTACTCTGGCACACATTTCGACCGGAACGATGGCAATCGAAAACCTTCCTATCTCCTCCTCGGAATTTTGTGGCAGATTTGGAAAAAAATATGTAATTAATTTTATTTGCAAACATATTTTTGTAGAATACGTTTACGTTTTATTATTATCAATTTTCCTTTATATTGAAATTTAAATGTCTCCATTTAATCTTACTCGTCATGAGATTTAACTTTTGTAACAATTTAAAATTTTCGTTTCTTTACTAAAGTTAAAATTTCTTCACTTTATTTAAATTTCGTCACCCCATTTAAATTCTGTATCTCATGTAACTTTCTTTACTATGTAACATTTCAAATTTCCTTACTACCGTTCAATTTTTCTACTTTAATTAAATTCTTTTTTAAAAAAGAAAAAGGAAACAGAGCTAATGGAATTAGCTGAGGCGATTCACCGTATGCACGGGATGGATAAAAGGGAGGCAAGTTTTGGAACGGATTGAGAGTCTGGTTTGAGATCACGAGCGAGCTTGTTGCATTAATACGCGCGGTTGTGTGTGCCAGTCCCGAGCCGTGTACAATAAAGTGGAGTCAAAGTGAAGCTTGCGAGATCAGTCGGAGTAGAACTGAGATAGTGATCCATTATATCATGCTCAAAAGCAACGATTATTCCTATTAAATTGCTTTAAAAATTCAACGGGAGCATTCCGACTTAGTTTAATTAAAACGCCTCTACCCACTCTAAAATCCTTTCATTAGTGATCATGTCAGTGTAAACTTGCAGTGTTTAATTATTATTAAAAAATTTTGTATGTACTACAACCTTAAACCATACCCGTGGAGTTACAAAGCACCGTTTCAACCTTGACAAGAAAAGATCTGGTTGATGTAGTATCCAATGGCGTTTTAAGTGCATACGCATTCTAAAGATCGAGGAAATTGCATCGATTGATAATGGAGCCGACTATCATACGTACGTCGTATGTTCGGGTTGCCTAAAGAAGACGAAGCGAGGACGGGAGAACGAGCGGTTGTGGAGAAGTTCTGCAGGAGACGTTTGACGAGGCCGCCGTTATTTGTTTAGATAAAAGATCTTTTCACGTGTCGCGAAAAAAATCCACCCGACGGAAACCTTGCGATGAATTACATGCGTGAACTGTAAAATTTGTAGTGGCCCACATTTTGCGGATTTGTTGTGTTATCGCGAAAGTGAATATCCACTATTTTAAAAAAAATATAGAGTGAGTAGAAATTTCAAAATTTTGAAACTTAAATGTTGATTTGAACTAAAGTTAAACACTAACGAGCAGCATTTAGGGAGTCATATCGTTGAAACTTTTAATGAGATCGTTGTTTATTGTTGCATTTTGTACGAGGAAATCAAGGAAATTAAAAACCTTGGTAAAATTACTATTTATGTTTTATGCATGTAATTTATAGATTCATAAATTAAGACGATACAATGTAAAGATTAATAAAAGGAGATAAGTTTTAGATAAATTTTTACGAATGGAGAAGAAATACACGGGAAAAAAAGAATAACGTAGCAACAAAGAAAAAAAATGTTCCTAACTATTTATTTGCAGCATTGTAGCAGTCGTACAAATCTTTAAAGGTTGGGTGTGTTTACTCGGTTTGTTTCATGCTAATCGTTGTAAATTTTAAAAGAAAATTCGCGAAAAAAAGATATAGACGGGACAGAAATGAACAAATAAAAAAAAAATTAGAAAACAGAAGATGAAACGAAAAAGAAAAAAGGAGAAAACTAGTTAAAGCCAAAAAGATTCCAAACTATAATTAGAAATTGTTAAAGTGTATAAAGGTTTCTTGATTTGTTTTTCCTAAGGGACGACGTTCACATACAGATAAACGAAGAAAAAAAAATTTTGGTGGTTTCTGAATGGATGAATGGAATTATCTTTAATTTTTTTTTAAATCGTCGATCTTTCCGTTTCATCAAATCTGACCGGGTGTAGGAGCCACAACGATGGAACACTTTTCGGAAAATATGGGCTAGCCATTGTTTTGTTGTGTCCAGGAGCTCTTACCGGGTAGAATGGTCTTCTGCTCGCATGCCCTTACATGGTGTAGGGTTATGTGATTCGATCACATTATTCTATAACATAAATCGGTCACGTCTATATTTCTCTTTTGATGGGAAAGGTCATGCAAATTATGTTTGTATGAGTTTTCCACTCAAAACTGAAATATATGGCTACGTTTACGTTTGGGTATTGATCCGGTTAGGAGGGTGCGACGGGGCACCATATCCATCCGGATACCCCACTCTTATTTGTGTACCATAAGTATCGTCGATAATGACGAAGTTTCCGCCAGTCCGTCTGTTTTTGCTCGTCCCAACTTGTTCTTTGAACAAGGAATATTAGCACTTAGTAGGTTACCTCGGCCTCGGCACCAGTCGATCAGCATGTTTTACACTACTTTATTCGTGAATTAGAAATTTTTTTTGTAGTGGGTCCTTGTGCTGGGGGAAAGAATCCGCCCCACGACACCGCAACGCTAGCCTGCCAGCGCATTCACGCATCCCCAGACAAGACCAATCTCGGTGGATCTTAACATCCTCTTCGCCGAGGCAGCAGACCATCACTGCAGTCCTGTACGGACATCTTTATGCTTACTTTCACTACACTCGTCTGAAGTTCCTGCTTTGTTGGCATAGACCAGTGACTTGATATAACCCCACAAAAAGAAATCCAATGGCGTTGCATCGCATGAACGAAGCGGCTATCCGACCGGACCATTTCTCGAGGTATCAATTCACTGAACTTGCCTTTCAATAAATCGGTTGTGAGGCGTGCTGTGTGGCTAGTGGCACCGACTTGTTGAAACCACATATCCTTGATGTCAAGTTTATCCAATTCTGGCCACAAAAAAATCTTCCAACATAACACGATATTGTACCTATTGATGGTAACATGACGATCGTTTTCATTCACGAAAGAATACGGCCTTATCACACCTCCGGCATTAAAACCGCATCAACCAGTAATTTTTTGTGGATAAAACTGTGTTTCAAGACGCACATGTGGGTTTGTTGCTGACCAATGATGCATATTTTGCCAATTAACCGGCATAAGGTCGTCGGGTCCGATTTAACCCATTTTGACTGAGAGAGAACGTGGCTTAGGAACTTGGAATATTGTGACTTTTATTAAAATGGCTTTCCAAAAATTGAATTAAAAATATTGATGTTTGAAATTAGCCGTATAGCCTTGATTTTTAAAATTTACCTTACATTAGACTTTACCTACACTTAAGATCTTCGGGTCAAATTGGACCCAAAGCTGGTAAGATGAAAGTATTAGTAATATATCATCTAGAGTGTAATATCATTCCCGAAATAATTTTATTGCATCATTCTCAAGTAATTTCTAGATTTGCAGTGATATATCATGGAATAGTGGTAATACTTGTTCTAAGTGTAATACTTGTTCTAAGTGTAAACAATCGATTACTATTTCGATCGTAAAATGTAAAATGAAATGGAAAATTTCGTGTTTACTGTGTCGGACGAAGATGAGGTGTGCTCTGAACCGGAGGATTTCGTGGAAATCACGAAATCTTCAAGCAGTGACGGCGAGTATGATAACAAGATACCAGCTACTGCCTAGTCTAATATACAAAGGCCTGGTCAAATATACAAAGGAATCGATTTTGGATGCATTGGAAGAGCTTCAAAAGAAAACATTATAGTCATGACTCCAGGATTGACACGGTTTCCATCTTCCAGCATGACCGAAGAAAAAAATCAAGTTTCGAACTTTTATTTCCACCTTCTATAATTTCTAATATATTGAAGTATACGAATATGGAAGGTAAAAGACAGTACAACGAAGATTGGAAGGACATGGAGCAAACGGAGTTGAACACTTTTATCGGGTTACTGATTTTAGCAGGTGTATATCGCTCGAATAATGAAAGCACAGAAAGATTATGATTTCAGAAAAAAGCTGACCGATATTTGGTGCAACCATGTTGTTGAAAAATTTCGAAAAGGGTAATTCGATTCCACAACAGGCAAACATGAACTGAGCGACGGTTGTTGGGCGAATTTGCCCCAATACGTGATTTATGGAATCAGTGGTCGGAAATATTGCCAAAACTTTATGACCCTGATGAACACGTGACAGTTGACGAGCAGTTCGTTGTATTTAGGAGAAGATGTCCTTTCCGTCAGTATATGCCATCTAAACTAGCAAATATGGCATTTTGGGTTCTTTCTGACTCGTCAACAAGCTACACGTGAAACATACAGCCTTATATTGGAAAAGAATTTGGTGATGGTCCGAAAAAAAGCAAAGGCAAGCTTGTTGTTTCAGATTTGACAGCTGGTTTTAAGGTATATAATCTTACATCACACAATTTTTTCTCTTCATATCAGCTAGCGCAAAAATTGCTTGAAAGGCAAATGACACTTGTAGGGACAATTAGAAAAAATAAGTTGTTTTGTATTACTTACATACCAACACTTGTTAAGATCGTTTTATCGCTATTGCATTTTATACTGAATAAAATAGTCAGTTGATCACTGACAGTCTAAGCAAATAGTTTGTACCTTGTTCAAATATAAAACTTGGTGACGAGGTGACTTTAATCCCAAATGGCGCTCATAATAAGATTCGAGCAGTTTTACCGTGCGGGTGGTGTAAATGAACCTTATTTAGAAAGATTTGATCAGTTTTTGGCGATTAATATGATTGATGACGAAAAAAAGTTCCGATGATAGTCACACATGTCGGGCCGGTTGCGTGCGTAGTACTGAAAAATTTATTTGCGTCAGACGTTGTGAACAACAAGACCTACGACCAGACAAAGCGCAATATCATCGAACATTACGGAAAAAAGACGTTTACAATTGCTGAGAGACTTCACTTTTACGAACGAAATCAAAAACCTGGAGAAAAATTTACGTGCTAGAGTTAAAAAGGTAGTAGCAAAATGCGAATTCATTTTTATCGGAGGCGTTACGAGATAGGCTAGTATGGGGGATGTTGAAAAAAATATACAGCGGCGTCTATTTTCAGAGGAGGATTCAACTGGGACTCAGCTACAAAAAGAGCATTGTCAATGGAGACCACATCCAGGCAATCTGAGTTGATGCATCTGCCAAATACATCTGTGGATGCATTATCGATGTCAAATTGAAACAAAAAATAAAGTTCATCCAAACATTGTGGTGGTAAAAATCACGAAGAACGAAAATGCAAAATGGGATTCTATATATATGTTATAAGTGTGGTGAGCGAGGGCATCTTGCACAAATGTCGCAAGAAAATAGACGCCGTTGTCGAAGAACAAAGTAGCGATTAAGGTGGTTTTGGCAATCGGACAGATGTTTACTTTGATAGTTTGCATGTGTATAAACGCTGTTGCTATTGACGCTATCATCGATAGTGGAATGGATTTTTGAAGCGGTATTTGATTTTTGTGCTTATTAAATTGATGGAGTCTAATATATTTTTTATAAGATGTTGTACAATGTAATGAAAAATATAAAAAGTAGTAAGTCTCGTCAACAGCGTTTATTAATTAACCAAGAAGTAAACACTTCATTTTACCTGGGTCCAATTGGACTCGAAGACCTTTAGTGTTCGTCACTTTGAGGAACTTATGAAGGTTAACAAAGATATTGAGCCAAAAATGAGCTTCGTTGCTGAAGATGATTTTTCAATGAAATTCTTCATATT
The DNA here is from genome assembly GCA_963969285.1 of Odontomyia ornata. Lineage (NCBI taxonomy): Eukaryota > Metazoa > Arthropoda > Insecta > Diptera > Stratiomyidae > Odontomyia > Odontomyia ornata. The sequence goes on from OZ017739.1 coordinate 46,052,807, forward strand.
CTTTAAGCTTTACCAGAGCCCAATTGAAGAAATTTCGGCATTTTGAGTGATTTTTCTTGAGTCAATTTGATCTTGCTTACAGCCAAAATTTTTTTCGCAAAAAATATGCCACAGTGTAGTTCGAGCGATTCCCAATTCTTAAGAACGACATAGAATCGACTGATTTGACTCATTTTGAATTGTGATGCATCTACGGCTGCGATATTTTCTTCGCTTCAAGCGGTATGGCATCTTTCTGGTAGCAGTTTATTCAATAGTGTCTATAGCACGCACAGTCTGACGGGTGGGACAATTATTAGGGTTAAAAATTTAAGTGAGTGCTCTTAAAGTTGCGACCACCGGCTCAGAATTTTGGTAGTAATTTTTAAACATTTCCAAACGTTGTTGGTTCGTGAGCTTCACCATGTTAAAAAATTTTGACTTTTAACTAACGTTTTGACATTGACAGTTCATTGAAAAATTTTAAGGGTGCATTCATATAAAGATACAAAATTTTTATGCCTCTAATGGAGAACCCTTTAATTGCGACTGATATATTCGATTTGAGTTAATATAAGGATTGGAAGGAGAAAGTGTGCACAAAATGCTTTTAATGTCTTGTAGTTTCACAAAAGACTGATCATGGAGTTGGTGGTAAACTGTAGAAAAATCTTTAAATTCTTATATCAACAACGCACACTTCAATTGTTTAAATTTAAGCAATTATTAAATTTTTCACTGTTTTGAGATTGAGAGGAAGCATTTCATGCAGACATATTTCGATTAAGTAATTGAGCGAAAAGTATAAACAGAAAAATAAACCCTTAAAACTTTACACTGATTTCGATTCGCTGGAATCTATTCTACTCGTAGTTTCCCCGTGTTCACAGATCGAAACGCATTTTCATACTTTTGTAAAAGATTTTCCTAAGAAACATTAAATCGTACTCTATATAATGATGAATTTAGTTGAAATTTCTCTTAACACATGACAGAATTTGCTCTTGTGGAGACCAATTGTTACTAAAAATCGTAGTCGTCAACTATTATTGAAATGCAGCAAACATATTTCTACACCCTAAGCACGGAAGCACAAGGACAACAATATATTTTTATTTATTTTCAACCAAAACATCATCTCACGGATTTGTCCTGTTTTTCCTTGTGATTGCATTTGGGATATTTTTATTTATTCATCCATTCTTCCGTTGAATAGAAAAGTCATAGCTTAGCTTGTGAAAAAATTCCCAACACTATTGTATTGTGTCATATCTCGTTGTCGTAAAAGTGCATCGTCCTGGAACTTTTCTTAGCAATCTTTGCATCACTTTTGCACTCTTTGTGGGTTCATTTTCAGTGTCTCACACTCTGCCTCTCTCTCTCTCACTCTTCTTCGACCCCTCCCATCCTCCCCCTATCCTCGCAAAGATGTCCTGACATGGAAGTCGCCAGGATAGATTGAATGTACAATGTATTCAGATTGAAAATCAGCAGTGTCGGGATTTATTCATATTTTCATAGTGAAATGAAAAAGAGTTTTCACTGTGACGGTCGCAACTGAATGAAATATTGACGTAGTTTTTATTTTGCATGTCATCTTAATGGATTTGTTATGTCCAATTAAGACCGGAGGGAAATGGTTTGTGATGAATTTTCTATGCGGGTCGTGAGCATAAAATATGCTTTGTGTGCGTACAATGTTAGAAGAGGGACAAGGAAAGGAGGTTGATAAATGTCGGATCGGTGGAAAAATGGTTGAAGGGCATTAAATTTCAATTTCAATGCTAATGAGCCCGTATTGGAAGGTAGTTGAAAAGAATTAAGGCAACCTTTAATTCACATCGCATAAAACTTCTTTTGAATGTTTGATTAATATATTTTTCAATTATTTGTGATTCAAAATAGCACATTCGCAGCAATTTGTGTAACATTGATCAACTGTGTGATACGCCCTCCGAAAGTTAAAAGTTCAAATATGCCAAAAACCTGAGGCACCACGAATGTTTTCGCAGATTCAGCATTTTTGTGGGCTCATTTCTCAAAGTACTTTACTAGTTAAGATGAATATGTTACATTGAATTACAGGAAATCAAAAAGAAAGGAAGGGAATATAACATGGATGTGGTCCAATTTTTTGTTGGCTTCAAGCAAGCATATGACAGTTTCAACATATTATCGCGTGTTATGGTTCGCGACCAATAATTTTACTGTTCCGGGAAAGTGAAAACGCAATGTCTTTTAAATTAAATTAAAAGAGTTCATTTATTTACTAAAAATGCACAATCACTCATTCAACTATTTCACAATTTTAATTTTCACTTTGTCTGTAAATTTCTCTAACAACTGTCTTCACTTAACAATCAACGAAAATAACTTCACTATTACTCGATCAATATCGCTTTTCAATTCGCACTCCACACTATCGCAGCTTTTACTATAGCGGCTGAATGAATAATCTCTCCATTCGTTCAGCTCGCCTCTATATAGGGTCTCTAGCCGTTCGATCCATTTCTCGTACATTGGCGAATGTTCTGCCGAGAGGTATCTGGTATATTCGAGCAGTTTAATGAATGGAGCAGTGACTCACTTTCGGATGTTGATCATGCTTGGTGGGTTCACGTGGTTTCGAGTCAATTCATTTCGTTGATATTCTTAATGGTTGTGAAAACAATTGCGACAGTAGCTCGCAGAATTATTTGTACACGTAACAATATATAATAATACTAATAATGATCCATCGCACAACAGTCCAAATCTGAACCTTGGCATTTAGATGATTTATTTTTAGGGTATGTCATTCCATGACTGTAACGGAATTTGAGTTGGTATGTTCAATATCACGCTTAACCATGTGATTATTACGTAATTTTTCAATTAGTACCCATCAAAGCTGGGTGGGTTGATATGATAGTCTGACAGCAGCATCAGAAGCTCAAACTCGATGCCATAACCGAAGTTTGAACTTGGGAGTTGCTGTTCAAGCGGAGTATACCCTAATCGACACGTTAGCTCAAACTATGTATATTTTTCCCCTACAGAGGATAAGAGAATAACAACACAAATCTTTTCATCCCCAATGGAATTTCCGTTCAGCTTGAACTTTTTTACCATAAATGTGGCGGTACTCTTCTTCGTCTTTGTAGCACTACAGCCCCTCTCGGGCCTTCGCTTTGAGGTAGTTAGAGTATCTCATTTTCATGACCGTATTGATTTTTTCGGAAGTTGATTTGGTCAGTACCATGCTGGTGGTATTCGCAGTAAGTTAAATCAACACTTTCTTGACGCAAAATCTTGTCAGTTTAATGTCCTTATCACTAATATCAAGTTTATTAGAAATAAATACTGAGAGCTTTATTAATTAAGGTGTTTATTGTAAAAAAGATATGGCTTGAGACAAATAGCTGCGCGATGCTCACGCTTCGCATTGCCAGCTCGAACTGAGTTCACTTCTGAACCCAAGCGATAGTAAAAATAATGTTACATGTACAAATAATTCTGCGAGCTACTGTCACAATTGTTTTCACAACAATTAAGAACATCAACAAAACGAATTTACTCGAAACCACGAGAACCTAACAAGCATGAACATCTGAAAGTGAGTCACTGCTCCATTCATTCATGCTGGAATGTTCCCGCTAATTCACCAATGTACGAGAACTGAGTTGAATGATTAGACACCCTATATAAAGGCGAGCTGAATGAATGGGGGGATCATTCATTACAACCGCGATAGAAAACTGTGATACGCGAAGTACAGGCGATATTGATTGTTTGAGTGTGAAGTGATTTTAGTAGACAATTGCGATAGAAATTTATGGACAAGTGGAAGGTAGAATTTTAATAGTGAAAATTAAAGTTGTTAAATTGCTAGTGAAGTGATTGTGCATTTTTGACAAATTAAATAAACTCTTTTAATTTCATTTAAAAGACATTGCGTTTTCACTTTCCCGGAACATTAAATTATTGGCCGCAAACCAATAACACGCGACAATAATATAAGTTTATTGGCACTGCGCGCAAGTACAAATACACTTATGTAAAACAATTTGCAACATCCCCCCCCCCCCCCCCCTTCTGTGAAAACAAATTTAATTTATTCCAAATCTTACAGGTTTTTAACTTCACGCCCACTTCTCGTGGTAACAATTTACGATTGAATATTTTCCGTTAAAAGATTTTTTCTCGGCGGATCGTGGACATTTCATTTTAGATTTATCAGCGTCATAATTACGCGATTTTATAACTTTAGCCTTTTGGTTCAAAGATTGATTAACTTCTAGGTACTCTTACGCAATTTCGAGAGAGTAAATTCGTTGTATGAGACGTTTAAGCAAACTTTTCTATATTTTCACTATGGCAACTCTAAAGTTACTGTCTTTACCTATGATTAAATCAACGGTTCACCTAGTTCTGTTTTTAGAATTTTTCGAAATTAATTGTCCTAGATATTCCTTTTGAGATATTTTAGGAAGAGCGTCAAGAGTCTCCTGAACATATTTGAATTTTTTTTCAAGTTTTTCATGATAAAACATATCAATGTCGGGAGTACCAACCTCCTGTGTTTCTTGAAGGAAACACGAAGGAGAAAGTGGCTTGAGATCATCAGTGTCTTCCAAGAAATATGTCAGAGGTCAAGAGTTTACAATAGCTTCTACATCACATAAAACGGTATTTAGCGTCTCGTAAGACAGACTCATTTTACTGAAAATTTCGCTTAAAATTGATTTTAAAACTCCTATCAGCTGCTTCCACCAGCTTCCCCACCAGGGTGCCGAAGGAGGTTTTAAGTGCCATTCTATCTCAGACACAGAGCTATGCTTCGTAGTTTTATCCCAATCTAATGCTTCGAAGGAATTCTTTGGACCAGAAAAATTGGTCCCGTTATCTGTGTAGACTGCGCCCGGCCTACCTCTCTTATCTATAAATCTGCGTAACCCTTCCAGAAACCCAGCCGATAAGGATGATAATAGTTCTAAATGAGCAACCCGATATACAGCACACGTTAAGAAGCAGATCCAACCCTTCCCTCCCCCACGGAAGAAAACTGGGCCGGCCAGATCGATACCGGTCACTTCAAAGACTTTTGCATCTCGGACACGATCCAAAGGCAAAGGTGGAGTTTCGCATTGCAAATTTTTCGATTTTTGCTTTTTGCAAATGACACATTTAGTCACAACCTGCTTCGCAATATTACGAAGTCCGATGATCCAAAATTTCTCGCGAATATTATTCATAATTATTTGCGTTTCAACATGGCCTAATTTTTCGCGAGCCTCTCTTACTAGCAAAAAGACTATTTGATATCGTCCTTTCTATTAAGAATCCTAGTTTTTACAACTTTGAGTCCATTGGGATATATCATGGCTTTCAATGATGATAATTTATTTGAATTTTCAAACATTTGTTGCTGTAAAAAAAAGCAAAAATTTTGTCTCAGCTCTTCGAAACTCTTTGAAAGTTATCCCTAAATTAAAGCCCCTAGGTGTACAAAGCTCATTCTTAGTAATTTTTCTGTGAGATTTCCGACATCCATCGAAAAATCGTTGCATCAAGACTAAAAAACAAATGATTTTTGAGTAGCTCGAGAAAAACTTAGCTGCACTGAAGTTACTATCAGTGTTGATCATTTATGTCAAAGTTGATCGTTTTATCTTAGCTGATATTTTTTCTTCGTCGACTTCACCCTTCTCTGATGGCCAAGTTGACTCAGGCTCATATAGCCATTGCATACCAAGCCACCACCGAGACTCTACTAACTGCTTTGGACTGCATCCTCGTGAAGGGAGGTCTGCAGGATTTATTTTACCAGGAACAAATTACCACGAATTCTTTTCGCTCAAAGATCTTATTTCTTTAACGCGACTATGTACAAATGTTCGCCACTGCAGATCTCGATTAATCCAAGCTAGTACTGTGCTCGAGTCGGACCAATACGTAATACGATTGATTTTACGCATTAATGAGCTTGTAACCGAGCTGGTTAGTCGTGCAGCAATGGATGCTCCCATTAGTTCCACCGTTGAAATGATGACTCCTTTAGGCGCGATACGAGATCTTGCACTCAAAAGCTTTATGTTTACAGAACCCCGTTTCCTTCGACCATTCGCAATTGCTGGTTTCTTCTGCTACTCTCAAAGCTAGATACAGCAAAAGTGAAAGTATCGCTACTAAAAGAAAAGGACTGCATATCAAACCAAACACTAGTCGACAATGACTAAAAACTACCAGTTTTCCACTCTCGTACCAAAGAAAACGTAGAAAATCTCTGTGTTGCTTAGCTATCGATATTTGTAAGAATGCCTCGGCAACTACCCTTACTTCAGACTCGTGAAAACGATTGAGTATTGAGAGAACAAGTTCAATAAGATTTGGACCCTTTTCTAAGCATTGGTCCAAAGACGAAAATCCCTTTTCTTTCACGGAGGCATCAAATACGGGTTGGACCTACGTTGCTGCATGTGGCTTTATTACCGGACCATGTGGTTAATAGTGACAATGTTTTGAATCATCGTCATAAGGTATTCTTTCGATGATTCCTTCTAGTTCCCATTCGCGAAAAATCTCATCGTAAGGGCTAAATGGATTTTGTTTTTTCAATTTGCCAACTAGCTTATTTAAAGGTGTATAGGAGACACTATAATTGTACGGTAAATTAAAATGGTCTTCTAAAAAAGGCAAAAGCACTTCATAGCGCCCCTCAGTGTTAATTTTAGCAGACTCCATAACAAACTCTCTAGCTCGACAATCTTGAAAATGACGACGGTTTTTTTCTATAAAGTCCTCAATTCCGAGTGTATTTAAATTCCAAAGATCGATAAGATTGGCCTCTTGTATAAACAGACTCGTTACCAAAGTTGTCGTATCGGACTTTACATTTTCGCCGACGTGTTTTCCCATCACGGTCCAATCTAACAGAGTCTGAAAAGCAATTAAACCATTCTCTAATTCACGTTTGTCACCTGTAAATAGTTTTCCGGCCACGTCCGCGCCGATCAAAACGTCTTTAAACGCACAAATCTTTGAATCAACGTCCGACAAGAATAAACCCTCTTCTCGCTACTTTTTTACCCATACATCATTCTTAATGCTAGATACAGTGTCACAGATTATATTTTTATTAGTCACATCAAAAGCCCATGTATATGAGTCATCCATACTTCTCATACAAAGCTTAGAAACGCCATGTTTTTCACTCTTAAGTTTTACGCCACCGAATAGCGAGTGCGTAATTTCTTGTTTACCTTTCGATAAGTAGCCAAATTTGTGCGCGAGATCAGTTTGTATGTAAGATCTTTCAGATCCAGGGACTATTGAAACTCTGGCAGTCATTTCATTAGTTTCTGAGTACAATTTTACATTTAAAGTTTGTAAATAAGCAGTAGGCGAAGCAACGGAGGAAGCCAAATCGTTAACGATGATATTTGTAGCCGCGGATTTTGATGTTTACTCGTTTACATAATCAATTTTCTTTGTCGAAAATTCACGGCACATTAGTAACACGTGATGCTTTGAGCACCAAGCACATTTAACACGCACTCTACATTTAATCTTATAATGTCCGCGGTTCAAGCAAATTAAACACGCACTGGCTTTTTTGACTAATGTTTCATTCCTCCAAAATGGTTTTACGCGCACACTTACAGCTCTCAATCGCATGTTGTAACTCAGAGAAAATACAATTCGTCCGCTTTTCGCCTTTTGCAACAAATAGCGTACTCGCAGTAGCTACATCAACGAAAACACCACAGCCTTTTCTGTTGGTGTAGCGATAGCCAAGTCCCTCAAATTAAAAAACACATTCAACTGCTCTGTAAAAGCCGCACATTTGGCTGTATGCTTTATTTTTTTCAAACCATCTATGTTGACAATAACTAAACTTGATTTTAGTACAGATTCGCGCAAGATCAAAATTAGCTCTATATTTCACCAGGTCCTGTCACGGCCGCCAAATGTCACTAATATCAGGTTGAGGAGAAATAAATACTGAGAGCTTTATTTATTAAGGTGTTTATTGTAAATCAGATATGACTTGATATAAATAGCTGCGCGATGCTCACGCTTTGCTTTGCCAGCTCGAATTAAGCTCTCATCGGAACCCGAGCGATAGTAAAAATAATATAAGTGTAGTGGCGCTGCGTGCAAATACAAATACACTTATTTCAAACAATTCAAAATAGTCCCCACCCGTACGGGGACATGATTAAACTAGTCGCACAAAAAATGCAGAAATTTTATACAGTAACTGGAGCATTTTTAAAGACGATAGAGATCATCGCAGTACTGGGCAGACACGACAAGGTGGCGTTTTGCTCGCTGCTTACAATTCTTTTTCTAATGATGTTATATGTACTGCGTTGAATAATCTATTCCAACATAAATTGGTTCAAGTTAATTCAGAGAAATTTTCTCTCTACATTGGTGTTTTCTATATTCCTCCTAGTTCAAGTGAAGTTATCTATAATGAAACCTGCGATATTATAGCCGAATTTATAGAAAATCTTGATGAAAATGACAGAATAACTATTACCGGAGATTTTAATTGACCAAATATAAATTTTAATACTCGTGAAACAAGACAATCTTCTACTCCCAGTAAATCTTCTCGATTCTAAAGATTTCAATCTAATGGATACTTTTTATGGCAGTCATTTGCAGTAAGCTGCTGCATTGCCTAACTAAAACGGTCATGGGTTAGACCTGATTTTTACTAACTCATGTGACAAGATAGTGGTTTATTTAACTGTTGACAATGAGCAATTTTTACCACTCCTGATAAAATCAATTCTATTTAATGCAATGCTACAATTGTATACGAGTATGACTTCTAAAATGCTGATTTCTATACCATTAACAATTTTCTATCCACATTCAACTGGACTAATACTCTTTCAATGCCAGTCATAGACAGTGCTCTATCTACTTTTTACTAAATAATTCTTGAAACCATTGAAAGATTTGCACCTAAAATTTAAAAAAAAGATAATTTTTCCGAACCCTGGCTAGATAACAACCTCAGGTCTTTACGAAATCAAAGAAATAAGTTGTACAAAATTATAAAAAAGAACAAAATACAAGTTACGAGATTAAAAGCAAATATAATGAACTTGCCAGTGAAGTACGTTTACGCATTTGGTCAAAATATTAATCATGATCCTTAAAAAATTCTTTGATTTCATAAAATCAAACGTTAAACCCATGGTTTTACCTCCGCATGAGCAACAAAGGTTCCACTTCAACTTCTTCATACAAAATCTGTCAATTTTTTGCTGGTACTTTTTAGGAAGTTTCCTACAATCCCTTAGCTTCAGCAAATTTGGGGTCTATTTTAATGTCTCCAAGGACCTTAATTAAAAACAAGGCAATATAGGAAGAAGATATTCGCCAGGGAATTGAGGGTCTGGATTTGAGTAAAGAACATAGCCCTGATCTAGTCCCCCACTACTTTCCAGCTCAGTATAAACGCATACTAACTCAGCCCCTTCATATTATTTTCAATAAGTCTCTCTCAAATGGAACCTTTCCCTTGTATTGGGAACCATAATACATAATTCCAATACATAAAAAGGTGACAAAAACCGGGAATTGATTTACTATCTACAACTCCTAAACTTTTTGAGCAGATTATATGCAGAAAAATTTCTCCAATTGTTGAGCCTTATTTTAATGAAGAGCATTATGGTTTTTTTTTTAAATAGGTCCACTACTATCAACTTCATGGTTATGACTTCAGACAATCTATGTGGTCTGGAAAAAGGTTACCAGATTGACGCCATTTACACCGATTTTAGCAAAGCCTTTGATCATGTGAAACATGGAGTTCTGGTAATGAAACTGCACAGATTTGGTATCATACAGTTTGGCAAGTTTTAAGGATGTTTATCCAGAGAAATTCGCGTTCTCTCTGGTGTTTCTCAAGGTAGCCATCTTAGCCCATCGTTTTTCAATATTTTTATTTCTGAGCTTCCAGTGGCATTACCTAATATGTCATATCTTTTAACGCCAACGATCTCAAGCTGCATGATGTAGTTCAGTCTGACACCGAAGTATTGTTTCTCCAGGACAAATTGAATATTTTATTTGAGTGGTGTAATGACAAACAACTCTCCCTGAATTTGGACAAATGCGAGGTAATCAGCTTCACTCGAAAAAGGAGTACCATCCTCTACGAATACTTTATTAATAGTTCCCCTCCAAATAGGGTCGATACAGTTGTAAATTTTGGCGTAGTCGTGGATACAAAGCTCCAATTAAACCTTCATTACGATAAAATCCTTTCCAGAGCTGTCACGGCCAAATCCCTACCAAACCTAGCTAAACATGAAATGCCCGGAATAATTGCTCCACGAAAGCGCGCCTCCAAAGATAAACCGTTGAAAAATGCACAAATTGTTGGCTGTATACATATCAATGCACACTCTGCAGTTTTAATCGAGACTTTGGTTGAATTACGTGCAACGATTCGATGGGCGGCCTGTAATATATACTCGACACAGAATGAAGTAGCTGCGGCATTGGGTGAAGCAGATTATCTGATATTCGCATGGCGTGGTGAGACCGAAGGAGGTTTTTGGTGGTGAAACGATAAATGTTTAAATGTTGGAAATTTATAACCAGATATGATTTTGGATGGTGGAGGCGATGCAACACAGTTAATGTTGAAGAAATATCCAGCCATGTTTAAAATAGTTAAAGGCATGGTAGAGGAAAGTATTACTGGGGTACATAGACTTTACCAGCTATCAAATTCTGAGAAGTTATTAGTCCCAGCAATGAATGTAATGGATTCCGTCACTAAAACAAAATTTGATAATTTGTATAGCTGCAAAAAGTCTATTATTGATAGTTTAAAGCGTTGAACAGACGTTATGTTTGGTGGAAGTCAAGTAGTCATGTGCAGATATGGTGAAGTTGGAAAAGGAAGCGCACAAGCAGTGGAAGGACTGGAAAGCAACGTGTATATTACTGAAATTGACCGTATCCGCACCCTTCAGGCCAGCATGGATGGTTTTCGTGTGACGAGACTTAATGATTTTTTTCAAAATGTAGACATGTTGTTACCACCACTGGTAACTAAAATATTGTAATTAGTGATCATTTGGAAAAATCATAGTATAGTCGGCAATATGGGGTACTCGAATAGCAAAATCGATGTGAATAATTTATGGACTCCAGTTCGATCGCAAGTAGACCAAATTGGTTAGCCGGATGGTAAATTAATCATCTTATTGGCTGAAGGACGATTGGTGAATTTATCGTGCTAAAGTATCCCATCGTTCGTTATTTCGGTAACATCTACTACACAAGCTCGGATATTGATAGAATTATTCAATGCCCCCCAAGGATGATATAAATCTGATGTTTATTTGTTGCCGAAAAAAATGGATGATTACGTAACAAGCTTGCATTTTCCCACATTCGATATCATCAACTCCTGGAGAAAATAAACATAAACAAATGGAAGACACTTGATGTTTCAATCAGGCATAGCCACAAACATTGAAAATAAGAACAACTAAATACAAAACACAGAGAAAAAGCTTGCAGCAAAGAAGGTTGGAGCCACGGATATCTGAAGATTTGAAGGGTCAATGGTGGTACTAGAATCCACCAGTCCAAGGCGTGGACGGACTGAATACTGAACAAGAAGCTCTCTTCCTTGTTTTGGAACCCATGTGAGAAGGTTGCACTATCGAACGAGGGAAGAAATCGCTGGGAATTATTCTCAAGTTGGCTTCTGTTTTTTGGAACCCGAGTGCAAGGGAAGAACGTGGCTGTCTTTGAATCGATTTGTCCAGAAATTCTTCCAGGAAGGAAAAAAAACATTAGGACGACAAGGCCACGCCTCGAGAAATTGGTGGTGAATTTTTTCGGGGTACAAGCGGCTAGCGGGAGTTGATCAACAGGACTCAATTTCATTGAGATTTTTTAAATGAAAACCATCACTTATGATTAATAACTATACTTGGACGTTCAGTGAATTGGGTTTACTTTAATTTCTTTTCTTTCAATCAAGAAACTGCCAGAAGTGAACTGTGAGACTTGGCCCGGGAGTGAATGTCAAAATTTTAAGGCACTCATTTTCTGCGCAAATGTTCCGCAAGTGTTGGGGTATATTAGACGTTTTGTTTAGTTTTGAATCCCAGCGCCTGGTGAAGGTAATTTCTCGACAATTAGGACTTAGGGTTGATCGATTACGGGACTATCGCGGGAGTTTGTTGGTTGGTTTGTCCTCCTATTCTAAGTTGGTACGCATATAAAGGCAGTGATCGTGATAGTTTCCCCTGAAAGTGAAGACTGCGGTGCGCGCCAAGCTCGTCTTGAGGCTCGGGGGACAAATTAACGGGTAGATGAGTGGCACTCACACCCGTCTCCGATGGAGGAACCCGGAACCCAAAATGCCCCCGGCCGGAGTCGGCATGTATGGTTGGATAATCCGTTCGGGATAGTTTTATCTCCTATTAGAGCATATAAAATCCTGAGATTTACCAATAAAAAGGACAAAAAATTCAAGAATACGAGTATTTGGGCAACAAAATCTTTATATATATCTTTGGTATGTCCTATTCTTGAAAATGCCTACTTAATCTGGAATCAGGTTTTTGATATTCACAGCAAAAAGCTGGAATCAGTGCAGAAGCAGTTTGAACTCTTTGCTTTGAGATTCCTCTACAACCCAAAACTTTTTACTAACATACCACTTCATGAAAATCTTCTTCAGTTGTTAAATTTGACTAGCCTCTCTTCTAGGGAATTGCATTGTCAGCATGTCTGGGTTTCGATATCTTAAACCGCAATATTAAGGCAAAAATTATCGGTGGTAGAATCCACTTAAATGAACCTGCTAGACACACAAGACACTCTACCATGCTTGCCATTAGCAGACCTAATACTAGTTACGGGGACAATGAGCCAATCAACACATGCTGTAGGTACTTTAACATGTATAGGGATCATTACTCCCCATGAACTTCCAAGGTCTTATTTAAATCCAAAATATCAAATTCCTTTTCCCCATCAAATATTTGAATACTGTGAAATTAATTAATGTTTGTTGTTAAATAAATTGTATTATAGAATTTTATTGTAATTGATATGCCTTGGTTTCGTGAATGAGTATATAAATAAATAACGAATCAACTACTCAACGCGAACAGATATGCTCTGTATAAAATAATGGCTGACTTTACCGTCCCAGCAAATAAAGTCCACCTTATTATCGTGACGATGCTAAACACAGCGTCCCAGGTCAAGAAAAACTGTGAAATAATGAGCAGCTTTTAAATAAAGTCAGGCTTAAAACAAGGGGGATGAGCTTGCCCAGTGTTCTTTAATATTGCGCTGGAACACTTAATCACGAAGACAACAGTTGAAACTTCTGTTAGATTAATTTTCAAGTCTACACAATCAGTAGCATATGTGGATGATGTCAACATTATACGAGTAACACGATCGATCTCAGTTGCCAAAAGTGCATTTTTGAGCATTGGATCTGAAGTAAATCTAATTGGCCTACCGAATTCTTGACTCAAAGGAAGTAGCACCCTCTAGCTCGACAAAACCTGACCACAGGAGGCTATAACCTTGAAAGTGTGTATAATTTTATCTACGTTGGAGCTAACTTGAATAGAACAAGCACCAAAATTGTTATTAGGGGGGGAATGCTGGGAGAACCAAAACCAGTAATTAAATATTTGGGCATACTGAAGGACCTAAGGATCAGCTTTTCTAATCATATCAGTGCAACAGCTGATAAAATGGCAGGGAGGGTAACATCACTTATGCGTTTAATCACCAATATAGGGTCTTGCGTCATCAAGCAAATGACTCTTGATGAGCGCTGTGCAGTCTGCACTACTTTGTGGATCGGAAATATACAAAAGTGGTCGCCACAATATCTGAGTCAGCAGTGTTAATGATACAAGGATGATACTCATTACTGCCCTTGCTATAAAGCGTATAAGTATTAACGTACGTAGAAGCTAGGTCAACAGCAAGGTAGTCACAATCGAGGAAAATCAAAGCACTTTCTGCAATTTGCAGTCGTTCTTGCAGAGTGACACAGAAGGAAGATCAACCGCGAATCTGTTCCCTCAATTGAGGCAATGGCTTGGTTGGAGGCATAGTGAGATTGGCTTCTCCTTAACTCAACTCTTGAGCAACCACCGATGGACGTTTTTGGCCTTATCGGCACAAGATTGGTAAATCACGCTTTCTTAACTACCTATTTTACATCGCAAAGGTAGATAAAGTCCGCCATATATCTTTTGTTTACAAAAGATAGGCCTGTTTTTGTGGTGACATTTTCAATTAAGTTGAAGCGCTCTTTCCGCAGGTCATGGTAAAAAAGTGCTTAAGTCTGTCGACAAATAGAACCGCGTAGCACATTATATATGGGCTGCCCTGGAGGAAAAAAAACCTAAGCATCAGATAGCAAGGGATTTCTCTTCTAGTAACTCCTTCCCTCCCTTTACTTCTCGCTCGAAAGGATGTTTCTGGATCCCAAAAATATATCTTCTACTTCTTCTTTGTAGCAATACAGCCCCGTTCGGGCCTCGGTTTCCTGCAAACAGCGCCTCCAACTAACTCAGTCCATTTACCGCGTCCTCCAATTTCGAACTCCGAGCACCAATAAATTGTTCTTCCTCAACGCAGTCAACCCAGCGTTTCCTTCGGCCTGCAGTTCTCCCAACGAATACGTCCGTTGCTCGTACATACGATTCATATGGCCAGCCCATTACAGCTTCCGCAGTCTTGCAATGGTTGAGACCTCCAGTTTGTCATCGAATTCACCATTGGTCCTCGTCTAGCTTCGCGCCGACTATTTGCCTCTGGACCCATTGCTCAAAGGCATTCAATATAATTGCGGATGCTTGTGTTAGGCTCCATATTTCACACCCATAGTATAACACAGGTCTTATCACAGATTTGTATACTTGGAGCTTTTTTTCCTGTGTATGCAGCTGGTCTAAAAGATCGTCGAAAATGAATAAAATATTGTATTTGCGAGCTGTATTCTTCGCCGTTTTTCGTCTCTTTCATTACCGGTTTTCACTATTTTAATGTCTGAATAAACAAATCCACCCACATTTTAAATATTATATTTGCCAAGTGTGATAATTTGTGTATTTGAGGTATTTTTCCTCAACTGTGTCATGAGCTTTGTTTTATTTTCAACGACTTGAGGCCCTACTAGCTTTGCTTCGCTGTCAAGTTTCATGAAGAGTTCTTTGGCAGTTGTTAATGACTGTGACAAAATGTTGATATTATCCGCCTA
Organism: Odontomyia ornata; assembly: GCA_963969285.1. Classification (NCBI taxonomy): domain Eukaryota; kingdom Metazoa; phylum Arthropoda; class Insecta; order Diptera; family Stratiomyidae; genus Odontomyia; species Odontomyia ornata. Next base: position 46,068,060 of record OZ017739.1, read on the forward strand.
GGCTACTACTAGGCTCGACTTGTATTGTAATGTACCTCGTGTATTGTAAGGTAGATTTCTATGACGTACACTAGAGCCAAATTGAATAGCAATGGAGCCAGCCCAACTCCCCGTTTTAGTCCGATATTTGTGTCAAAGGCATTGGTGAGTAGGTTATTGAAGCGGACTTGGGAGGTCGTCGACGTAATAAGACGGCAAGGCGGTAAGGCGGACGAATTCGGCTGGGGTGCCAAAGCAAAGCATTATTTGGTACAGTACGTCATGATCAATTCTGTCGTATGCTTACTTAAAGTCGACGAAAATTTGATGTATGTCTACGTTGAACTCCCAGCATTTTCCAAGTACCTGCTTGACTGTGAACAATTGGTCGACCGTCAATAAACCTGCTCTAAAACCACCTTGATACTCCCCAATAACACTGTTGGCGTATGATTCGATTTTATTTTCTAAGTTTTTAGAAAATATGTTGTACGCCGTACAAAATAGTGATATGCCTCTATAATTTTCGCACTGTAGCTTGTCACCTTTTTGTGGATAGGCAATATAATTGATTAGCTCCACTCTTTTGGCATATATTCTTGTTGCCAAATGTGCGGAAGTACTTTGTGAATGGCGTTATGAGCACTGTTGCCACCACGTTTGATGAGCTCCACTAGAATCTCATCGATGCCCGGCACTTTATTATCTTTTTGGCTTTGATGATGGAACACACTTTACCCAGAGTTGGTGTAGCCAATGGAGGCTCTCCGCGAACACCTGTAGACTCCAATGTTCTGAAGCTGTGCGAAGTATTAAAGGGATCCTTGAAATATGACGCCCATCTTTCCTTAATCTTGGTTTTATCAGCGATGATATTGCCGGTGTCATCACGACAGAGCGTGGTTTTGGGCTGATAACCACGCTTCAAGCTTTTCACTACGCTGTATGCTTATCGTGTGTTGTTCCTCGCTAAACTTACATCTATACTTCTCATTGGTCGTCATAGTATTTTCTTTTCTGAATCCTAATTATCTTATTCGCTAATCTTCTGAGATTTCATGGTGTTCTCCCTTCGTCCGGGTTTTCCTACATATGTAGTCTTAGTATGCCTGATTCTTTTTGGCTAACGCATTCTGGCACTCATCATCGAACCAATCACTCCTCTTGCGTCGGAATTGAAGTCCGATCATCTGTTCTGCCACTTCCATCCAGAGCTCGTTACTCATCTTAAAAAATGCGTCTGTTATGATGGGAGCCAGTTTGTTGTCGAGGGCCTCCGTGAAATTTTGAGCCACAGACCCCGTTTGTAGCCTTTTGATGTCAAATTTTTGTAGAGGGCTAGTCTTCACCGAATATGCCTTTGACATACGACATTGATAGGTTAATTTGATCAAGTAATGATTTGAGTTACAATTCACTCCTCGGTGTGTACGGACGTCAAGTGTGCTCGAGCCTCACGTTGTTGGATCAGAACATAATCGATCTGGTTTTGTGTGTTACCATCCGGTGATAACCAGGCCACTTTATGAGTGTGTCGATATGGGAAGCAAGTCAAATATATGACTAGATTTCTGCTGTAAATCAGGCGCTGGCCGTTGTCATTGTTTGTGGAGGCTTTACCCTCCCGTCGTTCCTCGATGCCAAACTTAGCGTTGAAATCACCCAGAATAATTTTTGTGTTGTTTGTAGTCTTTCCAGGTGATTGTAGAACGTTTTGTTCGTTTCTTCGTCCTTTTCTTCAATCGGGGCGTGAACATTGATCAGCCAGATTTTGAAGAATTTCGCTTTTACACGGATCACACACAACCGTTCATTTGTTGCCTTAAAAGAAATAACGTGCGATTTGAACTCCCCATCCACAACGAAGGCAACTCTGAATTCTCGTTTTCCAGTAGGCTTCCCACTTTTGAATATTGTTTCCGATCTCATGTCTCAAATATCATTACCCGTCCAGTTCGTTTCCTGGATTGCCTGCATTTTCGCTTTATATTGACTGGCCCACTGTAAAAGGTCCTTAATAGTGCAAGGGCAATTGAGTGATCTGTTATTCCAGGATACAATACGATAGTCATGGCGAGGTCGTTGCCGTGAATCCAATCTATTCCGAGGCCTGTCTGCAGGTTTCAAAACATTTTGGGGTTTTCCAGGGATTGTAGCTAGCCCGTCGCCCAACCTCCATTCCGGCGGCATGGCTATTACATCGATTCCGTTATCAGGCGTGGGAAATTTGCCACTACCCTCTTACGTCCTCACAAAGGAGATGTAAGTAGGGTTTTTACAGTATTAGCATTCGGCATTTAATGTCCCATTATTTGGGAACCAGTAAACCCAATTGGCGGGTTTGGGATGAGGAATCATGGTAGCTATGTGTTGAGGAAACAAGGGGACTCCCTTCTCCTTTCTCAAATGGGCTTGGGACCGTCTATGGCAGAGTTGTGAATTTCATTAATAAGTTTATATTGAAAAGGAGCCAGATATTCTTCTGCTCCCTTTGGTATCAGTGTTGCTCTTCCTATACTCGATTCTGGAAGTTCTTCTCAAGAGCTTTCATTTGATACTTGCATCAACAACTATTTTAAATTTTTTTAGATGGTCACTTCTATATATAAAGAATCCCCTCCTTATAATTTTTACTATATAATGAAACTTTGGAAACAATGATTCATAACTGCAGCTGTTATTGTTTCCGAGAAAAATTGCTTCTTCAGAGCTTAAGGAAAAGTAATTTTTTATTTAGTAAAATCGGGAGGATGGTATGTAGGATTGTGAATAGAATTCTTTTAACTTTGTAAAATGAAGGATATAACGTCAAGTCATAGGGTCAATGCTAATCAAACCCACTGGCGATAGGTCCTCTGTAGATGTTCTGAGAGATGTAAATGGAGCAGTCGAGCCGAGCGACGTACAAACCACGATAAAAGCAGTACGGCCCATCCACTCGGATGATCTACTGGTGGAATTCGGGTCAGACCCAACGAATAAGGACTCTTTCTGTGATGCAGTTAAAAATAAATTCAAAGGGAGTCAGTGGTTGATATCAGGGACATTATTTGTGCCACAGAATTGAGCGACGCCAAAGACACTATTAAGCGTGGATTATTTAGCAGTTAAGCTTAGGCACACCAAGCAAAATAACAGGGGACATTTCATGGTGCTTGTTGCCCTTTCTAAAAAGGAAGCAGAACTAATGCTTAGTAAGGGCAAGATGAGAATTAGCTGAGATTTCTTTCCTAGTAATTGCTTCCCCTCCCTTCCTTTCCAATAGAAAAGATATTCCTGGATCCAGAGGACGCCTCGGGGCAAAGTAAAATTAAGCCAAGACCGAAATAATATGCTAAACGATTCCAGGTGAGGATATCAGCTAACAAAGACGGCGTTTAAATGATTTTGTAGATGGTGAATGAACAAATCCCATAAGATTTACAATAAGAAATTGTTTTGAACTTGGTGAGATCCATCATATTGTATAGATGCTGGTCGAAAGTTATATGGCTTAAATGCAATTGTTTTTAAAATTGGTAAGGTTGTTATATTATAAATAATGGTTCCAACCACTCTTGATCCGTGTGGCTGGTAATTGCATCTAACTTTAGTAACACCTTCCGAATAGAGACAAGAAAAAGAGCTGGGTTTGATTTTTTTCTTAAAACTTTATAGTTCGGACCCTCAAAATTATAAATGTAACTACAAAGTGAGGGTATTCGAAATTAACTAACCCCGTGGCTGGATCCTCGATGTTGTAGGGTCTCCTTACTGATTCCATTCTGGGCGACGTTGGCGGTCTTTTTCCCGTTGTTTTTTGCGACGCTGTTTCTGGAAGGCCTGCGTTTGGTCGCGAAAACGGACGTTCTCTTCCAGTCTTACGTGGACCCATACGAGACGCAGCTCCCCAATTGGTGCCGCAACTTTGCCTACTTACCTCCTTTATATGATAAGAAAACGCTCGGGTGGGCTAGGTGGTTTCTCGCTTCTACCCAGCTGTGGACCAAAGTAATGGGCCAGAGGGCAGATAGAGGTTTTGCTGCAAAAACAAAATCTAAGGGAGGCCTGATGGTTTTCTGTGGAACTGTGGCTCAGCGGGCTTTTGGGTGGAGCGGGGCAGCATAGAGAGCCTCAGAATGCTCGTTATTCCTCTTGAACTGACGGGAGCCTGTCAATAAACAGAGTGGTTAACTAGAAGAATCGGGGGCCTCGATGATGGAGGCGGATGGGCTCGTCGGCCAGGTCTGGAGAGTGCCAAGGAGCTGATGTAGAAAATAATATCCAAGACTAGGCGTAAACCAACCGATGGAGTGTAGTGAACGTAGGTATACAAATGTCCGTACAGGACTGCAGTAATGGTCTGCTGTCTCGTCGGCCAGGCCTGGGGAGTGCCGAGGAGCCGATGTAAAAAATAATATCCAGGACTAGGCGTAAACCAACCGATGGAGTGTAGTGTAAGTAGGTATACAAATGTCCGTACAGGACTGCAGCAATGGTCTGCTGTCTCGGCGGAAGACAATGTTAGAATCCGCTAAGATTGGCCTTGTCTGGGGACGCGTGAATGCGCTGGGAGGCTAGCGTTGCGGTGTCATGGGGCGGGTTCTTTTTCCCAGCACAAGGACCCACTACAAAAGAATTTCGCATTCACGAATTCATGGGTCACAAAAAGTCGACCAAAGTCGAAAAAAGGAGTTAACCAGTAAGGGAATTGCTTGTTCCGAGAACAAGTTGGGACGAACAAAAACGGACCGACTTGCGAAGACTTCGTGGTTACCTGACGATTCTTATGGCCCCAAATGGATGTGGTGCCCCCTCGCACCCTCCCCGTTATCACTCATCGTTTTCATTAAAAAAAATAATTAGCCAATCTTTGAAATTTTCTTCTGATAATGTCCAATAAATAAATATCCAAAAAGAACTCACTTTCTTAGCCCGTAAAAGTTTTGTTTAATTCTTTGAAATTTTCTTCTGATCATGTCCAATGTATAAATATCCAACAAAAAAACTCACTTTCTTAGCCCGTAAAAGTTTTGTTTAGCTCTTTCCTTCTCCCACTTTAAGCTACTGATAGTCTTTATAATTTCTGCCAAATGAGCTAAAACATGTTGTAGAATTGGTAGGATTTAATATAAATCTTCTTCCATATTATTAATAAGCGTTTTCTTATCATCTTTCCCACTATCACATGATAGATTTAAATCTGAACATGAAAGCGAAGGGTTTTCGAGAGGAAAAACGTTCAAAATTGTTGTAAAGTTTAATTTGAAATGTGGAAATCCCGAATGTGTTTCATACAGTCCAGCCGTTTGCGTCACTCGAGGGATATTTAATTTGGAACAATTCACTCTATTGCGCAAACTTTCTCGAAAGACCCGACCAGTTTCTTTTCTTTCGTTTGCTACACGCTACGTAATCCGTACAATTTCATGGCATTCAGACAGGGTTTATTCCCGGCAATTTTCATCAACCACTTTAACATTCAACCGTTATCCAGCACTGGGTTGTGGAAATTGTTGCTCACTCTAACAACATCCCTCCCGATTCCCCGAATGAATACCAAAATTTCAACTACAATGATTTTGGACCGAGCACTCGGAAAGTATTTCAGTATTCTGACTGATTTTTAACTTTAAACGATGCATGAATCATTAGGTGTTAGCAATCAGTTCGCGTTTCCGAAGCTTTTATTCCAAAATTAGACATTTTAACACACAACACAAGCGAACATTCCTGGCGGGCCATCTCCAATCGATATCACCTCTTGCGCATGATTTACGCGAGAAAACTCAACTAAGCCACTCAAACGAACTCAGCTTTAACACACAACACAAGCAAAACTTGCTAGCGGGCAACGTACAATCGATACACCAAATTAACACTCGTTTGATGTTAATAACACGTCAGCCTCTCGTGAATTCCTTTTGTTTCGATGGGTTCAAATGTACTCGATAAAAAAAAACGCTGATGCAACTCAAGTTTCAAATTGAACCAATTTCTTTACTCGCGGCGTCCGCGCTGGTTAGCGATTTCAAGCAGACTCCTCGATCCGTGCCCAAAGCTTGTCTTTCTTTTCCTCCATACCGTGCATACCGGTTAAAAATTCAATCAGCTGCCCACTCAGCTGAACTCGAATGCGTTTCGTGATTTAATACACCGTTGGCCTGCACTAAATCAGTTTTTCCACATCCTAAATTTCAATGGGCAAATTTAAAGTTTTTTTTTCAAGAAAAATTGGTTAAGTAAAGAAAAAATGAAAAAGATTCTAAATAGTAATAGAAGTTAAATCTCATGTAGAATATAGTTAAAGAAAACGTTAAAAATTTAATTTAGAGGAAAATTGATATAAAGTTATATTTACTATAATAATAAGAAGGAAAATTGTTCTAAAAATTACAATTACAAGGGAAATAATTACATTTTTTTTTTAAATCTGCCATTATAATTTTGGATAGGAGATAGGAAGGTTTTCGAGCAGTTTGTTTCTATGATTGCCCGATTACTACAGAAGGCCAGCCAAGCGTAAGCCGAGGAGCCGATGCAACGATAATTTTGCAGCTACACATAGCAGACGGGCCAGGCGTGAGCCAAGGGACCCAATCCGTTAACTAGGCAATGTTTGAGAATTACTGGAATTTGGCGAAGCGAAATCCGAGAAGTCAAAGTGACTATGACTGTGCAGCAACACACAGTAGATAGGCCAGTCACAAGCCAAGGGACCCAATTCAGTGGCTAGGCAATGTTAAAGAATTACTGGAATTTGGCCAGGCGTAAGCCGAGGAGCCGATGCAACGATGACTTTGCAGCAACACACAGCATATGGGTCAGGCATAAGCCAGAGGGCGATTGCTCCCCTCCTTGCAATTTTAAACATGTAAAGTGCTGACGCTGCGGATCAGGGCTATTGATCTTTTCCCCGATCAAGCAGAATTCCAAATTTCATTTCGGTTGGCCACGTGTTTCCTCCAATCAATTTTCTTTTAATGAACAGAGCTCAGTACTCCATGCCAGTTGAAATTCTGAACTTGCATTTGCTCCAATCCAATTTTTTTCAATAATTCAAATCAGGTGAAATACTGAACTTGAATTTCCTTCAATCCAATTTTCTTTATTGAACTGAGCTTAATAACCCAAGTCCGATGGAATGGTGAACTTGCATTTTCTTCAATCCGATTTTGTTTCTCGGTAGAATTACTAGCAACAGTCGACTAAACGCTTGCGGGGATCAAGTTTCAACGACCTGGCTGCTCGGTTGCATGTCCAAATGCATGGATTTGTTTTTATCCCTGAAAGTAAACATTCATCCGCTAACGCGTTTATGATGATCAAATTTCCAACTGCATATAGTCATGGTTGTGTCTGGTATGATACTTCCTATTAATAATATAGATTTTGAAAATATGTACGCACAATATTTACGGCGGTAATAATTTTATTGACAATATTAATGTTACAATGTTTATTATTTATGGTTTTAATTGGACTTTGCTCTAATTGGCTTAAATGATTTTCTTATTTATTTACGGCTTTGATATAACGATTCGGCTGCTCCGTAACAAGTGACCTAAAGATGGACAAAGCTTTGAATCAAATGATCACAAATAAAGTTTATCGTGGAAACTAAATGAATTCATAAGCTCATCCTTATACAGTCTGTGCATAAAAATATGAGGAAGATGACATTGCCATAACCCCAAATATTATTTCTAGTCCGTCATTTATTATACTGAAGCCTGATTCCCCTTGTTAATAGCACTACAATACCAACACTTCAATTTCAAATCCAATTCCACACCAATACTTCATATTTTTTTAAAGTCGAAAGATAGCCTCCCCTTTCTTATTTGAGCCGCTAATTGAAATATCCAACAATATTTTCTGTAGAAAACTAATTTTTAAGCTCATAAAAGAACGCATTCCACCCATTTCACCAATTATCCTTAAAGAACATTGAATAAGTTTTAAACTAATAAATCATTCCTTGTCAATGGCAAGAATTCATTCCTGCTGGAAAAAATTGAGGGAAGCATATGAGTGATGTGGCATTTTAACAAGCTTGAACGTCGTCACATACGCAGTCCTTACATCTCGATATGATTGAGTGGTTCACGTAATTGCGATTAAAATGGCGCCTTGGACAGTATCCATTTGGTATCCCCACGCTTTCACTTCTTCAATTGAAGGAGAGCACAACGCTCCCTATCACTGGGGCCACTCTTATTCCCACAGGTTTTCCACAAAACACTTAATCCCAGCTGGACTATTGAATGGCGCGTGAATCCTGCACAAATGATTATGCCAGCGACAAGGATGATTCGACAGTTTCGGAAGGACGACGTTTTATTTACGAGTAGACTGACATATACGCTCAGGATATGGTGACCGACACTGTGAAAAATTGTCCGCCATTGCACATGTGATTAGAGATCGTTTTTCCAACGAAATCATCGGTCGAACATTTTCCGTTTGCTTGATAGTAGGACGGTTGAATGGTGAAAATTTATTCGGTGTGTAAATGTGTGTGTTATATTCGATCTACTGGTAAATGTATAGCGAACACTTACGCTGATGAGTCATTAGGATTGCGGAACGTGCTTGGCATTAACGAATCGGATTTACCTGAGTATTAAGCATGTTCGAGGCGCGATACCTGCCATGACTTGGTAATTTCCATTTTGTTTTGTTGCAAATCAATCTTTAATAACAAGAATTATAATTAATGTTTTGGTGTGATACAACATAATGGATGTTTAGCGTTAGGTTGATCCTGAAGATTTTTGTTAGAAGGAGGGTGAAGTTTTCAACATTGTATAGACTTGGGAGGCTAATGAAAATCAATTCTTTCCAGGCATCAATGAAACCTCTCAAAAATATTGCTATTTTGCATATTAAATCAAAAAAAAAAACCCTACTCCAAATCATTTCACAATAACTCTAACTACAGTGACAATGAGTTATTTGATATAAAATTCTCTTCCCCAGCCAAGACTTTTTTCAGGTATATGTGGTTACAAATGTAGAATAACAATCAGCAGAATTTCGTTCGCAGCATTACTATAGCCGGGATTTGACCCGACTTTTATTAACATTCCTGGCCACAAAAAAGGGTTCAGATTGAATTTTTGTCCGGTTAAAGGACAGTATCATGCAAAATATAGTCTGATAAGCCTCCATGAGAAGCATCGTCCAACAGAAAGAGTTTTCCGGTTCATCACGAAAAAGAAATGAAGAAAAACTTAAAAGGATTTGATGGACGTTGATATGGAATAAAAGATAAAAAGAACGCATATCCAACGCTAGCTCCGAGTCCTTGTAAGGTTCAGGGCAATGATTTGACTTATTATTTTCTGATCAGTTTTCAGCATTTTTTGGGTTAAGGAATCGTGGCAGCGCTTTGGCGTGGGACTACACAAGGGTTTTGATATTAAAATTCCTCTGTGTGATTCAGGTGAAACAGTTTAAGATTTGAAACTAACAGCCCTGTCTTCAATTCGGTTGAGATTGTAGCCTGAATCCCTTCTGTGTTCATTGATAGCAAAATTTAATAACGGGGTTTTTAAGTGGAAATGGTATTTGATCCAACCCATCCATCCATTTCAGGATTTTTAGAATATTTTATGAAATAAATTGAAAACTTCAGAGGCAACAAAAAAATGGTGAATTATTATTAACGCTACCAGTTTAATTAGCGTAACGTATTTAATTTCGAAAATCAGAAGACTATAAATATTCTTTAAATAAGTTCATAAAAAATATTCATTTTAAAATTATCAACGTACAATGTAAAGATTCCACACGCAACGTAGAAGGCACCAACAACAGTATACTTCACCCCTTTTAGAATAATTTATCGATAAACGTTTTTGCCAATATGATATATGATATGGATACCGGTATTTGTATATAAATACCGGCGATACTGACGCCTATATCGATACGGCTTGTGAAGAGGAATGAGGAATGCATCGATACGCAATTTTGGCATAACAATACTGATACCGATAAACTAAGGGTTCCCCACTAAAACTTCAATAATGTAACACAAGATGCAACAAAATTAGCCAAAATTGCCTTTCATCGCATGCGCTAGGGGAATTATTGATGATATAATAAAAAATATTCTACAATATCCATATCTACAAAAAAACTACTAACTATATCTTCAATTTTCATTTTGAAAGTTTATAGAAATGCCGACCAAAATCATACCATGTTATCCATACCCTAAAATTAATCCTCATCCAAATAAATCATTTCGACTTCAAGACTGCTTCAATACCTGTATATACTTGTTGAATTATTCAAATAGAACATTTCATTCAAAAGGTATTACGAATTTAAAAATGTCAATCTGAACAAAATACTAACAGAAAAATAAAGGCCACCACGCCATGGCCAGTGTGGCTCCACGCAGCGCAGTTGGCAAAGCGGCGAGATAAGGGGCAACAAAGCGCAAGAGAGGGGCGTGCACATCTATGAAAAAAAGTCGCCGTGCGATGTTGTCAACGTACAAATGTGCCGTCTTATGCCTTACGCTTTATGTTTTGCACTTTGCGATCATTCACATGATGAGTAAAGGGTGGTCCAACCGTAATGCACGATGTTAATTGCGAATCACACCTTAACGTCAAGTTTTTCGCCCAACTTAATTTGACATTTCTTTGTTTCAGTGTTTGACAAATTCAATCATGGAGAGGTACACAATTGAACAGGACGTTAAGGTTGTTGAAGCCTTTTACGAAAATGGGCGTTCAAATAAAAATGCATTTCGTGCACTTCGTGATTTTTTTGATCGGCGTAATCGACCAAATGTGTCCATATTCTCTTTTGCGCGAGAAGTTCAATGGCCGTGTTACCTCACGTTGTGGCGATGTTAATCGGCCACCATGATCATGTGATTTGACTCCATTGGACTTCTTTGTCTGGAGATTTTTAAAAGAAAAAGTGTACGTCAATAAGCCAAGAACAATTCAAGAACTAAAAGATGAGACTATTCAGCACATGAACGATATTGAACCTCAATTATATCTCAGAGTCATTGAAAATATGGACCACCGGATAGAAGCAAGCCACCGTAGCCGTGGCTAGCATTTGGGCAATATTTTATTTTATAATACCCAATAAGAGGTGTTATTTTGAATAGCCCGCTATTTCAGTAGATGTCACTTTTGAACCTGACATTTTTGACGTTTGACAAGTAAAAACTACGTCATTAATAAAAATGGAACGATACACGCTTCAACAATGCATTGAAATTATTAAAATTCACTATAAAAATGGTGAAAATTTGGCAGAGACAGTTCGTAAAACTCGAACTTTTTTGAGTCATCGTGAAGCACCTTGTCAAACCACAATACAGAAATTGGTGGAAAAATTCGAGCTGTTGGGGCAACTTAGTGATGTGAAGAATAAAATCCGTACACGTCACTCAAGAACAACCGAGAATATTGCTGCTGTAGCCGAAGGTGTTGAAGAAAACCCAGGTTTGTCCATTCCTCGTCGTTATTTGGAATAAGGCATTCTACAAACGTCATTACACCGTATTTTGCATAAAGATTTGAGTCTTAAGGTTTATAATGTTCACACAAGCAACGAAACCATTGGTCTTTTACGGGAAAAGTCTCCAGTCCGTGTCATAGATCTTCATATTATAATAAATTATATTAACATAATTCTCTGAAAACTATTTATTTTATTTACAATTAACCTCATGTGTTTTTGTTGGCCCATCCTTTATTATTAAGTTGTGATCAAGCCGTGTCCCCTCTTATAACATAATAGACATGCAGTGGAGAGGAAGAGATGGCAGCGGAATGTATCTTGTGAGCAAGAACAAGTTAGCCAGCAGAAAGCAACAACGAGCGCAGAGAGTGTACGGGGAGTATGGAAAAGACAGCAGTAAAACATATTTCGCAAGCAAGCGTAAGTGAGAGGAGAATACTGTACACGGCAACCAGCTCAAAAGTTCTCCTTGCTCTTTTCCAAGTCTGTTTTCTCTTATTGCGCTAAGAGAACATCGGTTTTTGTTTTTTCCCATTTAAATGCAAGCAAAACAAAACGAGAAGGAAGTGCTGCTGTGGAACGGGAACTCACGTGCTCGCGTCTTCAGCAGTTTTCAGGAAATAGTGAGTATAAGCTCACTGCGCAACCAGTTATAAGCGCTTGGTTGAGTACTTGCAGATCGGTTGGAATTCTAGTCTAGTGGGGCCGGGTTGTTACCCACGCGTCGAAAACCGACAATTGCCGGTAAATACTAGTTTACGTGACCTCTTCAAACCAAATTAGTCTTTGAATCCACTCTGAGATGTTGGCAGTCAACTAAATGGTTAGTGGTTTAGTTATCCAGCAGTCGCCTAGGCAAACTGTTCAAAAAACGTTCCCAGGTGAAAACGTCATATTTTTTCTGCTCAAAAATCCTTAAATATTATTCAATTTTTATTTGCAATTAAAAAAAATTATTATAAAACATTTTTAATAATAAAACCATTTTCGAATTATGTCTTGCTATTAATAATAAATTAAGGAAAAAATTCTAAATAATAATTTATCAAATTTATTCTTCATTTTAAATTTTCATGTATCTATACATAACATAAAGAAACAAATTAAATAAAAATTAAAATCAAAAATTTGATGAAGGTAGCCCCTTTTGCAACGCAATTTAGAAAAAGAATTGCAGTCTTATCTCGTCGGAAAGAAACCACCCATGCCGGTATGCAAAGGAGAGGGCTCGCAAAGTAAACCTCCATTGCAGGCATGAGAAGAGTCTCGTCGAGATAAACAGCAAGGGTGCATCAGCTGTGGGAGTGTTGTCGACGTCGTCGTAGCTGTGTGCTGTCACTTGCCGTTTGGACTGAAAATTTCATTTTTGCTATAAATATTTTGCATTTTGTCTGTCATTTGCTAATTTGGAGCGTTTCTCCCGTCAGGCTAAGGCAAATTGTGTGTACGTTTTGGGCATAGAACGGCGTCTCGGAGAAACCGATTTCGATTTCACATTTGGAACAGGATAGACGTTGCGTTATGGAAAATAATACAAGTTAAAAACTAAAGTGATCTCATTCAAATGGCGATGCATGTTCCGGTGTTGTACGTTTTTTCTTCACTTAGCGTCTGCAGAACAAACTGAGGAGGCAGTAATTAACTACTGTGAAATTAAAATCGACATCCGACCGGCTATCTTACTTGCGTGCATTTTTATGACGAATTAAATTATAACTATTCAGTGCAAAAAAGAAACATTGTTTGCATCATTGTATTAATTGTGTTTGATGGATGAAAAGTAGATTATTTTATGAGTTAGTTAGTACAGGGGAAGCAAGAAAGTCATCGTCGCTTGAGATTCGTCACATAGGTCTTATTTTGAAGAGTGTCCAGAATTTAGCATGCAAAAAATTCACGTTAATTTTTTTGATGAGTCCATACCAAAATGGATTTTAGGTAATCTACAGTGTATAATTCTGTTAGGAAAAATTGTGGTAAAAGTCATGACCAAATTTACAGTGAAGTGTGATTCACTTGCGTGTTGGCCCCATTTTTGCAAAACTGCACGATACATTTTGTAGTCCCGTAAAACGAAATCTCATCGCAGCTTGAGAATTCGAGACCATCTTTTAGCGGAAAAAAATTTCCTACTGATAACCCAAAAACTACCGTTGTTCCTCCGTCATGACGAGGAAGTCTGAATGGTCATTGGTCGTGTGTTACTTTTTGAACCGTTGAATTGTTAATCGATTCAATTTTATGAATCCAGTTCGAATTAATTCAACCTTATTTTGTGTTGATACTAAACAGCCTTGAGTGAATCAGGTGTGATAAAGATGACTGAATAGTGGTTGTTGAGTTTGCACGTTCTCTTGCTATTCTTCACTTTCTTAAAAAATTACCATCTTTAATTTAAAAAAATCAGAAACTCAACAACAAAATAAACGAAAAATTAAGAAAAAAATTCACACTTCTCGCAATTCGAAAACAACAAAAACCCGTGAGTGTTAACAAGATTAGGAAATATGGAGAAAAGGAGGGGAAACAACCATGAAAGGACTATGCTGCTTCAATCATATGTGTTGTCACATTTTTCCATTTTTAAATTTATCTTTCGCTGAAGGAAGTGTTGTACTTATGATATAGAAACAAATATGTGATTTGATTATACGAGTATTTGATAAGAACACTTTAGTTTGTCCTTTGTAAACGGTTTATTTATATCGTATTTAATCTGAAGGATGATAGATCTATCATACGAAAATTAAAGTCAAATATAAAAGTGGCCATAAGCCTTACCCACCCCGTCAACGAGCGCTCCTCGGAAGAGGATTGGGTAAGTACCCTTTTATTTACACTATTCGTTTTATTTATTCACAAAAAAATTACGAAAGGAAAAAAAATTTTGCGAAATTGAATGAAAAGAGTGATTTAATTATAGTATAATAAAAATTTAATAAGTACAAAGAAATGATGGTAGATAACCGTAACAAAGTTTAAAAACCTACAACACCAATAAACCGCTTCCACCTGAAAGTCCCACTCTTATCCGCTGGCCGTAAGTACACCCAGTAAAGATGGGGTGCTCTTGATTCTCGCTCGCGTTCGCCAGGCCAAGTTAGTCGTTTGCCTTTTGCAAAATGTATCCTTCCAGTAGGTTAGCTTGACCTTTTTATGTGTCGACCCGAACACCACTAACTGGTAATTCGCGAATGCGAAATTCTTTTGGGATGGGCCCTTATGCTGGGGAAAAGAAACCGCCCCACGATACCGCAACGCTAGCCTTCCAGCGCATTTAAGCATCCTCAAACAAGGTTAATTTCGGCGAGCAGCAACATCTTCGCTCAGTGTCGCAGCAAACCATCGCTGCAGTCCTTTACGGATATTAATGTACATGAAAATTCACTACAGGCGTGAGGTTTTGTCTTGAGCCAAGAACTTAGACCAGCCTTTTGGCGGTCACGCCGTGTAGTTCCCCATTTTTACAATTCCAGTTTTAGAGGCCGACCAACAGTTGCCGAAGAAATTCAGCCTCGCCACCCAACGAGCACACAAGCGAGCAGTGCACCAGATTATGTAATCCAGATAATCTAGTGTCAACCGGTGGAGACAGTGGACCCAAACCCGAAATTTGTCCCCACCTGGTTCGTCAAGGAAATCTAGAGTAGGCATTTCAGGCGGAGCGCAGAGCAGGACCCCTGCCTTCAACAACGAGTGCACAGCCAACTCCAAGCGACAGCGTGGAGGACGTCGGGAGCTTAAGCAGGAGAAGCTTCATAACTTGTATCGATTCGTCCACCTCTCCTCTTCAGCTGCAGAGTGGGCTTACTTCCGGAAATACGTGAAGGAGCTACGCCGTGAGATCAAAAAGGAGATCTGGGCAAGCAAAGGAGTGCATCCTGGCTATTCCACATCATGAAAGTTGATTTGTAGTGTATTTATATAAAAGGAAAGTAATAAAGAGTATTTGCCGTTAAACCAAGAACTGGGTGCTTTCAATACGAGTTTTGGGGGATGGATAACAGTAAATAAAATATTTTACTTGCAAGCTGTATTTTGCGGCGTATTT
Source organism: Odontomyia ornata (assembly GCA_963969285.1). NCBI lineage: Eukaryota > Metazoa > Arthropoda > Insecta > Diptera > Stratiomyidae > Odontomyia > Odontomyia ornata. Next base: position 46,083,571 of record OZ017739.1, read on the forward strand.
CATCCCTTTAATCACCCGTTTTCGCTATTATGGCACCTAAATACACAAATTCGCTAACATTTTCCATACAATATTCGACAAGTGTGATACATATTTTGTGTATTTGATATATTTTTCCCTGACTGCGTCATAAGGTTTGATTTATTTTCATTGACGTGTAGCCCTACTAGTTTTACTTGGCTGTCGACTTTCAGGAGAAGATCTTTGGTAGTTGTTTACTACCGTGATAAAATGTTGATGTCATCCGCATAGGCTACTACTTGGCTCGACTTGTATAGTAATGTACCTCACGTATCGAATGGTAGCTTTCGTATGACATACTCTAGAGCCAAATTGAATATCAATGGGGCCAGCCCATCTCCCATCTCCCTTTTGGATATTGTGTGAAATTTCATGTCTTAAATGCCGCTCCCAGTCCAGTTCATTTCCTGGATTGCAAGTATTTTTAATTTATATAACTGGCCTGCTGTAAAAAGTTTTTAATAGCACTAGGGTACTTGAGTGTCTGACTTTCCAAGATCCAATGCCATAGTCCTTTTTGCGATTGCGAGGCCATAGCCGTGAGTCGAATCCATTCCGCAGCCCATCTGCAGGTTTTGAATATTTTCTAAATTTTCCAGGGACGGAGAGTAAGCGTGTCACCCAACCTCCATTTTGGCGGCATGGTTCTTACGTCGATTCTGTTATAAGGCTCAGAAGATTCCCCTTCACCCTCTAACGTCCCCCCACAAAGGAGTTGTAAGTAGGATTTAGTAGCAGAGCTGTAGATGTGTTTACAGTTATTAGCGTATCTCGGCATTTCATGTCCCATTATCGGGGAACCAGTAAACCCAATGTGATACCGCGAGAACATTTGCTACCATTTTATTGGGGGGTTCGGGATGAGGAATCATGGAAGCTATGGGTTGGAGAAACAAGGGGTTCCTCCCTTCTTTCTCAAACAGGCTTTGTACCGTCTACAGCGTAACACCCTAAAGAGCTTAAAATTAATTATTGCCTCTGGTTGCATTCCTCAGACAGAACACTGGGGCAGATATAACGCTCCTGCCATAAATGAAGTGGCCGTTCTCTTGGTCAATGAAAACAGAGGACTCAGGGATGTAGCGGCGCACGGTAGAGATGGACAATTAAAACTAGTATCGGAATTGTACCACGCACATAATCCGTTACAATATTCGCTAATGTTTGTATCAAGAGATGGTGGGTATTGCTCAACTATTCCTCAGCAGCATTCCTTAAGAAATAAGACGGTGTCATGTATGCAGTATTATGCGTACCGTTTAATGATGGGGACCAACTGTTTTAATGCACTGCTTTATTACAAAGATTTGTTTGATCAATATCGTATGGATATGATGGCGAAGTTGATTTCAGAAAGATTAAATACTATTTGCCAAAATCAACAAAAACTTTGACTGGATTTAGGGGATGTTTTGAATCGACATGCAAGCGTAAAAGCCACCAATATCAAATAGCATGTTATCTTGCCTTTATCATTAACTGGGTCTCCGAGAAATCTCCACGAAAAGACTCAAAATACCATGACAGATCTTTTTGTAAGTTTTGCTTGTAATCCGGAATGAGAAGAAATAAAGCAGGACATTTTTCCTAGTCAGCAATTTCTTACGTACAAATGATAAAAAAATTATAAAAATATTCACAAAAGACGCGAATTTGGTTCGGTTAAATGTTGAAAGCTTACTATTAAGTGGCAAAAGCCCACCAAGAGGATGTTCCTCGATGCATCTGTGATAACTGCCTAAAGGCAGTATGAAGTGGAACTGGACATGAAGCATTCTTGTGGTCGTAAGGGTGCGGATCTGAAAGGGAAACAAAACGGAAGGAGTAGTAGGAAATCTCGTTGAAAAGGCAAAATAAGCAGAAAAGACGTACTGGAGGTACTGAGTGTACAAACGTATGGAAGGACCGAAGGTTAGATGGCCAAAAGGGAGAAGCTGAATCAAGCAAAAGAGTGGTTAACCTAGTAGCGAAGGAAAGTGGAGACCTGGAGGCGAGGTGGTTAATGGAAGAAGTGGAATCATGCAAAAGGAGCCAAAGCCTCATGCAAGAGGAAGCGGAGACCTGTAGGCGAGGTGGCTGGTGAGAGAAGTCGAAGCGAACGAACGGCGTTGCCTAATAGGAAGGGGAAGCGATGTACCTTGAGGCATGTTGGATGATGGTGCTTGGTAGCTAAAGGAAGAAGTGAAACCAAGCGAAAGGAGTCAAAGCCTAGCAGCGAGGGAACCAAAGAACTGGAGGTCAGGTGGCTGAATGGAAAAGTGGGGCTAAACGAACGACGCAAGCTAAGTTGGGAGGCAAAGCAAAGGACATTGAGGTGTGCATATGTTTGACTGAGCTTGCATTTAGTGGCTTATGTTGCACAAGGAGCAAAATAACATCGATGATACGATAAAAGGGTCGAAAATTGCACTCCACGACTACTTTTTTCGATCCTCAACCATATAAGATGGTTTTTTGTTGAAACACGGTTGTCAAAAGCATAAGGAGATTCGCTAAACTCTGAGAGAAATTCTTAGAAGCTAGTAGTCTTTGGGGAAGACAGCCCCCACGCAATCAAAGCGAGGTAGCCTACTTCGGTATGGGAGCCACATAGGCAGTGTCAGAGTAGTTTTTAAGTAAAATCAAGAGTAAGCTTACCATCCGTCATTTGGTTGACATTTTACCCATCTCCTTGCGGACACAAATATAAAGGGAGCAGTCTCAATCAACCAACACACACAGGAAAAGAGGCCCAAATAATCAAAAACCTGGGTCTTACTTTGAAGTATGCACTGAATACATATAAATGCTTGCAAATCAGATAACTGAAACTTGCTATCTTCTGCTTGCCGCATTAAGCATTATTTCATATGCAAGAGGCACAAAAGTTGATAAATATTTAACAGACTGCGAGAAAATACAGTTTTGTTATGATATCGTCTTTTTATTTTGCCCTTAGGGGAACCCTCCTTTCACAAGCACGAGGACTAAACAAAAAATGAGCCTATTTTGAGAAGAAAAGAATTTAAATAAAAGCCATTATAACCAACTGAGCCACGATGATACTCAGTAGTAGCAAGTTCTTCAAATCGAAACAATTTTGTAATTAAATTAAGGAATTAGTTAAGAAGTCAAGCAAAGAGTTCCATGTATGTAGTAAAAGACTGCCAAATCAAGCCTGGCTGCAATTACTTCAGCAAAACTTCCTGGAGATGCTGATACTAATGAAACGTCTAACAGTCGTAGTTTCAAATCAAAACCGAAAACATCTAGCGGTAGATCGCAAATCCAAAAGGCACCTCTTATGAATTCAATCGGACAAGAAATTAGAAGTTGAAATGAATGAACTAAAGAAACAACATCAACCAGAATCTGAACGAAAGAAATCAAAAATTATAGTTGAACGCTATGAAAAAGAAAAGGAGAGTAATAGTCATATGGTGATGGTACAAGAATTACAAAAATTGTATGCTGAAGAAAATCATTGGAAAGAAAACCTGGAGATACAGTTGAGCGATTCTAAAAGTCACTTTGCTACCATTGGCTATGCTGACAGTAATGTAAAAGAGTTAGCTAAAGAGTTGCACGAAGCTAATGGTAAATTTGAAAAATTTCGCTGGTAAATAAATTCACTACCATTCTAGATAATTTGAGCATTTTGCAACTGTACTCAATAAAATATCCATCTATCTATCTATCTGCCAAATAAAAAGCATTGTTTGAAGTAGCCACATACATACATACATACATACAAATTTATTGAGCCTTTATACATAAATGAAAAATGAATAAAACGTACTTTCCAGCGTTACGATAATGGCTGTCAGATGACGGATCATGGAGACTCTCCACAGTGATAAGGTAGAAGTGCCATTGGAACGGTTTGAGCCCGTAATTTGCAACAAATATTTTTTTCCGCGGACAACTTTTCCAAGGAAAAAGTGCATTAATCGCCGTCGAGTTGACCTCGAACTGAAACCGGTGCTCAGTTAGTGAGAACTTATTTAAGGACGGTTGGTAAGTGGAGCGATCTCTTTTTTTTCATGGCGATCTAACATATGTGACTCCGAGGAGGAAGGAGAAGATAATCCGAACAGTGACCAGTATAATCAGTTTGAGTGACGAAACTTCCATACATGACCCAAGAATTATAGTTAAATACAGAAGTGTGCACGTGGCTTAACTGGGTACAGGTGTTTTGTGCAGATAATTAGGAAAATTCTTCATTTTGGCTCCGAGGAGTGTGTTCGAGGTAAGAGGGCTGCTAAGCAATTGGTGCCCCTCCAAAGTTGGTGGAAGACAGGGTACAAGTGTTTTGTGCAGCTAATGAGGAAAATTATTCCTTTTGGCTCCGAGGAGTGTGTGAGGTAAGAGGGTTACTCGGCAGTTAGTGTGCCCCAAAAGTTAGTAAAAAAACAGGGTATAGGTGTCTGAAGGAAAGGTATATGTGTCAAGTGTGCCCAAAAGTTAAGAGCAAATACAGGTGTCAGGAACATTTCCTTTCAGGTGGGAACTTCAGAAGTGCCGTGCGGGAGTAAGCGGAGGAATCACACTCCGGCGTGCCGTAGTCTCGTTTGGCAGCCATACGGGGGTATTTCGGGAGCGAGTGGCATCTATGCCACTCCTTCGACGAGCAACCCCGGAATAGGAACACCCAGTCGGAGTAACCCAAGTGGATGGGGGTAGTAGTTTGGAAGATATGAAACCAAAGCAGTAGCAACTGCTGGCCAATCCACTGGATGCGTGCCATACACTTTTTGTGAAGAAGGATAAGTTTTCACATGTGATATGTGGTCGGTATGAATGCAGTTTATACGGGACATCAACAGAAAGTTAATAAGTACGAACTTACTTAACAATGCATATATGCAAACCGACTTGTATTTTCTCGATAATTATTTCCATAAAAAATTAGTTTGGTGCAATGAATACTTGCAAAACTCTCTGCATTCACCATAAATGTGACCAAAAATTCACGCCATCGCCATATGGAGCCATTTGGGAATCAATGGTGGAACGCGCATGTTGCGAAGCAAGGTTAAATTGTTCAGGGGTGAAAAAAGAACCGGAAAAAACGCCCGTTATGATGAAGGTGAAATGGAAGCTGGAGGAAGTGTTCGAGCTCTTTCTTGGCGCTTAGACCTCGAGGAAAACGGATCTTCCGGAACGAAAATCAAACGAGTTAACTTCAGCGGAAGAATTTTCCAGGGAAAGAACACAGCTGACAATGACAAACTTAAAACTGGAAATTGAAAATTGTATTCAAGAAAAGAAGCTGGCACAAAAATAGGGGCGCCGCTTGTGAATTCGTGCATCTTGCGCGAAATTTGGATAGTAAGTAAGATTAAATTTTGCGAAACAGAACAAAATGTTTGTGATTTATTGATGAGGACTTCACGAAAACAGTGGTTATAAATTTATCTTTTATACAGAAAAGAAAAATTTTTCCTATCACGAAATGCGATTGATGGAGCTTTGAGAGAAGATATTTTCCCAATCCAACCGAAATTTGTAAACTTGGCTTCGATGCGAGAAAGTGATGTGGTTTCCAATTGATAATTATTTCAGTGTTCAGTAGTGCGAAAGCTCTGGGTGAGTGCATTGTGTCGGTAGTGTAGGAGTTAAATTAGTGGGAAGGGAAATTCCGAAGGGCTTAAGGGGTTTAATATTTTCTTGGGCTTTGGCAAGTCGTAGTCACACTCAATGGTTCACGAGGCTTCAAAGGGAGTGATTCCCCACACCCTTCTCTGACAAGCAATCCGTCATCGAGAAGCCCCACCAGATTCCTCTACCTTAAAATCCATAAAAATCCGCGGTTAGCATTTTGTGACGAACAGTTATTGAGAATATGTTTAAAAAAATGGCATAAATCAAATGAAATTTACATGTGCTGATATCTTCTTCTTCTTTTTAGCCCCAAAGCCCCTTTCGGGCCTTCGCTTCCTGAAAACTGCGCCTCCAACTGTCTCGGTCCGTTGACCGCGTCATCCAATTCCAAAATCCGAGCAGTGATGAACTGCCTTCGTCGACCGAGTCAGACCAGCGTTTCCTCGGTTTCCCCATTAGTCTCCGGGTTCAGTTCTCCCTACGAATAACTTCTTGGTTATCCGTTGTTCGTCCATACGATTCATGTGCCCAGCCCATTGCAGCTTCCGCAATTTTACAATCTTTGAGACCTCCGGTTCGTCAAAAATTTCATACAGCTCATGGTTGTATCGAATTTGCCATTGGTCTCCATCTAGTTTCACTCCGATTATTCGCCGCAGGACCCGTCGCTCAAAGGCGTTCAATATATTTGCGGATGCTTGGGTTAGGATCCATGTTTCACACCCATGGCATAACACAGGTCTTATCACAGATTTGTATACTTGGAGATTTGTTTTCCTGTGTATGCAGCTGGTCTTCAAGATCGTCAATACTGAATAAAATATTTTATTCGCGAGCTGTATTCTTCGGCGTGTTTCGTCTCGTTCATTGCCCGTTTTCGTTATTTTGGCGCCTAAATACACAAATTCGCTAGCATTTTCGATGCTGTATTCGCCAAGTGTGATATTTTGTGTATTTGGGGTATTTTTCCTTGACTGCGTCATGTTTTGCTTCGCTGTCTTTGGCAGTTGTTAGTGACCGTGACAGAGTGTTGATGTCGTCCGCATAGGCCACTACTTGGCTCGACTTGTATAGTAATGTACCTCGTGTATCAACAGGTAGCTTCCGTAGGACGTACTGCTAATATCAGCAGCAATATAATTGGCGTTTTATTATACTAACAATAAAAACCACTATTCAAAGGCTCATTATCATCAAAACTTGAAACATGATTTGCTATTGAATCAAGACATATAGTAAACTCTATTTTACATTGATGATATAGCAAGTTAACATTTCCATTCTTATTTACTGCTAAAATATTTTAAACAAAACGTTTTCACAGTACTACGTGAACAGCCTACACAGCACGTGTCAATATATAGTAATGCCCACAAGAATGCGGGACTGCTCACTTTTCAACCAACAAATTCAAAATCTCACCCCCCAGGCAATATCAAATATTAAATGAAAATGTTAGCATAATGAGCTTTAATGAATATTATTCGGTATCAATTAATTTTATTATTTATTATATAAAATACTCGCCATATGGGATTTCTCTTTCATCAGGTGTTTCGGTTGGATTGTGGGCTCTGTTGTTATTTGTTTGCTTGTCGCTTTCCCTTCTAATTGTTTTTATATATAATTAATTTTTGATTGGAATATGCTCAGCATTAATTTAATTTGATAAAATTATGACTAGAACAGTACATACTGAAATATATCAGAAGAGCTGTTTGGCAGCACCACTTGGCGCAATATCGTGACAAGGCAAGCATAATTATTGTTCATACCTGTAGAATATGAAAGCATTCAGTAAATTTATGAAACAGTTGAAATATTTTGTAGTATTATAATATTATTTTGTGTACCATTGTTCTTATATTACCTGATTTTATTTATACTCTTAGTTAAGAAATTAATTTATAATTCGTTCCTATTTAAATTCTATTCAAAATATTTTTATGATTCACCTGAAAAATTTCATTCTAATATAATAATGCATATTGAATTTCGCAGTAAACATACCTCTAATTTTTCCGAATTATTAAATAGGAAAATTTTCCACCCTTACAACTCCAAGTAGTTCTTTGATCGCAAACCAAAGTCATCATAATTAATTAAATGTTGAAAGCATCACTTCAATTAGTTACGTACTCAAGCTTGTGGAGTAATTGAAAGGTAATAGGAAGAAAGTCAAAGTAATGCCATCTTGACCTAGACGTGATGGTTGTAGGGAAGCCTCCACACTACTCACAATGATTATGTGTCATCTCTATTAAGTAAATATTCTATGACAACAACTCAATTTACTTCGAGAGTCAATACAGAAAGGAAATATCAAGAGGCGTTCATCAAGTGCACGTAGTAAAGTGTAGACGTGTAGGAGGACTCAATCACTCCTCGCACCGCAGGAATCTTATATTATCCTGACTGTTGTATTGACACATATCAAAATATAAGTAACCGCATTCTAATGCTTACATATGTTGCCAGGTTTCATCGTAACCACTACCTTGCTTATTGGGTTAAATTAGAGTTATTCTGAGTTGAATAGTTGAGATAGATTCTTCCCTTTGACGTGAAAGGTGAATTGTACGCTGAGTAGGACGAATAAAGATCAATGAAGTGTGACAGTATTAGCGCATATTTGCAAGTACTACGAGAGTTCTTAGAACTTTGATATAAGCATAATTAAATGCAATTGAAGAAGAAGTTTCTGACTTTGCCGAAGCAAGGAACGTTTGTGAAAGCATAATCAATGTCAATACAGTTGATATATACAAGCGTTAAAAGAAAAGTTATTATATATTTTGTTTGAGAAAACTTCACATATCAAAAATGTATTCTTAGGCAGGCATTTGCACCCTAAAATCTCACCAATGAATTAAGTTTCAACATTCTTAATTCGGCAAATCACTTCCTCTTTTCAGCTACTCTTAGCTCATTTATTCCCTATTTTCAGGGCTCTTTAAAATAAATTTCAAATAGGCTTTCTAGTTTGGCGTATGAAGTCATCAATAATAGGAAGTGGGTAGGCATCTTTCTTTGTGGCATCATTAAACTATTATCATCAACTCCAAACCGGGTGGTTCCATCCTTTTTGCTCTACCATAACTACTGGTGAGCCCCATCAACTGACTCAAGGCTTAATGACACCTTGTTTTTTCATTTATGAAGTTAATCTGCTTGCTTCTTTTCACTGGGCCAAATGAAATTGGCACCTTTTATTTCATCTTCTTTCGTCTGGGCCCTTAAAAAAAATAGTGCAGTGCCTTGCGATCAAGTCAGACACTTGCTTGGAAAGCTCCAGTGACAAATGGGTTCATCTGAGTATTGCTGAAACTACAAGGTGTGTTCCAAAATAAACGTGACAGAGCTAAAATAAAATCGACAGGAGCTTTGTTCTGATAAATTCGGATTTATATATTCAAAATAGTCTCCTCCGGCCTCGATACACTTTTTTACGTGATCCAAAAGCTTTTCGAAATAGTGTTTCACGTCATTCACCGGAATGTTCTTCAGGATGTTGGTACAAGCCTTTTGGATGCCCTCTACGGAGGCAAGCCTTTTTTTAGGGTTTTGTAAAATTATTTTACAAAACCCTTCTAAAATCGCGTCCTGTCTGTCCGTCTGTCTGTCCGTCCGTCCGTCCGTGTGTCACAGCAGTTTTTCTCGGAAACTAGTTAAGCTAGAAACATCAAATTTTGTATGTAGGTGTAAAGTGGTGTTCTCTTTAAAGTTCGAATACAAAAAAAATTTTATAAGGTATTTAAGGGGGGTCTCCCCATATAGGGAAGTGACCCCCCGAAAAAAAAATTTCATTGAAGGTGGCCGATATGGGTATCAAATGAAAGGTCCTGATGAGAACTTTTCAAAACAGGTCTTAGTTTGGCAAAGTTTGCTTCGAGGGGCGCACAGGGAGGGGAAATACACGAAAAATTTGTGTCCCCCCCCTCGCGATTGGACACCTGTGATCCGAAAAATCTGAAAAAAATCAAGAATGTAGGTCTTGGTGAGTACAACAACAAAAAATACGTGAGAAGCCGCAATTCACTCAACTTTGTTAGTAATAGTATGATTTATCGATTTTATGTTTTCTTGAATAAAATCTTAACGGTACCCTTAAATTCTATGAAATTCAGTACATAGATGACTATTCATAAGATTTATCTATTCTGTAAGTTTCATAAAGATTGAATCACATTTAGCGAAGTTATAGCGGTTTGAATTTTCCTGTATTACTATGGAACAATATGCGCTGCATGTATTACTATGGCAACATATGGCTATGGAACAACATGCGCTTTTTACCGACTCAGACACTACAGTTTTGCTAGGATTTGCATGAAAATTTCAGGAATGATAGGTGTCATGAATATCTTTGCGAATCGGTTCAGCTAGTGGTATCAGTAATCGTAAAACAAAATGGTGGCTGTTTTAAATGCGAAGATTGAATAATTTTGAGTTATTTTTTCCCAACTTCAACGTTTAAGGTGCATGCTTTGAATACTTGATTCAATTTAATGAATGACTGAAGATGAGTACCTACAATTAATACTCATAAGCGAAGCAAGTCAAGGAGGCGGGAGAGAGCTCCTAGCAAAAGGGCCTTGTAACCATTCTAGGATTCGAAAAAATTGGCCATTAATCGATGATAACAGTACAGGAGAGTGGCTCCTGAAAATAAAAATTCATCAAACGTAGCCGGTATGAGTATGAAATGAAAGTTTTCTGGGAGCTTGTCAAAACAGTTGTTAAACTGTCAGTTTTTGCTTCAGTGGGGGCACAGGGGGGAAATACATGAAAAATGTGTTTCCTCCCTAGCGAATGGATATCTGAAATAATTATCAAGGGAGATATATATGAGTATTACAACAACAAAAATTTAGAACACGAAATTCGTTCAACTTTGTTAATAATAGTATGATCTTCGAATTTCATATTTTCTCCAATAAAATCGTTTCTTGATTTTATTCGATCTGGTGACTGCATTTTGTAAATTGAATACAAAACCCTTCTGACATGACCGTAGGTCTGTTTACCCAACTTGTTTCATGGCCAAATGCAATTTTTCGAATAGATAGAAGCCCCAGGGAGCCATTTCAGGCGAATACGGTGAGTTATTGATGGTTAAAATGCGATTTCTAGTCAAAAAATCAGTCACAAGAGTGGAATTTTATGACACTCGTTTATTTTGATATTAAACGTGCACAGATCTTTAGTAATCCCAAATAATCGGTTAAAATGCGATAAATCGATGTTTTGGAGATACTTAACTCCGATTTCATGAATTTCGATGATGATTTCGGTTCATTTTTGATAAATTTACGCACAATTTCGATAGAGTTTTCGGTGATCACTGATTTTGGCAGCCGGTATGGTCATCATCATTTATGTCCTCACGACCATCTCTGAAACGTGTAAACTACTCATGAACTCTGGCACAGATAGACAATAATCGCCATAAACTTTTTTAATCTATTCAAAAATTTCGGTTAACGTTTTACTGATTTGTACCGATTACACAAACATACTGTTACTTTAGACGCAATTACTGAAAATCAGAGAGGGATGAAGCTTTCCAACGCATAATCTCATTTATTTTATGAAAAAAGTCTCGTTTATTTTGGAAAGTACCTTGTAGTTTACGAGTTTTACTTGTTAGTTGTTTTGTATTCGAATCTCGGTCACTTTCAACTTGAAAAGATATTGTGGTGGAGATCAGCTGGACTACCAGTCCAGCTTTGATGCTTGTGATGGTGTCTACAATGATAAAGGCACTAACTGCCACGCATTAATTCGGTTAAATGAATTCGTTTTCCAATCAAACTGTATAGTGCCAATGTCTTCATTGGTTTGATCAAGTACGATTAGTGGCCAACAGAACCACCATCATGGGTAGCCCAGACGGTACTCCCGGTAGATTTCGGAACATGAGTGTCACCACTAACGCAATTATCTTAGAAATTTTGACATTAGGATCCTTATAGTTTTACTATTTCAATACTTGTCCGTTAAATCCTAACGTAAAAACATGCATTCACAACAAATCCATTTCTAAAATGCAGTCACCCATGATTTCTGCGAAAACAAATTGATGCTGGAACAAAAAATATCCTAATCTGATTTCGAGGTTGATTCCTTCATAGATAAGTGCAGTTGCAGCTCAAAATAAAATAGTTTTGCTCCAAAAAAATTAAATAGAATTTTGCTAGATCTGGTTGTTGTATAAAGCTTGTTGCACCAGTGTAGTGTCAATAGTTGAAGAATAGTTTTCTCCCACAATTTGTTCCAGAAAACATAAGTTTGCCTTTGCACGACATCATTTTGGACCGGTGATGATGATGCTGTGGGTGTCGTTCGTCATAGCCAAACTCTGCCCTCTCAGCTGGCTCTTAGATATTTCCCATCTCTTCCATTTGGGGAGACTTGGTAATAGGCTCCGGACTTCTTCAGAATCTCCTACTCGTCGTGGATGCTGAACAGAAGCTTGTCTTCTTCCGTTTTCGATAGTCTTATTGTACTTGTACCCCTCAATTGACGTCCATTAGTTAACACGTTTAGTCCTCTGCCACTACGTCTTGAACTTAGGATATACCACAAGTGATATTTTTATTGCGTCAAAGATTAAAGCATCAGACAATGCACCCTTCATCGTTCGCTTCTCGGCTAATGGAGCGGCTTGTTGTAGTTCCTGGGTATACAATCCGCTAATGAAGGCTCTTGTGGCGGTGGCGGCATCGTCTCGGTGTTATAGGTCATAAAAGAGTAGGCCAATAGCCTTTCAGTATACTGAACTAACTGCTTTAGAAGCTCGCTTGACTTTAGAATGTGGTATCATAGCTACGACCTGTATATTTGCTTTACGTTGTCTTATCCACATCAAATATTTAGCGCATTTAATTATAGCTGTCTAATTTGAATGTGACTCAATGGGGCAGTGCTCAGAATTTTTGCAACTTGTCTTCTTAGAGCAAGAATGTGACTCCAAACTGAGTATTCTAGATGTTCCAAGCCATTTATTTGGCAAATATTGATGCTTTTACACTTCTAGATGAGCTTTGCTTGGCAGCCACCATTAAACCTATTTTTATCAGTCAAAAGCCTTTCTTTACTATTCAGCCTCTGTGTTCATATTTTCTTTAAATTTACAGCTTTTCTTTCAATTGTTTCTTCTGCCTGAAGTTATTAATTTGATAGTCACACTTTTTGTGAATGCTTCGTAGGTCTGTCCTCAATTCCACATCCATTTTGGCAGAATGTTTTCTAACCCGACTTATTGCGAATGTTTTCTGCGATTTAGCTTTGTTGAATATTTTTCCGACTTTGCTGCTTATTTTTTGAGAGTTTGCATGTATTACACTTATGTTTTCCGGTAATCCACTATTCTTTTGTTCCATTTGTACTACAGAAGCTGAAAAAACGCTAATGTTTACTTTGAAATGTTGCCTGTCACTTCTGTTTCTTTTCCTTGCTTTCTCCCATAGCTCTCTTCTTCAGGAAACTTGATGGACTCAGGATCTTGTTCTACAACTTTAAGTTCCTTCACTAATCGAGAAACTTGGTGAGCCCTACTAACATCAGTAGTGATCTTCTGTTTTTCAAATTCTTCTTCTAATCGAGGCAAGCTTAACTCGTTGATTTTTGCGACATTTTTATGCCTTTTTTGTGGTTGGGATTGGAAAATTATTGACGCACTGAATGTGGGGCTCTCATACATCCAAGGGACTACAATACCCACTAAATACTTTCCCTGTCAACATGAGAGCCTAGTTTCGGACCATTATACACATTATTTTGGGCCAGTTATCATTGTATTACGCCGTAAGATTCCTTTAAGCTGGGGGATCCCTCCTCCAGCGAGATGAAAAGGAGGAAGAGGAATCGCTATACAAGCGCTCCCCTAGCCCCAGCTTTTCCAGTTTCTCGGAGTTTTTTTTTATCTTTTAATACTGTTTGAACACAATATGACACATGGCTATATTTGCTATGGGATGATCGCTACCGTCTCACTGTAGAGGTCCCATCGTAGTCTTTCCCGTTTTTTGCATTCAAAAAATGTGTGCCAGACATCGCCTGCTTATCTTAGGCAAAATATGTAGTCGAGAGACCATGACTCATCAATCTTGTGCAAAGTAAGACTTAAAACACCCACGCCCGCTCGAAAATGGGTCAAATAGAAGCCAATCTCACCATGCCTTCAATTAAGCCACGGTCTCAGATTCGGGATCACACATGCAGTTCACTTTTCCCCCCTACAACTCACCCGGAACTGCTGTCAATCGGTGAGTGAGCACTGGTTTTCCTCGCGGGCAACCGCATTCTTCATATCCTCGCTTCAAAACAGGTATATAGTATGGTGTCCTCTAGCAAAGAGAGCATCAGGTATCATGCCTGCAACTGCTGCATGCCTCTCGCTGCTGAATCAGAGACTTTAAGATATGAAAACGTAATCATCAGTGCTTTTGTTTTCTGTGCCTAGTTCTTTCGGTACATCTCCTTGCTGAGATCGTCACCCCATATATCTGATCTGTACGATAGCACTGAGCCTATAGCACTCTTGATTGATTGAGTTACCTACGACCATCTGAGCCATTGCCCTGATATACTCAAAGAAACTTATCTTCGAGTCGATCAGTAGCCCCACGTACTTCCCCACTGGCTTCGAGTTGATAAGCAAGTCTGCAATACGGGTCATCCTTACTGAAGGGATTCTCTTTTTTGTCTAAATGATCGCTTCGGTTTTCTCTTGTACTAAACTGATCCCATCAGCAGTCATGCAGTCTTTTACCAGGCGCATTAGCATGCCTAGCCTAAGTTGCACTTGTTCAACAATGATTCTAGTGACTAAAGCCGTAACACCATCCACATAGCTGATCACGAGTGACTCATCTGGTTTTCCAGTCTCAGTAGCCCATCGTAAGGCACGTTCTACAGGCCTGGACCAAGGATGGATCCCTAAGCAACACCCGGTGTAACTCCTATCCTTCTTTGGCCCTGATTTGTGTCATAAAACAGGCATCGCACCTTGAGGCAGCCCCTCAGAAGTTGCATCAGATATTCTGGCACTTGAAAAGGGTTTCCAAGCTTATACACCCATTCTAGCAGAGCTGAAGATACTTCTAATGACAAGTGTAACCAATAGAATGATCTGTGACTTGGTGAATCTATGTGCCTCGGCCTTTTGGAGCGCGCTCACAACCTATGCAATCACATCAATGGAACCATCTTGCTCGAAAGCCCTACTTCCGAAGAGATAGGTCCTCAGCAGCTCAAATCACGTCAGTGAGCCTTCCATTAGTTAGTTTCTCTAGCACTTTCCCAGCAGTGCCTGGCATGGATAACGGGCGTTATGCAGATGATGATTTGGGATTTCTCTTCCCCTTACTGATCAGCACGAGCTTGCCACCTTCCATCGTACCGGAAGAACCACATCCCGTAAGTAAGCGTTGAGTGTGCTGAGTAGCAAGTCAGGACAATAGTGATAGATAAGTTGCAACACCTCACTGAAATATACGCTGGACCTAGAGCCTTCCTTGCTTTCAATGAAAGGAATGCCTCTTCCAGTTGTGGCTGTGTTGATTACTGTTTCAACGTAGGGATTGCCAACACTACAGGATAACCCGGGAAGAATGCCTGCATTATTTCGTCTACCTTTTTCAATTTAGGTATGCAAGGCATCCGTTAGGCACCATGCTTTCACATAACATACTTGTAGCCATGACACCAGGGATCCTTGCTCACATCGTCCACTAGATCTTGCCAGCAGCAAACCTTACTGTTGTTAATTAATTTGCTAAGGCATTTTCTGGCTGACTTATATCCTGCTACTCGGTTACATGCCTCGTCACGGGTCCATGGCTGTCGAGTCTTACGCCAAAGCTTGTGACACTTCCTTCGCTTTTCTAAGATTTTAGTCAACAACCAATATACTGGAGGCTTGCCAGGCCGGGGCTATCGACGGGTTATAGAAGCGGTACAAGCAGTTTCGATAATGCTCATAGTTGAGTGTACCACATCTTGAGCTGACATTTCTTCTGGCACCTGCGAATCAAGCTACAAAGAAACACCTGCCATGAGCATCTCAATGAATTTCTTGACGTTTATCCTTCCAATGTTTCACCAAATTGTTGAAGCTCGACAACATGGATCTCAACAAGAACGTTTTGATGATCACTGGCTGAATAGTCCTTTAATATACTCCAATTGTGTATCCTCTGTACTAAGCACTCCAAGGTGAATGTCTTGTCCCATATGGTTCCTTTGCAACCAATATGGTGGGAAGTCAGCATATTTTCGGAGTTTGGTACACTGAGCATCATCCTAGCCACCATTTCTAGAATGCATTTTCCCCGCAGATCTGTTAAAGGCATACCCCATTTGATTGCTTTAGCGTTGAAGTCCCTCCCAATAAGCACTTTGCCATCTGCGTTTGAGATAGCGCCCTCCGAAGCATTAAGCTTGGCTTGGAAAGATTATATCGGTTCATATCGCGTTAAGTACATTATAAAGAAGGTGGCTCTTGAGCACCGAACCCACACGAAACCATCCCCCCGTCCACAGCTTTCTGCCTGGAAATCACTGTTCCAAACCCAGATAACGGCAGCACTAGTTTCATCAGAATACCATGATACAGTAATTTTGCCGTGGTGTTGCTCACTCAGCATCAAAAAGTCGCATTTCATGTCCCTCACAAACTGCTCAAGCAGGTTTTGGGTGGTAGCTTCACCTGTAGGATACGGGTCATTGAAGTTCTGATTTGGATTTTGCTCAAGATCTGATCTTGGATCCTTGTCAATCTTTGTCATCGTCTTTTTTTGAGATTTTTCCTTACTGCGTCGCAGAATACATCTTTATTGTCGGCTTCTGCTCCAATTTCGACCAGTATGCGGCCCGACCGGGTTGGTCGCACTGCTTTAGTAGCAGTGTTGGTGTCTGATATCCTGCAACACTTCTACGTAGGATTGACCATCATGGGGTTTTACGAGCAGTGCCTGCCACCACGGTCTTCCGAGGGGCTTTTTCTCTCCTTTTTGACGGTCGGACTGTTTTCTTTTTATCAACACTGTCTGAAACCCTTGATCTAGCGTCCTATGCCCATCAACTGCCTCTTTTTCCCTTCTTTTCTCTCCGTCTCTTGCAATTGGGCTAGGCGCCGTTCTAGAACACACTGTGGGTACACTTTAGACTTTGCCTTTAGTGTTTCTTTAGTTCTTTACTATACTTTGGCCTTCTTGTTCTCTTGGCCTTCAACTGGCTCTCCTGGTAATGCACTCTACAGTCTAGTAGCTCCTCTAGTTCAAGGAGCCCATTCTTTACACTTTTGCTGAATTTTGCGAGTCACATGCAGGTTTGTTCTTTTTTGAACATATTCTGCTTTTTGGATTAGCATCTCTTCTTGTTGTCGCTGAACAGAAAATATACAAATATCGACTAACGTTTCCGAGTACCGTACGTAAACCTTATTTTTAACAGTGGCAATGAAATCACACGATGTTGCTTTATTTGTATGGTCACTCTTTTCTTTTCCTACCACGATTAATTTGTGGACTTAAGGATTGTTCGTTATTATTTCAGAATTTAAGACCCTTGCTTCGGTTGCAATCAAATCATTAAAGGTCAAATCTTCAATATTCTTTATATTTTCCTCCACTGCTCGAGCTTCTGGCGCATCTTGCAGAGTTTCCCACTTGTTTAGGATGCTCAGGCATTTACATAATTTTTTTGCATTTAGGATCTGCCCACAGCACGTCTATCAACAGCATCAGTATAGAGCAACAGCTGACAACATTCGTTTCAACCTTTCCTAAATATTTAAAGATAGTCTTGGACTGTGCACAAAAACGTAAGTCACCTTGCACATCAAATCTAATAAACAGCCAGTATTCAGAGTAAAACGACCAGTAGCGTATGCAGCACTCAACTAAATTAATGGCGAACTGGATCATCCTGTGTATTTTACAAACTGGGACGCACCGATCTCTGTAAGGAAAAGCAGTGGTCAAATACGAATATATGCAGACAACTCAAAAGGTCTTAATGATGCTCTAGAGTCCCATCAATTCCCGTTGCCACTACCTGACGACATTTTTCCTAAGTTGGCCAACCGCAAAAATTTCAGTCAAATAGACTTATCCAATGCTTTTCTTCAAGCAGAAGTCCAAGAGGCTTCACGAGAATTACTCACAATCAACACGCCTCGTGGATTATATAAATTTAATCGACTACCACCGGGTGTCAAAGCAGCGCCAGGTGCATTGCAGCAGATTATGAGCACTATGCTGGCAGGCCTGAATGATATACTAATCTGTGGTGATTTACTAATCTGGATGATTTACTAATCTGTGGTAGAACAGAAGCAAAACATCAGAATCAACTATACCAAACATTTCAGCGTATGAAAGACTTCGGATTCACCATTCAAATCAGTAAATACAACTTTTTTATGAAGTCAATCAAGTATCTGGGACGAATAATCGACCACTATGGATCACGTCCGATCCAGTTAGAGTGTAAGCAATCACGGCCTTGCCTCCACCCTTTAATATTCAAACATTACAGTCATACCTGGGAGCAGTCAACTGTTATGGCAAGTTCATAAAAGGTAGGCATAAGTTAAGGCACCCATCAGATGATCTACTTGAAAAGAACACCAAATGAAACTGGAAAGATGATTGCCAAAAAATATTTGAAGCTTCCAAATAAATTCTTAAGTCCGACCTTACGATCACTCATTATGATCCAAATGAGCAGATAGTGGTAGCACCGGGTGCTTGTCAAACAGATATTAGTGCTTGCATATAGTTATCACCCGTATGAAGATGTTTCGGTAAAAGCAATAAGTCATGCATGCCGATCACTTACAAAAGCCGAGAATTTAAGATTAGTTTTTGCAATTAGTAAATTTCATTGAATGTATGGCCAAAAATTTATATTTCAAATAGACCGTAAACATTTTCAATCGATTTTTGGCTCAATAAGGAAATCCCTGTGTGCCCTGCGAATAGGCTTCAAAGGCGGGCATGTACCTTACTACTATATAATTTTAGTATTGAATACATACCAACACATAATTTTGGATACGCTGCACGACTAACCAATACCCAAATGAGAGCTGATGAGGACTACGTTATAGCATAATTCCAGCTTGAAAGTGAACTACACAGCTCACAAGTCGAAATGGTTAGTCATCTACCGGTCACATTTCCAATGATAAAAAATGCTTCAGAGAAATGTGAAGTAGTCCAAAGGGTAGTCCAGTATGTCAATTCTCAATGGGCAAACATAAAAATCATCTCTGATCATGACATCAAAACATTTTTTAAAGGATCACATTCATTATCAATTATTAATGATTGTCTGATGTATAGAGACAGAAAAGTTATTCTGAAGGTGTACCAACAAAAAGTACTTCATTAATTGCACAAGGCACTTTAGGGGATTAAATGGATAACGTCTGTTACGCAAAGCTACGTATTCTGGCCAGAAATTGACGAGCACATTGCAAGCATTGTAAGAGGATGTATTAAGTGCTTCAGCGTTGCAAAATCACCTCAAAAGTGCCATTGGGATCATGGCTTGTTCCAGATGGCCCATGGAAGCGTGATCTTATTGATTACATTAACATGCCGGAAAATATTCATTTCATCAACCATAACCACAAACAAAACAGTAAACATTATTGAAGAAATGTTGGCTCGCTTTAGAGTACCGCACGTTATCGTCTCAGATAATGCAACGCAGTTCACCTCATCAAAATTCCAATGCATGTGCATGCAAAATGGCATCCAACATATTCGTTGTGCCCCTTACCATTTGCAGTCAAATGGTCAAGCAGAAGATTCGTCGACACACTCTAGAGGGCATTAAAAACATTCAAGAAGAGGAAGAGACAATGGAGGAATCATTACAAATATTCCTGTGAGCATGTCGCATTACACCTAAACCAAATGCACCATCTGGATTGTCTCCAGCTGAGGTTATGTTCACGCAGGAAGTGAGAACAACACTGAACTTAGTACGCCAAGACAATTCTTAACATGATCAATCCGTTGATCCGGGGAAAATGCGATGAATGAACAGCTTAACAAAAAGCACGGAGCCAAAGGAAGACACTACGAAGTCGCAAGTATCGTGAGGGCAAAGGTGGTTTTGAATGTGTGGGCTATCTACTTCATGTTGGTTACACTTTGACAACTGGGAACAGGAAGCAAATTTCTCTCTCTCTCTCTCCCTCTCTTGCAACTGTGTGGTCAACGAGGTGGAATGATTCCACGAGCTACTAATCATTATATTAAGTCATTGATTAATAATATACATATCATTGATTAATAATATACATAAGTTCAGTTAGTAAAACAACAATTGTGTTTAACTTTGCAACCACAACGCAATCTTTAGCTTCATGCTTTCTGCTACTGTAATGAAGTAATCGTCGACATCATCGTTCTTAATCTTTCCAATGATAACTCATTACTTGTCATGCAATTTGTTACTTTGTTGATGGTGGAATCAACATTAAATATATAATGTTATAATGTTAACACAACACAGCAAGCTTATGTAAAAATGTAACAATAAAAAGCTTAGATTATATTAAATAAATCCCAGAAGTGTTTAATTAGGACGTTTATTCTTATACTAAATACTTGCTGCAAACTTAAAAGGGGCACAATAAAATGCGTCTAAAATTCGTCAATGATTAAATAAAGCCTTAGGGTTTGCCGTTGTTCATCCCACTAATTCCAATATCATCCCCAAAAATTGTATCAAACCACCGTATTTAAGGGCAAAGTTTACTTGAAATGCTATTAATGCCTTTCTTTAGCAATTACACTATAATCTAAGAAATAATGAATGATGAAACCAGGAAGACATTACCAGCTACCAAACAATACAAGGAGTCTTCTCTCGTTTATGAAACTTTTGATCGAATCATAAGCATTCTCTAGCCATATCACTGAATTAGAAATTTGTCGCTCATATTTTCTGATTATTTCTTAAGTTCAAAATTTGCTGTGACAAGTGTCAAGAGAACGTCCACAAAATCTTAATTTGAAATGCAAAATTTTCTTTCACTTACTTCTATGCCTCATTCATTTGATGCCCACTCACACAGTTTCAGTTGTAAAGGACATTTTCTCAGCCCCAATGAGTGAACAAACAATGTTGCATGAATTATTAATATATTTACCATAGCGTGAAGGAATGATGATTATGTTGTTCGGGAGACTCAAATCTTAAATTAGAAAGTGTCAGGTAGACTTTTTAGAATTGTTTCATTAAGACTGAACGCTGATGAAATACAAATTGAGTTTGATAGAAATTTTTGAAAGTGCCTCGTATTGCTTCTGGTTTGTATAATATTCTTGTATTTATAAAAAGCCAGCTGGGTATGATTAGATTTTATCGCACACCTTCAATAGTACTAACAAATTGAATTTCAATGAGAAAGAAATACAAAAGTAAAAGGCTGAAACTCCCTTAAGTTTACTGCTATTTAATTTAGTCAATTTTGAGAGGTATTCTTATATAATTCGAAATATAAATTTATTGGTAATTTATGCAAAATAAAAATTGAATTCATATTTCTCTGCTTGGTTGTAATGATTTCCGCTTTTAGTCATCGTCCGTGATTTCCCCAGCGAATCAAAGTCAACCATTCAACGATTTGAAGACGTTAGGTCCAGAGGCATGCCAACGATTTGTACCCTTAACATCATCCAATCTGACATCCGACAGTTTACTCTGTTTGGGGCTGCTAGTTGGGCAACTAGCTGAGAAAGGATTTCGCTCATGGGAAAGACCGTTGGTAGATCTGACATTCAATTACATTTTTCTGGCATCATCAAAATTGTCCAATTTAAAATGCGCTTGAGGGGTTAGGTGGGTTTCAGAGGGTAAAAATAAGCGTATTTTCATCATTTTTTTTTAATATATACAATCATATATTTCATTCAAACGATTCAGCATATCGAAGGTACATATTTAAAGACTATTTTGTGAAATTTTCATGTAAAAATTCCGAAAACTCAGCCGTTGACAACTCATGTCCCGTAACGTCTCAAAAAAAGTGATCTTGCCGTGGACATCATTACTCATAATTGGATTATCTAAAATCAAAAAACCAAAAATATTTCGTTAGTATATGTATAAATCTCGTTATTGAACGAAGGAAAAAAAATAATATTGAAATTTGAATTTTTGACAGACTTAGAAAAAAATAACACATTTTTCGGTTAAATTTTCGCCATATTTTGGCTTGAAAAAATTATTTATCATAAAAAAAATGATCGTTCATTAAGTAGATCATGTTATTCCAAAGATGTGTGCAAAATTTGAGCCAAATCGGTTCATAACTTTTCGAGAAATCGCGTCCACCGACTTAAAAATAGAGTTCTGAGATAAACGCGTTTAAAGTTTTGAGTTAAAATAACATGCGAAAAAAAATTTTTTTTTTCAACTTACATCGAAGCATCGATTCCGGCACCATAAAGCAAAGTACCTGCTGCTGTGGCAATATCCAGGGCATCCTTTTGTTCTTGCCTGTGACGAATTCTTGCTTCACGAGTCGTAGCGTCAGCTTGCATTTCGGCAATGAGTATGCGGTCCGCAGCTTCATTTCGGGCAAAGTCATGGCTGTTTCGGCCAAGCTTCAAGTCCATGCCATGCATAAAAAGCAATAAAGCGGAAATTCCTTCGTTGAAAGCTCCAGCAGCGACACATGCAGCAATTTCTACTATTTTTGAACCAGCAGGAAGTATTTTTGGAGTAATTTTCCAAATTAACTGGTTCAAACTTTCATTATTGTTTTGTGTAAAACCACCAACACACCTCTCCAAGAGCTCTTCTTTGCTGAGTTCTTCATAAATAGGCTTGATAGCTAATGAAACGTCACTCGCTAATGGTTCGTAGTCATGTTGATATGATGACAGAGTGTTCATTGCTGAAGCACACTGCCAAGTGCACCATGAGTTAGGATCTTTTAGACAATTTTCGTGCTGTGGGTTTTTGTCTGTGGAGATATAGTGATAATAAGTTGCCCATATAGCATCTCTCATATTTTGCACCGAAAAACAGTTTCTTCTTTTAGCTAGGCCATAATAAACTGTCAACTTATCAATTAATTTGCCTGTAAGTTTGCCTTTGCCAGACAGAATTTTTTTTCTCCTTACTTTACCTGTCTTAGTTTTAGATTCTTCTACAGTTTTATTGACCAAATCACGTAATCGCTTGCCCATTCTCTTCTGCACATGTCCTACGCATTCTTTTTTATTTATAATAAAATCATTGCCATAAGGTTTGGCATTAAGAACTCCGGAATATGTTTTGGAGTCTCCGTCACCAATATAATTTGAGTACCGTAGGCCAAATTTTTCAGAAGAGCGTTGAAACATCGCAACGATTGATGAAACTTTCATGTTACGAGCTGGTCCTTGGTGATTGGCACTACATTCATTTTTGGCAAAATGATCTTCCTTCCACTCATCGAATTCTACTGTGTTCAGTTTTTTTTCCACACTTCGCATAATTTACAATATGAAGATTTTACAAAAATATCCAATACTTTTCCGCTATAATAACCAATTAACGAAGACACACCGTATAATGATGAAAAACTGCGCTTTTTCCAAGTACCATCACCTGATACAGTTACATCTATCGTGTTATCAATACCAGTTTCATTACGCGTTAATTTTTTTTCTTCCTCTGCAGCCGATGAAAGAAGCGTTTCAGCAACCACCAGAACAGATTGATGAACTTTCTGAATATAAAAATCATATGTTGACTTATTCAAAAAACGACTAGTCATATCCATCAAACCACAGAATATTTTACATCCGGCAAGTCCTAAGCCTTATATTCGCATCACAAATATAAATCTACGATTTATTTCATAAGATTTACCGATTTTTTGACACGATAAAATGGATCTAGGCAGACATTTTTCACACTCTACGATAATTTTGAAACCAAGGCCAAATTTCACAGACTGTTTAAAATCCACTTTGCCATTACATATTTTTTCAACTCCGTTTTCATTTATTATATTAGAACACTTCACGAAAGTAGATAGTGTTGAAAACATACTGCAGAGTACCGTCCTCTGGCACGTCTTTATCATGTTGACTTTTAAGTTTTTTCGCCGACGTGCTGGTAAAAGATTCGTCATCTATCTACGTAGTTTTCGGATTAAATATTGATTTCTTTTCTTTGGTCTATCTTTTCTTAGACCAGTAGTTTGTCTAACAGATCTTGTAACCTTACTCATATTTTATTAATATTAAAAATTTAAAAACACTTATAACCTCAAAACAACATATTGGCTCAAGAAGCAACAATAAACTAACAAAATATTCAAAACTTGTTTGAGTTGCCTTTGAATTATAAAAGAAAGTAGGAAAGGGCAGCTTAACAATAGCTAAGCAGCTGCTTCTGTATACCTGCGAAGCGCTGCGCTGACGTGGCCTGATGGGCGGAACTTCCGAAGGGTATATCTCCTAGAATTTTACTCGGATCGATTTGAAATTTTAGGAGAATATTCGATCGATTTTTTGAAATTTTCAAACCCAACTAACCCCTTGACGTTTGTCGTAACATTCTACATTAGTCTACTGTTCTGGAATGTGGTACAATGGTTAAAAAAAACCAGCTGTCGAATAATAATTGAAACGACTTGTTTTGATTGTGAATCGCAGATGCCTCTATTGTTCTTAGGTAGGTATCTTTATTCATAAAAGAGGTGTTATTTTGAACTGTCAGTTATTTTGGTACATGTCACCTTTAAAGCTGTCATTTTTTGACATTTGACAAGTAGAAACTAGTCACAAATGAAAATGGAATGACACACGCTTCAACGATGCATTGAAATTATTAAAATTCACTATAAAAATGGTGAGCATTTGGCAGAGACGGTTCGTAAAACTCGAAAAATTTTGGGTCGTCGTGAAGCACCTTGTCGGGCCGCAATACAGAAATTGGTGGGAAAATTCGAGCTGTTGGGACAACTTAGTGATGTGAAGAATAAAACCCATGCACGTCACTCAAGAACAGACGAGAATATTGCTGCTGTAGCCGAAAGTGTTTGTCCATTCCTCGTCGTTCTTTGGAATTAAGCATTCCACAAACGTCATTACACTGAATTTTGCATAAAGATTTGGGTCTTAAGGCTTATAAAGTTCAATTAACACAAAAATTTAAGCCGACCAATCTTCAACAACGTCGTATCTTTGCTGATTGGGTCCTTGAAATGCATAAAAATGATCCGGAATTCCATCGGAACATCATCGAGTGATGAGGCCCATTTCCACCTCGGTGGCTTCGTCAATAAGCAAAATTGTCGCATCTGGGGCTCGAAAAACCCAAAAGCTATTGTTGAGAAGTCTCTCTTTCCTCAATGTGTGACTGTTTGATGCGGATTATGGTCCAGCAGAGTAAATGGACCTTACTTTTTCGAAAATGATGCTGGAGCAACAGTTATGGTGAATAGATTGTGGCATCGAGAGATGATTAATGATTTTTTATGGCCGGTATTGGATAATATTGATTTGGACAACGTCTACTTTCAACGAGACGACCCTGCGTGCCACATAAGCAACGGAACCATTGACCTTTTACGGTAAAACATTCCGAACCGTGTTATCTCTCGAAGAGGTGATCACAATTGGCCACCGAGATCTTGTGATTTAACGCCCTGCGACTTCTTCATTTGGAGCCACGTAAAAGAGAAGGTCTACGCCAACAGCCCAGCATCGATTCAAGGTCTCAAAGATGGAATTCGTGAGGCTATCGAGGACATAGGGTAACCGCTTTGCGATTTGGTTATGGAAAATTTCATGAAAAGGATATGGTCCTGTAAGCATGGTCGTGGTGGTAATTTACCTGATGTTATTTTTCGCTATTAAACATTTGATCATCTATATTGAAAAACGGCATTTTTCCTTTAAATTCAAAATAACACCTTTTGTCGGAGAACCCTGTAGTTTAATAAATAGATTAACTTTGCTAATAAACAATTTTTAGTGATAATTTTGGTAAGTGCAATATTTTTCAGTTGAGCAATTACAAAAACAACGTTTCATATTCAAGATAACTTTCAGTTGTTATTGATAATTTTTGAAGAAAACTTTTAGTGTTAATGATAATTTTGCTAATAATCAATTTCTCTGACAGCAAATTTTAAATCAGGATTAATTTAGTGGAGTTATGACAAAAAACTCCACCGTAGACAGTGCCACACCCGTTTAAGAAAGGAGGAGGGAACCCTACAGCTTCCATGATTCCCTATCCTAAAGCACACGATTAAATGTTAGTAAATGTTCTCAGGATCGCACACTGAGCTCACTGGTTGCCCGAAGATGGGGCATTAAATGCCTAGAAATGCTAATAACTGTAAATACACCTTTAGCTCTGCCTCTGAATCCTACTTTCACCTCCTTTGTGGAGACGAACGAGAGGGACTGTAGTGCTAAGAAGAAGAAGAAGAAGAAAGTGAAAGCGAGTCTTCCGTGCCTGATAACGCAATCGAAGCGGTAACCATGCCGTCAGAATGGAGATTGGGCGACAGGCTAACTACCCGTCCCTGAACAGCCCTGCAATGTTTTGAAACCTGCAGAAGGGCCTTCAAACGAACTAGACTCACGGCAATGACCTCGCAAATGGAAAAAGGTCTATGGCATTGGATCTTGCAATGTCAGATCACTCAACCACCATGGCACCGGTAAGGATATTTTACAACAGGTCAGCCAATATAAGTCAAAAATACTGACAACCAAGGAAATGAACTGGATTGGAAATTATATTCAAGACATGGGATTGCACACAATATTCAAAATAGGGAAGCCTAATAGAAAACGAGAATTCTGAGTTACCTTTGTTGCGAATAGGGAGTTCAAATAGCACCTTATTGATATTAAGGTAGTCAGTGAACGGTTGTGTGCGATCTATACAAAAGCAAAATCAGGCTGATAAACGTGCACGCATCAGACCGAAAAAAGGACAAAGAAATGAAGGAAATGTTCTACAATCACCTGAACAGACTATTTGACTTCTTGCCTACAAATGCCATAAAAGCAATTCTAAGTGATTTCAACGCTAAGGTTGGCAATGAGCTTACCCATTAGGGAATGACTGAAGGATGTAGCCTCCACGATGGCATCAATGACAACGACCAGCACCTGATTGACTTTGCATGTGGCAGAAATCAAGATATATGTTCGACTTGTTTCCTGTATCGCTTCATTCATAAAATGGCTTAGGTATCACTGACAGGCAACACATAAAACCAGATCGACCATGTTCTGATCCAACAACGTTGGGCCTCGACCATATTTGACATCCGTACATACCAAGGAGTTTACTGTAACTCATATCATTATTTGATCAAATTAACATATCAATGTCTTATGCGAAAAGAATTTCCCGCGAAGAGCAGACCGCTGAAATAATTTGACATCAAAAGGCCCCAAACGGCGTCTGTGGCCAAAAAATTTCACAGAAACCCTCGGCACAAGCAACGAGCTCTGGATGGAAGTGGAAGCGGCTATAAAAACTGTGGCAGAATACAAAATTGGACATCAAGCCCAGCGCAAAAGAAATGATTGGCGTCGTTGCGTTAGACAGACTGGGTTTGCTCCCTATGTATTACGCACGTAAAACCAGGACATAGAGAGAACAATATGAAAATCTCAGAAGACTAGCGAATAAGATAATTAGAATGAAGAAAAGAAAATCCTATGACGAGCAATTGAGAAGTAAAAATGTAAATCTAACGATCAACAATACGAGACAAACACACAAAGTAATGAATGGCCTGAAACGTTGCTATCAGTCCAAACCCACGCTTTGTTCAGATGACTGGTGAAACCAGGATTAAAAAGATGGGCATCATATTTCAAGAGCCTCCTTATTTTTCTGCTCAGCTCCACAACATCGGACCTTACAGATGTCTGCGGAGAGCTTTCATTGGCCCCACCAACTTTGGATGAGATTCCAGTGGAGCTCACCAAATTTACAAAGTCGTCTAGCACATTTGGCAATAACAACCTTTGCCAAACGAGTGGAGTCAATCAATTATATTCCCTATCCACAAAAAAGTTGACAAGCTACAGTTCGAAAATTATAGAGGCATATCACTACTTTGTACGACATACAAAATATTTTCAAAGATCTTAGGAAATAAAATCGGATTATACGCCAGCAGTATTATTGGTGAGTATCAACGTGGTTTTACAGCAGGTACAGTCTGTTAAGTAAGTGCGTGTCCAGCATAATTTTGAAATAGTTTATTTAACAACAGTTTTCAACTTATACGTACATTAAATAAATTCTGAGGTAACGCACTTTCAGTTTGATAGTGAGTCCAATAACCACCAGCATCAATTATTGTCTGGCATCTCCGATGCATACTTTCTACTAAATTGTCGGCGTATTCTACGGGAAGCGCCTTCCAAATGAAGCGAATTTGTCGGGAACGCTACCTTAAAGTGTGAACACGTTTTCCACGGAGCTTCTGCTTAATGTAGGCCCAGATGTGTTTGATAGGATTTGCATCAGGCGATTGCGAAGGCCAATCAAGTGTTATAATGTATTTTTCCCGTTTCCATTCAGTACACAGCCGGCTCCGATGTTTGAGATCATTATCGGTACTCCGCCATTTTACATTATTTGCGCACAAATGTTCCCGAATGGCAAGCTGTGATAACTCGAGACCCTTTTGCTTCAATCTCAATTGTTTTTGACGAAAGGATAAGCCAGGATTGCGCGAAAACAAAGCCACAATTTACTTTTCGTCCCCTTTGGTCACTTTTCCTACCGAACTACGAACTACGATACAGACTTTTTAATGTATTTAGCCACCACTACATGGTTCATTTTTGGTCTTAAGGTTGTATGCAAGGGAACACGGCCTCGAAGCGTAAATGGCACTCATCGCGATTTTAGTGTTTTCCCGACGGAAGATTGATTTTGACAGAAATTTTTTTTCCAGGCACCAAAGACAGAGGTTCCCTCTACAGATCAAAAAAAAATTGAAGTCGATATCACTTACCGATCGCCAGCTATGCTGGACACCCTTTTACTGAATAAACTGTAGATCGACAATAGACCAACTGTTCACTGTCAAATAGGTACTTGAGAAACGCTGGGACTTGAAGCCAGCGTACAACTATATTGATATTAACGTACTGTCTAAATAATGCTTTGCTTTAGCATCGCAGCCAAAAAAGTCCGTATTACCAAAAAACAATGACGTCGACAAACTCCCAAGTCTGCATCAATAACCAACTCACCGATGCCTTTGACACAAATATCAGAATAAAGCAGGGAGATGAGTGGCCCCCCCCGCTATTCAATTTGGCTCTGGAGTTCGTCATAAGGAAGCTACGTGTCAAGACATGAGGTACATTACTATACAAGTCGAGCCAAGTAGTAGCCTATGGGGATGAAATCAACATTTTGTCATGGTCATTAACAATTGCCAAAGAATTCTTCCTGAAATTTGACAACAAAACAAAACTAGTAAGGCTACAAATAAATGAAAATAAAACAAAGCTCATGACGCAGTCGAAGAAGAATACCTTAAATGCACAAAATATCATACTTGGCGAATACGATTTCGGTTATGTGAGCAAATCTGTGTATTTAGGCGCCAAAATGACGAAAACGGGTTATGAAAGAGACGAAATACGCCGAAGAATACAGCCTGCAAATAAAATATTTTATTCAGTTTTGACGATCTTGAAGACCAACAACATACACAGAAAAACAAAGCTCCAAGTATACATATCTGTGATAAGACCTATATTATGCTATGGTTGTGAAACATGGAGCCTCATCCAAGCATCCGCAAATATATTAAACGCCTTTGAGCGACGGGTCTTACGCCAAATAATTGAAGCAAAGCTAGACGGGGACTAATGGAGAATTTGATACAACCATGAGCTGTATGAAATTTTTGACGAGCTGGAGTTCTCATCGATTGTAAGACTGCGAAAACTGCAATGGGCTGGACATATAAACCGCACGGACTAACAATGAATACCCATAAACGTATTCGTTGGGAGAACTGAGGGTCGGAAACCAGTGGGGTAACCGAGGGAACGCTGGTCTGATCCGGCGACGAAGACAGTTCATCGCTGCTTGGATTCCGAAATTGGAGGACGTGGTCAATGAACCGAGCCAGTTGAAGATGCTATTTGCAGGAAACAAAGGCCTGAGAGAGGCTGTACTGCTACGAAAAAGAAGAAAAAATTATTTGAAATTGTTTAAGTTCAAAATTTGAATAGAGCAATTTATAATATATTGTGGTCACGATAATTGCGGCTAATCATTCCGGGAACAGTTAAACTAAAAGTTATAAAGTCTCGCTCGAGTTTCGTTAAATCAGGTGATGTGAAAGTGACTGGACAGAAAATTGATTGCGTGTAGGACTTATATTTACAATCTAAATTCTTTTGCTTTGGTATTTTTATTTTTCCGGTATTAAGGAGTCGGAGGGAGAACGCAAGTGAGGAAGTAGTATTCTTTTTAGCCTTTGTTTTAGTGGTGATATTTAAGAGGTAAGGATCGGCAAAGATTCTTTTGTCCACAAAGCGGTATGTTAGCTCCAACGGAACTGATTTTGGCAAGTTTCGGTTTCATTTAGTGCAAAAGAGTGTAAAAGGAGACACCAAATTATCCCGCGCAAACCGGTTACCGGTAAGCTGTTTACTCGTTTGTTGGCTGAACGGGCGTCCAGGGCACAAAGTGAGTTAGCGCCCACTCCGTCTTCAACGAGCAAGACCGGTGCCACAGGACCTCAACCGGAAAGCCTCTTTCAGGACGGCAAAAGCGATTAAAACAAAAAACAAAAAAAAACTTTATTACTTGCAAACAAGTTGCGCACAAGCACTTGACTCACTTTTTAATGGTAAGTGAATATAAAACGTACATTTGTGGCGCCATCTATCTTTATTTGTGCGAACATGAGATGGCTGGGCTGTTATGTCAACTGGAATGCGTTACTTGGTTTGCCCTTATAAGAAACACATCTACTGGTATTTTCAAGCATAGTAGATCATTATGCACTTCCTATCTGATATTTTAGTGCACCGATTGGTCCCTGAGATTGGTCCGTACATTGGCACCTTTTAGTGGTTTCTTACAGAGAAATGTATGCTTCAATTTAAAATTGTTAATATATTGAAATCCGAGCAGCGATGAACTGTCTTTGTCGATAAAGTCGGACCAGCACTTCCCCAGTTCCCCCACTTTAGTTCGCCTAACGAATACCTTTTTGTGTATCCGTTGGTCAACCATACGGTTCACGTGTCCAGCCCATCGCAATTTTTGCAGTCTCATAATCGTTGAGACCTCCAGTTTGTCAAAAATTTCATACAGCTCATGGTTGTATCGAATTCGCCATTGGTCACCGTCTAGGTTCGCTCCCATTATTCGCCTCAGGACCCGTCGCTCAAAATATATGCGGATTTTTTGGGTGAGGGTTCATGTTTCCCACCCGTAGCATTACACAGGTCTTTTAACAAACTTGTATACTAGCAGCTTTGTTTTCCTGTGTATACAGCTGGTCTTTAAGGTCGTCAAAACTGAAAAAAAAATATTTTATTTCCGGGCTGTATTCTATGGCGTATCTCGTCTCTTTCATTACATTCTAGGTGGATCAAAAACTATTTTTTCGTCACTTTGTCTAATGATTTCATACATTTCAGCGAAGTATCTAGCCAAACCAGATTTCTGAACATTTTATAACTCAGTTTTATTCTATTTTTATGATAATCCCTGCAATAGCCCTTTGTTTCCAATCATACACTCGCCATCTTTATTTCCTTTTACTTGCTATCCGGAAGATGATATAAAGCTTATTTTAGAGTTTGATTACTCTCTTAGTTCAGGTCCCGATGGTATTTCTAATCAGTTTGTGAAGTCTTTAGCTACTTCTATTTGTGTCCCAATTTCCTTTCTCTCCAATCTGGCCTATCTTCAAGCTCTTTACCTTCGTCTTGGAAAAGATCCTATGTTACGCCTATTTTTAAAAAAGGAAGCACCTCAGACGTTGCCGATTATCGGCCTATCTCCTTATTACCCTGTTTCTCCAAACTACTTGAAAAAATCGTCTACTTGCACCTTTTTTCACTTACTCATTATTTGTTCGTTTCTAAACAACATAGTTGTATCAAAGAGCGATCAACTTTAACGAATTTGTTAGAATTTATTAGCGTTGCTTCAAAAGCCATGGAGGACCGTTTACAAGTCAAAACCTTGTAATTGGATTTCTCCAAAGCCTTCGACTCAGTAAATCACAATATTTTGTTGAGCAAACCCTAAATTTCTTAACGTTCCTGATAATTTGTTCCATTGCTTATCCTCTTACTTATACAATCGTGCCAGTCAGGTATTTTTGCAAGGCTGTCTTTCTACCCCCTTTCATCCGTCTTCAGGTGTTCCTCAAGGATCCATTCTTGACCCACTATTGTTCACTCTATTTACAAATGACTTGCCATCCGTTTCATCAACTTCCCTTGCCTTCTTTATGTAGATGACGTCAAAGTTTTCAAAGTAGTGTTGTCTAACGATGACTGTGCCTTGCTTCAAGAAGATTTGAATGCCATTTTATTTTAGAGTTCTTATAACCCACTAAATGCTTCTAAGTGCATCCATCTTTCAATTTCTAATAATCCTTGCCCTATAAGCTTTCAATGCTCGTTAATTTGTTCGTACCTAAGTACGGTCACTCATTTTAGGGACTTAAGTGTCACTTCTGACTCTAAATTAAAGTTCGACGTTCATATATCTGAAATTACTCCTAAAGCCTCTCGCATTTCTGGCTTGATCTTAAGAAACACCTATATCTTTTCTGATCCTTTATTGTGTGTTAAATTATATTCTAGTTTGGTTCGTCCCATCCTTGAATACTGTTTGCCAGTTTAGCCGCTTCGTTTGAAGTGTTTGAAGTTCTCGCTAGAAGCTGTACAAAAAAGATTTACCCGGATCATCTTCTTGAAATTCCAGATTCACTACATTTTATATGAATCACGCTTATCTTCAATATTCCTTTGCTGTAAAGGCGTCGACTCTACCTTGATGGATGTTTCCTCTACAGGCTTTGCCGTGGTTTGGTCGATACTCAACTAGTCAACCAGGTTCCAGTGAGGCACATTATGCGTTCTACAAGATCGTTGAATACCTTTCATGTAGCTTGGTGTACCTTCACTCACCCATGCTCAGCTTACCACGCAACTATGAAAACCTTCAGCTTGGGCTCCTCTCTTCTCGTATTTAGTTTATAACAAATATAGCAACTCTCTTCTTCTCAACTCTTATTAATTTTTTTCTCCTTGCTTTTTTTATTACTTTTACCTTGCTATTTGCATGTCTTTTTTTTTCTTTCTCCTTGCTGTGCTATTACTTAATTTATTTTGCTGTGCTATTGTTTAATCTATTTTTTAATTGAATTTTCTGTAAAATAGGAACAAATAAATAAATAACACCAAGAAAATCCTTGTTCCAAATTCAGATAACAGTCCTATTTGCTCTTCATCCGATGAAGAAAAAAAAATCCCAAATTGCTCTCCTCACCTATTATGACTTCAACATTCACGATTATTCATCTGGTCCAATGCAAGTTAGTTATTTTCCACTTAGACTGCAGTTTGTCATAGCTGTTTAACAGTACACGGGAATTGCAAGTCCTTATTTTCCATCCGCCTTCAAAATACTACAACATACAATCACAAGGAAAAACGAAGAACATATCAGAAGCAATAAAATTGTCCTATTCGTGGAACCTGAAAAATAAGAAATAGTGGCGACGTTAACTTCAAAGAGGTCGACGAATATATCATCTAACTTTAATGACGCTGAACCACCAACGCTCTGCTCCCTCGTTGTCTGCACATCGTCCCGAACAGAAGTTGGAGAGTGTAACAGGAATACGTGAAATTGGTCATAACGTTTACTAGTTGGCAACATTCGCTACTGACGACAATCCGTACCGATCTGAAATTCGTGAAAATTTATGAAAACATGAAAATACAATTTTCGGGATCACGCGATGATATCGTAAATCAAACAATGGAGATGATTCCTTCCAAATGCTACGTTGAAGTTTTGTGGCCATGGCCAAAAGGAAATTATATGTATAACAAGAATTCATGTGCCAATCGACGAAGTGTGTCGGATTCTTCCTGCAACCACACTTGTTCCCTATGTAAAGACGATTTCTTTTAGTTCATTTCGTTGTCTTTTTTCGAACAAATAATTGAAGGATAATTCTTCCTGAGTATGTCTTAGAGTTTTTCCGCCTGCATGGAAATTGATATGCGGAGGCGGCCAATAAGGTTGATCCAAACGATAGTTGGAATGCTTCCAACCGGAAAAGGTCGAAACAAAGGTTAAGTACAAGCATTGATAATTTGAATGGAACCTTGAAATGGGGGAGGATGTGTATTAAATTGAGCACTTAATTTTGGGAAAACTCAACCATGAACAAGAAAAGAATATTTAGCGCACATCAAGACAGAATTAATCAACCCTTTACTCCAATACTTACAAAATTCGATTCACTAAATGG
Organism: Odontomyia ornata; assembly: GCA_963969285.1. NCBI lineage: Eukaryota > Metazoa > Arthropoda > Insecta > Diptera > Stratiomyidae > Odontomyia > Odontomyia ornata. Next base: position 46,117,730 of record OZ017739.1, read on the forward strand.
AGAAAATTCACATCATATTCATACTGATTCCCAAATCCACATAACCACAAATTCATCTACAATATTAATAATCTTAGCACGGCTAATTGCTACAACATAATCATAAAATCACAGAAACGGAAACCTTTAACAACTCCCAAATTCCATTTGAGCCAATTCTACAAATTTATCCTCTTAACATTTCTTCGACCTTTATGACATTTTCAATGGGTTGACAACGGCAATATCGGACTTCTAACTTGATTGTTTTCTACGACACCATTCAAACTCTCCACAAAAGGATATAGTCTAATCTGCCAAAGCTCAACTGTGCCGCAGATCCTTGCCTCGAGTTCGCATTCGTATAATACATTTGTTATGTGGATAAAGATAAGAAATTATAGCATTCGGGATACGAAGAGGTGGTTACCGTTTTATGTAGTTAATATCTTCTACTTCGGTACTTTCATTAGTACCTCAATTCATATTTATTCTGATGATGGTTTTGAAAAGAACCACACACTTGTAACTGCCATATTACACTCTAATTGTCTTCTCACCTTCTGTCGAATGGTGTGTTCCAGGTGTGTTTTCTCTGCGTTTTCATTTGTGTGAGAGGACTTCAGAAGGATATATTCTCATATACTTTAGTGTAAGGATTATTACTGAATGGGTGGAAGATGAACAAATCTAGTAGATAAAGATATGAAAGGGGTACTTTGCAGAGAATAACAGATAATGATGGTTTAACGAGTTGTTGGTTTTTTGTTTTGGATGATTTTCTGTAGCAGTCAATGGTTTTAATTTAAAATGGAAGAAAAATAGATGATAGGTATAGAAAAATGTGTTCCTGTAAGAAGTGTTTTGTGCTCAACTTAGAATACGAAGAAACAATAATGAATAAACTCAAGAAATCGTTTTTTTTGTGGTAGGGAGGTGAATGCCCATTTCCGCACAGAGTGTGGGGACTCCCATGTTCACAAGAAGGAGACTGGACGACCTACTAAACACCTCCCCTGTCAACCTGAGAACCTAGCTTGGAACAGTTTGACACATTACTTCGGGCCAGGTCTCATTTTGTTATGCCGTGAGGCACCTTCAATCTAGGGGATCCCTCTTCTAGCGGAAGAGGAGAGGGGAAGAGGAAGTGCCAGCCAAGTGATCCCCCAGCCCCAACACCCCCGGCTGCTGTGAGTCCCTTTTATCTTTTAGGACTGCCCGAGCATAATGTGCCACCTGGTTCCATTTGTCAACCGATTCGAGCATCACCGCAACTATATTATCCAGGGTGAGCTCTCCCGTCTCCCTGTAGAGTTCTCTTCGCAACATTTCCCATTTTGTGCACGCAAAAAATGTGTGGCAGGTATTGCTTTCCTCTCCTGGACAATCCCAACAATCGGGAGACCGTGATTTCTCAATCTTGTGCAGGTAAGACTGAAAACATCCATGCCCGCTCAAAAGCTGGGTCAGATAGAAGTCAGTCTCACCACGCCTTCGATTTAGCCACGGTCTCACATCCGGGATGAGGCGCGCAGTCCACCTTCCCTTCGTACAATTCACTCAAGAATGCTGCCAATCGTTGAGCGAGCGTTGTCTCTTTTCGTGGACCACCATCTCGTTTTGACGCAGAAAAATAGAGTGGCGCTCTCTAGCAAGGAGGGCGACAGGTATCACGCCTGCAATAACTTTCACCGCCGAATCAGAGACTGTTGGATACGAAGATGCAACCCTCAGCGCTCCTCTTCTCTGCACCTGTGCTAGGTGTTTTCGGTAAACCTCCTTACTGGGAGCGCCGCCCTATACCTCTGCTTCGTACAATAGCACTGGGCCTACAGCACACATCAAGAGGCGTCTTCTTGATGGGCTGGGTCTCCTACGGTCGCCATAAGTCGACTCAGAGCCGATATACCCGGAGCAGCCTTCTCAGCCGTTGCACTGATTTGCTCAGCAAAACTTATCTTCGAGTCCATCAGTAGCCCCAGGTACTTTACCGATGGCTTCGATTTGATTTGCAAGTCTCCAGTACTGATCATCCTTACTCTAGGGACTCTCATTTTTGTCAAGATGACCACTTCGGTTTTCTCCAGTGCTAAACTGAGCCCGCGAGCAGTCATCCAGTCTCTCACTCGGCGCATTAGCATACCTAGCCTAAGTTGCGCTTATTCAACGGTACGTCCGGCGACCGCAACATCATCCGCACAGCCGATCAAGCGCGACCCACCTGGCATCTCCAGTCTCAGTAGCCCGTCGTAAGACACGTTTCACAGGTCTGGACTAAGGATGGATCCCTGGGCAACACCTGATGTAACTGCCATATTTTGTTGGCCCTGATTCGTACCATAGAGCAGGCTTCGGTCCTTTAGGTAGTCCCTCAAAAGCCGCATTAGATATTCTGGAACTTGAAAAGGCTTTTCCAGCGTATCCAGAAAGTCCACCCATTTAGCGGAGTTGACATCGAGTGTCATCAACAGGAAACACTTTAATGAGATGTATATGTTTGTTAAAAAAACTCATTGTTACTCTATTTTCACCGGCCGCTATTTTTTGCAATGTAACAAATTTTCATTTCTAATAATCTTTTATTGTTTGACTAATTCGCTATTCGTTCTTTTTGATTTCATATACATATGTATATGACTTTCAGCCTGAGTAAAAAAGATTTGAGCTCAAACACGACCTTAACATACCTTGATAAAGTTTTTTTCGGTGACTACGGCCGAAATAAGGCTGAAAGACACAATTAAAAACAAAATTGACCTATAAAGGTCCCCAAAAGTAGGTAAAGATTTTCAAACGATATTAGCCTAAACTTTGCCCAAAATCGGCGTGATTATCATTCAATTGTTTTTCCAAACAAACATGAACCAAAAACAACTAAGCCCTAAAATGGGCCCAAAACTGATTCAAAATATAAATAATTAGGAGAAATATACTGAGGGTCTGAAAATGGCCTAATTGATTTTTGTGTTATTTTTTGCGGATCACTAGAAAAATGTCTAGCACATTTCCAGACAATATAAGCCAACATTAGAATGTATTCGTAACTACTCAAATATGAAATACAGGGTGCTTACGGTATTTGAGGACAACTTGAGAGTAAAATCAATTAGCTTGTATTTTTAACAAAATTTAATTAAATTACAGAATTTTTTTATGCAACGTTAAACTAATATATGGCGATATAGTTTTTCAATAAAATCGCCATTAGCAGCAATGAACTCTTCGATCCGGGTCCGGAAACGATTACATGCCCAAATCAAATGCTCCTTGTGCATGTTGACCATAACGGCGTTAATAGCAGTCTTCAGCGAAGAAGTGGTATTCTGAGGACACTTATTGGTCTCACGCTCAACTACGCCCCATATGTAATAATCTAAAGAATTAAGGTCTGGAGAGCTAGGTGGCCATAGGTTCAGTGTTATGTGGTCACGAAAATTTTCGGCCATCCAATCTTGTGTCACCATCGCTTTATGTTAAGGAGCAGAGTCTTGTTGAAAAATGGATAGTCTGCCTCCGCTTACATTGTCTATCCAGGGTCTCACTACCTCGATGTATGAAGCAGAGTTCACTCGAAGTCCTTGAGTAAAAAAGTGTGGTGGTATAACATGTCCTCCATTGCTGACAACATCTAAAACCATAACAGTGGCTGGAAATTTTGTGTGCGTAACAACAGGAACCTCCATAGGATTTGAACATAGCCATGTGTCATTTATGCGATTGGTCTTTTGATCTTGGTCAACATTTTTTCGTCGGAAAATAACCATAACATTTTGGGCGCCTCAGGGTGTTTGATTTTGTTTAAAAGACGTTTTGATCGGAGAACTCTCTGCTCCCGTATTCGTTCCAACATGAACTGTCTTCTGCGCATCACGTAAAACTTATACCGAAGGTCTTTGTGGACAATTCTACGAATAAGGCACTCAGAAGCATGAAGCTCGCTCGCAAGGACCCTCATTGATTTTGAAGGGTCCTCGTCTGTGATCGCTTGCACTTGCTTTAAAAATTCTGCAGATCGGACAATGTCAGAACGTTGTTCGTGCTTTTTGCTTTTTTCAACCGATTCTGTTTCGCCTACTGATGCTTCCAATTCACGGCAAACCTTATGCACGAATGAACGGGCACAAGTAAGAAAATTAGAGATCTCTAAATCTGTATGGTTCGCTCATAAAGCGATGATGACAGCATGTCTCTTCATTTCTTGAGTGATGTTGTAGTCCGCCATATCTTATCTGAAAAGGAAAAACAAAATTTAAAAAAAAATTCGCGAAGTTATAGTCACATTTATGCATGTCCTCAAATACCGTACGCACCCTGTATAATGTATTCCTAACTAGCAAAATATTCAATATAATGAAACAATCTAGCCAAATTATTCACTAGTGCACTAGATTGTATTCCTAACTAGTCAAATATAATACAGTCCTACTTAACCAATTAGCAGAAAATGGAGCAGAACAGAACAAATATTTGATAATAAAGCGAAAAGCTCACTTGGCCTATAACTAGCCAAGTATCAGATACAATATAGTCTTAATCAGCTAAATACCAAACAATCAATTCACTAAATCAATGTCATAAGCTTCTAATTGGTATCACATCAAATATTACCTACAAAACAATTAACATTGTCCTCGCTCCCAGCATTACCTGACAATAAGGTAATTAAACTAATAAAACAGAAAAAAATCAAAAATAAAAATATAATCATGACGAAACGAAACAACACTGAAAAACATTCCGCAAACTACAAGCGTCAAACTGCTCCATCATTTGCTTACTACTGCCTGAACTTGAAAACACACCATGAGTGACACACCTGGTGAACGACTCCGTGCGTAAAAAAATAAACAATAACAAACAGTAGCCTCAACCTACATTGCGAATCCGAGAACATGGAAACATATGACTGTCTTTGCTTTAAAAAACGAAAAAACAACAAGACGTTAGCGTCATAGGTGGAAATCATTGAACTTTCAAGCGTGGCTTGCAAAAACTGCCCAATGCAAACGAATTTTACGGAATTGACAATTTTCTGATGCATAAAAATCACCTGCGCAACATACAAAATCACAACAATAAAATAAAGGGTTTTCCAATAAGACGTGTTAATTTGAACAGATCACTATTTCGGTAAATGTCATTTGGACCTGACATTTTTTAACACTTGATACGGGAAAACTACTTTTCGATAAAAATGGAACAATATACGCTTCAACAATGCATTAAAATTATTAAAATACACTATAAAAATGGTGAAAATTGGTCAGAGACGATTTGTAAAACTCGAACATATTTGGGTCGTCGTGAAGCACCTTGTCGGACCGCAATACAGAAATTGGTGCAAAAATTCGAGCTGTTGGGACAACTTAGTGATGTGAAGAATAAAACCCGTGCACGTCACTCAAGAACAGCCGAGAATATTGCTGTGTTTGTCCATTCCACGTCGTTCTTTGGAATTAAGCATTCCACAAACGTCATTACACCGAATTTTGCATAAAGATTTGGGTCTAAAGGCTTATAAAGTTCAATTAACACAAAAACTTAAGCCGACCAATCATCAACAACGTCGTATCTTTGCTGATTGGGTTCTTGAAATGCATGAAAATGATCCGGAATTCCATCGGGAAATCATCTTCAGTGATGAGGCCCATTTCCACCTCGGTGGCTTCGTCAACAAGCAAAATTGTCGCATCAGGGGCTTGGAAAACCCAAGAGTTATTGTTGAAAGCCTCTCAATGAGTCTGTTTGCTGCAGTTTATGGTCCGACGGAGTTATTGGACCCTACTTTTTCGAAAATGAGGCTGGAGCGAAAATTGCGGTGAATGGATTGCGCTATCGAGAGATGATTAATGATTTTATATGGCCAGATTGGATGATATTCATCTGGACAACGTTTAATTTCAATAAAATGGCGCTACGTGCCACACAAGCAAAAAAAACCATTGATCCTTTCCGGGAAAAGTTTCCGGACCGTGTTATCTCTCGAAGAGGTGATCACAATAGGCCACCGATATCTTGTGATTTAACACCTTGTGAATTCTTCCTTTGGAGCTACGTTAAAGAAAAGGTCTCCGCCAACAGCCTATCATCGACTCAAGACCTCAAAGATGGAATTCGTGAGGCTATCGAGGACATAGCGCAGCCACTTTGCGATTTGGTTATGGAAAATTTCATGAAAAGGATATGGTCCTGTAAGCGTGGTCGTGATCGTCATTTGCGTGATGTTATTTTTACTATTAATGGCATACCCCTTTCTTTATAACGAAATAAATATTTGATCATTTATATTAAAAATTCCATTTTTTTTTCTAATGTCAAAATAACACCTCTTATTGGAAAGACCTGTATATCTAATGCTAGAAACTTCACCGTGATAATTTTGATTTTGCATTTGCATTACATTTTGCTCAAGGAAGTTGTTGTACTAATTGTTTCATTAAGGTTGATTTTTCAATTATAATGAATAATGAATTATTAGAAAGAAAAACGCCGGTCTCCTCCTTTTCTCTCCACCGAGTATGGGACCCACAACGTCAGCGGGCTTTTCTTTGATCATGAGCTAGCTAGTGGGCACAGCTCCCTCTCTATTTAATTTTGCAGGGGCTTTTGCCGGCAATGATTAGTCTTCCACACGTAACATAACCGAGTCAACGTTTTTTAGGATTTTGTACCAAAATACAAAACTCTATTGCAATCACGACCTATGTCCGTCCTTCCGTCCGTCTGTAGGTCACAGCACTTTTTCTCGGAAACTTTAGAGGGTACAGTCATGAAACTTTGTGAAAAGTTCAGAAGTGGTGACTTCCTGAAGGTTTTGGGGTGGGAAAATTTTTCAAAGGGGCTTAAGGTAGGTCTCCCCATATAGGGAGATGACCCTTAAAAAAAAATTTTTCCACCATTAGTAGTCGAGTAGGGTGTCATTAGAAAGGTCTTAATAAGATATTTTCAAAACAAGTCTTAAAATTGCCTTATCAGTATCGTGGGGGCAGGGGAAGGGGAAATGTACGAACTTTTCGTGAACCCTCCTTCGCGATTGGATACCTTTCATCCGAAAAATCTGAGGCCTTTATGAGTACAACAACAACAAATACATGAGAAGTTGAAGTTCACTCAACTTTATTAGTAATAGTATGATTACATTTTCTTGAATAAAATCTTAACAGTACCATTAAATTCAATGAAATTTAGTATACAAATGACTATTGATAAGATCGACTTCCCTGCAAGATCAAACAGTACATAATGAAGTTATAGCGGTTTGAATTTTCCTGTATTATTCTGGAACAATATGCGCTGTATTACTATTGACACATATGGCTGTGGAACAATATGGGCTTTTTGCCAACTCACACATTACAGGTTTGCTAAGATTTGCATGAAAGTTTCAGGAATCATAGGTATTATGAATATCTTTGAGAATTGGTTCAGCTAGTGGTATCAGTAATTGTAAAACAAAATAGTGGCTGTTTTATATGCGAAGATTGAATAATTTTGAGTTATTTTTCTCCAACTTCAACGTTTAAGGTGCATTCTTTCAACACTTAATTCAATTTGATGAATGACTGAAAATGAGTGCCTACCATTAATACTCATTTTTTTCGTAGCACTATAGCCCCTTTCGGGCCTTCGCTTAGAGATAGTTAGAGTATCTTAATGTCATGATCGAATGTATCGACGCTTCACAAGGTGACATGATCATTGTGTCCGTCCACCCAGCTGCGATACGTTCTATTTTTAAACCAGCACGTATCACAACTGAACAGGCTTACAGTCCGTCTGAAGAATCACTTGAACTAAATACGTTGACGCCACCGAAACTCGAACCAGAGACCTTTGGCTTACAGGCTTGGCGCTCTAACCACTACACTACGCGGACTACTACTCATAGGTGAAACAATTCTAGGAGGCAGGAGAAAGCTCCTAATAGAAGGGCTTTGTAACCATTCTCGGATTCGAAAAAAAAATTTCTGATGCCATGGATCGATGATTACAGTACAGGAGAATGGCCTCAAAGGTTGCCGATAAGCGTATCAGATAAAAGGTCTTTATGAGAGCTGTTCAAAACAGTTCTTAATTTGACAGTTTTTGCTTGAGTGGGAGTACAGGGGGAGGGGGGGTGGTATACGTGAAAAATGTAATTCCCCCCTCGCGATTGGACACCTGTGATCTAAAAAATCTCAAAAAATTATCAAGTGAGATATTTATGAGTACAACAATAAAAAATACCTCAGAAGGCAAAAATTTGTTCAACTTTGTTAATAATAGTATGATCTTCGAATTTCACATTCTCCCCAATAAATTGTATGGATGCCTTTAAACTCAAGAAAATTTAAGTAGCCTTAGACAAGGTCCTAGTATTCTGTAAGATTGATGAAATTCATATCATATTCACGGATGTTATATCCACTTGAAATGCTTCCAATTACATTAAGAATAACACTATTTTGGTATTTCGTATGGATGTCTTTAAACCCAACCTTACACAAGGTTCCAATGCTCTGTAAGTATGATTAAATTTGTATTATATTCACGGAAATTATATCCATTTGAAATTTCTCCAATTACAACAACTATAACACATTATTTTAGTATTTTATGGAGTTTGCATCGAACCAGACACTGCAGTTTTGATTTGATCTTCTTATAATTTTCAGATAAGATCGATGACATGAATGCATTTGAGATTTCGTGATTTGAGTGATTTTTGTTGGTTGAAAATGGAGAAACAATGACATGTTTCTTGATTTTACTCGTTGCTGGTAATTACATTTTGTAAGTTGAGTACAAAACCACTCTGACATGAGCATAGGTCTGCCTACCCAACTTGTTTGCCTTTGATCGGATTGGGAAAGGTTCGAGGGAGCACTACTACCTCCAATATTTTTATGAGCTTTGAATATCCGCATCCATGACGGCTTCGTGTCTGACCTCACACGCAATTAATTTGGAAATGTCGTCCGCCTCATCATTGTTTTTGTACCCTTCGTTGAGTTACCTTAGCTTTTGACATCTATCGAATGTTTGTGTAGAATTTTTTGTGGTGGGTCCTTGCGCTGGTAGAAAGAACCCATCTCATGACACCGCAGCGCTAGCTGCCAGCACGCTTACGCGTCGCCAGGCAAGACGTTTCAACTGAGCATTGATCTTTCGCTCGCTACTACAGTCCTGATTTGATCCTTACTTGCAAGATAATATTTTAATCATGTGGATTGTAGTGATGTGAAGGGATATAAATATCTGCAAAGGACTGCAGCGATGGTCTGCTGCCACGACAAGTGAGTATGTTGGTGCTCGCCAAAAATGGCCTTGTCTGAGTACGCGTGAATGCGCTGGCAGACTAGCACTGCTGTGTCGTAGACCGGGTTCTTTTCCCCAGCACAAGGGCCTACTACACAAAACTTTCACATTCACAAATCGCCACAAATTCGGATCAACAAGTGTCGAGGCTGAGATACCTACTAAAAGGATGTGTTTGCCAAAGGAAAGGCTCAAACGGGCTCGACGGAAACGAGTGAGACTTGAGAAGATCTCGTCTTTACTGTAGATACTTTTGGCTTCCAAATAAAAACGGGGCATCCATGTAGAAGTGGTGCCTCTTTGGACCCCCATTTATGTTATAGTCTTGTATGATGGAATCAGATAATACTATAACATAAATAAGAAAGCAAGCGTAAAGCCACTATACCCTGCAAGAGCATCTCCAACGTAAAAAGAAGGGTGAGCTCACCCAATGTCTAACTCATAAGTGGATAAGCCAGCCAGCATGATGGGTTCCATACCCGGTCGAGGTTCAAAATAGAAAAGACCGAATTTCAATTTTCTTATTCTTTCATTATTATTTCCATCGTTTTTATCTCAATCAAAATTTCATTCAATCTTAACAATTAATCTGCATTCAATCGCCGTTTATCTCCTGTTTTTAAATATTTTTCTTATTAATTCTAGTCTCATTACTATTTCATTTCGCATGATGAATTAAAATATATGCAATGATCGTATGAATAAAAAATAAAATTTTGAACAAAAAAGTAAGAAACATACAGTTTACTCCATTTTACATGATGCAGAGTTTACTGTATTTAATATTTTCATTTCATAATGGTTCATATCAAATACACGATATCCAATATTTGAAGGATTTCATATTGGTTGTTTTGTTCAATTATGATTTTAAAACACGGAATATAATTTGCGATGATTTTAATTTAATTATAGAAACAAACGGGTACTTCCCCAGTCCTCCTCTGACGAGCGCTCGCGTTTGGGGTGGGTAAGGCCTGTAAACATTTAAAATTCACTACATTGCACATGGAAAAAGCTTTCTACCGAACGGAATATTTAACCGTAGCTTGTACTTACACATTTACTAATATACGGGCGTTCAATGTCAGGTGGCAAAAGGAAATCGAAAGCTACGGCATGATTGTTTACTCCCTTTAGGAATTGCAATTATGTGCTGCGGTCTGTGTCACACAATAACCATTAAAATAAATGCAGAAAGGAAAGGCAGAATTGATTGACAAATAAAATGAAGACTATCCGGTCAACCATAAAAGTGCAATTCTGTCCGTAAATAATTATATTTGCAGGTGTCTTGTCTACAGGCTTAATCTTGGATAACAATTGCAAACTTCATCGGTATCCACTTGGTAGGTAAACATTGAACCTTTATTTTATATTATTATTCCGAAAAATGTTCCAAGATAAAATTTCCCATCTTTTATTTCTATCATTTACGAAAGTCGTTGCTTGAATAAACTACATGGCTAACTTCTTTCATAAGCACTGTCCCCCCAATGCTTTCCACGAGACGATTTCTATACCTGAATGAAAACGGAGTAGCTGCATAGCATTTTGACGAAAGATCTAATTGTGATTTTCAAATTCCGTGCATGTAAAACGCATTGAGCACATAATTGTTACTCGATACGGGGCAAATCAAAGACGCCTTCTGTAATTATCGTTTCAAATAACATGGCAGGCTACAGACACCGTTTGTTTGATCTAAACACTTGCAAATGTTTCTCGATGTCATATCTCCTTTGGGTACCTGATTTTTTCTGGGAGCTAAAGAATAACCAATCCCAAAGCATCTCAAAATTTTTCCCCCGGCCACTTCTATGATCATCTCATGTCTTGATCATTCCGCGCACCTCCTAGTTCCCGCGCTTTTCAACAAACTATCGGGCAATCTTGTTTAGGTCGTTTTCCAATAACTATTCACAATATTACCCAACAATCATTCCCTTCGCATTAGTGGCATTAGCAGTATTTCACGCATTCACACTTCACCGAATAAACAGAATAACATTGACACCCACTGAACATGCTAGTATATTATGAAGAAGAGGTTTAGCAATCCTACTAGAGTGCCGTTACGACTTTACAGAGCGAGCGGCGCGGTGACAGGGAGTCGATTTTACTATTTTCATCAATTTCACGGGAATTCCTCTGCTTCGGGATCGAATAGTGAAAGATTTTATGCTAGCCGGAAAGACTACCGGAAATTGTAACAACCTGAAGAGTACATCTTCTAGGCTAACCACGACGGTCGCTGACTGCTACATTCGGGATACTCACAGCTACGTCGTAAAGTGGGCCGATCTTCACGATAGTATGTCGACATATGAGAACTTTAGTCACTTTCCACTTTGTTAAATGTATTAAAATCACTAATTCGCGGAAGGAGCAAAAATGGTTTATCAAGAGATTGGTGACAAATCCACCTTTTCATCAGAAATTTGGACACACGTCTCGGCCATTTCCGAACCTGCTTGAGCTTCGAGAAACACTTCTACATGGCAGCCGATGTATCTCGCCACTGAAATCTTTGTTACCTCATAACGCGATTAGATAGAAGTATAAGAGTCGCATTCCGATCTCAGGAATAGACGCAACAAGAAGGTAACTAAATAAATAATACAATCGGCTACTCGATATTTGTTTCGTACTTTCCCGACTCGTCTATGCGCAAGATTCTTTCGAGATACACACTCCGCGCCTCGTAGACTTTGTGGCAATGAGATGGTGAACACCAACAGACCATTCGTGACGTTTGCAACGTCTCGCGATCACAAGCTTACTCCCCGCCGCAACGGTGGTTTACTTGACGACACAATGAAAACCATCGCTTGTCTAACGCATACGTAAGCATCTTTGGTTTGCACGGTAGCCCTCAATGGATATTGCACTTTCCGTTCCCACGTCTTTTTACATCAAAAGGATGATTGATTTAATGGACTGTTCCACAAACATGTATTTGCGACACTGCTTGAGATGTGATGGCAGTGACCACGATGACGCGACCTCAAATCGGAATAACAGTATCCGTGAACGTTATGTTTTCCTTGTGCAAATTACGTGTCGCCGGACAGATCATTCGCGACATTCGTCACGTCTCGCGATTACAATCAGACTTCAGCCTTCTACTCGCCATCAACGAATCTTTTCCATTGCGAGATAACGCAATTCACTTTTCTAAATTTTGTTACAACGGGGTTGCCTTCACCGAATTTTAATTGTATATTGGAATATTTTTATTTTTAAATTTACAATTAAAATTGGATGATGTATAATGAAGTTTTTCGAGCAGTTTGCCTAGGTGACTGCTCGATTACTACAAGGCAAAACCCAGTCTTCTGCAATAAATAATGCATACCATGAATTTTTTCATCTTTGCAAACCAGTTTTTTTCCTATACCTTCTAAAATGAAATGCTCATTCAATTACTTGTGCGAATTGAATGTTACTCACAAGTTGGTTTAAATACATAAATGGTATTATTTCATGTTGAATAAGTTTTCGACCATTTGTCGTTTAGGCTAATTTCATTGTGATATGTTTACTAATTGAATAGAGCAAATCAAATCACATCACACCTACGCTTAGATTAGTTCCAAATTAACAAGTTGAGGTAGCAGGAGAGTTCTCCTGCCAGAAGGGTATTGTAAAACAATTAGTAAATCAAACAATATATTCTGAATATCAAAACTTGAGTAATATGCAGATTCCATAAATTATATTTTTTTATATTCGCCGCCATTTTGTTTCAAGTTTTTTGACCCCGTCGCTTAATAAGTCATGATAACCTAATTCTAAAATTTTCATCAAAACTCCTGCATATTATAGTGTCTAGGTCCTTTGCAAACGTGTATCTCCCTTGTATCCCGTGTTAATGTTGTTGTAATTGTTAAATATTCAATCGGCTATAACTTAGCTGTTTATTGTTCGATTATTGTGAAATTTTCAGGACACATACCATTGCTTACAGAAAACCTGAATTGTAGTTTTTGAGAAATTTAAGGTCTCCATTTTGATTTTATAGGCGAAAATGTAAAATTTATAAAATGTACTATTATTAACAAAGTTGATCGAATTTTGAGTTCTAAGGTATTTTTTGCCTTTGTGCTCCTAAAGTCTCACTTCTGTGATTTTTTTCAGATTTTTCGGGTCAAAGGTGTCAAATCGTGACGGGGGGGACACAATTTTCGTACATTTCTCCTTCCCCTGCACCCCTCAAAGCAAAACTCGTCATATTTTGAAAAGTTCTCTTCAAGACCTTTCATTTGATACCCATATTGCCTACATGCGATGAAACTTTTTGGGGGGCCAATCCCCTATATGGGGAGACCCCCCTTAAACACCAGATACTTTTTTTGGGATGAAACTTTGAAGAGAGCACCTCTTTACACCAGTATACAAAATTTGATGTTTCTAGCTTAAGTAGTTTGCGAGAAAAAGTGCAGTGACACACGGACGGACGGACAGACAGGTCGAGAAACTAGTAGGGTTTTGTAAAATTATTTTACAAAACCCTAAAAACGGCCACGGCTTGACCCATTTAGCTCCAATTAAATCTGATCCAATTTCAAATGTGTTCACAAATTTACATTCTTCAAATATTCTGATTAACTGTCTCACTATCTCCCCTCCCTTAAATGAAATTGAATATGCTTTACTTATGCATGTGTAGCAATTTTATCGTGAATGTCAACATTCACGGGAAATTGGGAAAATTAATGATAATCCGAGAAGTGTCATTCGTTGCTGTAAGAAATCCGTTCTAAGTCTGTTTATCATTTGCCGACGGAACGAGTGAAATTCTCCTTGGTGGGCTCAGCCTCTGTTGCACCGCACTATGAAGACGATAAAGATGATCCAGAGGCAACGTAGCGCTTGCAACAGATTCTGAACAAGGTCTTTATTTATGACCCAATGACAGGATCGTTGACAATTTCTCAGCAATGATGATACGACCGATTCGGAAAGTAGTCCTGCTGTTATTTATAGACATAATCTGTTGGATTATAGGGAAGAAATCATTTCATTTAGTGACTGGATCTTAATTCCGAGCATGGTAGGATTTAGACGGATACCAAGACATTTCCTTTGAATCGTTTCTGTCTTAAGGAAACTCAAAATGTGCTGAAGATATTTATAGCGTTATAGTAGCAGCAGCGTAAAATATTAATTGCATGACATTTTCTTTTTAAGTTAGTGCACAATACCCAATAGGAAGTATAAGAAAGGGAAATACATATATCGCTACCACAAAATCCTTTTCCATGGGTTTACATTCCGTGATTGAATTAATCTTTAGAATCTGACTCCATTCTCCCAAGCCCGAAATCCTTTTGAAACCTTCTGGAAAAAAGTCAGAAATCGCCAATTCAATGAGTTCCCATCAACATTTGACCATTTAAGATGAAAGCGTAGGAAATATTGGATTACGATTGAGTTTCTATGTTGCCACCAACAACAAAACTAAAACAAGAACTGTAATATCAAATGTAGCAGGCAATACGGAACCCATGCTTTCAACAGGATGTGAATGGTAGCCAATAAAATGCTCATTGAAGAAGATTAGGATTCCGATAAAATATTACCTTTACATTCGGTACATTATCGATTTCCAGGGTATCGTGAATAATTGGCAGATGGAATTTCCTTTTGGCGATTTCTTACACAACTTTATGGCCTTTATGTTGGACCTAAAGCAAACCATTCATGCGTCTAAGACGACATTCTCTGCAGACTCTCAGGTTAATGTCCTTGGGCCTGGTTTGGTATTGCTTCCGAAAGTAAACTTGCCGTTCTTGAAGTGAGTTATAGAATCGAACATGTTTGTAAAATACACACACTCACATAATTTGTGGTTAATGGTCTGTTCACTTTCAAGTGCCTCTTTGGCATGAACTTGTGATGCTGTAGAATCAATGAGAGATGTTAGCATCGTTGACCTCGAGTGTTCAGTAGCGTATCATATGCTCGAAAATTTCAGCGTGCCAGGAATTGTTGCGCTAATTTTATAAACAAGCAATTTGATACAGACTACATTGCTTGCATGCTTGTTGCACAAATGTTTATATTTAGGATAGCTTTTAGGCAGAGAAAATCAAGAAAATGTTTATGCCATAGGTCAGTTTTCCATTACCTTTATTGTGGTTTAATTTGCTGAATAGCATTTTGATGAATAACTTTAGAGGATTGAAACACCAGGTCAAGTTATTACAATTTAACTTTAACTTGATATGTTACTAACCGCTGCCTAAAATAATCTTTAGCTAGAAATAAAGTATGTGCCTCATTCTCGAATGTAAATGTAGTAATCGAGCAGTCACACAAGCAAACTGCTTGAAAACCTTCCTATCTCCAATTCGAAATTTAATGGCAGATTTAGAAAAATATTAAATTATTTACATTCATAATCGTAATTTGTAAAATAGTTTGCTTTCCTGTTATTATTATTAAATGTGATTTTACATCAATTTTCCTTTATATTAAATTTAAATGTTTCCCTTCATTATATTCTTCTTCAATTAAATTTTGTTTTTAAAATTATAAATCTGTCAAATAAAATTTCGTGTATGGGAACACTGATCTAATACACCCCAACGGTGTATTACATCACGGAAGGCAAGTTAACAAGGCTGAGCTCTTTGAGAATGGAACACTGGAGTGGAACATCAACTCAAATTCAGTCATCATTTCTAGACGCGCCACGAACGTTACTCTGTTGATTTAATTTTCAAAGGGTGTAGTTTAAAAAGGGATCTAAAATTTTAAAAATTTTGAATATATAAAAGTTAACTGCCATTGCATAATTGATTGATCATGTTCCTATTTCAGACTTGAATAGTTTGCGAAACTTTATTTAGATGAAAACAAACCTCAAAGCGACATTGTATGAGCAAAAAATAAATCGATTTCTTAGGTAATTACAAATTCATCTATTACTAAAATTATAATCGTTAATTCTTTTACACCTCCCTTTTCCTTTCATATCTAGGCTTTAGATCATCTTCGGTGGAGTTAAGGTGAAATGTATAATCATTGAGCTTAATCTTCACCATGTGTGAAAGAACTACATGCCTTCAAGGTGTACTAACTTGTTAAGATATCGTCTTACAGAAATTTATTTTGATTTTTATTTTGCAAAGAAATAGTATTTTGTGTTAATATATTTTTCTGTTATAAGCTCAACAAGCTGAAGTATTGTTTGTTGTTCATCTGCTCACCATATGCAACAAATAGTTGCTTTCCGATGCATGTCACTTAAACAGTTTTAAATATACTATTTAGAGTAAATAAAAGTTTCTCGTTGCTTGCAGTAAATTGCCTTACAGTTAGTATATTGCTATAGCCGAGACTCGATCGAATGGATAAAAATCCCCGTTGGCAGCACCAGCCGGAAAGGTAAATTTCTCGTATGTAGCATAAAGCTTCGAAAAAAAATTTGGCTTGCCTACTACTCAACTTCTTTCTGCAATTTTCGTAGTACCACATGGGTATTTATTAACATAAAAAAAATCTGGCCACGTTCGTTCTTAGAGACCTTTTATCGGGGCGCAAATTTTTGCTAATTAAATTGAGTTGCATACGTATGGATTACATATTGAAAATCGGCGGATCATAAATTGTTGTAAACATATAAATACCGGTTTCGCCCTTCTCGCATTTGCTGTTTACACAGTTCACAGTGGTAACCACACAAAGGCTTAAATAGCTCGAATAGTTAATTTCAAAAGATTTCCATGAAAGTTTAATCAGCACTTGCGTTGCCATTAATATATACATTTTCAATTTTTTTCTGAACTATGAGGGCCGTCATTTCAATTTTTATTGAAATCGGCTGCTAAAAATATTAAGCTGTATTAATTTTCGACTTTTTCATTTGTCATTCGATTTGCATAATTAAATTAAATTAACTTGCGTTAATAACTTATAATTTCAAGTTTCAACGGAATCTGTTGAGAATCTTGGCTGCTACAGAAATAAAAAAAAATTGTATGCCACCCCCCTGTATGGGGAGACCCCCCTTAAAATACCTTAAAATATTTTCTTGCACTGCAAATTTCAAGAGGCACCACTTTTGACCTACGTAGAAAATTTCCTCATTCTAGCTCATGTGGTTTGCGAGAAAACTTGTTTTGACGCACGAACAAACGGACGGACAGACGGACAAGTCGCGATTTTATAATTTTTTTAGGGTATTGTTAAAAATATTTTGCAATATCTTAAAAATGATCTGGTTTATAAGTTCTTTCAAGAAGTCATTTAAAAGGTTTCCATGAAAAATATTCATTATTTCAGTTGGCACTAAAATAGCGAATTGCGCTTCAGACCTTTGGGGGCCGCCATTTTGAATGCATGCATTTGATTTTGGACTATTTTAAATCTTTGTATGCTAGGACCTCATCAATCAATGTACTATCTCGTTCAAATAGGAGTTTCATTCAAGACAGGGAAAATAATTCAATTTTTAAAGAAAATGCCAGCTAAAAATATTCGGCTTTAAATTTTCGACTTTTTTATTTTCCATTCAATTTTAATAATTTCCTGCAAAATACAAGAACATAGTACAGAGATTCATAATCTCAAGTTTTATCAAAATCCGTTGGAAAGCGTGACCGCTAGAGGGCCACAAAAACATGAAAAAACGCATATTTAAACGGCCGCCATTTTGAAATTTGCACATGCATGATCACCAAAATATCAAAGACTGTAGGTGTAAGAAATGTCTATCTCGAAACCAAGTTTCATATATATCGGATCAAAATTGCGACTTTTAAAAGCCTTTGAAATTTTGGCCTTCAACTGGCCGCCATTTTGTTTTTTGCAACTTGACCTCCAGTTTTTTAAGTAATTCTTTAGCTACTTATAATTTCTATCAAACTACCGAATTTCATGAAAATCTGTCGAAAGCTTTGACCACTATTACAACAACAAAATTTTGCACGTTTTTCGACCTTTGAGCGGCCGCCATTTTGTTTCTGCCGTACCGACTTTGGATTTGTACCAAATTTCATTCGAATCGGAGCTATACTTTGGTCAGAACAGAAATCGCGATTTTTCGTCTAAAATGGCCGCCATTTTGTTTTTGCCCGGCCGATATAGCTGGTTCACGAACTTAACCGAGATAATTACCCAATACACCTTTCCTGAAAATTTTGTGAAAATCGAAGCAAAATTGCAACCTCTAGCGTGGTCACGAATTTCGTTATATATATACATATATATACATATATATATATATATATATATATATATATATATATATATATATATATATATATATATATATTATATATGTATATATTTATATACATATATATATATATATATATATATATATATATATATATATATATATATATATATATATATATATACATATATATATATATATATATATATATATATACATATATATATATATATATATATATATATATATATATATATATATATATATATATATATATATATATATATATGATGCTCTCCGCAATAGGTAAATTTCTCCCGAGAAATTTACCTAATAAATTTCTCTCGAGAAATTTACCTAAAATGGAACAATATACATATGCTTCAGTAATGCATTGAAATTATTTAATTCACTATACAAATGGTGAAAATTTGGCAGAGATGTTTCGTTAAACTCGAACATTTTTAAGTCGTCGTGAAGCACCTTGTCGGACCGCAATACAAAAATTGGTGGAAAAATTTGAGCTGTTAGGACAACTTAGTGATGCGAAGAATTAAATCCGTGCACGTGACTCAAGAACAGCTGAGAATATTGATGCTGTAGCCGAGAGTGTTGAAGAAAACCCAGGTTTGTCCATTCCTCGTCGTTCTTTGGAATTAAGTATTCCACAAACGTCGATACACCGTATTTTGCATAAAAATCTGGGTCTTAAGGCTTATAAAGTTCAGTCAACACAAAAACTTAAGCCGGTCGATCATCAACAACGTCGTGTTTTTGCTGATTGGGTCCTTGAAATGCATGACAATGATCCGGAATTTCATCGAAAAATCGTCTTGAGTGATGAGGCCCATCTCCGCCTCGGTGGCTTTTCAACAAGCAAAATCGTCGCATCTGGGGCTCGAAATACCCAAGAGGCGGAGTCATTGGACCTTACTTTTTCGAAAATGAGGCCGGAGCAACAGTTACGATGAATGGGTTGCGCTATCGAGAGATCATTGATGATTTTTTATGGCCAAAATTGGATGGTATTGATCTGAATAACGTTTGCTTTCAACAAGCTGGCGCTACATGCCACACAAGCAACGAAACCATTGATCTTTTACGGGAATAGTTTCCGGACCGTGTCTGGAAACCTCTCAAAGATGTTATCACAATTGGTCACCAAGATCTTGTGATTTAACACCTTGCGACTTCTTCCTTTGGGGCCACGTGAAAGTGAAGGTCTACGTCAACAGCCTAGCGTCGATTCCAGACCTCAAAGATGGAATTCTTGATCGAAGACATAGGGCAGCCACTTTGCAATTTGGTTATGGAAAATTTCTTGAAAAGGATATGGTCCTGTAAGCGTGGTTGTGGTGGTCATTTGCCTGATCTTATTTTTTAGTAATTATTAACGGCATACCTTTTTTTTATAATGAAATAAACATCCGATCATTTATATTAAATAAGTTGAGTAAGCGGAAGTGTGCTCCTACCAGAAGGCCTTTGTATACATCATAGGGTTAGAAACAAGTTTTTTAATAGCTTGAATCGATAACTTGAACTATTCATCTAATACTTTGATATGAAATCGCTCAAATTTATGCAAAAAATGCACAGTTTCTTTCACAGTGCAGCCACCATTTTGATCTAGCTTAAACTATTTTTCTGAATGCTCGGCCAATTGAACATATTCAAGTTGAACACAATTCCTTACATTTTCATGAATATTTAAAGAAACTAAAAGTGCCCAGGTCAATTTGAAATATGTATCAATCATAAACATGTGTTATTGTTGTTGTAATTCCATGTAATTGAAATGGCTATAACTCACATGATTATAACTCGATCTAAATTAAATTTTGTAAACGTTAATATCTATATAATTGCAAAATTTCAAGAAATTTAAATGTACCATTTTGATTTTATGGGCGAAAGTGTTAAATTTACAAATCATACTATTATTAACAAAGTTAAGTGAATTTCGATTTCTGAGATATTTGTTGCCCTTGTGTTCATAAATGCCTGCATTCGTGATAATTTTCAGATTTTTCAGCTCAAAGGTGTCTAGTCGCGAGGGGGGAGGGTGGGACACAAATTTTTGGCACATTTTGCCTTCCCCTGGACCCCCTAATTCACAAAATGATTTTCTTATTTCAGATCCTAAAAGTTCTAATTAAAACCTTACATTTGATACCCCACTCGACTACTTTTGATTAAAAACATTTTTTAGGGCTAACTCGATATAAGGGGGGATCCCCCTTAAAAAAATTTTAAATTTTTAGTAAGATCTTACCTTTTGAGAGACCATCCTTCTGACCTTTTCACAAAGTTTGAGCATAGTAGCTTCTATAGTTTCTGAGAAAACTAGCTGTGACGCACGGACAGACGGACAGACGAACAGACAGGTCGCGAAACTTTTAGGCCTTTGTAAAAAATGTTTTTACAAATACCTTAAAAATGGCATTTTTCTTTTAATATCAAATAACACCCCTTATTGGAAAGCTCTGTATAACAAAAGTTAGGTACTTGTACCTAAGATATTTGTAAAATATTATCTATATTCAAGGTAGAGCAATATGACAATCAGCTTCGAGAATAACATCAAGCGTCACCAGAAGCGAACGTTTTCTGCGCGATAATCATCAACTGAATATTTTTTTCATTTTTAACAAGTTTTTACTATCTTTTGTGGATTGTTCGTCCTTTTTTCTTTTAATTGGCGATCCTTTAGTCGATTTTCCTCTTTATGTTTTTTAACTTATGATTTTTCGTGGTTTTCATCATCAGAACTGTAAGTTTGTATATAGCGCTCCCTTATGGTATCCGATTCGGCTTCACTACTGGTAGTCGCGATATATTTTTCGGTCTCCTCTGTTTTTTTCGTTTGTCCTCTTTTTCCCCAAAGATTATCTTGCTATCAGCTGGTCTAATTTTTACTGTCTGAAAATCTTTTTTATATTTTGCCCTAATATTAGCTTCCGTTATTTTATTAATTTTCATTTTTTTTGTCATCTTTATTCATCTTTTGGGTGATATTGTCATTGGCGTTTAAAATTTCCGCAGATTTCTTAGCTTTTTTTGACAAATTCAGCGGGTTTTTTGGTGTAGGAGATGATCGATGTGAAAATTTAGATAGAAATTCTTTTTGAGGATATTCATTCTGTGATTCGATTACATATGTAAGCGATAGCAACGATAGCTCAGTACTATCTAAGATGAAATTTTCAATGCTGGTATCTCCAAAGGCTAAACATTCTTGAGAAAGATTCAAAAGCCTTGAAAGCAGCCTAGATGGCGTGCGGTTTCGGTTGACACTAACGGGCTTAATCTCATTTAAGACTGTTTCTAATTTGTTTTCACAAATATCTCTTGGGACTTGATCGCCTAGTGGAGGTTCTTCATTCCACTGATTTTTTGCTAGGTATCGCTCAGATTCAGATTCCTGTATGTTTGCAAGTAATGTAGGTTCTCCAGAAATGACTGGTATTTGATCATTTAAAAGACTAGACTCTTTTTGTTGCACAAAATCTCCCAGTATTATATCTGACATAGCAAATCCAGCGTCAGGCAAAGCATTTGGATTGACTGGATAAATTCCACTGCCACGAAAACCACTTATTGCATTAGCAGGAGTAGCTGCCCAAACCCATGCCTTTCCGATTAACTGACCTGCATTGTATCAATTCAACTTTTTTAGTGGATTAGTGCGCATCAAGTTGTTTGTCTCGGCATAATAATATTTTTCAATCGGTCCAAATGCTGATATATTTAGTGGTTGTAAAGCAGAAGTAGTATGACTAGGTAAGCAAAGTAATACCACATCATTGTCCTGAGCAACTTCTAACATATTGATAGAACTTGAGTGCCACGGATGGCCATCTAAAATCAGTACTACCTTTCCTGCTGGCTTGAGTACAATAAAATGCTCAGCTGACCATTTGTAAAAAAGATCTGAGGAAATATATGCTAATATTTTATGCTTGTAAGCTTTTGAACAAGGTGGAAGTCCTTCTTCAAATTTCGGTATTTTATTCACTCCCTTGATAGTCAAAACTGGTGGAAGAAAATTGCCACTTGCATTGCAACAAGCAGAACTAGTAATTGTTTCTCCTTTTTCACTAGATGTTAGTGATCTAACTGCTCTAGCACCTTTCTTGCCTAAAACTTTGGCAGGTTTGTTATTAAGTTGGACACCGGTTTCATCCATGTTAAATATTTCATTCAGTTTAACCCGCAAATCATTTTTGGTTAAAACATTTGCAAGCAAATCATAAACTTTTGTAACTTCTGCTCTGGTGAGACCCCTTGCTCTTTCAATTGACAAGCTCTCCGCTTGTCTTAAAACGCTTTTCAATGGTGGCCCAGCCATTTTCAGTTCATAGTTAAAGTTGTGCTTTAACCCTCTCTTTTTGGCAAACTGGTAAGCTAATTGGCGAATCATACTTCTTTCAGGGGGGAACCCTGTATCTTTTCATGATTTTCGCTTATACTTGCGAGGTATTTCGCCCACTTTAAATGAACACATAAAGCATGCAATTATTTATTTTATTAGTCACAAAAGTTGGAAAGTCACAGTTCAAAATGATACCCAAAGAAGAAAATATTTCTTTTCTTAATGAAAATCTAAAGTTGCGGATGATTGCCCCTAGAGTAACTATCCGCAAAAGAAACTAGAGCAAGTATCCTTTTTGATATGGATACTTGCCCTTTTTATTCGCGATACATATGAAAATTATGTAACAATAACAGACAACAAGGAAGATTATTCAAGCTCTCAGGTATGTGAAGAAACAAAAAATTTACTAAAACCACAACCGGCAATAAAGATATTCAAAAGAAACTACTCACCAATATAATTCCGACACCCGTCAAATCTTCTTCACAAAACACTTTTCCTCATACGGTAGAAACGCGTGCACCTACATTGACAGCTTACATGGAACTAAGGCCTATGTGAGAGGTACTTTCTATCATGATCAAGAGCTAAAGCCACCAACATCTCGAATACTGCATATTCGGAACAGGGGCAAGTATCTCACTAAGGTAACTACCCGGCTTTTACCCTATGTCCTGTACAATTTTTTTGAGAAACGCAAATAAATAATAATGTAGTTCTACAATAGATAAATGTAATTTCTATTAAAATTATCTTTTATTCATATAATATAAAGTCCTTTTGACACAATAAATATATAGGAATACGTGCATACTCTACCCGTGATGTTATGTTGTAAGAAATAACAAATGGAAATTAAGGATAAGATCATACCGCATGAAATACAGGATAAGGAATTTGTTTGCCTGAATGACCAGCTTTTATGAGTTAAACATTCGGTGAGCGCTTAAAGCTTTTGAGCACTTTAGCAAAACTGCTTAGGGATGCCAACTTGGTCATCAATGTTGAAAATAGTAAGATTGTCAAGAAGTAAACCAAATACCTGGGCTTTGTGATGAGTGATACTCGTGGTATTTTGTGGACCAACCTAGACAAAGTTTCGGGGATAGTTGCCAATCCTGAACCCTATAAGGCAAAAGACGTGAGATCCTTCATAGGCATGGCAAGATGGTGCAGACAATTTATTCCAAACTTTTCATTGGTCACCCCTCCGCTAACAGATTTGCTAAAAGACAAACGTGACTTCAAGTGGTCTCCAACTAATTGAATAACTTACATAAAGTGAAGCAATTGTTGATTTCTACTTCAGTATTGACAATTTCAATTTTATGAAGCACTTTATATCGAATGTGTGCAAGTGGGTATTGAACACGTTTTGCTCCAGAAAATAATCAAAACGAGAATTTGCCCAAAATCGCATTTATGTTGTTGAAACTGAAGGTGTATAACGCAACTGTAGCATTAGCGAATTTTTTTTTTTGTGGCTGGGAGGTGGATGTTATTTACGCACTAAGTACGGGATTTCCATGCTCGCAAAAAGGCAAATGGACTACCCACTAAACACCTCACCTGTCAACCCGAGAGCCCAGGCTTGAACCGTTTGACGCATTACTTCTGGTCAGTTCTTGTTTTGTTACGCTGTGAGGTGCCTTCAAGCTAGGGGATCCCTCTTCTAGCGGGAGGGGAGGACAAGCGATCCCCCAGCCCCAACACTTCAAGCTGCTATGAGACACTAATCCGGAATTCCCCTTCCCCTAGTGTCGTAGTTTCTTCTTCTTCTTAGCCCTACAGCCCCTTTCGGGCCTTTACTTCCTGCAAACAGAGCCTCCAACTGTCTCGGTCCGTTGACCGCGACATCCAATTCCAAAATCCGAGCAGTGATGAACCGTCTTCCTCGACCGAGTCAGACCAGTGTTTCCTCGGTTTCCTCACTGGCCACCGGGCTTCAGTTCCCCCAACGAATATCTTCTTGGGTATCCCTTGTTCGTCCATACGATTCATGTGTCCAGCCCATTGCAGCTTCCGCAGTCTTACAATCCTTGAGACTTCCGGTTCGTCAAAAATTTCATACAGCTCATGGTTGTATCGAATTCGCCATTGGTGCCCGTCTAGCTTCACTCCAATTATTCGCCTCAGGACCCATCGCTCAAAAGCGTTCAATATATTTGGGGATGCTTGGATTAGGGTCCATGTTTCACACCCATAGCATAACACAGGTCTTATCACAGATTTGTATACTTAGAGCTTTGTTTTTATGTGTATGCAGCTGGTCTTCAAGATCGTCAAAACTGAATAAAATATTTTATTTGCGAGCTATATTCTTCGGCGTATTTCATCTCTTTCATTGCCCGTTTTCGTTATTTCAGCGCCTTAATACAGAAATTCGCTAACATTTTTGAAACTGTGTTCGCCAAGTTTGATATTTTGTGTATTTGGGGTATTTTCCCTCGACTGCGTCATGAGCTTTGTTTTATTTTCGTTGATTTGTAGCCCTACTAGTTTTTCTTCGCTGTCGAGTTTCGAGAAGAGTTTTTTGGCAGTTGTCAGTGACTGTGACAGAATGTTGATGTCATCCGCATGGACCACGACTTGACTCGACTTGTATAGTAATGTACCTCGAGTATCGATAAGTAGCTTCCATATGAAGTACTCCAGAGCTAAATTGAATAGCAATGGGGCTAGCCCATCTCCCTGCTTTAGTCCGATATTTGTGTCAAAGGCATCGGTGAGTTGGTTATTGATGCGGACTTGGAAGGTTGTCGACGTCATTGTCATTTTGGTAAGACGGACTTGTTTGCCTGGAATGCCAAAACCAAGCATTATTTGGTACAGTACGTTACGATCAATACTGTCGTATACTCGCTTGAAGTCAACGAAAATTTGGTGTACGTCTATTTTGAACTCGCAGCATTTTTCAAGTACCTGCTTGACCGTGAAAAATTGGTCTGTCGTTGATCTACCTGCCCTAAAATCACCTTGATACTCCCCAATAATACTGTTGGCGTATGATCCGATTTTATTTTCTAAGATCTTTGAAAATATTTTGTACGCCGTACAAAGTAGTGTTATGCCTCTATAATTTTCGCACTGTAGCTTGTTACCTTCTTTGTGGATAGGGAATATAATTGATTGGCTCCACTCTTTTGGCATATGTTCTTGTTGCCAAATGTACTGGACGACTTTGTGAATAGCTTGATGAACACTACTGCCACCATATTTGATGAGCTCCACTGGAATCTCATCGATGTCCGCCGCTTTATTATTCTTTTGGGCTTTGATGGCGGAACAAGCTTCATCCAGAGTTGGTGGGGCCAATGGACGCTCTCCGCCGCCGCCCCTCCAACTCTGGATGAATTCGTGTCTAAAAATAAATAATTATTTAAATACTCAGTAGCAGAAATTTTACCAAAAAAAAAACACTGAAATAAATAATCTGGATACTTTCAAAATTTGGAATCCTAGCTTAATTTCTTTGTAAAGCCGATTATGATGTAATAAACAATCCTTGATGCAGACATTTGAAATGGAAAAACAATTGTATTCCTTAGTTCTTAAACTGTCAAATATGATTATGATAATTATTAACAGGAAGTTTTCTTATTTTGAATAATCTCAAAATTAAAAATAGTTTTTAATTAGTTACTTGAATATATATTAAAAATTCAAAAACTGTCAGGTTCCTTCTAAGTTATTAGGAGTTTTTTTCATCTATCCCATGAAACTAATTATCCGCAAGACTTATTACTTTCTTCTAGACAGAACTTCCTAATTTTGGCACGTCAGCGTTTACTAATACCTCTCGTTTCGTTTAAACTTAAATTTTTTTTGCTGAAGCAGGGAATAACCTGAAACGTCACCGCTAATTCACTTATTTGACTATACTTAGGATAGTTATATATATATCTTTTTCTTTAACTTTAAGAAAAATTCTCAACACAAAACTATTACAGACGCAACACGTACCTTATTTGGTTGCAGAGAACGTCTCCTTTTTGATCCATCGATTTAAGTTGAAATTTTGGGATGCTATATTTTCCTCCTCAGTATACGGCAATTTTCCTCAAATTTTTTGGTTTCCTCTAGTTTTCTTGCAGTCGCTACCGGATCCGCGCGACACAAAGCATTCAAAACACACAAAATTGCAAGCAAGCAAACTTTTCTTTTAAGGGGGGCTCACAAACGCCAATTCCGTCTGTGCCATATTACCAACAATTAATGTGGCTGCGTGCATGAAAAGTGAATTATTTAGTATATTCCTTGAGTAAGTACTGTTCTTCCTCTTTGTGACAATCAGCGGAATTCAAGCTTTTCCGTCCAACGTCGATTTGCTCGCGGATGTGAACAGTCGAATGTTCGCTGGTACGATTCACTTTCCGGGCTGCTTTATATGGAAGTGTCGCTGTAAATTTTTTGTCAAAACTGGCCAGAACTATTAAAGTAAAACATGGGGGCTGCTTCGGTGCTTTGTACCCGAGTTTGGCTTTTTTCAAGGCGATTTGTCACCAAACAAAGACTTCCCGTGTAATTTTCGTAAATTGTGAAAAAACTTCTTTTGTTTTTTCTTTTGACATTTCCCTGTCTAAGCACTCTTCGTTTACCAATTTCGTAGGGGGCGAGTCAACAAACAACAAGTGGATGTGCAAAGCCTTTGTTAAGTGCAAGCGGGCACACAACATTTATGTATGAGTGAATATTCTTTAAGAATCGGGATTAATTCGAATCCCTCATAGGGCGTACATTACAATTCTTTGCGAACAAAACTTCAATAGCTTTTTTTAGCATTTGCCATAGAAACTACGATTTACTTTTAATTCGCTACGAAGACAACCACTTAGCGTTTTACAAAAGTAAATTTTTGAATGAAAGAATTCTTTGTTTTACTTAAAAAAAAACTTAAAAACATTTCTGGTTTTTTGTTTGTTATTTCGTTCCTCATTCAAAAATGAAACTGTAACGAAAAGTTAAGTAATTTATGAAATTCACAGGACCAAGCTTATTCAAAACAACCTCACGGTGGATTTCGGTACTAAACAAGGACCCTCCTGCTGGGTGTAACAATTTTTCGTAGCTAAAGTGTGATCTATTGGCAATAAACATGAGAAATGGCAGCCCATTTACTTTGTTAAGCGCCACTAAAACAGAGTAAATGTACCTTGGCAGCCTTCAAGTGCTCTCCTCTGTGATACGTGGTCCTTTCTGTTTTCTCGCCTTAAATAAAACTCATCTTTCAAGTGGCTAGGAAAGCGAAAGATAAAAAACAACACGCACACATACCAAATGACCGACGTCTGACTCTGAGGTTTCTTTGCAGTTTATCTTATCCATCTTGGCGGGAAACTCATAAACTAAGTTTCGTCCTACGAAAGCAACGATGAGAAAACTCCAGTGATTTGGGAGATGTTTTTAAGCCATATATCCTTCGAATATGCATGTGTTTGTGCTTTGGGATTTTAAATGACTTTGTTATGATTGAGTGGGTGAAATGGCTAAAGGATGACTATAATCATATATCAATTTTTTTCTGGATGAATTATGGATATATCCCACACACATAACTTCCCCGAGTAAGTAAAATAAAAAGTCTTGGAAATGTTTGCGATTAGCTCACAAACTATTACGAATCTAAAAACAAAAATTAAATCATAAATTCATTTGTGCAGAAATTTCATATTTCAACAACATACATACATCTAAAGAAATCATCCAACTCCCTCGCGAGTTTTTCACTTTTGTAAAACTCTCACTTCGTCGACGAGATAATTCGAAATGAAAATCTTTTCTTTTCGCATGTCATATTCAATAAAATTTACCTTTCAAGCAAAGCTCCTACGTTGAAAATCAATTAGCAAGATGTTGGCAAAGTTTTCAGCGCAAGGTTTAACCCCTGCGGGACACTTCATAATAGCCTGATACACTCCATAATAGAAAGCAATTGTAGCGAAATTAACAGACAGCAAATTAGAGGGCCATGAGTAACTTGTACGTAGCGCTCGGGAGAAACTTGAGTGGAGGCTAGAGCGTGCAGGAGCAGGATCCAGCAATGACGATTACATAGCAATAAAGGTGGAAGACACACGGACCAAGTGAGCGCCAAATACGGATCCAGTACGCCTGCAATTCGACTATCCGCGTAAAATGGAAGGACGACGAGCTACGGCAGGATTGGAACTGGCTAAAGTTTGTAATGAAATGCGTACGTACAAGTTAAACTCATCAGAGAAGTTATTCCACGAAATGACATGCACAAAAGTGGGAATTCATAGCGGGAATAGTTAGTTGAACGGATGAAGGAACAAGTGATGCGAAGAGGTTGTACCCTGCGGCTACAATCCGCAGATAATAGTTTGTTCCTAAAGTGCTCGTCATGGCAGTAGCACTTGTTCGCCGTACTCAACTCTTTTCGCAGAATAAACGATGAAGCACAAAGTCATCATCGTTTGCTGATCTTTTGTTTGCTCTCTAAGAACTTTCGAACCATGTATGAGAAAGTAAAATTCTTTTTGTATATCCTTTTATGTGCAAGCAAGCGAATAGCGGGAAATCTGACAAGTACGCATTAATTTGATTGTATCATTAAATTGAGTTGGTAATATACGAGTATTGATGGTTGGATTTTTGAATTTTAACTGACAAATCCGATTTCATCTATGATTATATCCATGTTTTGAGTTTGACAGTCCAGGGTTTAGTTTTCAACCAAGGCTACCAAACATCATACCAAAAGGCTTATCAGCTAAATATACGACATAGACGGTGGACAAAAATTCAGTGATTGATAACATCAAAGGAACGGTAGGTACTATAGGATCAGCTTATCCCTTCGACTAAAGAAAACACCCACGTTTAGATTAAACTTAAAAATGATTTAATATGCGAATTATTAATGAGACATAAAAAAGTCAACTGGTGTCGACGCATAATAAATCTTGACTTTTAGCTCTACTGTATGGTTGCTTTGTTCCTCGTTCCCTACATTCGGCCCTCCTGTCATGACATACCTCCTTGGATGTCGTTGTGAACTTTATAGTCGCCGTCGCCCTGGTCATGTTTGGAGTCACTACTATTTCTGTCGTATGCCCAAAACTTCATGTGATCAGCGGCCATTGACGTTTGCAAAGTTCCTTCATGTTTGCCGATTTCGCGAACTGTATATATGTTGTTCTGCAAGGATCTTGTTACTTCATATGGTCCCAAATACATAGCTGCTCCAAGGGACGGCTACCTAGTAAGGATGAATAGTGTATCGAGAAGGTGATTTGCCTTCTCGATAAACATTTGCGTCGGTTCTTTTCTTTTTGAAAATACGTCGGTTCTCCTCTTGAACTTTGTTGATGCTCTTCTCAGCCTGAAGCCAAATTTCGTCGCCGTTTTTATAAAAGGCGTTGATACATTCGTTTTTGACAAGCTTGCAAATATTCCTGTCTTCACGAATACGCGCGTGGTTTCTGAAAAGCAAACAAAATGGCGTTGTATCGATGCTTCTGAGGGGAGCTATGTTCAAGTGCAGCTGGGCCGTGCTCAGATATTTCCACCATACTTCTAGCTTTGGCGCAGATATCTTCATAAGCAGTGGAACGAGCGTACGATTTACTCGCTCCACTTGACCATTCAATCTCGGGACTCCCGTCGTAATCAGCGCATGTTGAATCTTCTTGTTGTTGCAGTAAGCCTCGAAATTGTTCGATGTGAAGGCACTACCACGATCAGATACAATTCTTCTTGGATTTCCAAACGTTACGGACTGCTTTGTAAACCGATCCAACATCTCAGCCCTTGTTTTCGATTTGATTGCGTATAACCATGTCAATTTTGGAAAGCTGTCAATAATGACAAAGACATGTCTGTAAATTTTCCTTGTAGTCGCTAAAGGTCCCAAATGATCGACGTGAAAAGTATCGAAAGGGACTTCAACCTTGTCGATGGGATTTAGATATCCCTCTTGTCGTCCTTCCTTCTTTTTTGCCTGTATGTTTCCAATACAGTAGCGAATCATTTTCTCGACTTTGGCTCGAAGAGTTGACTCCCTTTTGGAACTACAAGTCGTAGATTCACGTCGTCATCTCCAAACAGCATGCATCCGTGAATGATGCAACCTCGAGCTTCGTTCTTGTCTGCCAGCTCAAATATTCTCCGGATCTCTGCACGTTTCGGCTGAGCTTTTTTCAATCATGGTTTTAATCCCTTGTCAATCTCTTCGACTAGCATGTACGTCAACATGTGCCATGCTTTTGCCTGAACGATGTTCTAAGCTATATGTGAATTCCTCCAACGGAAGCGCCCATTTCGTAACACGCATACAACAACAACAACACTGGAGAAATTGGCAACAATGGATACCAGTCGTGAAATTCAGTCAGTTAAGCGCGCCAGCGAGGCCGAGTAGAAGTATGTTGCTTACGGAGAGAAATTAATTAAATAAAAAAGCTAAATTGGTTGAACTCGTTTGGTTTTATTCATTACCCATTCTGCCATTCTGACAGTTCAGAAGTGGAACAGTCATGTACGCAATTAAAATGAGAAAATAGATACAAGACTTGTGCCGCGAACGTGGACTGCCGACGTCAGGAAATAAACCCGAATGAATCAAAACGTTAGTGCAATCAGATTTCCCAGAACCAAGTAGCACTCCAAGGCAGATGATGATGAGATGAGTTCAAATTGTGCGAGATTTAAGCGACAACGCGAGTAGTCATGACGACGAAATCACCCTAACGGAGGAGACGGGCGCACGCCGTCAAGCCGAGGAGGTAATGCATGAGCATGAGGCACCACGGCAATTAAATCTTAAACAGCGTGAACGCACGTTGCTGAAAAGCGTGCAGGCACTCCTAGAATCAACATACCAACAAACGAGAACGTCTTTCTCCGTCCACGACATTGCGGAGATGTTGCCAACTTTCGACCCAAACAAGCGCGACTGGACGTCACAACGGTTTATTATGTGCATATGCAAATTGAAGGAGGTATACGCAAAATGCTTTTGCGGAAAGTGAATTCGCAGAACTACAAGCATTTCTCATGCCGATTAGCCGTTTTGTGGAGAATATTGTGCCTGTTATAGATCCGCATCAGATGCGTGCATCACGTAGTGAATTCGTTCCACTACGTGACCAGTCGGCACGAGTGTCCAATACTAGGCCAGTGGAAATGCGCGAAACCGGATCGACATGTTTCAATTGCCGTCAGTGAGGTCATTTGGCAGAGCGATGTCCGCATCCACAACGACATCCACGTTGCGATCATTGCCATCGTACGGGACATAGAACGAGTGAATGCCTCGACAGAGCTCAACAATTGAGAGGATCTACACCACAGCAGTCAGATCTCGTATTGCAAATACAGGAGGAGGAAAGTTTATCAATTGTTTCTGGACCGCTATTGCCGCCGAAAAAAATAACTGTCAAAGGAAAAGTATATTCGTAATAGTAGACTCAGGAAGCTCACATTAATTATTGGCTCGATCCGTTGCTGATGCCATTGGGCCAATCAAACCCACTGAAATCGAATTTTCTGGCTTCGGTTGAAGAAAATATCGTTCCACGGGAAAAATCAAAACGGAGATGCAGTTTGATCATAGGGATTTTCTTCACGCCTTCTATATCGTGGAAGATGAAATGTTGCCTTGTGCTGCTCTAGTGGGAGCCGATTTCTTAAAAAGCCAACGTCTAAATCTAATCATTGGAGATGGAGTTAGTAAAATCGAAGACAAAAAGAACTTGAACGAGGACGAGTATCGCAAGTTAGTTGAACTATTATGCAAATTCAAGGATTGTTTCACCGAGAATCTATCGGAGATCGGGAAGTGTAAACTGGGACAGCTAAAAATCAGGTTAATATCAGACAAACTCATTTACCACAAACCTCATCTCATTGCTTTTGCGAAAAGACCTGAGGTGACAAAAATTATAGACGAATGAATCGCCGTATGCTTCTACGGTGGTACTCATAAAAAAAAATCTGGATACCACCAAATCGAAGTCGAGCCAGAGTCACGAAAATGTACTGCCTTTATTACGTACGATGGGCACTTTGAATTTCTAAGAAGGCCATTTAGAGTTGTAAACGGACCAGCTGTGTTCCAGGAAGTAATGAATAAAATTGAGCGTATATTGCTCCCTGGGATACTCATTACATTTTTCGACGAATTCATGATCAAAAGCAAATATTTTGCCGAAGGCATGGAATAGCTGTGGAAGGTACTCGAAGTGACTCGAGCAAACTAAATTACTCTTCGCCGCTCAAAATGCAGATTTTTGGAAAGTGAGATTAACTTTTTGGGCCACCGGGTGGACGCCAGCAGTATAGCACCTAGAGAGATAAAAGTAGCAGCGATAAAAGATTTCCCAACACCCGAAAATGTTAACGATGTTCGAAAAATTTTAGGGTTAACGGGATTTTGTCGAAGTATATTGAAAAATTTGCAGAAATAGCACGACCAATCACCCACCTACTGGAGAAAAATGCAACTTTCCTATGGGATGCTGATCAAGAAGCTGCATTTAGTCGTGTTAGGGAGATGTTATCCAACGAGCCTGTTCTGTTCTGTTACGATCAGACGAAATGCAATGAGATCCATACAGATGCGAATTCCAAAGGGCTGGCTGGGGTGTTGTTCCATGAAGAATTTCTGGGTGAGATTAAACCAGTTTGCTACTATGGTAGTTGTTGTAGCAAGGCAGAGAAAAATTACCATTCGTATGAGCTGGAAGTACTCGCTATCGTATAATCGTTGGAAAGGTTCCGAATCTCTGTGTTAGGGAAACCTTTCGCGACTGTAAAGGATTAATCTGCAGTTACCACGGTGCGACCAAAGAAGCCCTACCTCCAAAGATGTACGCTGGTGGCTGAAGATGGCCAAGTATGATTTTAAACTAATTCACCGGGACAGCCGCAAGATGCAGCATATGGATGCCTTAAGTCGTGCACCTGCAGAAGACACCACTGAAGTTGTTGAGAAGACTTTAACAGTCAACATTACCGATGAAGACTGGCTGGTTACAATGCAACAACAGGACGAAGCACTACGAAATATCACGCGGATAATTCGAGGTAACCAGTGTTCCGATCAGCTGGCGCAGTTACGGGAGGACTACGTACTGGAAACCAACCGACTATATCGGAAAGTGTGGGGAGACGATGAATCAACGGATGGCGAATCAGAAGTAAGTTCCGATCCCGCCTTGGTTTGAGATGTGTTTCGGGACGAGTCACTCCAGGATGGCCAAGCTATCAACATTGAAGAAACTGGACAACTGGCAACAACGGATGCCAGTCATGAAATGCAGTCAGCCAAGCACGCTAGTGAAGCCAAAAAGAAGTGTGTTGCTTACGGAGAGAAATTAATTAAATAAAATGGCTAAATTGGTTGATTGGTTTTATTCATTACCCATACTGCCATTTTGACAATAGTAAGAGCAAGCGCACCGGAATTAATTACACTCTTGAACAGAATCGCGAGTAAGTATACCCAGAACTTCTTGAGTGCTTTTACAATCGCAAATATCTCAAGCTCATAGCTCGGGTAATTATCTTCCATCGGCGTCATCGGCATTTTATATTAGGTGCAATGCCTTATCTTCACTGCTCCTTTGAAGCAATATCACTCGATAACCGTGCTTTGACGTATCGGTTTGCAGTTCTGTATCTGCATCTATGCAGTACAGATTCAAAACTGGCTGACTTGTCAAAATAATCTTAAGACGCATAAAAACGTCAACAGGTTTGACAGCAGTCGAGCTGTAAGAGAGTATCCGGCTACAAACTTTCGGAAATATGCAGTTAACCCAAGAAACCCCTAAATCTGTCGAACATCTTTCTGGTTTGGAAATTTTGCCACAGCTTCGATTTTTCTTTCGCACGGGTAGACACGTCCATCTCTAATGATGTGACCAAAAAAATCAATTTTCGTCTGGAGGCATGCACATTTTTTCCAGTTCACAATAAGACTAGTCTCGCTCGCAGTTTTCAACACACGCTTTGCTTTCTCTAGTCTATGACCTGTTATTGAAGCAAAAGTTACAAAAAATGTACGCCTTGGCACGCAGGAATATTCTGAAGAGCAAGCTAAGATCCAAGGTCCATTACAACTGCAAAGCCAAACCCGTCTCTCTTCATATAGGGGATAAAGTATTGTTAAAAATGAGAATCGGAAGCACAAACTCGTGCAAATATGAGTTGGGACATATGAGGTCCCCGTTTATGATACAAAATAGAGTATCTCATTAATAATGTCTTGACGTAGGTATTGACACTCAAGAATATGATATAATTATTACTACGCTTTGGCCTGTGATCTTCCACCCAGCTGCGATACGTTCTGACTTTAAACTAAAGGGTGATTCATAACAAGTGTACACATTTTTGTCGAAAAAAAAACTTAGTTTTTGTATAGATTGAGCTGTAGTGCTTATTTATTATAAAAATTTGGACCCTTACAATTAAATATAAAACATTACTTTGGGCATATGTGCACTTTGTGCTGCTCAAACGATGATTGTAATTTTCAATAACATTTTCGCACATTTCCGGCGTTATTAGGCGTATGTTGGCTCGAATATTGTTTTTTAATGCTTCAGTAGTCTAGAGAGCATCAGCGTAAACACGATTCTTCAGGTATCCCCAAAAGAAGAAGCCACAAGGAGTCAAATCACACGATCTCGCCGGCCAATTTACGGGTCCATTTCGTGAAAATATTCGATTTCACGTAGAACGCGAAATGTTCGCACTGGCGATTCATTATTTTTGTAAAAAGTTTTAACAATAACAAAACGTTCAGCTGATGTGTAAGAATTGTAAGTTCGAATTGTAAAAGACCAAGCTATCATAATCTGTCAATATATGGACCTGAAATTGGTGATAAATAAGAGTTAAGGCCCATTCATATGTGTGCACTTGTTATCAATCACCCTTTAGTACGTACCATAACCAAACGGTCTTGTAGTTCATCTGAAGAATCACTCGAAATAAATTTCATTGACACCAATTGGAATTGAACCAGGAACCTTCATCATATGGCGTGAGCACTCTAACTACTACACTACGCGGACTACATGTAAGTAAAAGCAAGAACAAGATACCAATTGTTCGTAAATTATGCCTGGCCTACATGATTCATTTCAATGTTTTCTTGCAATGAATAAAAATTCAATTTTGTAAAAAATGCTAGCAGCTAGCCTTTGAGCTAGGTATGAAGGTCCTTGACAGGCACGATATGATGAAATAGGATATCAAAATCGATTGTAATTGGGACTTGAACTTATAGAAGCCTTAAAAAATTAGACCAATAAACACACGCATTAAATACATCCTTACCTAAATTTTTGCAACTCTTTTATTATTTTTTAGTCCTTTAGTTGCATGCAGGACCATATGAAAACTCAAGCAGCAAGTAGTTTTATATCTCGTAAATGTTATAACCAT
The DNA here is from genome assembly GCA_963969285.1 of Odontomyia ornata. Lineage (NCBI taxonomy): Eukaryota > Metazoa > Arthropoda > Insecta > Diptera > Stratiomyidae > Odontomyia > Odontomyia ornata. Next base: position 46,153,993 of record OZ017739.1, read on the forward strand.
ACGAGCAAGCAAATCGTAAATATGATAAATAAAGCGTTTTCAATTTGTCTTTATTTTTCAAACCCATAAACCTGCTGAACACGTTGAACAAGTCATAAAATTTACATTAAACCTATTAAAAATGCACTTCTCCTGCAAGCAGCATTGGCGAGAAATGTCCTTTTTCATCGTTCTGAACAGCATAGATTCATTGGTAAAAACTGTAATTCATGCAGTTAAACCTGTGAACGAACACTTACTTGTACACAGTAATCGATAAAAAAGTCATGTGGAAATTTTCAAAGAGTTAGCAGGAAGACAAAGAGGGAATGAATAACCTTAAAGAAATAGTTGCTAAGTATTCCACGTACATGCAACATAAAAGGTTTGTGGTCGTAAAATGCAAATAATTACTCGGAAGGGTTATCCATGCTTGTGGGTTCTCCACTTTCTTTAGGTTTTCAAGTTTATTGCGTTCCGTTACATTACATTACGTGCTTTCTTTTCCTTCGGGGACAAGGTCGAATGCAATTTACCCCATTTATTATGCATTTAACATTGTCCTTGCATCCACTTCAGTTTTGGTATTGTTTTCAAAAGCATGGTAGAATAAGGGAAAAGAGGACTTAGTGCAATATTTGCTTTGGGTTTTAATGTTGATGTTAGAATTTTATAGCGGTTGACATAAAAGCATGGTTGTTATTGAGTCCTATATATCATTAAAAAGTGCCATGAGGTGACCATTAATGACTTGTAGGGTGGAGAAAGAATACGTTTCGCTACAATGAGTCTGCTTTCCTAAATGTTTTATACAGCAACGCAACTGGCTCTGCAGTAACTCCCACGGCTACTTCTAATTAACAAAGTGGATTGCGAGGGATATGGTCCTACCAAAAGGGTTTTGTACTCCACCCAGAGTATATATAAGCATTAAGCACACTAAATATTGTGGCCGTCAGTTTGTTATTCCTTTTTTTATAACACGAAAAAATTCAAACCAAATATTATTAGATCTTTGTGAAATATACAGGGTAGGACAATCTATACGAGTATATTGAATTGTAGAGTACTCCTACTGTCTCATTAAAAAAAAATGAAATTAATAAAGCATAATTTTACCAAGAAAGTAAGGCAGATTTTCACTAATGAAGTAATTGTTGTTGATGCATAATTTTTTCAGATCTTTCGGATCAGCATTTTCAAGGTTTTGTAAAATCATTTTACAAAACCTTACTAAAATCGCGTCCTGTCTGTCCGTCTTTCCGTCCGTCCTTCCGTGTGGCACAACATTTTTGCTCGCAAACTACAAAAGCTAGAAACAGAATTTTGTAGGAAGATGCAAAATGACGCCCTCTTCAAAGTTTCATCACAATAAGAAATTTATAAGGTGTTTGAGGGAGTCTCCCCTGAGAAAAAAATTTCATTGCATTAGGCAATATGAGTTTCAAATGTAAGGTCTTGATGAGAGCTTTTCTAAACAGGTCTTAAAATGACAAGTTTTGCTTTGAAGGGTGCAGAGGAAGGGGAATTCTACGAAAATTTTGTGTGTTTATGTATTCGCCGATTATTTCATGATTTTTTTAAAGAGCCAACATACTATACTGAAACTCCTCTTTGACATTATTTTAAAACCTGCTGGCATCCTTTCACTATATTTGACGAATTTGGCTCCTATAATATTTGAAAAAAACTGCTGCGACATGTAAATGGACGAGCGGACAGATGGATAAAAGTCTGAATATAAGAGTCAATACCGCGACTTCGAATGTTGATCCCTGTTAACTATAATCTCAACACTACTTAAAAACCCCAATTTTTGGGTCTTTGTAAAAAAAATCTATACGTAGACCTAATAGTTTCGCAGCCTGTCTGCCCATCTGTCGACCTTTCCGTTTATACGTGCGTCACAGCAAATTTTCTCACAAACTAGAGAAGCTAGAAAGCTCAAACTTAGCGAAAAGGTCAGAAGTTGTGGTCCCTCAAAAGGTTGAATCTTGCTTAAGAATTCAAAATTTTTTAAGGGGGGCCTGCCATAACACTGAAGTTGCCCTTAAAAATTTTTTTAATCAAAGGTAGACAAATGAGGTATCAAAATCAAGGTCTTGACTAAAATTTATAGGATCTGACTTAAAACAGTCATTTTATGCATCAGAAGGTCCAGGAGGAGGCAAAATGAACCAACCCAGGACGAGAGAAAACATTATGAAAAGTTCAGGAGAGTAGCGAATAAGATAATTAGAATTAAGAACACAAATACTATGACGGGTAATTGAGAAGTATAGATGTAAGTCTAGCGAGCTACAATACAAGACAAATATACAAAGCAGTAAAAAGCCTGAAACGTGGTTATCAGCCCAAAACCACGCTCTGTCGTGGGAACATCCACAATATCAGTAATAGGACCAAGACTAAGGAAAGATGGGCATCATATTTCAAGAACCTCCTCAATTCTTCATATAGCTCTAGAACATCGGAGCTTATAGATGTCTGTGGGGAGCTTCCATTGGCCCCACCAACTCTGGATGTAGTTTGTTCCACCATCAAAGCCCAAAAGAATGATAAAGCGCCGGGTATCGATGGGGTTCCAGTGGAGCTCATCAAATATGATGGTAGCAGTGCTCATAAAGCTATTCTCAAAGTCATCGAGCACATTTGGCAACCAGAAAACATGCGAAAAGAATGGAGCCAATCAATTATATTCCCTATCCACAAAAAAGGTGATAAGCTACAGTGCGATAATTATAGAGGCATATCACTACTTTGTATGTCATACAAAATATGGGATCTTCTGAAAATTATTGATCCTTTTTTTGTCACTAGATGGTGTTCGTTATTATATATCCGGCGATACTAATCAGATTGAGTCAAATAGACATGCGTTTGAAAGGTGACATTCCAGTCTTCAATTTTCTCGTGTCAAAAGTTGTATTCATTTCAAAATGAGTGAAATTTCTTAAAAAAATTCGTAATACTTTACAATATTACTACGATCAAGGTGAGAATGCATCGCAGGCTTGTGAAAAAATTTGTATTGTCTACGGCCAAGATACTTTATCAAAAGCCACAGCCAAAAAATGGTTCACTTGCTTTCATTCCGGAAATTTCGACGTCAAACATGCACCTCACTCGGGTCGACCAATCACTGAAAAAGTCGATGAAATCTTACTAAAAATTGAAGAAGTCGGATATATAAGCAGCTATGACATTGTTATGGAACTGAATATCCATGACCAAACAGTTTTGAAACATTTGCGTAAGGTTGGATACACAAAGAAGTTTGACGTTTAGGTGCCGTATGAATTAACACAAAAAATTTTAATCGACCGAATTGCCATTTGCGAAATTCTAATAAAACGCAACGAAATCGAGCCATTTTTGAAGCAAATCATTACGGGTGATAAAAAACGCGTAAGATACGAGACTGTCTGGGGCTGGGTAAGATACGAGATCATGGTCAAAAAAACGTGAATCATCACAAACGACTTCAAAGCCAGGTTTGACACCAAATAAGGTTATGCTGTGTATGGTGGGATTGGAAGGGAATAGTTTATCATGAGCTGATAGAGCCTGGCCAAACACATAATTTGGCTCTGTACTGTCAGCAATTAACCAGATTGCAACAAGCAATTCAAAAAAAACTGGCCAGAATTGATCAATAGAAAGGGCGTTGTCTTCCATCATGAGAATGCCAGACCACACACATCTTTGATGACCCGGCAAAAATTGACAGAGCTTGGCTGCGGAGTTTTGACGCATCCATCGTGTAGTCAAATTAAAATTTGTTTCGATGTCTGCAAAAATTCCTTAATGAAAAGAAATTCACTTCAAAGAGCGACTGTGAAGATCACTTGGCCAAGCTTTTTGCCGATAAACTACAGAAGTTCTACACAGATCGAATTATGGCTGTACCCAAAAAATGGTGAAAGGTCATAAATAATAATAAACACTATGTACTTAAATAAAATTCATTTTAAATCAAAGAAATATTCAATCAAAAAATGACAAAAAAGGTCAATACTTTTTAGAATATCCCCTATTTACAAAGATCCTAGAAAATAAAATCGAATCATATGCACGTGTATTATTGGGGAGTATCAAGGTGGTTTTTTGAGCAGGTAGATTGACGATAGACCAACTGTTTACTGTCAAGCAGGTATCTGACAAATGCTGGTAGTTCCACATAGACGTACAATAAATTTTCCTTGACGTTAAGCAAGCATACGACCGTATTGATCGTAACGTACTGTACCAAATAATGCTTTGCTTTGGTTTCCCAGCCAAATTAGTCCGTCTTACTAAAATCTCAATGACGTCAACGATCCCCAAATCGGCATCAATAACCAACTTACCGATGCTTTTAATACAAATGTCCGACTAGAGCAGGGAGATGGGCTGGCCCCATTGCTATTCAATTTGGCTCTAGAGTATGTCAGAAGAAAGCTACTTGTCGACACACGAAGAAGATTACTGTACAAGTCGATCCAAGTAGTAGCGTTTGCGGGTGATATCAACATTTTGTCACGTTCATAAACAACTGCCAAAGAACTCTTCCTGAAACTCCACAGTGAAGCAAAACTAGTATGGCTACAAATCAATGAGAATAAAACAAAATTCATGACGCAGTCGAGGAAAAATATCTCAAATTCCCAAAATATCACACTTGGCAAATACAATACCGAAAATATAGGCAAATTTGTATATTTAAGTGTCTGAATAAGGAGAACTAGTAATAAAAGCAAATAAAATATTTTATTCAGTTTTGACGGTCTTGAAGAGCAGCTGCATAGACAGGGGAACAAAACTACAAGTATACAAATCTGTGATAAGACCTGTGTTATGCTATGGATGTGAAAGATGGACTGTGACCCAAGCATCTGCAGTCTTGAGGGAGCGAAGCTAGACAGGGATCAATGGTGAATTCGATACAACCATGAGCTGTATGAAATTTTCGACGAGCTGGAGGTCTCAACGATTGTCAGATTGCAGAAAGTACAATCGGCTGGCTACATGAATCGTATGAACGAACACGGATACCCAAAAAGGTAGTCGTTGGGAGAACTGAAGGGTGGAGACCAGTGGGGAAACCGAGGAAACCCTGGTCTGATTCGGTCAACGAAGACAGTTCATCGCTGCTCGGATTTCAAAATTGGAGGATGCGATCAATGAACCGAGACAGTTGGAGGCGTTATTTGCAGGAAACGAAGGCCCGAGAGGGGCTGTAATGATACGAAGAAGAAGATGTGTAATTTTTAGTGTAACTGATAAATTTTCAACTGTCTACAATTTATCAATTCATGACTTGATCTTTATGAAACTTTAAACGAACTTGCGACCCCTAACACAAAAGTTAAATGAGAATTTTCAACAAATTTAAAGATCACCTCTCAATTTTATGAATGAAAACGTAAAATTCGTAAAATTTACTAATATGTTATTAACAAATTTGATGGTGTTTTGACTTTTGAGTTATTTTTTGGCCTATTTTTGTGACTTTTTCAGATTTTACTGACCGAAGATGTCCAACCGTGAGGAGGGCACAAATTTTACCTGTATTTCCCCTTACCCTGCACCCCTACATGCAAATGCTTCTCGTTTAAGAACTGTTTTGGAAAGTTCTCATCAAGACTTTTCATTTGGTATCGATATTGGTTACCATTGGTAAAAAAGTTTTTGCAAGGGTCACCCAATATATGAGTACCGCAACTTTTGAGAGGTTATTACTTTTGATCTAGGTACAAAATTTCATTACCCTAGCTTATATAGTTTGCGAGAAAACTTACTATGACGAACGGATGGACGGACAGACAGACGGACAAACAGGTTGCGATTTTAGTAAGGTATTGTAAAAAATGTTTACTATGACCTAAAAGGCATAAAACCAAATCCTGAAGTTACGGTATACGAGTACACAGCAATCTATCAACCGAGAGAAATGTTTAACGACCTTCCCTACATTTGACAATGGAGGAAAATTGTTCTTCAGGCGGCAAGAGTTAACCATCTGAAATTCTAGTTTGGATATCTAGTGAAGCAACAGGTGATTTTTCACAGACTAACAAACAAGTTCTTTATTCTTATGAAAACCTCATGATGGTTACATATATGTTACAAAATTGTCGATAGTGTAAAATTCAATATGCATTTATTTCAATACTATCCTAACACACTCTCTTATTAAAATGAGATACATATCCAAAAAATAATTAATATTATATGGTGCGTTTAATTGCCTTAAATTGTCTATTACATACGTATTTACACATTTGTGGTGGTATAAAGGGAGGGTTATTAGAAATGGAGGTTCTTCTGCACTATGTTTGAACAGTTGTGGATTATTGATAAATCGAACTCTGCTATTTAGTAGGATTTTTTTATAAAAAGTGGAAATATTGAATGAGGACGTAAACGATGATGATCTGTTTTATTAAATTGAAATTAAAAGGCGCGACCTTAAGCTTGAAAGTTTTGCTATATTTTTTTATTGGTTTCCATGAACTGCTGAGCAGAAATAGTACGTTTAAAACTTTTTTGCGAGAAAGATTATTGTAAAAGACGGTCGAAGCAACTCTATCACTATATGTTGGGCTTCAGAACATATAGTTTTGGCTTTTATTCAAGATCCTTTATCTGTTCTATCTAATTTATCTTTAGTGAGTGTCTGCTTAGTTTGGCATAATGCTGTCCTAGACCTTGCTGGGAGACAGTACAGGGCCGTGCGAGGTCACTTCATTAGCCGTTTATAAAATTTTTTGATCTTGATCTCGAGAAAACGATTGTTTAAAGAATCTTAAAGGATACTTGTATATTATAGCATTCTAAAACGCAATTTGATATCGTTGCCATATGTAATCGTAAACTTAAAGGGTGGAAAATGGGTAGGTTTTGAATTGTCTTGCGTTTTTCACGGGAGTTTCATTGGTGACTTTCTTTTCAGTAGTTAGCAGTTCGAATGTATTATTGACCGGGGAAACGTAGTGGCTTATTTAAAATGTACTTGCTTGGTAGCGTGTCTGCAAACCATTTTCGATCAACAGCTCAGAGGCTACGACTGGATGGTAAATCGATGTCTGTTTTGCATATGACTGCATATGTAACGTGTACGCCGACAGTTATAAACGAGCAGCTCAGAGGCGTTTATTTGTTTCTTTAGGGACTTATAAAATAAAATAGCGTGTCCATCGACAGCTTAGGTCAACGGCTCAGAGGCTGTTTTTTAATCTACTGGCTTTCATTCCACTGATCGTGCAATTTAGACATAGAAAAAGCATGTCTGCTGATGGTTATGGTTTGGAGTTTTGCCGGGGTTTACCAACTTGACTGCCACTTTTCCCGTTTCCTTACTGCTAACATTATGAAACGGCACATTTAGTGCTGGATATATATTTGAAAGTGAATTGCGGTGGACCTTGAAAGAGATAAGTGATGTTGGGGTAAAATCGTTTGCATTGTTGCAGTGTTCTAATAACTAAAATTCTATCATTTCATAGTTCACATACTTCGATTGTTTTAGTGTAGCTTGAAATTGACTTAGTTTCATGTTTATTTGCCCTGGGGAATTACCATTCTCATTAAATTATTTTTTAATATTTGTTTAGCGCAGTGTACTAATTTTGTTTGCACTTAAATGTTATTGCATTTAAAGATTATTGCCCAGATGTCCCTCTATTCAATTTTGTTGTTGAATGTTTGTTTTTAATTGCTCCTTTGATTGCATCTCAGGCAATTCCCGTCTTTCGGCATGTAAAACATCGCGGTTGTCGTTGGGGCAAAGAACAGCTCACGGAAATGTTCCCCGGTTTATAACAATTATAACAAACGCTTTGACACGTCGTTTGTATCGGCAACAGTCGTCGCTCCCGACACAGACTTATTAAAGAATAGATTAATCTTATAAATATACATACGTTGTCAGTGATTTTATTTTGATCAGTGATCTTATTTTTATCAGTGACTTTATTTTCATCAGTGATTTTAATTTTATTCTTTTCCGTTAATCTTTGTTTCCGCTCCGTATCAACATATCAATAAACATACAATGAGTTCATGCAGAGCTTGCAAACTAACTGTTCGAGAAGCAGAGATTATGAAGTGTTCTTCCCATGGATGTAGAAATATTTACCACTATGAGTGTGTAGGCATTACAAAAATTAATTTCGCGAAACAAAGCGCCAAATATAAATCCACCTGGAAATGCCCTGATAATTGCGCGCGTATATCAAAAGAAGACAATTCCAATACGCCAGTACGCTCCATATATATGCAAGACATAGGTGAAAACACCTCATCAACAGCCAATACCCCAGCTGGGTTGAGTGGCATTGATCATACATTGCTTGATCATCTCAATGGTATGTTTTCTCAACTGCGAGAAACGAATAAACAAGATCTTGCTAAGCTTTTGGAGCCACTGCATGCAAATGTAAAGTCGATTAATGATCGATTATCGGCATGGGAGAATAGACTTTGTTCGCTAGAGGAAAAAGTTGAACATTTTAATGATGTCTCCTCAACCTTACAGAGTGAGAACACACAACTGCGTGATCAATTGGCTGCTCTGAAAGCAAAAATTAACGAAATCGACCAAGCTGCGCGTAATTGCAATCTGGAACTGCAAAATGTTCCACAGGCGAACAACGAAAGCCTCACACAGATCGTACAAAACATTGGACATCTCATGCGCATTGATATTCCTACGGAGAGCATTCGAGCAGTGCATCGTGTGGCGCTAGCTATTCAACAATCGGATCGACCAAAAAATATAATAGTACAACTGACGACACGTTGTTTGCGTGATGAGCTAATTCATGCAGCCAGGGTTCGTCGCGATTTCACCTCCGACCAAATTGGAATTAGTTCACAGCCCGTGCGCAAGTTCTATATTAATGAACACCTCACATTAACGAATAAAATCTTGTATAGCAAGGCAAGGAAAGCGGCTTCAAACATGGGATACAAGTATGTGTGGGTGAGGAACTTGAATATCTATGTTCGTAAAACTGATACCGCAAAAGTGATTAAAATTAAAGATGAGAATGATATTTTAAAGATAAAGTGACTAGCTTATGCTTATTTACTCAATTACACCTTTTGTTCTTGTATGTTATTATTTTGTTTTCGTTTCAAATTGGACTATTATCACTATAGTTTGCAGTTTTTGCGTATAGCTTTATGTAACAATCAAGTTGGCAATTTAATGACTACCGTTTTTATTCTTTTCAAATATGTGCTTTACTTGCACCATTGTCTTTCTCATCGAGATAATTACGAAAAATATTTTATCATAAAAGATCATCATTTTCATTTAATCTTTATTAGACCATCACAATGAATAGATTGAATACTATCAGTATTTACTATCAGAACTGTCGCAGCATTCGAAACAAGCTCTATGACCTGCGTTTAAGTATTCTAAATTCTGACTTTGATGTAATTATCTTAACAGAAACTTGGCTCAGGGATGGCATACGTGATAGTGAAATTACTGATGATAGATACATCATTTATCGAAAAGATCGGTCGTCCATGACTTCAAACAAAAAAGATGGGGGTGGCGTTTTAATTGCAATAAAAAAGATGATATCCTGCGTCAGGTTATATGATTACGAGAATCACTCGGTAGAAGAAATCGTTTTATTTCTACCCTCACCAAGTAATGGCGTAGTTTTGATAGCATGTTATATTCCTCCCTCGACACCCCAGGCTATTTACGAAAATCACTTTCAAAAGCTAAATGATATATCCACAAATTTATCGCATCATGATTTTATTGTTATTGGTGACTACAATCAACCAAATATAAATTGGCATCTCGAATCAAACAAGAATACTATCCTTGAAGTGCCGCACTACATCAGTAGCGTAATGTCTTTTTTAAACTTGAAACAGTGCAACACGTTGAAAAATATTAATAACAAACTACTTGATTTGGTGTTCACAAATATAGAATGTGATATCAGCCAAAGTACTCTTCCGCTTATCGGCATAGATCCACAGCATCCACCTTTCGAGTGTGAATTCAAAATTTTTCATCGATTCTCGTCGTTGCGCAGTAATAAGTTGCCTAAATATAACTTCCGCAAGGGCGACTACTTAGGCATCTTTCAAGCATTTAGAAGCATTGATTGGGAAGATACTCTTAAGGTTCTTAATACACAGGATGCAACAAATACTTTTTATACAATATTGTATGATATTTTGGATGCTTATGTCCCTCATATGAACGCGAAATCAAATAAGTATCCTAGTTGGTTCTCCACGACCTTAAAAAGGAACTTAAACTTAAACTCAAGTTCTGGAAACGCTGGAAAACGTATGGGAACAAATCTGACTACGAGAATTTCTCCCAGGCTAGGGCAAACGCCAAAAAATTATTAGAACGCTGCCACAAACTGTATATTATGAGTGTAGAGAACTCTGTTCGTAATAATATTAAATCTTTTTGGAAGTTTACTCACAATTTTAAAAGTGACAAAGTAGGCTACCCTTCAACCATGAGATTTGAGGATCAAACTTCAAGCAATCCTACGATTATTTGTGATATGTTTTCATCTTACTTTCTATCAGTTTTTGTTCCTTCAGACCAAAACTCATATGACACTAAAAATTTCGTCAACGATTTGAACGCTCATAATATCTGCGTATCAGACTTGACTCTTTCTCAAATGGATGTAAAACTCGGATTGGAAAGTATTGATGTCAATAAAGGTGCTGGCCCAGATAGAATCTCACCATACTTCCTGAAAATTACTGCCAATGAGCTATACGTACCTCTCACCATAATATTCAACAAAAGTCTCTCTGAAGGCTTTGTTCCACATTTCTGGAAAACCGCTAATATCACACCAATACATAAGACTGGTGCCAAAGACGATGTAAAAAATTACAGGCCTATATCAATTCTATCATCTATTGCCAAATTATTTGAAAAATTAGTACATGACAAGCTTTATCCATTGATTAAAAGTGTTATCCCTATTGAACAGCATGGATTCATTAGAGCACGATCTACAACTACAAATTTAATAATATATGCGAACTTTTTATTTAAGGCTGTGGATCTGAGGCTTTCTGTAGATAGTATTTATACTGATTTTTGCAAAGCTTTTGATAAAGTAGATCATTTAGTTCTTCTCAGAAAGCTATATTTTAATGGGGTAAAGGGAAATCTCCTCCGATGGTTTTCTTCATATCTTGAATCTAGACATCAATCAGTGGTTCTCAATGGATTTTCATCTTCACCTTGCGCTATATCTTCAGGAGTTCCACAGGGATCCATCCTTGGACCATTGCTCTTTACCATTTTTATCCATGACATAGATAAATGCTTCCAGCACTCTAAAGTTCTCTTGTACGCAGATGATATGAAGATATACAAACTTATACGCAGTCGTAGAGATTGTTTATTCCTTCAAGAAGATCTTAATAGATTTGCGCTTTACTGCACACTGAATAAACTATCTCTTGCCACAGATAAATGCAAGGTTATAACGTTCTCTAGGAAATTTAGACAAATTAATTTTGACTATTCACTTGGCAACCAAAGTCTTAGTAGAGTCTCAAATATTCGGGACTTAGGTGTAATCTTTGATTCTAAATTAATATTTGACGCCCACGTTGAAATGATCTGTAATAAAGCGTACCAAATGCTAGGTTTCATGTTTAGGGTAACAAAATGCTTTAAAAATCCACACACCTATGTCATTCTCTTCGAAACTCTGATTCGGTCACATTTGGAATACGCTTCTGCAGTTTGGAGCCCGCACTATGATTTATATAAAAATCATATAGAAATTCTTCAGCGCAAATTTTCAAAATGGTTATTCTACAGATTAAAATATACGCAACAAACTTACTTGGAGCGTTTGACGTTTTTGAAGCTGGCGACATTAGAAGAAAGACGAATTCTCCTCGATGTGATGACGCTACGAAACATTTGTGTATCTGATTACGATTGTCCTGATCTATTATCTCAAATTAATTTCCGTGTACCACGTGTCAATTCCAGATCTAGATACTTATTCGCTTTGCCTACTTGCCAGACGAACTCAGGTCAGAGAGCGCCCCTTTATAGAATGTGCAATACTTATAATAATATTGGTGATTTGGTCGATTTATTTGATGATAAAAGTAAGCAATGCTTTAAGCGTGATCTAAAATATGTTTTAAATGCCAACTTGATATGATTTTTTTTTTTTTTTTTGTAGTAGTAGTAGTATTAGCACACTTCATTTCATTTTAGTTTTTAATTCTAAGTGTTATAATGCTTGAAATTTCTTATTTCTTTTTTCGCTTTCAATTTTTCTCTCGTCATGCTTATTTGTACATATTTGTTTTTTATATTGCTAAGAGTTTGAATTTACACATTTATTTTTCTGTGAGAAATGCCTTAGGTTACAGTTTGTACTTGTTAAACTCAAACGAAAACATATGAATTATTTTTATATACATAAACTGTTACTGTTTTTTCTCCAATAAAAAAAAAAAAAAAAAAAATTCGAATGATCATTCAATTCAAGAGATAAAACTTTAATATGCATGTGCGTACACGTTGCTGCTGTTATTATTGTTTAAGTAGTTGGAGTGATAAATGGTATTGTATTTCGTTTGTTTGCTCGCTATTAAGCTATCGTTGTGCTTATTTGTATTTAATATAATGTGTAGTGTTTTACACATTAGCTGACTGATTTAATTTGATTCGAGACGTTTCTAAAGTTACATCAGTCTTTGTACCATATTAGCTAGCTAGTTTGTCTATCATATCATTGGCAGTTTTACAATTTGCAATTTTGTTCGCAATCTTACTATTTTCATTTAAACCTATCAATTTTTGAGCCACAACATATTTCTTTAACCAAGCAGCGACTGTATCAATTGACGCAGCACCTGCTGCTCTGGGCTTTGCACCTGTTAACATATCAAACAGATCTTGGTTCTTGAGTGCTAGGTTTAATTTAAATCGCCATAAAATGAAATTGACATTTCCTTGACTATCTTCACTTAACATTTCCAGTTGAAACCTTACAGTATCCATTTTGAATCTTTCGTGGCGATTTTCTGACTTAAAGTGACTTGCGTGTTCATTGCTGAACGTTGACTTGCTGTGCGATGTCTGCTCTAATGTCGCTGATTTGTCGGTTATGTGGTCCTTGCCAGTTCTGACGTCTTGGACTGCTTTCTCGACTTGCCTGACAATGTCCTAAGTTCTGACGTCTTGGACTGCTTTCTCGACTTACCTAACAATTTCCTTTGCTGACTTTTGAAGAAACCCTTTTACAGCTGCCCTGGATCCATAACCTGTTGTTAATTTCAGCGGGTTCGGGTTCCAAAAAGTACAACGGGCTAAGCTTCTGAATAAATATTATTGTATTTACACACAACTATATAATACGAAACACAACTATACATCAATATATTCAATTAATATTATTCTTTACAATTAACCGACACAACTTTAATGAACGAAGAGAACAGACTGAATGAATCATTTTCTTTTGATTTAACATATATAGCAAAATTCAATTAAAAAATGATTTCCCGACTACTAGTTTTCTATGTCAGTAAATGCAAGGTAAGCTGTCACTTAATCAAATCTAAACACAAAACCACTGTCGAAAGTTAATAAATACATTTTAAAGAGTTTGAATGAAAAAATCACTTTCGTGAACCGAAAAATCCATTTTCTTGAATCAAATATTTGAAATTTTGTGAATCAAGAATAATGCTTATTTTATTCCCTTTGCTGATGGGTGAAACCAATTTCAAATCGACGTAGGCACTCTTATTTTCAAATGGCCGAGCATTCAATAAAAACCATTTAAGCTGGAACAAAATGACGGTTGCTATGTGCTTATGAAAGAAACTCAGTATCTTTTGAATAAATTTGAATGATTTTTATACAAGTATTGATTGAATAACTCGAGTCATCGATTCATTCCATTAAAAAACTTGTTTCGACCCTGAGGATGGTTACAAAGTCCTTCTGGTAGGAGCACTCTACTGCTTGCTCGACTTGTGATTAGCTTTGATATTCGAGTACATGAAAATGGTTTGAGAATCAATTTAATTTTAGACCATATTCAGAAAGATTGTTGGAAACACTGGCATCAAAGAATCTTTCATACGGAAAAGAAATCGCCATTAGGAAAGCATGAATTGTAATCATTGAAGTCCGATATTTGGTAAAGTTCATTTCAAGTCGAATGTTCTCTAACAAAGATTTATGTTTAAGACTTCCATATAAAGTAGAAATGTTCATCAGTATGAGCATTTCCAGCTGTTTTTCGGTAAATACCTCGATGATAGAGTTCATCGTGCAAATATAATTAATTAAATATATTTTCGAAGAAAATCATTACCCTAGGGTGGTTCTGTGCTATCTTTGTTAGCAGACATATGCTAGCAAAAAATATCCTCTTAAAAAAATTTCTACCTTTTATGCTCGTTCTGATTAAAAATCTCTGCGTCTTGCCAGAAGATCAATGAGATATCAAAATTGCAAATTGATTAATTTTTTTTAGCTTTTTGCTAATAGTACTCTCAGAGACTCACATTTGGAACATATCATTTAAAACATCCACTAGCAAACTTGGTCGAATACCATCTGGGGATCTAATAACTATCCTGCTCACTAATCCAACCTACCTAACCGAACACACATCCACACACACTCATATCGGTTGCATATTTCATGAAGTGTGATGTTTTCCAAATTGAATTTACGAAGTACTTAAGGTAGTTTGTGTATTTTTATGAGTGGTCCTGGACTGATCCTTTTCCGGACCAGGATGGTATTGTCATCATCCAGTGGGCTTCACACATCTAGCCAACATAGGATACCGCCCAATGCTTCATATGGAAAGGCATCCGGCAAGAATTATATATGGGAACCATGCAGGGTGTGGAGAGTATTGAGACAATGTAATGAACATGTGATGAGGACGAAGGTAATTATGCTATTTTATAGTCATAGCGTAAACATAAATGAGTGGAAATAATAGACATCTGGTGGTTGGATGCTCATTTTAGTAGTCCATTATGGTATATAATGTTAGGTTAAGTGGTTCCGGTGGTTTTAGTGTTTTTCCAGACTATTTTTACTATTAGGCTTCCCTTAATGTTTTCACTCGTTTTGTGGGTCGGTTATTTTAATTATATCCCCTTTTTTCGAACATTTGTGGTGTGGAACGTTTGCTGAAAGTTTTTTACTAATTGAAATTGGATTTTTCTTTCTTTTGGGATTTCATTGCAACATTATGAATTTTAATTAAAATATTTAAAACATTTTAGTATTCATTTGATATTTCAGAAAATTAAGCGTTGAATCATATGACAAGTTAATTAAGTTGACCACAGTTGCAATCAGAGCAGACTTCCACGTTTTATGTTGATTCGATTTTTATCCAAATGCTTATGTCATCATAGGTTTAATATCCTATTTCGTGTGAAATCCAAATATATGTAACACTTATTGAAAATCAATTAAAAGATAGTATTTTGTTTGGTAGTGATTTTAAACGATTATATATATAAAGTCCTCAAATAAAAATTGTTATCAAAAATATATGAACCGGTAACACATTCCCTCTTGTTATTGATGCATATTATAACAAAGAGGCTACAATAAATTACAATTCATCAACCTTAATAAATCCTTTTTACAAATTATTATGTGGCTTAAATACAAAATATATTTTTCCAGTATAAAATAAACAATATTTAAAAACATAAAGTGCTACAACCTATCACGAACAGTTTGGCATGATATAGCGTCCGCGGTATTCACAGCAGTCGCAGACATTAGCATATAGCAGAAGCGACTTAACCCAGGGTGGCATACTGAGGCCGGCTAGCACTCAGTTGTGTAGTGGATTGTTGTGGAGGATCCTTTGCCCGCGTTGGGCCACCATTCGATAAAAGACTGGCTCAAAGAGGAAGGAATTTGTTTCTTGAAAGGCCGTTACGCCTGGATTTTTTAGCGGACAGACGCATTTCTACTCTTTTGAGCCATCGCCGATATCTAAAGAGTGTGTAGAAGGAAAGGACTTTAGATAGATGTAGGGTGGGTTAAGCATGTAGGTCCTAGCTTAGGCCAGGTAGAGGGATATTATATTTTTATTTTTTGGTTTGTTGGTTGTCTGTTTGATCTGTTTCATCTCACTTCTACTTTTGTCGGAGCGTGTGGTCTAATACTGAGAAAGTCACATCCAAATTTGCAAAGAGTTGTTCGTTGATTATGTTGCCTGAAGTTAATATTCCTCTACCTGGCCTAAGCAACTTATATACTGTTGCGAAGATTGGGAGTTTACCGAAGTCTCTGGAAGAGACCTATGCTTTCCCCCAGGTGGCATTCTGAGGCGCTTAGAGCCCAGATCTGCCAAGGAAACGGACGTGTTTTAGGAAAATCCATGTCTTCACCTCCTAGAGATCATAAAGTATAGTACTTTCATAGAAAGTACTCTGTACTTATATTTGGCGGAAACTACATAAACACAGCTACAAGATAAGACCAAAATTTTGACAATCAAATTAAAATTGTGGCCACAGTTAGCGATCAAAGCTTAAAATCTGCGCAAAAAATGCACGTGTTCCAGTAACAGCCATTTATATGTCTCCTACATGCTAGATAATGTGCCTTAAAATATTTTCCGGCCACGAAAATATTCAATTAGGTTAAGCCTTTAAACCAAAAATTATCAAACCGAAATTCGCAAGTTTAAGGGGAGAAAAATCAATTTAAAGTTTTGGGGTAGTGACACGTGAAAAATTAGAAATTTTTTTGGTTTCAGCCACTTGAACTGCCTTTCGACTGTTCCAATTTATACTTTTCGGAAAATTCAGACGCTAATCTATCTGTTGATGGTAAAATGATGCAAATCGGTTGGAAAATGTGACCACAGCAATGCCATAAGGGGAAAAAGTTCCCAAAATCTGCCCCCCAAAAAATTACCATCTCGCTTATTAGACCACTTAGGAAAACAGTTTTTGTTTTGATTTGCTTGCTTACATCCACATATCACTTAAAAATAATGAAACTTTTTTTTAAATCAGACATGGCTTTTTATCCGGACTAGTTTGCTTTTTTACTGTTTTCCTATTTCAACCCCCATAAAGTAAAGTGTTCTTATGCAAAGTACTACAAATGTGTACTTGACGTCAACAACAGAACGACAGCTATAAAATGTGACTATGATTTTGAAAATCGGATAGAAACTCTGGTCACAGTGAGCAATCGTACCCAGAGATCTGCCAAGGAAATGGACGTGTTTTAGGGAAATCCATGTCTACGCCTCCTAGAGACCATAAAGTATAGTACTTTCATAGAAAGTACTACAAGCTTATACTTTGCGGAAACTACACAAACGCAGCTGCAAGTCTCTTTCAGGGGCCATTTCTCTCTATGGGGATGCTTCAGAATGCTTTTCTTTTCCGCATTCATTTTCACCAATACTACCATTAAAGTAGTACGACCAACGCGGTCGGGCCACATACTGGGCGAATTCGGAGCAGAGGCCGGCAATAAGTAAGCATTCTGCGACGCAGCAAAGAAAATCCGTGGCAAGAGCGCAACTATAGCCTCGCTCGAGCCGATGGCAACGATCGAAATAAGAGACATTGACTGCGTGACGGATCTGGCCGAGGTTGAAGAGACCATCAAAAGGGAGTTTCCTGAAGAGCAACACCTTTTCAATGCTTCAAATGTCCTGGCTATGGGCACACCACACAAGTATGCAAAGGACCCGATAGGAGTTCCCTATGTTTCAAATCCGGTGAAATGGGACATTAAAGAAAAGAGTGTACGAAGGAGGCACACTGTATTTTCTGCAAGGGTGTTGATCCAAGACCGGGTGTTCCAGGAAGCCCTAGCTAAGGCGAAATTAGAACTTTGATGACCCGCATCCTGCAGCTAAACCTACACCGCAGTTCAACCGCCCAAAATCTGCTTGAGCAGCTTGAGAAGGACATGAAAGCTGACGTCTTGCTGCTGAGTGAGCAACACCATAATAAAAATCTTGCATTATGGTATTCTGACGAAACTGGTACTGCCGCCATCTGGGCTTGGAACAGTGATTTTCAAGCGGAGAGTTGAGGACGGGGGAATGGTTTCGTATGAGTTCGGTGCTCAGGGACCACCTTCTTTAGTGTTTACCTAACGCCTAACGAATCGATATCATCTTGCCAAGCCAAGCTTAATGCTCTGGCGAGCGCTGTCTCGAACGCAGAGGGCACAGTGCTCGTTGGGGGAGACTTCAACGCAAAAGCAATCGAATGGGGCATGCCTCAAAAGGATGCGCGGGGAAAACGAATCCTGGCAATGATGGCGAGGACGGTCCTCGTTGTACTAAGCTCCGGAAATTCGCCGGCTTTCCGCCGTCTTGGCTGTGAGGGAACCGTACCGGACGTGACATTCACCTCGGAATCCTTAGTACGGGGTACACAATTGGAAAGCATTAGAGAACTATTCAGCCAGTGATCATCAGTGCATTCTGCTTGAGGTAAGTAATATTGTCTCCTGACGTCCGTTCTCTTGCCTTTCTACAACTGGTTGGTATAGACGTCGAGAGGTTCGTCGAGGTGCTCACAGCAGGTGAGCCACTGCAGGGAGCTTCGGAGGGGACGGAAGAACTAGCAGCTCAAGACGTGGTGAGCTCTACTATGAGCATCATTACGACTGCTGGCTGCCAGTGTTACTGGGCATCAACTGAAATCACTGAAAAGCGAAGGGAGTGTCACAAGCTTCGACGTGAGGCTCAACGGGCGTGGAACCGTGACGAGGCATGCAACCAGGTGGCAGCATATAAGTTGGCCTGGAAATGCCTTCGCAAACTGATCAACAGTAGTAAGGCTTGCTGCTGGCAAGACCTGGTGGACAATGTGAACAAGGATCCGTGGGGCCTTGGCTACAAGCTGGTCATGCGGAAGCTTGGTGCCCTAAGTAAGCCTTGTATATATGACGCGAAAAGATAGACGCGCTAGTGCGGGGACTCTTCCCCGCCCATCCCGTCCATGTTGACGCTGTCTATGGTGAAACAACAGTCGAGTGTCCACCTATCTCCTCGGCAGTACGGCTTTAGGGCGAGACGTTCTACTATTGATGCGATTGCAGAGGTGGTGAACGCAGTTCAAAAGGCAAAGGCATATAGTCACACCAAACGACAGATCGTCCTGTTGGTAACACTTGACATCAGGAACGCCTTCAACTCCGCTAGATGGGTGGATATTCTAGATACGTTGGAAAACTCTTTTCAAGTTCTAGAATATCTAATACGGCTTTTGAGGAACTACCTAACGGACCGAAGCCTGCTCTACGACACGACACAGTGCCAACGAAGGATGGAAATTACACCGGGTGTCGCCCAGGGATCTATCATTGGTCCGCACCTGTGGAACGTGTCTTACGACGGGCTACTGAGACTTGAGATGCCAGATAAGTCGTGCTTGGTCGGCTATGCGGATGACGTTGCGGCTGGACGCACCGTTGAACAGGCGCAACTTAGGCTAGGTATGCTAATGCGCCAAGTGAGCGACTGGATGGCTGCTCGTGGGCTTAGTTTAGCACTGGAGAAGTGGTCATATTGACAAAGAAGAGAATCCCTAGAGTAAGGATGATCAGTATTGGAGATATACGAATCGAAGCCAGCGGTGAAGTACCTGGGGCTACTGATCGACTCGAAGATGAGTTTCTCTGAGCAAATCAGGGCAACGGCTGAGAAGGCTGCTTCGGGAATATTGGCTCTGACTCAACTTATGGCCAACTTAGGGGGACCCAGCCCGTCAAGAAGACGCCTCTTGATGAGTGCTGTAGGGTCAGTGCTACTGTACGGAGCATAAGTATGAGGTGACGCTCTCAGCAAGGAGGTATACCGAAACCGTTTGGCACAGGTACAGAGAAGAGGAGCCCTGAGGATTGCATCTTCGTATCCGACAGGTTCTGACTCGGCGGTGAAAAATATTTCAGGCGTGATACCTGTCGCCCTCCTTGCTAGAGAGCGCCACACTATTTACCTGTGCCGAAACGAGGGTGCAAGGGAGATGGTTGTCCGCGATGAGAGACAGCGCTCGCTCAAAGATTGGCAGCAGTCTCGGGTCAATCGCACGAAGGGTAGGTGTACTGCGGCCTCACCCCAGATGTGAGACCGTGGCTAAATCGAAAACATAGTAAGATTGACTTCTATCTGACCCAGCTTTTGAGCGGGCATGGGTGTTTTCAGTCTTACCTGCACAAGATTGGTAAGTCACGGTCCCCCGATTGCCGGTTTTGCCCAGGAGAGGAGGACAATGCCCGCCACATATGTGTACAAAATGGGTCGGGCAGCGAAGAGAACTCTACAGGGAGATGGAAGAGCTCACCCCGGATAATGTAGTTGCGGTGATGCTCAAATCGGTTGACAAATGGAACCAGGTGGCCCATTATGCTCGGCTAGTCCTAAAATATAAAAAGAACTCACAGCAGCCGGGGGCGTTGGGGCTGTGGGATCGCTTTTCTTGCACTTCCTCTCCCGGTAGGAAAGGGATCCCAGCTTAAAGGCACCTCACGGCGTAGCAAAACGAGACTTGGCCCGGAATAATGTGTCAAACGGTTCCAGGCTGGGTTCTCAGGTTGACAGGAGAGGTATTTTGTGGAATCTCCAGTGGTTGCGAGCATGGGAATCCCATACTCTATGCATAAATGGCACTGGCTTCCCTACCACAAAAAACAACTGCGATATAAAATCTGATTGCCGAGTTTGCCGAGGCGATGTTTTTTCTGATCGTTGATTGAATGCATAAATGAGCGGTCAATGATCTGAACTGGCTACCTTTTAAAATGCGCTCGAAATACTTGATTGCAGCAAATATGGCTAGAAGCTCCTGATTGTAGTTCAAATATATCTGCACCGCATCTGAGAGCTTTGTTGAGAAGAATCCTAGTGGAACGTAGGTACCATCAGTTAGCTACTGATTCAAAACTGAGCCTGTGTCGGTATTGGATGAATCCGTGCGTAAAGCAAGCTGATGATTGGGTGAGAGAAAAGCTGAGGTTGGTGCAGAATCCATAGTGCAGCACATGTAAGAATTGTTGGCCTGCTTGGACTAGGCAAGCTCAGCTTTCTTTTCCGTAATTCCTTTCAGTTAGTCGGTGAGAGGAGCTTGCAACATAGCAACTTTTGATATGCAGCGCCAATAAAAGTTCAGCATTCCCATGAAACATCTGAGCTGCGTAGCATCATCGGGTCTTGGGAAGTGGATGATGGCCTGGGTCTGTGGCAGAGGTGGGCGAAAACCTTCTTTCAACACGTGATAGCCAGAAAATGTTACCTGCGGCTGGGAATCTGACATATATTCCAGTTCATTTGGAGGCGTGCCTAGTTTGAAGTCGAGAGAAGTTTAGCGAGGTGCACCTGATGCTCTTCGTGGCTGTCTGAGCTGACGAGCAGGTCATTCTCAAATATTTACGCACGAATGATAGATTTCTGAGAACATGATTAATTGTACGCTGCATGGTTTGAGTCGCATTCTTCAGACGGAATGACATGCCCAAAAACTCGAACAATCCGAAAGGCGTCGTGACTGCTGTCTTTTCAATGCCTTTTGGTGCCATCGGGATCTGATAAACGGCCTTGTGAAGGTCAATGACCGTAAAAACTTTGCCTTGAGCATCCTGCAGCAAGTCTTCTATTACTGGAAGTGGGTAGCGGTCGGGGCGGATGATTGCATTGAGCTGGCGATAGTCATCGGTAGCTCGCCAACCTCCATTGTCCTTCGGCACCATGTGAAGAGGACTGGCTCACTGGCTCGCTGAGAGGCGGATGGTTTTTCGCTCTTGCAATTTGCTGAATTCCCTTTTAGCAGCGCTAAATAGTAGACCTGAGAGTCGACGTGGTCAGGCAAATATTGGCGGGCCACTAGGAACGATGTGGTGCTGATCAGGAACGTACGCCGTCTCTTCAGGGCGATCAGCAGTTTTAGCGAAATTATCAGTAAGCTTTGCGTAGACCTCTTTTAGAGATCCATGAGGCATGATTTTAGGTGCAGCAATTATAATAAAGTGCACTTCCAGAGCTGGACCAATTGAGCAAGGTGCTAAAAGGCTGGTGCAACCATCTAGTAAGATGATTTTGGAGATATATGAGAAGTCCGTGGTATTTTAAGTCCATCTGCTGCAAAGATTGGCGTCTGCACGTTTGCGATGATAAAGTTCCATTGAAAAGGGTGGCGTAAATCAAGATTTAAGCTGAGTTGTCTCACTCCAAAGGTTGCAATTGGCGTCCCATTGGCTGCAGTAGGGTCAAACTCTGTTTTTGAAGCGGCTTCTTGACAATGTTTTTAGGAGTGATCGAGAATTCAGATCCTGAGCTGACCAGAAGTTGGATCGAGGAATTGCGTTCCAAGACGTAGAGATGGCTTTCTGAAGAGTTGCTGATGACGGCCGTCAAAGGTATCGCCAGCTTCTTCAGTTTTCTTGAGATCGCTATGCCTGAGTGAAGAAGGAACAAGGCTACCTGCAATATTGCGCACGTCTGCCGTGCCTCGTGCGGTACCAACAGATCCCGTTCTTTTGTTGGGGCCTGGTGTAGAGGATCAGGCCTGGGCTTTATGGCCGGCGTGATACTGAATGGCTTCTCTGATCTGGATCTCTCGTATTTGATTTGTTCGTGAGTTGGGCGTTGGCCTATCACATTGCAGATAGCTCCTACGTTAGCAGATCGGGTGGAGGCTGCGGTCATGCATAGCCAGACGGAGGCGTTGAAATTCGAAATTGAGAAGTCGCCATGACAGATGGTCCTATGTCATGTGCCTCATCAGCTACAGCAGCAAGCTCTTCGAGTGTCTGGCCTTTTATAAGAAGAAGCATATGGCGCGTCTACTGTGGTAAAAGATCTAACCACTTGACTCGTAAGACGTCATCCCCAACACGTGTGCCGGCAAGTGTCCGCATGTCCCCTTTTATCCCCGAGCTCTATTCCAGTCAAGAGCTTATGGAGCTGTGCGTCTGGTAAATCGGTGAGGCGCAAAACTATGGCTTTCTTCAGCGTGTTATAGCTATTTGCCACTGGAGGCGTACGGAGAATGTCAGAGATGTCCGCAACTATTTCAAAGTCCAGTGCTCCTAAAACGAGGTGGTACTCTGTAGATTCCGAACCTATTTGGAGCACGTGAAACTGTGACTCAATCACATTCACCTCTTGCTGCCCGACGGATTCCGAAGCCAAATGATCTATTACCTCGGCTATGACCAGCTCGGCGTTGTTCTCCACACTCATTTGTGAACTTGCTGATGATTTACTTAACTGCAATTGCGAGTAATTTCGAATTACCATCTGACATAAGCACTGAGTACAATTCACACTGCCGAATGAGTTCACAGTATTTTGCTTTTCTGTTGTTCTTTTGTTTTAAATACGGGGTCACCACTTAAGGGAAATGAAATGGTAGTTCATTAACACTAATAAATTTATTCGCGAACAAAAACTACAATTTACATTTCACAAAATACAAGTTAGGCTAGGATAAATGTAGAATAAAAAGGCGCATCTTTCTGCACGTGTTACACACCACCGCATACTGCGGCGCATGTATGCTACTCTCTTTTCACTCGATGCTCGCTACAAAGAATCCAAGGAACGAATGACGATCAAAAGGAAAACGCGACTGTGATGCCCGGAACGGCGTGCCCACACTCTGCATGTGCGTGTGTTTGCAACGCAACCAAGGCACGCGGAAATCTCCCTTGGTATAATTCTTTGTTTACGCCGAGACTGTAGAAGCGGAGGCGCTACATATTCATTCTCTCAAATACGCGGCTTCTTTTGATTCGGCTGATTAAGCATGGGATTCTTTCTTCATTAACTGGACTGGAAGGCATTCCACGCTTGTGTCTGCATTCTACGAGTCGCGAATGATTATATAATTGAAAAAAGGAAATAATAAAAATAATAATTATCAAAATCAGAAACAAATAGGAAGGCGGTTTACCCTTGCGTTTGTTTCCACGTAACGCGAGCGTTTCTCCCACAATATTACTCTTCGAAAAAAGGAAATTAAAAAAATCGAATAAATACAAATGAAAATGTCGCTACAGGACAATGACGCGAGTTTCCCACAAAACAGTATCACCACAGTATGCTAAATTTGATTAAAAGATATATTGTCTTTGAATTCCACCCAGATAATTGTTCAATCAAAATGCATTCATTCACGATTATTTATTTCTACTCCTTAGTACGTGGTCTTGAATCACGTTGAAATAAATCCTCTCCATTAAAATCTTACTTATCCTTTTATCGTCCTTACGCTCCATATATTGTTCTCACTGAGGACAATTTGGCTTTTGTCGCATTTATCTCCATTTATATACGTTCGAACTTGTTGAAAAATGGCCGATTTCCTTCCAGACAACTATTATCCTTCTCAACAGACAAATACTCGTGGCCACCCTCTAATGTTCTGGCACCTAAAGAACGGCTACAAATTCCAGGTGTAAATTGAAACTTATTACTTCAATTCCAATGCACACAATTCGAGCCAAAATTTCGTCCTAGTACAGTTGATTGCTGAAGTCGGAGAACATTGCAGAGGATTTTTTCATTTTGTGCAGAAGAATTTGCGGGTTTCAGTGGTGACAAAAAGTGTTTTTATTATTGGGGTAGATTCTTCATAAAAACTGTTTGTTGGACCGCAATAAAATTTATGACCTTCCGATAAAAGACCAATTTCTCCCCAACTTAATGCCTGACTGACAACTCTCCGCAAAGTCATACTCAACATCCAGACAGGATTAATGCACCACTTTACCGGATAAGAATCGCGATAATGTGGAAAGGGTGTCATTTAGTTCGTCGCCAAAACTTCATTTTCTAAAGCACTTAATTCGTCAATCTACCACACATGGTATAGCGCTTTGATTGCTTTTTGCGTGAAAAACCGCCCTCGCCACCCACCACCTTATCGAGCGCCATGGTCTTTTGATGGAATCGCTCAAAGCTGAGTCGTTCGTCCTCGTCCTGAACGCTGCCGGTACGCAGACATAATTTGGCTCCAGTTCAATAGCTCTGATGTCTCCACTATAAAATCAATGAAGCGTTTCGTTATGCTCTTTTCAAGATTTCACATCGTTGAATCCAACAGGACCAAGCGTTATGGCGTACTTGTCGCAGAGAATCTATACTTAGTTGTTTCTGATTCAGATGGATGCCGGCGCTAGAGCTATTGACGCCTTCAGGTTGTTGGATTTTCCACTCTGCTCCCGTTGCCTTGTCGGTATGCTTTAGCTTCAATGGTAATCATGTCGTCGACTGTTGTCATATATCGCTGAAGTCTATTTGGTGCCAATCATGGTCTATTAAGCAATTCGAATGGTGAATTTACACCTCGCAAGAAGAGAATAACGCATTAAGAAGGAACCGGAGTTGAGTGATGCCGAGCGCGAGGACGAAATTGGGTTGGGAAGAAAGTACATATTTTATGTTAAGGTTCATAAGCGCTGCTGACTTAAGAGTTGATGCTTACAGCACAAAAAAGAACCATGTCGAGAACAATCATAAATAATGGAATTAAATATGTCTCACACTTCTGCTCGCTGGCTGGAGGTCTTGCATGTGCTGGGAAAATGTGTGCATCTTAAAATAGACAGGAAAATATGAGGCGTTGATCTGTGACGGAAGGAGATCCACTAACATATGGAAACTATTTATCATACGAGAAAGTAGAGTTGGATATAGAGAAAAATAACTTGACTCTGTGTAAAATGAATAAAAAATTTGATCCATTTTTCAGTTTAAATAAAACCTGCAAAAATTTTAGCGCAATGATGCTCATTGGAAATATGCAGCTAACAATTTAGAGTATAAATCAAGTTCCTAATGAAATTTGTAAAAGGTTGCAGTCCTTTTTGGGGATTTGTAAAACAAATTGCAGTCGTGTATGTCGCAGCACCTTTTCTAAAAAACCACTTAAGAAACAAACATAACACGTTGCAAATAGGTCAAAAATGAGCTCCTTTGAAAGTTTCCATACACAAAAAGGTTTTGAATGTGGTTTGTCTTCAAAAAGTATCCGAGTTTGACAACAAGTAAAAGGTTTGAATAAGAATTTTGAAAGCCTGGCATTGAAAGACCCATGAAAAAGCTAAGAGAAACAGGGCGGATTAAATTATGTGAAAACTTAGTATCCTTCTACTTTGCAGTTATATTGAATTAAAAAACAATAGCAACAAATAGCTAAGAAATCAACATTTGATAAACTTTCGTTGAAAATATTGGTAAGTCTAAAAAGTATTAAGCCATTTTTGTCATCCTTCGATTGAATATTTCTTTTAATTAAAATGAATTGTATTTAAGTTCATATTGTCCATTATTATCTATGACCTTTTGCCATTTTTTGAGTGAAGCGAAAAACTTGGCCAAGTGATTTTCACAGTCCCTTTTTGAAGTGAATTTCTTTTCATTAGGAAAATTTTACAGAGCCCAAAACAGAGACTATACGGTGGATGCATCAAAACTTCCCAGCTAAGCTCTGTCAATTTTTACCGGGTCATCAAAGATGTGTGTGGTCTGGCATTGTCATGATGGATGACAACGCTACAACGGTTTTTTTAATTGCTTGTTCCAATATGGTTAATTATTGACAGTACAAAACTAAATTGATTGTTTAGCCAGGTTCTAGTACCTTATGATAAACTTTTCCCTTCCAATCCCACCATACACACAGCATAACCTTATTTGGTGTCAATCCTGGCTTTGAAGTCGTTTGTGATGATTCACCTTTTTTTGACCATGATCTCTTTCAAAAGACATTCTCGTATCTTACCCATTTTTCATCAGCCGTAATGGTTTCCTTCAAAAATGGCGAAATTAGCATTTTGCAAAAGGAAATTCGGTCGATCAAATAGTTTTGTGTTAACGTCAAGCTTCTTTGTGTATCCAGCCTTACGTAAATGGTTCAAAACTGTTTGGTGATGGATATGCAGTTCCTTAGCAATATCATGGCTACTTATGTGTCGGTCTTCTTCAATTTTTTGTAAGATTTCATCGACTTTTTCCGTGATTGGTCGGCCTGAGCGAGGTACATCTATGACATCAAAATTTCCAGAACGAAAGCGAGCGAACCAGCTCTTGGCTGTGGTTTTTGATAAAGTACTTGCATCTTGACCGTAGACATCACAAATTTTTTCACGAGCCTGCGATGCCCTCTCACCTTGATCGTAGTGATATTGTAAAATATAACGAATTTTTTTCAGAAGTTTCACTCATTTTTAAATTAACACGTGTCAAAGAATGATGAAATACAAAGCTGTCCATATGAAAATTGTAGACTGGAATGTCACCTTCCAAACGTATGTCAGTTTGACTCCATCTGCTTAGTGTTGCCCGATATATGACAACGAACACCATCTAGTGACAAAAAAGGCCCAATATTTTTTTAATTATCCAACAGTATCATTTGTGAATTTTACATTTTTTCCTCATCAAATCAAAAAACAAATCCGTAAATGGGCCAAAAACTTGCAACCAAATTTTCTACTAAACAAGTCAAAGCAGCAAGAGAGTGTTTCTGTCGCAGGGTATTGTAAAATGTTTAATAACTCAAGCAACGTCTTTTGAATATCAAAACTTGAGTCATGCATAGGGTAAAAGTGGGAGGGATGCCAAACTTTTTGTAGAAAGTTCTAATAAATATAAAACGCCCTAGATATTTCAATCATTTTATTTTTATTTGAAAGATGCATTGATATTAAATGTTAAAATCATAAACTTTTTATCTTTCGTTAAGAAAATAAAAAAACTGGAACACAAGAAACGTAAGTCAGCAAATCGTCATCTCTCCCAGTGAGGGAGATGCCATACAGTGTGGGAGAAATGCCAACAATGTGATCACGACTTCTTTTGATTTTTTTCACGTATGCTTTTTCTTCCTCAATTATTACAATTTGGTGAGTACATAGTGCCGGACTCATGAAGCCATTTGAAGCAAAATAAGCACTGTATTCAATCCGTTTCCTTCTTCGTTTCATAATTAGTTTCCCAGCTCCCAGTGCACACATTACTGTTATCCTCAATTGGGCTCGAAAAAATTTGCTGGAAAGAAGTAAATCCTGGTTTTGAAGCATCCAGCTCAAACTTTTTACTAGCTGCTTTTGTTTGAACTCAATTTGATGTTTTGCTATTTATATTTTCCTGGAAAGTCAAAATACAGGCTCTCTTCTTTTGTCGAACTGTAGAACTGGGAAGTTTTGGAATCGGTTTTAACTCCTCGAGAATTTTCGCAGGCCTATCACCTGGTTGTCTCAAAGTTGATGTCTTCGGTTGCGGTTGAGCTTCAGTTGAACGAGCTGATGAAGGTAATCGTTCAATCAAGTTGGATATAGTGAAGAAATGATTCAGGATCGCATTTGGATTAAGCGAAAATATTCTGTAGTGAATTCGGGTGGATAAATCTCTGTAGAGGACTGCAGCGATGGTTTGCCGCATCGGCAAAAGAGGATCGTGGAATCCGCCGAGATTGGTCTTGTCTGAGGACGCGTGAATGTGCTGGCAGGCTAGCATTGCGGTGTAGTGGGGCAAGTTCTTTCCCCAGCACAAGAGCCACTACACAAAACTTTACATTCATGAATTGAAACGATTTAATGCGGATCGACTGGTGCTGAGGTCGAGGTAACCTACTAAGGGTTGAAATTTCTTATAGCCAGAAACAAACTGAGCCGGGAAAAAACGAACGGATTTGAGCGGACATCGTCGTTAGCGACGATACTTATGGCCCCGGAATAAGAGTGGGGCATTCAGATGGAAGCGGTGCCTCCTCGCACCCTCCAAACCGGATCAAGATCCAACTTAAAGCATGGTCATATTTTCCATTTCAGTGAAAAACTTATCCAAACATAATTTGAGTGAATTTTCCCTTTAAATGGAAAATATAAACGTGGCAAATTTATGTCATAGTAGTATGGGAGGGAATCACATAACCCTTTGCCATAAGTAGGCATGCAAGCGCAGGGCCACCTTACCCTGCGTGAGTCCCTGTAACGCTTCAAAAGGGGTGAGCTCGCCCGATGGCTAGCTCATTTTAGTGGAGGGGCCAGCCAACGTGGTGAACCCCATACCTGGTCAGGTTAATAAAGCCGAATGGTTTTTATTCCAAAAACTGATGGTACATTTTTTTCGTCTTTAATTTTAAATTTCCGTGTGCTTTATTTTATCATTTTCAAATCGTGCGAATACTATATGTAGGGAAAAAAGATATATAGAGATGACGTGGTCAACTGCAACACGGGAATCGGGATAGTCTCGATCTGGCCGTCGGCGCGCGTGGTTACAATAAACAGAAATAAAGTGTACAACTAAGACATAACTAATTGTTTTTCTTCACTAATGCCCATTTCATTTTTCCATACATTTATTTCCCTACATGGGGGCTCAACCGGAATATTGAGAAGTTTTATATGAAAACTAACAGGTGTTCGGTACGGCTAGAAAAAAACAGTGACGCTAACTGTGTTGAAAAATCACGGAATATGAGCGAAGTGGAAGAAGATGCGTGTAGGCTCACGGTGCCGCAGTTAAAAGAAATATTAAAAGAAAAAATCTTAATCTATCGGGAAATAAAGCCGAATTAGTGAAACGCATTGCCACAGCAAATCCGTCGGGACCGTGTATGATGGAATTTCGAGAAATGGCGGAAATAATTCAGTGAATGGTGCGTCGGGTGAAGAGGATGGCATTAATGCAAGTGTTTTAGTGGCGGAGTGAGCGCGAAATTGTTTTATGTAAGCGCGAGAAAGGGTTAGCCGAACGGGAACTCCGCTTAGCGCGTCGCGAAATAGAGATGTTACGGCGAAGCCAATCAGTTGGTGATAATGTTAGTGACGACAGTGGTAGTCATACCGAGAACAATGCAGACGTGCATGCCGACATTGAACATTCGCGGGTAGTGCGCTCGAGTTTGGTGGTGCACACTACACCCAATATAAATGTTG
Source organism: Odontomyia ornata (assembly GCA_963969285.1). Taxonomy (NCBI): domain Eukaryota; kingdom Metazoa; phylum Arthropoda; class Insecta; order Diptera; family Stratiomyidae; genus Odontomyia; species Odontomyia ornata. The sequence goes on from OZ017739.1 coordinate 46,183,919, forward strand.
CGACGCTAGCAGCCCTTCTCAATGTTTTCGATGGGAAGACGGATATCTACGCAACATGGGAGAAGCAGGTTTTGTTTTTACGACGGGCGTATAAACTCGACGATGATATGACAAAAATATTGATAGGAACACGGCTAAAGGGGAAAGCAATGGAGTAGTTCCACTCCAAGCCTGAGTATATTGCGTTGTCCCCTGACGAACTTTTACGGGAATTGTAGAAGCTGTTTTATTGCCGAACAAATAAAATAATAATGCGACGACAATTCGAAGATCGGATTTGGAAGAGAAATTAGATGTTCTGTGACTACGTAAATGAAAAGATGATTCTCGCGAATCACCTTGGCCTGGACGAAGAGGAAATTGTAAGCGATGCCATTGATGGTATTCCAGATTTACAATTGTGTGGAGTGATTCCTTAAGGGGGTCTTGGGTCAATACCCGCTTTACTACTTGTTTTTGAGGAAATATCTTCGCAAGATCGGAAAGGCTCGACGAAATCGAACCAAAATGCTCGTGGTGAAAAACGTCCAAGCGGTATTGTGTTGAAGCGATGTTACAACTGCGGGGATAAAACACACATGTGCCGTGAGTGTCCGGATAAGTTGAAGCAGTTGAAGTGTTTTCGGTGCAATAAGTTTAGATACACTAAAGCACAATGCCAAAGAGCACAACAAGGAATCGAACGGGAGGCAGATAGAAAACACTGTAATGCATTAAATACAACGGACAGGAAAGCGTACAAAATAGTGAAGGTGTACGGAAAGGATATTAAAGCTATGTTCGACTCTGGCAGAGATCTTCACTTAATGACTCCTACGAAAGTCTGGATGCACCTGCTTTGAAGGCGTCGACAGTACTCTTCGACGGCATAGGTTCAGTTGGTTTGAGAACGCTTGGTAGCTTCACTGCACCGGTATGTGTGGATGCATTTAATTTTGTTTTGCAGATGCACGTTGTTCCGGACGATTATGTGGGATGCGATATTTTGCTCGGAGCAGAGCTGGCCAACTCCGTTGAAGTACATCTAAGAAATGGCAATGCTATATTGGTAGAGCTCAACGCTGAATCTCATACGGATAAGCTCGAAGCGAAGGACAACTTCCAAGATGCAGTGAAGGAGATTATGCGCATAAACGTCGTTGAAGGACCCAGTATGCAGTTGCTACACATCAAAGACCGAACCATAGACCGTACATTAAGAGATTTGATTGAAAGCTACAAACCGGGACCGACAAAGAATACCGGTGTGGAAATGAGAATTATCTTAAAGGACGATATTCCAATAAAACAAAATTCAAGACGCTTGTCGTAGGAGCAGCGTGATATCGTGAGCAATCTAGTCAATGATTTGATCGAAAAGAGCGTGGTGGGATCTAGTTCGTCGGATTATTCTAGCCCAATAGTACTACCAACAAAAAAAATAGAAAGATTAGAATGTGTATAGACTATCGTCTACTAAACAAGAAGATGATAAGAGACCATTTTTCGTTGCCTTTGATGGAGGACCACCTGGATAAATGGCAGGACGCCACTGTATTTACTACTCTGGAATTATAAAATGGATTCTCTCATGTGCCAGTTGAAAAGAACAGCGTGAAGTATACGGCGTTTGTTACACCGGTAAGGCAGTTCAAATTCTTGCGCGTTCCTTTTGGTATCTGCAACTCACCGGCAGTTTTTCAACGACACATCAGTATTTAGAGGCCTGTTGGCGAATGGAACCATGTTGTGTTATTTAGAAGATTTGATAATTCCGGCCAAGCTCGTCAGTGAACACAACTTAACGTTTAACTGGGGAAAGTGTATATTCCTGGAAAAGAGAGTAGAGTACTTAGGATACATGGTCGGAAATGGCACTATTATACCAGGAAAAGAAAAAACGATGGCTGTAACAGAGTTCAAACGACCGAAAACAGCGAAGGACGTACATAGTTATATAGGGCTGACCAGCTTTTTCCGGAAGTTTATTAACGGGTTTTTGCCTAAAGCTAGTCCTTTCTCTAATCTGTTAAAAGACGGAACAAAGTTTGAATTCGGAGATGACCAGGCTAAAGCGTTTCAACAGCTAAAGGACATACTCGCACATGGCCCCGTTCTCAAGTTGTATCGAGTCGGATCCGAAACAGAATTACTTACGGACGTGTCTAGGAAATGACCTAGTGCCTTACTTTTGCGGAGAGACTATATAAATGGAAAGTTACATCCAGTTTACTACGCGAGTTGGAAGACGACATCTGCAGAGGAGAAGTATACGAGCTATAAATTGGAGATTTTAGCCGTTGTGAAAGCATTGAATAAATTTGCGTTTATTTGTTGGGTAACCCGGTGAAGATTGTTACAGACTGTCAAGCTCTTGCCCTAACCATGGCAAAAAAAGGAGACGTCCTTAAGAGTGTCACGTTGGGCGTTGTTAATCGACAAATTGAATTATAACATTGAACATCGACCTGGCAGGGCTATGAAACACGTGGATGCTTTAAGCCCATATCCGGCATCAGTATATCTTACGGAGAAGAGAGTAGACGCATTAATTGAACGAGCGCACAGAGCCCAGCAGTACAATAGTGAACTACAAAAAATCATTCCAGATATAAACGACGAGAAACAAAAGAACTTCAAACTGCTACAAGGAATTCTTTTCCGCGAAGAACAAGGAGATCTTCTAGCGGTTGCATCCAAGGCAATGCAGTACGACCTTATAGGAAGTGCGCACGAACGCGGTCATTTCGGCGGGAGGAAAGCCGAATATCTTCTTCGACAGGAATTTTGGTACCCGCAGATACAAGCCCGCATAAGGAAATTCATCGATACATGCGTAGTCTGTATATTAGCCGAGAAGAAACACGGAAAGCTGGAGGGCTTGTTACATCCGATTGACAAAGGTGATGGGCCACTAGATACCTATCATGTTGATCATCTCGGACCGATACATACATATTCACTGTTACGGATGCATCGACTAAGTTTGTGTGGCTGTATGCAACGAAGTCAACGACAACGGAGAATGTAGAATTGTTTCAGACTGAGGGACCGCATTCATTTCGAGTGCTTTTGCTGAAAATTGCAGGGACGAGGGAATAGAACACATTCCCATCATGACGGGTGTGCCACGTGGTAATGGTCAATTAGAAAGGCTAAGCCGAGTGATTATCCCAGTGTTGATGAATCTGTTTATAGAAAATCCAGCAGATTAGTTTAAGTTCATTGGAAAAGTCCATCAGAGCATGAATTTTTCATTTAATCGTAGTATTGGAATTCCACCATGCGAGATACTGATTGGAACAGCTATACGTACGAAAGACGACTTGAAGCTGCGTGAAATAATTGAAGCTGAAATAGTAGAAATCTTTCAGATGGAACAATCGGAACTGAGAAGCAGAGCTATGGATAACATGAAAAAAGTGCAAGAAGAAAATCGCAAAACGTTCAATCGACGGCGTAAAGCCGCAAGCCCGTATTATGTCGGCGATATCGTAGCTATTAAAAAGACTCAGTTTAGAGGAGTTCTAAAAGTCCAGAGGAAGTTTTTGGGTTCTTATCGGGTTGTGACAGTTAAGCCTAATAAACGGTACGGAGTTGAAAAAATCGGTGACCACATAGGACCCAAGGAGACTACGACGTCAGTTGATCATCTGAAGCCATATCTAGAATGTTAAGATGCAGCCATGACCGTTGAGACTTCATTCGAGGACTCGTCGTTCGAGGAGGAAGTGGGTATCAGGAACGATGCAGAAAGGCCTAGTGTCGGAAAAAAAGAGATATAGAGATGACACGGTCGATCTGGCCATCAGCGTGGTTACAATAAACAGAAATAAAGCATATAAATAAAACATAACTAAGTGCTTTTATTTACTGGTTCCCATTAAATTTTCCCATAAACTTATTTTTCTACATATATATGTAATTTTTCAACCCTATTGCAATCATGACCTGTGTCCGTCCGTCCGTCTGTATGTCACAGCACTTTTTCTCCGAAACTATAAACGCTACAGCCATGAAACTTTGTAGAAAGGTCAGAAGTGGTGACTTCTTGAAAGTTCAAGGGTGGAAAAATTTTTCAAAGGGGTTTAAGGGGGTCTCCCCTATAGGAAGGTGACCCCACAAAAAAAAATTTCACCATTCGTAGTCGAGTAGGGTGTCATTGGAAAGGTCTCAATGAGATCTTTTCAAAACAAGTCTTAAAATTGCCTTATGAATGATAGGTATCATGAAGATGAGCACATACAATTGAAAAAAGTCGAAGAAGCAGGAGAGAGCTCCTAGCAAAAGGGCTTTGTAACCAATGCAGTTGAGCTTCAGTTGAATGCGCTGATGAAGGTGATTCTTCAATCAAGCCGGAAATATAGGGTTTTCCAATAAGAGGTGTTATTTTGAATAGATCTTGTGATTTAACACCTTGTGACTTCTTCCTTTGGGGCCACGTGAAAGAGGAGGTCTATGTTGACAGCCCAGCGTCGATTCAAGACCTCAAAGATGGAATTCGTGAGGCTACCAAGGACATTGGGCAGCCACGTTGCGATTTCGTTATGGAAAATTTCATGAAAAAGATCTGGTCCTGTAAGCATGGTCGTAGTGGTCATTTGCCTGATATTATTTTTTACTAATAATGGCATGCCTTTTTCTTTATAATGAAATAAACATTCGATCATTTATATGGCATTTTTCTTTTAAAATCAAAATAACACTTCTTATTGGAAAACCCTGTATATAAGCGACAGTGATTATTATTCAGCTACTCGTTGTTTCCTTTGCGGTGACGGCTGATTGTTTAAGTATGATACCGATGATTTTTATTAATTGGGGATCATGAGTTTGGACGGCGGTGATCCAATTTTAAGTTTCAGCCTCGATTAACATCATGCTGATGGTAGCGGCAGCGGCAACCTCGGGTTCAGCACGTTCGGTATCGGCATCGTCGGGTGTGGTTTGGTCGGCATAAATGTTGTTGATTTGGGCTCTATCAAAATGAGCGTCAATTTTGCGGAGTTCGTTAGCGACAACTTGATTTGTGATTGCGAGTTCAATTTGCATTATGTTGTCGGTAATGCCGCCGGAATGTATGGGTCCCTCAATGGGTTAACGGCTAAGAGCATCCACGAGAGGCATAGTGCCTCCTGGTCGATGTACGATCTCGTAATCATACTTCTCTAGTCTCAAGAACCATCAGGCTATGTGCAGAATCAACAGTTTTGATGTCTTTACTGTGCTCACGGCAGAGCAATTGGTTACTATCTGGAATCGTTTTCTCATTAAATATAATCAGAACCGATCAAATGCGTTAACTATGGCTAGTATCTCGAACTCGTAGCTGTGGTATTTCTGTTTGCTGTCGATATAGAATCGGCTAAAGAAGAATGCAGGTTTCCAAATTCCAGCCTCGGCTTCTTACATCAGAATACTGATGAGTCCTATAGAGCTGGCGTCCATATGTAACTCGTGATCTCGTTTTGGATCATACATTGTCAGTACTGGTTCGTCACATAGCGTACGTTTCAGATAACGGAAAGCGTTTTCGTGCTCCGCCCCTAATGGAAGGCCAGATTCCCCTTCGTCCTCAATAAATTGGTCAGTAGTCGGGCGGTCATTGCATAAGCCTTAATGAATTTACGGAAAAATCCGATCAAACCAAGGAATCGTCAAACCTCAGTGACATTAGCTGGCGTCGGGAATTCTCTGATAGCGGAGGTTTTCTCCGTTCCGGGTTTTATCAAATCGCCAATAATTTGATGTCCTAGCAACGACGCTTCTTTCATGAATACGACACATTTCGGCAGTTGAAGAGTCATTCCGGCTCTTCAGACTAACTCGATGAATGAACGCAGACGTTGCAGTCCTTTGTTCACGGTCCACGGTTAGAATGAAGACTTCATCAACATATAGCACGGCTTCTTCAGGTTTCATCCTCTGAATTAACGGTGATAAGGCTTTCTGGAACACAGAAGCGCATTCACCAGCTCGAACGACATAACATTGAGCAGTGTATTTTTTGGATGCTTCGTCGAGCGGTATCTGGTAAAACCCAGCCATCAGATCTAACGTCGTGAAGTATCGTTCCCAGAGATCAAAGCTAGTTGTTCGTTCACCAAACGCATCGGGAGCGTATAGTTGGTCGTTATCGCGTTCAATGATCGAAAATTGACGTACAGTCAATTTTCCCCATTAGACTTCTTCAACTTAAACTACTGGGGAAAAGTAATCGGATTCACTTCGCCGAATGATGTTATTCTGAAAGAGTTCAGTTGTGATTCGGCTGACAATTTCTCGTTTTGCAAATGGCACCTTATATGGCCTCAGATTTGCGCTCATATTCGGTTTAACGTCGGTCTTCATCTCGATGTGCTGGGATCGTCCTAACTTTGAAATATCATCGGCAAAATATTGAGAATATTCATTTATCATGACGTACACTCGGCTTCGATCATCCTCCAGACTGTAGAATCACTTGACTAAGCTCAGTACATAAGATGTCGCTGCCTAGTAGTATGGTTGTTGGTATGAGATCTTCTCTCACAATTAACAGTTTGGCGCGTTGTTGATGATCATCCATGACCAGATTTGCGTGTGCGCTATTGTCTCTCTCGAATCTTCCCCCGGCAAATCCCTTAAATATTACCTTTTTCTTGATTAAACGAGACGTAAGTTGAGCATCGCTATGACGGATGTTTATGGTAGCCACCTGATTTCAGGGTTGTTGTTATTCGTCGGACATTCGCTTGTGGTGATCTTTTTCTGAATGGAGTGTACGTTTGCATACTGTGTACCGCTTCTTACGTTGTCGTTGTGTACTATTTATTGAAACGTGGCCTTTATTCCAACAGTTGTAGCAGATAATTTCCGTCGTATTTGTTGGTCAGTCATTGTAGAGCCTCGTAGTATCTGTCCTTTGGCGACGCGTTGCTTGTGTAAGTGGCATTCTCTCGATTTCTGCTCTCGGTCCAACGTCGTTCGTATTTTGATTGATGTACATTCGAGAAGTAACGACGAATGGCGATAAGTAATTCGTTGGTCGTTTAGAAATTAGATTGCAGTATGTAGTGTGGCGTGTCGGAGATTTGTTTGACTGCAGTGTGCCGTGGTCGATTCACTTACATCTCCCCGACAAGCGCACACATGCGATGAAAATATCTTCTATTGGTGCTCCGGCGGCTCCCCATGTTGACAATAATTTGCGTCCACATTACTCTCATCAATTTAGTTCGGAAAGTCTCTCACTAAGTCGGATGCTAGAGATTTCCATGATGTATATGATAGCGAGTGGCTGTCAAACCAGTATTTTGCAGTACTTCTCAACATGGAGGGCGCGGCGAATAAGACGAGGTTGTCATCCAAGATGAATGCTTGTTGGAGCATGTTGATGCGATTCACGAATTATCTTGACGTTAGCGAGAATTCAGATGAAGGGTCGAATATCGGAAACATTTCGCTTGCTTCTCGAACGGGGAGCACACGTCCGACGTACTGCAGGGTCGATGTCATAGGTGTTTGTTGTTCCATGCCAGCAGATTGTGGGACTGATGCGATGTGCGGTGGCATCGTTACGTTCGATACATATGCCGGTATAACGGCTTGCGTATCGGTGGCAGAAAATTGCAATATCGGTGCAAAAATTGGTGGAGAGCTGGCGTTCAAAGTGGTCGGCAGTGCAGTGGATTGCATTTTGGTGGCCAGCGGGTACGGTGATGAAATATGACTCATTAGCATCATTCCGTTCGAAGTATCAGGTGGTGTGGTGGTTTGAATATTGCCTGCAAGCGTTTACGAGAATGACACAAGATTTGATATCGTCGTAACGTTCGATGCGATTGGTGGTACGGAGTTTGGTGCGTTCATTTGCGAGAGCACATTGCTGTTCAGTGGTATAGTCGATGCTGCAGTGGTATGGGTGTTGGCATTTGTTCTTTTGGTGGCAAGAATTTTTGCGATAGCAGCGATTGCGGCGATGCTGCCACTCCACTTGTCGATTTCGTCAAGCACCACGGCGTTTGATGCCGGTGATTCATTTAGAGAGGCGTCCATTTCAAATTTGTCGAAGCCCAATTCCTCGCAGACTCGATCGAGCAGTTCTAACCTAGTTTTTGGCATTAATCGATTTTTCGTTAGTAGGACAGCGCATAACTGTTTCGCGGGCTATGATTCCACCTTCACTCTTGAAATTTTACACTACTCACTTTCTTGTTGCCACGATTTTATTATGGTTTTTCCACTTTTGAAGTTGTCAGGGTTTACTAGAGTGGAATATTTTCCGCAGGTAATTAAAAAAGTCGTAAAATGCTTACTTATAAAAATTGATTTAGCTCTATTTATTATTCGTGTAGTTTGTAGCTCGATTAACAATCGACTGCCACGAGTTGGTCCTTTTCCATCTCGTTCTCTTGTCTCCCTCTGTCTGTTGGTCTAAATGTGCGTTGACTTTGATAAAGGGTGGTTGGGGTTAATGTTTTGTGTTGCTATGTTTCCATGTTTGAGCGTTCCGTCTGGGGTTCGGCCCCCAAATCATCCTCCAAATATGGACTAGCTGTTATGAAGCGCGTTTTAAATGGCTGCGTTGTATTTTTTGTTTTGTTTTTAGTTGGGAAGTGAATGTTATTTACATACTGAGTGTGGGACTCCCACCAAACACCTCTCCTGTTAACGTCAGAACCAAAGCTGGAGCTGTTTGACACATTGGCTATATTGTGTGGCAAAGAACGTGTATCATGCAGCCACTTTCTGCCCATCCGCTTCCTAGATAAGTTGGATGTATGTAGGTGTGCATATGGAGGGTAATTTAGTTGTCTCGATAGCGTAGTATATCCTATACTAACTTAACTTAACTCTATTTACGCTTTGAGTCCAAAGTAATTAGCAAATATTACCAAAATTTATAACAACAGCTAGGTGAATTCTTACCTCGTACCTCAAACGGAGTGACTGCTCAATCTGATAATTGAAGAATGCATGCTTTACTATTGTGGTGAGGTCCACTTAACAAGCAAGCAACTCCTGCATTTAATAATATGTTGTAATAAGTTTCTCAGAAATCTAAAGTGATTTTTTGTGTGTTTGAATTTTCAAATGAGTACTAACAGTCTCATAATTGCGCCCACAAAAGTTTTAATCCCTCATACTCCGCCCAAAGAAGCAAAATATGCTCCTCCTGCATAATCAAGTTTATGGTTTAGACCGGCCAAATAAGATTAATGGCTTAACAAAAGCAAGAAAGCTATAAGTCAAGCAGGTGATGATAATTTTCTCTTGTTTTACGCAGACAGATTTGAATAATTCAATGGTTTTTGCTCTATATGTAAATCATCTGAATATACTTTAATAAAGTAACTTTAATTGAAACTGTCATCAAAGAAACTTCCTCTGCTGAAATAATTCAGTAGCACTTTTGCACCCTAAGGGTATAAATAATTTCCTTGCAAGCTAATTCAATTCAAGTCATGCTAATCAACGTACAAACTCATTTCCGTGTCAATTATAAATACCAAAGTTACATCCTTACAACAGCAACTTCCTAGGCCAACCAATACCAATCACGTTTACATTCCTGCAATCTGCCAATAAATCAAAATCATATTATGATAATTCCATACTGATGAAAACTCTCCCCTTCCTATCAAGATTCGTACAAGTGCAAGATCAAAAGCAATTCGAATTTGCATTTTTCATGAATAAATTAACTTCTTGCCTCCCACTCACTGGGCGGACTAACTCTCTGACGAACAACTTCATCCGCTTCCTGCTCGCGTAAACAGCAATTGAGTGAATTCTGCATGATAGATCCCAGGAGAGGGACCAAGTTTGGGGATTTAAGGTAGAATATTAACTTCTTACCACTCCTACACACACCACATCACACAAACTATAACTTTTTAAATCTCTCCAAAGTGCGCCAAGGAATTTTCTTAATTCGCATGATAGAGAATATCATAAGTGGTGGGAGGTATCTGCATACACATTAACTCCCCAAGACATGAAGATTCAACTTTCTCGCCAAGGAAAATAGTTGAACCAGTTGATGATTTGCTTGGGAGCATAACTAAATATTTGCCAAAGAGGAAAATGCTTAGTGCGCGCTAAGGAATCGCGTTTAGAGGAAAAACACACTCTATGCTCCATTACGTTAAATTTCTCGCGAGGGATAACAAATCCGCGTGGTTATCATCCCAGCATAATCATCCACTCAAGATGGAACGTTCGGCGAAGATGCTGGGTAATAAATTTGATGCAGATGCTTAAACAACGTGTGCTGCCATCGCCTCGTCTTATCAAATTGCAGTCATTAATCGTTTAAAATACACAGCACAGATTTTCATGAAAAATGAGCTAAGAAAAGTGTCGGCAAAGGCAGTCGACAAGCAAGCCAAGTTTGGGGTTTGCTTGGCAGTTAAGGAGCACGCATCATCACCAGATGTACCCACGAACAAAAAAGTAACATATCAGCACACACAGACTTCGTCATGAGGGAGGACGATTAGCGAGCAGCGAGTCTTCTTGTTAGTCAAATAAATGACTTGGCGTGCGACTTTCAGTGATGAGCCTGGGGAGCTTCAATGCATCTTATAGTTAGAGTACATAATTCAAAAAGAACATGATAGTGCGGCTGCTAATTGGGAACTGCTGTCATCGATTTCGAGTATAAATTTTTATTCGTATAGAATGATGTTATTATATTGTATTTACCATCTAAGATTCTCTTACGGAGTTCATTGGAATTAGCTAGAAGCATCTTATTCAGTTTTACGAAAAAGGTGAAAGAGGGATTATTCAAAAAATATATTGCTCAATATGGTGAAGATTCCATCACAACAAGTTAGGCATACATAAAGTGTTGCTAGTACGAAGTTCCATGAGTTAAATGCGATTTTTTTAACGATATCAATAAATAGCTGCAATTTTATATCCATGTCACATGCATGATGTCCAAATATTCAGAAAGATCGATGGATACTTTCGCAGATTCAAAACAGTCTCCATTTTGTTTCGAATGTATAATTTTTTTGGACGCTAGACTTAACAGTTACTGAAAGAGCAGTCCAATTTGTTACTTGACATCTGTGGTCAACCTGATCTATTTTTGATTAATTCTAGTTAACGCTTTTATACCAGCTATATTAGGAGGAAAACAAGTACTGTAATTCTTCCTAGCAACCTGATAAAAAAAGAACGATAGATACTAGCATATGAGTTGTTCCACAAAGGTCAGCCGTAGATTCCTATACCTATTCAAGGATTAACATTGGGTCTGATCTTCCTTCATCAGTATTAACAGGATCATGAGCAGCTAGCTGCTTCTCTATTCGCCTCAGCCATGATTTTGATAATAGCAACAGGATCTACTGAAAATTCATCACTCATCACACTTGTATGATGAATAGCCCCATTCGAATGGGTTCTGCCAATCTAATGTTTACTTTGCATTTTGAGTATCAAACTGCTTCTTAGGGTTCGGCCACATTGCGATTTTTCTGCCGTAACCAGCGATTTTCAGACGCAAATACGAACACACTGCGACAAGATTTGCAAAGGAACTTCACGCATGCGCAGAACTAATATGCTCATTTGAAGGTATGTCTTTGCCAGGAACACATGCGCTAACTCATTTGCACGCTATGCAAGAAACTTCCGTGCACGTCAGCGTCAAATGTCCAAATGATGTGCGCCTGCGCGAGTATCACAAAAACTACCTGCTAAACTGGTTTTAGGAAAAATCGCAAATTCCTGCGACTGCCGACCTGGACAAAATTGTCGAAAATCGCAGTGTGCGGGCTTCCATTTAACCATGTGTAACCTGCGACAGAGGTGCGGCTAAATAGTCGTAGTCTGATGCATCCCTAAGACTTAACAGCTATTTGCCTTTAGACTTTCCTACATTATACCTGAAAAGTATATCGGCAGAAACTCCCAGATGTCAAAAAAGGCTTAATGACCTTCAAACGCCTAGGTTACGAACCGCCGAACCACCACTTTAGATCTTCATTACATGTTTAGCATATGACACTTTGGCTGATGAAGTTAAAATGTTTACAGAACTCAAATTCAACAGGAAGAAAGTTGACAAACTAATGTGATAACCTCGATCCCGCGGACCTATACTCTGCAGAGATCTGTCACCCCTCAATATAAATGTCCCAACCAGCTGATAAGGTTGTTTGACAGGTTTCTGTGACCGAGCGCCACCAAAATCAGTGAGTGGGGAGAGAACTAAACAAATACCGAGCATCCACGTGTGAAAAACAAGCATTGGGCGTGTAATTTATTTAACTTGAACCCAATTTGGCGGTAATCCAACGGGAAAGATCGTCGTAGTTAGAGACAAATAGTTCTCAGTAAAATCTCAAAAAATCAGGTGCGGGTCAATCTAATCGGGGACTGACTACCATCCAGTCAAAGGTGAAGATTTCTGAAATATAGAAGTATGTAGCTAGCAAGTAATGTCCAAACCAAATTATGGTAAACGTTCTTGGATTAATTAATTAAGAGTTCACACAAACCTTATCGAGTATAAAGTGTAGCAACTGGCTTAGTAGATAGCAGTTATCAGTATCTGTGCACCAGCGAAGCTTTCACTCACTAGGCCAACTGGACTGGCTCATTTCGACTATTCTCAAGTGAAGCATAAAACCCACTGCAGCAGTTAGTTGGGCTAAGTCTTCTAGGGCTGTTGATTAAATTGCAAAAACAAAACTTATTACACGAAATTCCCCAGCAAAACATTAAATAGCACCTTCAGCGTGTCTTACGCACTTGTGTCGTTTTCACAATTGTGGCGCATAGTTTCGGGGCAAAGCTACTATATATCGACACGACAACATCAGTTAGAGTATACCATAATAGCTGCCGTCACTTCAATAGCTTACAAGATCTGATTGTAGTCACAAACCCATTAGGAATTTTGCGAGATAATGGACCAACTGGCGGAGGCTTGCAATGGGTTCAAATGCCAATCCTTCAATAAAAACAAGCATAAAGGACATCTAGAACTCTAACTCTGGTACAGAATGGAAACTTTATAAGAGATAAAAGAGAGTGACATTTCCAACATTTTTTGCAATCGTGGACGTGTGGATATATACATTTGTTTGGTGCGAATAATAATTATCTTTATCCGTGAATTAGTGTTGAGTGCATTAAACTATTCCACGAATACTAAAACAGTGTACTCCGATGAAAACAGTTGTAAATTGCAGGGAATCCTTATGAGGCTACGAGCACCGAACAATTATCACTGCAAGGTGAACGTTATAATGAGCTGCACATTCCAGTTTCAGATAGGCGAAATTGAAGTGACAGAGACAGTTTTAGATAAAGTTATTGCACTTCAGTTTCAGCGCAAAAGGAAGGTGAGCTGCCATTTGATAAGGATGACATGATAAGTGTGCCTAGTCATGATAAACCAGAATGGTGACTTGCAAATCAAATGAACATACCAGCTTATTTCCGAGCAACTAAATGAAGCCTTTGAATCTTCTGGTAAGATAACTTGCAAAAAAATAACAAAAATCAGTTTTTCATTCCATTTTCGGTGTATGTATTCAGTTAGGATGCGATATTTTTTTCTCGCTTTCTTTCATCACATTTTGGCCTGACATACAAACACACATTCATATGCACATGTACCAGATTCCATTACAGTTACGATTAACCATTACAGTTACGGTTATGAAAATATTAATGTCTGCTTGTGTACTGCTATGAATTACAAAAGTATGTATTCTTTGAATTTGCTTGAGATATTAACGGGAGAACTCTTCAATTCCATTTTGAATCGTTCATACATTTCCATTGCTAATATCTTGTTTTCCTCTCATAGGACTCTATTGTTTGTCACCTTGGCGATTTGCTGGAAGAAAAGGATACTAAAGCGCCCGGTTGTGAAAAAATACACAAAAAAAGAAATATTTTATTCAAATCTGTTGACTATTTTTGAAACGATTCTATTTTCTTGTCCTTTTTTTATTATTTTGAATAATATCTTTACCCTTTTGATTAGCTATGGTTAATTTGAATGTCCAAGACTTTAGGTTTACTTACGCGGAACCATTTATTTATTGGAATATTGTACAAAGAATACTGCGCTAGGAAGATTATATTATTTATAACCTAAATTTGTGCTGACTTATGTATGATGAGCTATTCTGTTCTCACTGCCAATATTCTAAGCCTTAGATCTTCTTTTTCTCACACCCATTGTTTAGTTTTTCTGGCTAAATATTTGAAATGTCATAAGCTACCGGGACGGCCTTAGTTGAGAATTCACTGAAAGCCAATTTCTCCCCACCGCCTTGAAAACAGAAAAGTGTAATTTAATAGTATGAACTATAATAATGCGCATAATTTTCCTTAATTTAGTTGAACCATCTTTCACTTCATATTCACACAAATATTTTATTAAATCTTCAATCGTACTTATTTCCTTTTTGATTTTGGTTTAGAAAAAAGAAACGAAATATATCTTGCTGTCATGTATAATGATACGATGAAAATTTGATGTTAAAATTTTTAATAGTGTTTCCACCGCAATAGCATCGTTTACAAAAAAAATAATATAAAATGATTTATTGAATTGATATTCACGTCTTTCCTTTCCAGCAGACCAATTCCGTTTCAGCAGGATAATGCAGACGGAAGGTAAATATGTCACTTATTGAGTTCGCGTTTTTTTCTTACAGCAGATTTTTTTTCGGTTGGATTCAAGTAGGTTATTTCGGGCACCACGTTGGTTATATTCGGGAGCGATTGTCTTTATTCCCTTAACCTCAAAACGAAGTCACGTAACCTGAAGTAGAATCGCTGTAAGTTGTTCGACGTATTTTAAATTGGGCATTTAAACCGGTAGCTGAGTTTTTTAATTCGGACTTAGCCTGCTTGCGTTAGATCTGCGACCAAAACTCCTCCCCGAACTAGCTAGCTAGCCAGAAGCCACCCCGGAATAGACTAAGAGTATCCATACTTGTCGACCTAATGGGTACTGTCCGTTGACACGTTCCAAGACTTCATGTCTAGAGCCGATGAGAGGTCGGATGAAATTTCCTTTGGGAAATCTGTCGAGCGAATGAGACGTAAAAAATCATTACACTATACTAAATTAACTAGCGAAAACGTATCAAATAAGGTTATCGCTTCTTTCAAAGCTACTATTCCTGATGATTATACTCTAATTGTCAAATTCAATCTCTGGCCTCTTGGAATAATAGAAAAAATCTCCACACCGACATCAAGAAAAAGCTTTTTGACTGCAGAACAAAAGCTCCCGAATACCTTACTACAATGTAAATTAATCTTTGCAAAAGCGTTTAACAGTAAGTTTATAATATTAAAATGTTTGAGGCCTAAACTCTATGACCTTCATCTTTCTTGTCAATTGATTAAAACCTCTGTTATTTCTCTGACTGAAACATGGCTGAATGAAAGTATTACTAATGCCAAGTTCCTGCCAGATCATTTAGTTTATCGACGCGATAGAGCTCGCATCGTGACAAGTAAATCAGATGACGGTAGTATCTTGGTCACTGTTTGTAAGTCCTTTGTAAGCTTACTTTGCTCTGATTTCCATTTTAATCGTGCTTTAGAATGTGTAATACTGAAAGTCTCCCTTCTACTAGTACATACTGATGTATACATTCCCTGCAATTCTCCCTTAGCTGTGTATAAATCCTTTTACGATGAGCTTTCTTCTTATTTTGTTCCTTGTCATCCACATTTGAAGATCTTAATTTGTGCGAACTTCAACCTACCTCCTGTAGAATATGACACTCAAACTACTGCTACTTTCTTCTTTTCTATCACTCAGCTCTTATGCAGAAATTTACCACATTCTAAACGCTAATGGTCGCATCCTAGACCGCATTATCTCTAAAATTTCAACGTACATTTTGTCTATTTCTTCCGCTACGTACCCTTATTAACCCTTAAATTTACATCATGACTTATACGGTGATACTGTCGAATCTTCGAGAAATGACCCTGTTCCTCGCTTGAATTTTTTAACACTTATCATGAGGCAATTAAATCAAATGTGGACGCAATTAATTTGTGCGTCTTTTTGTCTGGTCTTGACTGCTGCTGTGCCTTATGCAAATTTTATGAATATGTACCTTAACTTAATAGTCCTATATACCCTTTTACAAATTCGTCACAGTGTAAAAATAAGACCTTGGCTGACTCAGCGAGCACTTAATGCCATAAAAGCTAACAACAAGGAGCTTCTCCGTTATAAGTTAAGAATAACTGTTGTAGCCGAATCTGATTTTTGTAGGCTGCATAAAATTGCCAAAACAGAGATAAGAATTGCCATGAAAAATAACTTCACTTGCTTAGAGAATTACGTCCTTTCGAATAGTGCTACCCTTTTGGTCCTACAACCGATTCTTCAAATCTTCTTCCACTGATTCCTGCACTATTTAATGGAATGACACTGTAGCTTCTCCTCACAGGCTATTTTAAAGCTTTGCCCAATTTATTCCCTTTACATTTTCACCTTCAGATCCAATGTGTTCTTCCAACAACCTAGCAGGTAGCAGCCCACTTACAATTAAATTTTACTTCACTAACCCTTCTGAGGTCAAATGGCTTATTGGTTACCCTGAACATAATGATGATCTTGGTCCTAATGATATTTATGAAGTCCCCCTTTTCCTCACCACTACTGGCACCTTTCCAACTTATTGAATAAATTCAAAAATGGTGATCCATCTAATGTTTTGAACGACCATCACATATCCTTGCCCTCCTGTTTGCCTAAGCTTCTTGAATGGGTTATTTACAACAAAATTTTAGATGTGTCTTTCACAGAATTCACTAAAGCTTGTAATTCTGTAAGCCACTACCTTCTATGTCATAAGCTTTAGACTCTTGGTATCTCTGGCTAACAACTGCCCTAGATTGCATCCTATTCCTCTAGCCTTATTTCTCATGTTGCATGTCACGGATCAACTTTTTCTCCATTTTACCCTACATAAGGTTCCCTCAAGACTGTATTCTGGGTCCCTTTCTTTTTCTGTTATTTATTAATGATTTTCCTTCTGAACTCTTCTCTTCTTGCCTCCTACGAGTATATGCAAATGGGTTCAAGGTTTTTCGCGTTATATGTTCTGCTTAAGATTGTGAGCATCTTCAAAATGATGTAATTAACTTATCTTGCTGATGCAACTTTTATTGTTTCCGTCTCAATTTTAGTAAATGTTGTGATTACCTTTAAGTTTAGCCCTTATCAGTTAAATTATACGAGTACCCTGTCTGATGTTTCCCATTCTGCAATGGACTCATGCAAGCACAATAGCGTCATCTTTGATCCCAAATATAAATTCGATACCAAATGTGATTTAAGGACACTCGTAGGTTGAATAGCGGAATCTGAACTGAAAATAATATACTTTAGGTGAATGGTTTAAAATTTTTTTCTTCTCTATTCATTTTTATTTTGAAACTTTAGGTAAATGTGCTGAAGGAATAAATGACTGACCATTTAAGTCAATTCTTCCTTTGGCACATTTACCTAAAGAATTTTCATTAAGTTCGATGTCCATATCCTTGTTACGGGCCACCATGGCAGTGGTCACTAGAAACATATCCAGCACATTTCCAGATAATATAAGCCAACACTGGAATATATTCCTAACTAGACAAATATCTAATATAATACAATCATGCCTAACCAATAAGCAGAAAATCAAGCAAAACAGTGCAAATATCAGATAATTAAGCGAAATAGCTCACTTACCCTATAATTTGCTAACTATCAGATAAAATGTAGTCTTAATTAGCTAAATACCAACAACCAAATCACTAAACCAATGTAATGAACCAACCACTAATTGGTTTAACATCAAATATTACCTACAAAACAATTAACATTGTCATCGCCCTCAGGATTACCTGACAATAAGGTCATTAAACTTATAAAGCAGACAACCAGCGCAAAAGAAAAACATCATCATGAAAAAACGAAGCAACTTTGAAAAACATTTCCGCAAACTTCAAGCGTCAAATTGCTCTATCACTTGTTTACTACAGCCTGAACTTGAAAACAAACAATGAGTAACATACCTGGCGAACGACTCGATGCGTAAAACAATAAACAACAACAAACAGTAGCCTCAACCTACACTATGAACCCGAGAATACGGGAATGTCTTTGCGTTAAAAAAGAAAAACAACAGCAACAATACGTTAACGTCACATGTGGAAATCATTGAACTTTCGAGCTTGGCTTGCAAAAACTGCCCAATGTAGACGAATTTTATGGAATTGACAATTTTCTGCTGAGTAGAATTTACCTAGGTAGTATAAAAAAGTGCAACAACAAAATATTAAGCTTCGGGTGGAAACAATTGAAGCCAAATAAAGCATGCCTTGCCAAAATATCTGAATGGAAACGGCTAAGGAGACATTGTTCACCATTGATTTATGCTGATGGAGAAATCACACATGAGCAATTTTCTGGATGGAAAATTCACACTAAAATCCAAAGCGGATTTTAAGGTGAGCACCTTTTTGTGCAACCGTTCAACGCGTACACTTCTTAAAAACGCTTCTTTGGCCTTAGCCTAGGCGTTCCACCAGTGTACAGCCAAAACGCTTCTTAGGCTTCATCCTTTGCGTTCTACAAGTATCCTGTCAATACGCTTCCTCGACCTTCAGCCTGGGCGCTCTGTAAATAATCGACCAAACGCTTCTTCAGCTTAGCCTGGGCGTTCTGCCAATCTCCATGCAAACACTTCGACGGCCTTGGCCCAGCCATTCGTCGAGCGAATTATCTCTACCATTTGATTCTATGGCATATCAGCCTTGTCAATGGTAAGCGTTGTTACATCCTCATTTGAATCACAGCTCTGGGAGCCCTCATCTCGTATCTACTAACCGTTTTTTCCACAGGCTCTAACAGTTGCATCCTTCGGTTAGCCCTGCCAACCCCGTCACTAGCAGGAACACTCAGAGGCCCATACGCCGCTGCACCATGGCCTGATGACCGCTGTCCGGTTCAATCAATACATCAGGAGAATCCTCCTCTGGAGGAGGCGTTAGCAGCCAACCCGCGAGTAGCATCCGGCCTATTACTATCGAAAAATACCGGGCGAGGACTGGGCCTGTAGGGTCACCCCCGGCTACACGTCCAACACCAGAACTTGAGCTAAAGACAGATTATCACATTTGGGTTGCAGGTCAGGTGCAGCTACGTAGGGAACTAGGCGAGCTGATTCGACTAATCAAAGTCAGCGTTTGCGAAGATGAGAAGGCCAAATTCCTGGACTGGTGAGAGTCCTTCAGCAAGAGAAAAACGAGCCATCCCCCGCTGCCACGCACTTTCCCACCAGAAGCGCCCACGTGCCAAGGCCAACGATGTGGACCGACTCCAAAGACTACGACGCCGTCACTAACTCATGTGATGTCAAAGAAACTATTTACCAAACTCCGTTAGCTTTAAGAACTGTTGGTACGAATTATAATATTTTTTGAAAAGTACTATCCAAGTTTTTTCTTCCTTCTGGTTTGGTATTTGCACTCCTCTGGTGTTTACAGCTACTACTGACCAGCCCAATACTCTGGTCTTGGAGTAGGAGGCCCTCTCAACGGCAACTAAAGTACATTTAGCGTTACATCGTTAATACTATAAACAAAGCAACGAAAGTCTCTATCATTGCCACTCCTGTTTGCTTATTTATTTGTCTTGTTAGGGTTTTGTAAAATAATTTTACAAAACCCTGCAAAAATTGCGTCCTGTCTGTCCGTCTCTCCGTCCGTGTGTCACAGCACTTTTTCTCGCAAACTGCTTAAGCTAGAAACACCAATTTTTGTATATAGGTGTAAAGTGGTGCTCTCTTCAAAGTCCAACTAAATAAAATTTTATAAGATATTTAAGGAGGGTCTCCTCATAGAGGGGATTGGCCCCAGAAGAAAAAAATTTCATCAAAGGTAGCCGATATGGGTATCAAATGAAAAATCTTGATAAGACCTTTTCAAAACAGGTCTTAAACTGGCATCTTTTGCTCCCAAGGGTGCACAGGGAGGGGAACACACGAAATATTTGTACCCCCCACTCGCAATTGGACACCTATGATCTGGCAAATCTGAAAAAAACTAAGGAGGTACGTATTTATGAGCACAACAACAACAAATACGTCAGAAGTCAAAATTTTCTTTTAAACGTGAACATCTTTTTCACATGTTTCTTGACTTCATTTGGTGCTGGTGACAGCATTTTGGAGAATTTTGGTACGAAATCTTTCTGGCATGAGCCTAGGCCTATCTACCCAACTTGTTTTTCTTCTTTTTAAGGAGTAAGGTCTCCCCGGCTTCCGTAACTCGTCTCTTTCCTAGAAGCCGTACAATGTAGTTTCACCCATTTTTAGGGTCTTGTACTAAAATGCAAAACCCTATTGAAATCATGACCTGTGGCTGTCCGTCCGTCCGTTTGTCTGTATGTCACAGCAGTTTTTCTCCGAAACTATAGTACCTACAGCCATGAAACGTTCATAGGGAGGTGACCTTTCAACAAAAATGCACTAATGATAGTCAAGTAGGGTATCATTTTCATTTTCGAAACAAATTATCTTATCCGTACCATACGGGCAGGAGAAGGGGAAATGTGCGAACTTTTCGCGCACCTCCCTCGCAATTGGACACCTTTCAACCGAAAAATCTGGAAAAAATCATGAATGTATGCTTTTGTGAGTACAATAGCAACAAAAACGTGAGAAATTGAACTCAAAAATCATACTATTACTAACAACTTTGTTAGTAATAGTATGATTTAGCAATTTTACATTTTTTTGAATAAAATCTTAACGGTACCATTAAATTCAATAGAGTTCAGTACACAAATGACTATGTATAAAATTTACCTGCCCTTAAAGTTTCACAAGGATCGAATGGTACTTAACGAACATGCGCTGTATAACTATGGAAACATATGACTATGGCATAATATGCGCTTTTTAGCGACTCAGACACTACAGGTTTCCTAGGATTTGCATGAAAGTTTCAGGAATGAAAGGTATCATGAATATCTTTGAAAATTGGTTTAGCCAAATTTCTGAGGTATTTGTTGCCCTTGGTCTCATAAATACTATTTGATTTTTTTTCAAATTTTCGGTCCAAAAGTGTTCAATCGTGCGGGGAGGGAACATAAATATTGTTCGGTTATTTTGCCTCCTCCTCGACTCCTAATGCAAAAAATGACTTATCTTTCAGATTCTGAAAGCGCTAAGACCTTTTATTTGATACTCTACTCAACTAAATTTAATAAAAAAATTTGTTTAGGGCCACTTCATTATAAAAAAATGCTGATATATTTGAGAAATTAAAATTTCATCAAAGTATCGAATGAAAAGTCTTGATGAGAACTTTTCCCTTAAACTGACATTTTTTTGTTTCGAGGGGAGCACACGGAAGGGAAATATACAAAAAAGAAGGGTGTATTTGGTAAGTATCTTAGTTACGTTCTTGAATAAGCTAAATCCGCCAAGTAAAAACAAAATGGCGGCCATTTTAGGCGAAAAACTGTGATTTCTGTTCTGAGTGAAGTATAGCTCCGATTTCGATGAAATTCGGTTCAAAGATTCACTAAACTTTGTGGTGAGTCTCACAATAAAAAACTCAAAGTCAGTCCATTTGAATGAAAATAGCGGCCGCTCAAAAGTCGAAAAACGTGCAAAAATGTGTTTTTGTAGTGGTGACCAAAACGTTCACTCGATGTTGATAAAATGCAGAGACTTATGTGTCTAAAGAACGGTGTAAAAAACTAGAGGTCAGGTTTCAAGAAACAAAATGAAGCTCAAAATTTCAAAGGCTTCTAAAAGTTGCAATTTGGATCCGATGTATATGTTGCTTAATCTAAAGATAAAAAATAGTTAGACCTAAAAACTTTGTCAAGTTTCAAAATGGCGGCTGTTTAAATATGCCATTTTCCCGGATCTATGTAGCCCTCAAGCAGTCATGCTTTCCAACAGATTTGAATGAAACTTTGGATTATGAGTGCCTGTGCTAAATTCTTATACTGTGCGAAAAATTATCAAAATCCGATAAAAAGTAATTAAGTCAAAAATTTCAAACCTAATATTTTTAAGCTGTCATTTTCACCTAAAATTCAATACCTTCGTTCTGTCTAGAGTGAAACTCCGATTTGAACAAGATTTGATGCATTGATTGATGAAACTCTAAGACACAAATTTTTAAATATCCAAAGTTAAATGCATGCATTCAAAATAGCGGCTCCCCAATTTCAGATAGCAAGCGTAATTCGCTATTTTAGTAGCAACTGAAATAATGAACACTTTGCATGGAAACGTTTTTAATGGCTTAACTTGGAAGTATTTGTACAACATATCATTACACTAAATTTGCGAACTGTATGTCCGTCTGTCCGTTCCGTCCGTCCGTGCGTCACAAGAAGTTTTCTCGCAAGCCACATAAACTCGAGTGATGAGAGTTATTACGTAAGTCAAAAGTGTGCTCCCTCAAAAGTTGAAGTGCAAAAAAAAATATACTATATATGTCGATTGTAACCAAAAAACTGGCCAGTGGATTGTTGGTTTAATTTTCGATACTCTAGAAGAGTATAACATTCCTTTGGAAGACTACCGAGCACAAGGATACAACAATGGTGCTGATATGAAAGGATCATATAATGGGGCACAACGTCATATTCTGGAGAAAAATCCAAATGCAGTTTATTTGCCCTGTGGAACACAAAGTCTCAATTTATGTGGTGTTGACTCTGCAGAATGGTGAGAGGCAGCAATCACTTTTTTCGGAGTTGTTCAGAAATGCTATACCAGTTTCAGCAGCAGTCCACAACACAGACTTTTAGATACAAGGTGGTCTGCTAGAGCTGAGGCAGTTAAACCTTTTGCCAAACATATTTCAGAATAACATGAAGCACTAGAAGGTTTGATTAAACTTAATCTGACTGCGGAGACTCGTAGTGGTATCAAGAGTGTTCTGAAATACATCCGAAAATTTGAGTGCATCCTGATGTCCTCAATTTGGTTTAAGATATCAATAAAAGGAGCATCATTCTTCAAGCCAGAGATGCAACTATCGACATCAAAATTCAAAATCTCGAAAATTTGCTGTCTGACTTGAGTTTGATTCGACATCGATGGGATGACGTTTTAAGTGAATGCGGGACGGTTGCCATTCAATTGGGGATTTATCAACCTTCCCTAATACTCGAAAGAAAAAACGCAAAAACGCAAGAGACGATAACACAAGTGCAGGCTATCAAGAGACCAATTTCAAAAGGAACACTTTCTATGTAATCATCGACTCGGTTATTCCGGGCATATCCAACAAGTTCAATGCCATGAAGGATTTACATAATCGTTTCTCTTTTCATGGCTATTCACAGCGATGGATGAAACCAAAATTCAAAGTGCTGCCACAAATTTTGTCCAAAAACACAAATTGGATGTTTCTGAAGATTAAAGAGATGTAATGATCCATCTGAAATACATATACAAAGGCAACTTCGAAGAAGAGTTATCACCCTTTACATTGCTAAATGCGATCTTTGTTCGAAATCTGGAGACGGTTTTCCCGAATGTGTGTGTTGCCCTCGGTGTATTTTGCACTATACCTGTTACTGTGTCCAGTGCTGAACGTTCATTAAATGTTTTTGCTTGCATTAAAAACATTCATCGATCATGTTCTTCATAAATGCGTGTTTCAGCACTTGGCACTCTTTGAAATACCAACTTATATTTATATAGCTTATTATGGAAACAATTTGTTTCAAAAACGATTTTCCAAAAATTTTATAACCTTTTTCTTCATACGAGGGTGGTTCCAAAAGTACCCGACCCGAAAAAGAAAACGGACAAAAAATTGCAAAAATGTTTTTTTATTTTTCAACATATGCTCCTTTCTGCTCGATACACTTTTCCCAACGATGTTCAATAGCTTCAATACCCGCTTTGTAGTAGGAACTGTCAAGCTCCTCAAAATAGCTGTTAACTGCAGGCTCTACCTTTTCATTACTGGCAAATCTTTTGCCGCCGAGCCATTTTTTAAAATTCGAAAAAAGAAAATAACCCGCGATTGCCAGATCTGGCGTATAAGGTGCGTGAGGAAGCAATTTGAATGTCAACTCATTGATTTTAGCCATCGCAATGACGCACGTGTGGACTGGTACGTTGTCGTGATGAAACAACATTTTATTTTTCGTTAGATGGGGCCATTTTTTC
Source organism: Odontomyia ornata (assembly GCA_963969285.1). Taxonomy (NCBI): domain Eukaryota; kingdom Metazoa; phylum Arthropoda; class Insecta; order Diptera; family Stratiomyidae; genus Odontomyia; species Odontomyia ornata. The sequence continues at coordinate 46,208,089 of OZ017739.1, forward strand.
TTGATTTCATCACTCAAACGCTGCAATAAGGCTGCATAGTATACGCCATTGATTGTTTTCCTTTTTCGAGATAATCAATAAATATTATTCCACGCGCATCCCAGAAAACGGATGTCATGACCTTGCCAGCTGACTGAACTGTCTTTGCTTTCTTTGGAGCCGGTTCTCCCTTTTCAGTCCAATGCTTTGACTGCTCCTTGGTCTCAGGTGTTAAATGATGGACTCATGTTTCATCCATGGTTATGAATCGATGCAAAAACTTGGCTTTATTGCTGCGAAACATTGTCAAACACTCGATGGAAACATCCTCACGTTGCTGTTTGTGCTCCATTGTGAGCAAACGCGGCACTTATCTTCCGCAGAGCTTTCTTATGTCCAAATTTTCTGTCAAACTGCGATGCACAGCACTTTTTGAAACGCCTACCATGTCTGCTATCTCGCGCACTTTTAGTCGACGGTCATCCAATACCATTTTGTGGATTTTCTCCACATTTTCTTACATGGTGATCTCACTTGGTCGACCACTGCGGTGTTCATCTTGGCAGCTCGTACGACCTTGCTTAAACTCAGCTACCCAATATTTGACCATTGCAAATAAAGGAGCAGACTTCCCCAGAGTAGAATCCAACTCGGCTTTGATATTGGTTGGACTTAGACCTTTCAAATGAAAGTATTGTATCACATAACGATACCCGTTTTTTCCATATTTACAAATTCACTGAGAGCGTTCACTTTGGATGCTTGTAAAAAAATAATAATAAACGTACCGTAATGAATTTTTCACATTAAGCTGTTAAAAGGTTGTATTGTCAATCGCAGTAAATGTTTTTTTAAAACTTCCTATATTCATAAGTCAGGTCGGGTACTTTTGGGACTACCCTCGTAGAATCAGCATGTACATATTTCATTTAGCATATTCTATCGTAGTGTTTCATGTGGGGGGTTTAGGGCTCGTAATTGTTTACCGCCAGGCCCAGATTTTCTCTTGACGGCCCTGGATTAATTTGAAGTTAACACGTCCTCTTTACTTTCATCTTATTCCTCATTGTTTCAAGCTATCACCCTCCAATTGCCCCAACACTTGTTATGTAAAAATAAGCAGGGGTCGACTTTCAAGTAAGATTGTACAAGTATCTGAGCTAAATCAAATCATTTTGCAGTTTAGGTGCATATTTTAACTGATTCTTTGTTATAGTTTTTAAATAGACTGATTATGAATGAATGAATAATAAACGGCATCAGCTCACTCATTTAGTTCACAATCTTCATCATACCTCCTTTCGCCCCATTGAGATCCTACAAAAATTTATTATGGTATCATGAATACAAAATTAATGTAACATGACATTTCAGGACAAAGTAATGTTTAAGAATGGTCGAACATATAAACCACCTTCACTAAATCTCCAAGAAAAGATAGATACGATTCGTGCCCGCTGGTTACCTCTCGCATGTGTCAATATTTTACAAGGAAAGGAAAAAGAAATGCGCATACCATAACAATTTATCACATTCGACAAGTCACGTTTTGCTCGTTAAGTCAACTCAATATGCATAACTCGCAAAATTATATTTGTACGATATCAGTTTGAATTCGCCTGTTTCTTGTTCGCTCCATGCTTCCTTTATTTCCGGCAGCGCTATAACCGTTGCTCTCCGTTCTTGACCTTTTACGAGGTGGGGTACTACCAATATAGTAGTAGAGAAGTACACAACTTTTAGTGGTGGTGACGACATCATAGCATTCTGTTATTCCTTGCTGGCCTGAAGCGATATCGTTGGCTAAGAAAGAACATGTTGCTGGTCCCATTTTGAATACAGCTAACACAATTTGGCTTCCTCCCCGTTGCAGAAACAGTGCCACTAGGAACGCTTACTAAGAAATTGCACTAGATGAAATGCGAGTATTGCAAACGGGACACTTAGGATCCTTTTTGCTCATTCAAGATCCCTTCCTGGCTCGATGAGCTTGCACCCAAGACATGGCCGACCGTCTGTCAGTCAGTCACTCACTCAGTCATTCTGGCAACCAACCCCCAAACGAGTTTTTGCTTCAAGTGCTTCGGCATCTTTGAGAATTTTTTATGCTGTCTTATAAGTATGGAGAATGTGCATCATGCACTCAAGCGACATGTCTTTGCAATCCTTCTTTTCGTCCTTTAACGGCATACTTCGTCTGTGCTTAATCCAAGAAAGTAATGCACTTGACGAACTCCGAATAGGAAAGCAAGAAGCCCAACAAGTGTTTTTATGATTAGACGAAAGAAGAGGTTTGGGCAAGGTACGAGTATACTCGTATGTGTTTGGACGAGAGAAAGGAAACAGGAGAAGGAGCGCTGGAAGGATGCAAATAAATAGAAGTTCATTTGGTAGCTGTAATGCTTTCTGCCAACGCTGCAAAATATATCAGGCTAAAGTGCTGCACAGCACTTGACGGCACACAAAAACGATGAAAATAAAACAGACTGAAAAAATGCTAACTCAATGAGAGTTATCTTCAAATTTAACGAATGCAATTACTGTTCAAATGGAAGCTATTAGGGTAAGTAGCGATGATATCTTGGAATAAATTTTGTTTTTCTAACGAACAAACAAACGACATAAGTAAAGAGGGTTATAAAGCATGAAAAAAGCTACTTTGAGTTATATAAGGGGTGAGAGAACGAGTCAGGACTAAGCAAATGGAAAATTTTAAGAACATTTACAATGTTAGGGGGGTGGGTGGCCTGTTGATGTTCAAATGTTTTTATACTGTACAAATAAGGATTAGTCTAGATGGTTTTATTAAATGAGCGAAACAAATTGATTTTAATAAAAGAAAATACATACTTAAGTGGTCTGTTTTGATTTAATTATCATGTCAAAATATTTTTAAAAACAAATGTCTATTTGAACGTGGGAAAAGCACTGATATTTGCATATAAGTCCTTTAAATTCTAAGTATAACGAATTTGATTACTCTCAGGCAAATAACATTCGTCTAGGCTGGTAGGTTTCCAGCCGGAAAAGGGAAGGCGGGAGTGATTGCTAGCTAAGGAACGATTTCTCTACTTTTCAATGATGGCCACTTTGAGTTACTTCAATTTCTGCCCATCTAGCTAAATTCTGTATCTGCCCATCTAGTTACATTTAAAGCACTCCTAACATCAAGTTTCCTGAACAAAACTACTCGGTGAGACGTTAACCGCATCAATATTGACGGGATGTGCTAGAAAAACCCACGCTTAAATCAAATTCATGTTTTCTGTTCCATGCTAGCCGGGGATCTGTAGAGTGCTATGCTCCCGCATAACTAGGTGCGCATGCCCAATCGATCTCAGTTCACTTCGTCTGAAACATAACTCCAAAAGTCGGTGTTGCTGCTATGAATAAGTTTGTGAAGGTATTTTCTGGTCAACTTATATGCTGCTAACGCATTGCATTCCTCGTCCTCGTATGCGTATATTACCACAACTAATGGTGCTCCCTTTAATGTTCAGCAATATCACTTAACCCTAAGTACTACGTATGTGTTCCCCGACGGGGTATTGAATGAGGTATAAGAGACCTGATAGTAGCTAGCACACAGAGTTGATTTAATCACATCTTTAGCTGTCAACTTTTTGCTCATTGGCAAATGTTTTACTAGAAGTATACCAATTACAAACAAATCAATAAAGCTCCTGACGACAAATTTTTTCACTTTTGTGAACGGACAAACTCTCCGCCTTTCACTTCACGCCCATAAGCGCCAGTAAATGCAGCCAAAATATTTAACGAAACATTACACTTCAGCCAATTGCATCGTATGCTATCATCAAACAATATATGTCATCATCAAGGCATAAGTCAGCCAATAGCATCGCATAGCATAAGTCAGCCACTAGCCTCGTGTGCGAGGTGAAGATAGGGGAAGTCAACAGCGGAGTATAACTTGTGAGTAAATGTAAGTCAGCCTACTGAAAGCTGCGAAGAAGAGAATGCTGCACACGATAGTCGGATAAAAGACTCTCCTTGCTCTTTTGCAAATTTCCTGTCCCTTAATTTTGCTGTGAAAATATCGCCTACTAGCTACAAGCAAACTAGACAAAGTGGGGATGAAAATATTTTCATAAATGAGAACACGCGCTCGCTCTTCAGCAATTTTTCGGGCAACTATGAGATACAGCTCAATATGTGATTTGACATATGCACTCAATTGAGTACTCAACAATCAGTAATGTTCTAACCTTATGCACCCCATATTGCTGCCGACGCGGAATTTTTTAGCAGCCTGAAATTTCTTTTTTAGCAGTCGATATACACTATTGTCTAGTTAACACTACAGATTTGCTGCAGTTTAGAGTTGTCTCCTGCTGAAAACCTCAACATACTTGAAGATGTAGTATACTGTGTAGTAGCCATTTTATTTACCCGTCACTTATTTCCAGGTCCCCACATCTCAAAACCTCAAGCCGTGCCCAGTAGCAGGTAGTACCAGCGGAACACGACCTGCTGACTCAGTTGCCATTCGCATGCAGCAGCGGTGCATGGGACCAGCTCCTGGTTCCTTAGTGAGACCCACGCTTGCTGGCATATGCATACCAGTGGACTCATCAAAAGTAAGTGGAACTATAGCCCACAGACCAGTTCTTCACTTCCGATAGTCACCAGCTATAAATACGAAGGAGCCTCTCCGAGCAAACCCTAGGGCAGGGCCCGGCCAACAACTCACGAGGAGTACCTAGCCACGAAGTCAAGCCCGAGCACTGGCGTGGAGGATGACGGGAGTTGACAAGGCAGCAGCTTCATAGCCTGAAGCAGGTTACCCGCCTCACCAACCATCACAGCAGCCGAGAGGGCGTTTTTGCGAAGGTAAGTCACAAAGCTTCGTCGGGGAAATAAGGCACAAATCAAGGTCCGATTGCATGATCAAGGCCGGCTTCGGGCTTTACCGGGCACGGGAACTACTTCATTGAGCAATCACAACAGAGCAATTTAAGATTAAATAAAAATAAATTAAACGCAAAGCGGGTAGGTTATTCGTCCAAATTGAGGGGACTGAGGTGAAAAAGTTAGGCTTTTAGATCGTTAGGTTGAATTCTGCAGGTGCTACTGGTGCAGGGTATCCCAAAAGAGGTTAGAAGGATCCTAAAAGACATTACAACACCATTTTTCTAACTAAAATTTGAAGATTTAAATCTTGTTATAAGGATGCACCTTCACAGATTATAAGCAAAGTTTACTGGTTATCACCGATTGAGTAGCTCTCTAGTATTCGGAATGGATTTTTGCAACCGCAACATTTGAAGGTTGGCATAATGTCAATGTTTGGCATAGTACTTTCCATCTTAGGGCATATTTTCAGAGCATGCTTCTCCTTTTAATTTGTTTAAGCATGCGCCATTCCATATTGAACTCTCTTCTGATTTAAACATGGTAATCTGTATTTGGGACAAAACCCTTCAAAGTATTGAACTTGGCTTAAGAGACAGTACATATTTGTATTGCGTTAAGCATATACTATACAAGAAAAAATAGTGCCATACCATATCCTGAAAAAACCATCTCTTTGATCATGCCCCTGGAATTGAAAATTAGTCCTGTTCCGAACACAGATAGTGGCAGTACTAGATGTTTCAGAGCTCTAAGCAGGCAAATTTTTGTCCCGATCCTGTTTGTTGGGTAGAAGCAAGTGATATATATGCTGCGGTGTAAGCTAACCCACTAGAAACAGCTCATTGCAGCACCAGTTTTGAACTTGGTCAGACCTTCCTTAAAAGTTCAGTACTACCCACTCTCTAGAACATGCTTACGATCACCTAATCCATGTTCCACCACACAACTATAATACAGTGATCTTTTACATGGCTTTAACCAAGATAAAGATTGTTTTTTAGAGGTGGGCAACTTTAAATTGAAATAAATTTTTAAAAAATGGTTTTAATATCAATAATGCATCGAATGCTGGCTTGTAATTGCTTAATTATAACTAGTTTATTGGCGTTGATATTTGGTCTTACATATCCTCAAAGAAAGTATGAAATATTCGACCTTATATGTCCTAAAGAAAGTAGTTTTTTACATATCCCCAAAGAGAGCAGTCTCTAAGAAGTACTACCAGTCTATCAAATTGCATGAATACGGTGGCTAGTTAACAGGACCGTTTCATGAAATTAATTGTTTATCAAAAATGTTTTTCTGTAAATTAACTGCATTGCGCGTTTTATGGTATGTGGCGTCATCCTGCTCAAACCAAATGTCAGCAAGATTAATGCCTTCCAATCAAGTTAGTAATCATGCATCAGTACTGCTCTCCGTTGGGTGTAAGATTGTAACCATCATTGTTTTGAAAGATATAGACCAATTATCTCACCGGCCCATGAAATGCACTAAACAGTGAGTTTCTCTGGATATAATGATATTCCGGTAACTATTTGTTGATAAAACCATTTATCCAAAAGTGTGCTTCGTTACTGAACAAAATTCGACAACAATATTAAACTGTGTTTTTCAAAATAAATTTGAGCATTTAGCAAACGTTGCTGTGATGTAAGTCTATTCATGATAAACTACCATTAAACTAACCTCAAAACAATCAAGAACCTTGACATCGAATGTCACCGGAATCAATGCTGCCATTTTCAAGATTTCCGCCTCTATAAAAAAAAACTTTCCTTAAAATAGCGTAGAGATATTCTTCTTTATCGTATTTTGCAGATCACCCCATCGATTCTCGTTATCGTTGTTGCCACACTACACTTCATCCTGGGTCTTAGCCTCCCATAGGAGTCGCCTGCAGCTTTTTTGGCTCATCAATCGCGTCTTCCATTTCGGAAACCTGAGTAACGATTTGCTGCCATCATTTTCCAAGTCAAGCCAGGTCTTTCTGGCTTTTCCAACTGGTCTTCGTCCACAGTGGAGACATTCGGCTCTTTGAACAATTCATTCAACTGTAGGTTGTACCACATTCGGAATTAATCTCTCCCTCATTTGGAACCTAAAATGCACCTCATGACTCACCGTTTGAAAGAGTTTGCAGTTACGGAGGCTTGAGTGAGGGTCCATGTCTTACAGTTGGAGCAGACGATAGGTCTTATTATAGATTTGTACATTTAGATTTTGATTTTCTGTCCATGCAGCTGTCTTTCAATATACCCAAAATGGCCCATCACCCTGCCTTAGTATGTTATGATCTTTGTATCAAACGCGTTTGCTAGCTGGTTATTGATTCTTAATTTCGAAGTTGTTCATGACAAAGTAGCACCACAGCCCCTCTTGGGCCTTTGCTTCCTAAAAAGCGCGCCTTCAACTGTCACGGTTCATTGACCGCATTCTCTAAATTTTGATTCTCACTGATTAGTAGCTCTGCTAGTTTCGTTTCACTGTCGAACTAATTCTTGAACTATTCTTCCAAATTTTGATAAGAAATCGTTCAAGTTTATACAAAAGATGCAAAGTTTCTTTCATAAGCACATTGCAACCGCCATTTCATTCCAGCTTGAAAAATTTTTCTGAATGCTTAGCCGATTAAATTTATTCACTCTTTAAATTTTTATGAAAGTTGGAAAAAATAAAAGTGCCCAGGTCTATTTGAAATACGTATCAACCATCAACACACGTTATTGTTGCTGTAACTGCATACAATTGAATTGCTATACCTCACGTGATTATGATTCTATTTCCATAAAAAAAATCTTATATTAATGTTTATTATAAATTTCTCTAGAGAAATATACCTATTGCGGAGAGTATCTTATATATATATATATATATATATATATATATATATATATATATATATACATATATATATTGTATATATATATATATATATATATATATATATATATATATATATATATATATATATATATATATATACATATATATATTGTATATATATAATATATATATATATATATATATATATATATATATATTGTTAAATGTACAACTAATTCTGCGAGCTACTGTCCCAAGTGTTTTCACAACATCATGATCAACAAAAGAATGTACTAGAAAACCCGCCAAACATGATCAACATCTGCAAGTGACGTCACTGCCCATTCAGTATTGCTTGAATATTCTAGGTAGTGCGCCAATGTACGAGAAATGGATTGAATGACTAGAGACCCTATATAAAGGCGAGCTGAATGAATGGGGGGATCATTACAACCGTGATAGTAAAAATCACGATAGCAAAACTGCGATAGTGTGGAGTGGGAATTAAAAAGCGGTGTTGATTGAGTAATAGTGAAAGGATTTTCGTGATATAGGCAGTGGAAATATAAAGTTGATGGACAAGTGATAGTTAGATCATAAAGTAAAATTGTAAAATAGTGAAACTAATAACTGTGCATTCGTTTAAATAAACTCTTTTAACTTAATTTGAAAGACTTTGCGTTTTCACTTTCCCGGACATTTAAATTATTGGCCGCGAACCATAACATGCGGCAATATATATATATATATATATATATATATATATATATATATATATATATATATATATATATATATATATATATATAATATATACATATATTTATATATATATATATATATATATATATATATATATATACATATATATATATATATATATATAGATATATATATATATATATATATATATATATATATATATATATATATATATATATATATATATATATATATATGGGATATAACGAAATTCGTGACCACGCTAGAGGTTGCAATTTTGCTCCGATTTTCACCAAAATTTTCAAGAAAGGTGTATTGAGTATAAATCTCGGTTTACCCTCCGAGTTCACATGGGGTCAATTTGACTGCAGACGCTACTTTGGCCTGCGGGAGAGTGGGGGTATTATGGGCTTCTATGTATATTTTAGAGTCTTGACTATAAGTTTACATAGTTTGTTTACCTTTAGAAGACGTTAGTTATTGTTGAGAAACCTTTGAAATCAGCCTGGGGTCAATTTGACCCCATTGTGAACTCAACGTCAATTTTGAGGTAAAAATCGATTTTTTTTACTTTATAAATGGAAAGATTAATTCAAAAAGACAAAAAAAGTTTGAAAGTATTTTTTTTTTTTCAGCAATATGGAATATAATCTGCGATCTGGTGTGCGTAATCGTTTGTTGGCTGAAGACAGCGGTGATGATTTTGGCGGCAGTGGTTCCTTCGAAGACGACCACGTCTCTGGGCAATCAGTATCTGATTATGAACTTTTTGAATGATCAGAAAATTATGATGTGGAGAATTCAATTCTCAGTGAACGCCTTTCAACAGCGTGAAAATACAGCCGCACGAGAAAGACCAACATCAACATTGATCAGTAAAAATAAGACAAAGTAGAAAATGGGAGCTTGTAAAAGCTTATCAGGTTGGAATATATAAATATGCAAAATAAAAACTTTCTTTTTCAGGGACACAGGGCTCATTTTTCTTTATTCTGTTATGTCATGAGAGTTTCCACGTAAATTTTTAGCCAAAAATATTATAAAATGAAAAAGTTACGATTTTTTATGTAAAAATGCTAATTTTTGTTTTTTCAGGTTGTTCGCGATTTTTTTTAGGTACGCTAAGGACATTTAAGGCCTCTCTAATGTATGAGAATTACTGAAAGAGCTTTCAAGCTATTTCTGAAAATTTTTTCAAACTAATATTTGTAGTGGGGGCGATACTGTATACGTTCAAAGACGGTTGGGGTCAAATAGACCCCATATGTACTCGATGATCGAAAAAATAGGTGTGTACTCGGAGGGTTAAGTTCGTGAACCAGTTATATCGGCCAGGCGAAAACAAAATGGCGGCCATTTTAGACGAAAAATCGTGATTTCTGTTATGAAGTATAGCTCCGATTTGGATGAAATTTGGTACAAATGTTCACTGATGTATGTGATGGATCTCACAATAAAAACTCCAAAGTCGGTATGGCATAAACAAAATAGCGGCCGCTCAAAGGTTGAATAACGTACAAAATTTTGTTGTTGGAGTTTTGACCAAAGCTTTCAAACAATGTTAATGAAATTTAGTCGTTTGATAATAGCTATAAGTATCTAAAGAGTTATGTAAAAAAACTGGAGGTTAGTCTTTGATTTTTTGGTGATCATGCATGTGCAGGTTTCAATATGGCGGTCATTTAGTTACGCGTTTTTTCAGGTTTCTGTAGCCCTCTAGTGGTCACATTTTTCAACGGATTTTGATGAAGCTTGAGATTATGGATCTCTGGACTATGTTCTTGTATTACGCAAAAAGTCATCAAGATCGAATGAAACGTAAAAAAGTCGAAAATTTAAAACGTAATATTTTTAGCTGCCATATTCACTTAAAATTGAATACTTTTGCCCTGTCTAGAGTGAAACTCCTACTTGAACGAGATTTGGCACATTGATTGATGAAGTCCTAGTACGCAAAGACTTCAAATAATCCAAAATCAATGCATTCATTCAAAATGGCGGCTCCCGATAGTCTAAAGGCAAGCACAATTCGCTATTTTAGCAGCAACTGAAATAATGAATTTTCTTCATATTAAATGACTTAACTTGGAAGTATTTATAAACCAGGCCATTTTTAAGATATTGTAAGATATTTTTAACAATTCCCTTAAAAAATTATAAAATCACGACTTGTATGTCCGTCCGTTTGTTCGTGCGTCATAACAAGTTTTCTCGCAAACCACATGAGCTAGAATGAGGAAATTTTCTACGCAGGTTAAAAGTGGTGCCTCTTGAAATCTGCAGTGCAAGATAATATTTTAAAGTATATAAGGGGGGTCTCCCCATACAGGGGGAAGACTTAAAAATTTTTTTTATTTCTGTAGCCCTCTAGTAGCCAAGTTTCTCAACAGATTCCGGTGAAACTTAAAATTACAAGTTATTAAGGCAAGTTAATTTAATTTAATTATGCAAATCGAATGACAAATAAAAAAGTCGAAAATTTACAGCTTAATATCTTAGCAGCCGTTTTCAATAAAAATCAAAATGACGGCCCCTGATAGTTCAGAAAAGAATTGAAAATGTATAGGTGCTGATTCAACTTTTATGGAAATCTTTTGAAATTAACTATTTGAGCTTTTTAAGCCTTTGTGTGGTAACCTGTGCGAAACGTGTAAAGAGCAAATGTGAGAAGGGTGAAACCTGTATTTATATGCTTACAACAATTTATTATCCGGCAATTTTCAGTATGTAATCCATACGTGAGGAACTCAATTTAGTTAGCAAAATATTTGCACCTCTATAAACGGTCTCTAAAAACGAACGTCGGCAGATTCTTTTTATATTAATTCATACCCATGTGGTACTACAAAAATTGCAGTAAGAAGTCTAATAGTAGGTAAGCCAAATTTTTTTCGAAACCTAACGCTACATACGAGAAATTTACCTTTCCGGCTGGTGCTGCCAACGGGGATTTTTAAAAAATTTGCTGTTAGAAGTTCAACATAGGTGTAACCAAATTTTCGTTGACTTTAAACAAGCATATGACAGTATTTATCATAACGTACTGTACCAAACAATGCTTTGCTTTAGCATCCCAGCCAAATGAGTCCGTTTTACCAAAATGACAATGACGTCGACGACCTCCCAAGGCTACATCGATAACCAACTCACCGATGCCTTTGACACAAATATCGAACTAAACCAAGAATATGGGCTGGCCCCATTGCTATTCAATTTGCCTCTGGTGTACGTCATAAGAAAGCTACCTGTCGATACACGAGGTACATTACTATACAAGTCGAGCCAAGTAGTAGCCTATGCGGGCAATATCAACATTTTGTCACGGCCATCAATAGCAGCCAAAGAACTCTTCCTGAAACTCGCCAGTGAAGCAAAACTAGTTAGGCTACAAATCAATGAAAATAAAACAAAGCTCATGACGCAGTCAAGAAAAAAATACTCCAATTACACAAAATAACATATCACACTTGGCGAATACAGTATCGGAAATGTGAGGAAATTTGTATATTTAGGTGCCAAAATAATGGGAACCATTAATGAAAGAGACGAAATACGTCGAAGAATACAGCTCGCAAATAAGATATTTTTTTCAGTTTTGAAGATCTTAAAGACCAGCTGCATTCACAGAAAAACAAAGTACTTAGTATAAAAATTTTTGGTAAGACCTGTGTTATGCTATAAGTGTGAAACATGGACCCCAACCCAAGCGTCTGCTAATATATGAATGCCTTTAAGCGACGGCTCCTGGAGAATTCGACACAACCATGAGCTGTATGAAATTTTTGACGAGCTTGAGGTCTCAACGATTCTAAGACTGCGGAAGCTGCAATGGGCTGGCCACATGGATCGTCTGGACAAACAACGTATTCCCAAAAAGGTATTCGTTGGGAGAACTGAAGGCCGGTGACTAGTGGTGAAACCAAAGAAACGCTGGTCTAACTCGGTCGACGGAGACAGTTTATTGCTTTTCGAATTTCAAAATTAAAGGACGCGATCAATGGATCGAGACAGTTGGAGGTGCTTTTAGCAGGAATTGAAGGCCCGAGAAGGGCTATATTGCTATGAAGAAGAAGAAGATTAAAAATTTCAAGACGTTTAAAGCTACCGTTTTCATATTATGTTAAAAAATGTAAAAGCTACAAATCCTAATGTAATTAACACAACTGAGCAAATTTAGTTTTCTGAGGTATTTGCTGCCCTTGTACTTCATTTCCATGATTATTTTCAGATCTTTTGGCTCAAAGGTGTCCAATCGCGAAGAGGGAGGGGACACAGAACGTGGATAAATTTTGCATCCCTCTGAACCTCCTGATGCATGAAATGATTTTTTAATTCAGATTCAAAAAGTTCGAATCAAGACCTTACATTTGATACCCCTTCTGACCCCCTTTGATTGAACAATTTTGTTAAGGGCTACTTCGTTATAAAGGGGGCCCCCGTTAAAAAATTATGAAATGTTTTATGTCTTTAAATTTTGAGGGAAAATCACATTTGACCATTTCACAAAGTTTGAGTTTTCGAACTTATATAGTTTCTGAGGAAACTTGCTGTGACGCATGGGCAGGCGGAAATGTTAAAGCAACTAATAAAATTAAATCGTTAAAAGAAAAATTAGTAACATCGCGCCGTAAGCGAGCCTTAAAATTACGAAGTGAAAACGAAAAAGGACCGAGATTGAAGTTATAGTGGTTCTAGGGAAGTTGTGTATAATGCTACTGCTCCACCTGCGCCTTAACGCGTTAATTAATGCGTTAACAATCACATCACACAGATGTGGCCAACAGTTTAGTGCGCTAATTGGGATGTGGCATTGTTAATGACGTTAGACGTTAAGCGATAACTGGGGTGGCGGTTTTTCCGACACATCAAAGGAATTTAGCGCGCTACATTGGGCGTTAATCTGTGTTGGCTACATCTGTGCATGTGCAGTTTTCTATATGAGCAGTGTATCGTGTGTGTACGTACCATTTATTTATTGCTCAGAAAATGGAATGGTCGAACGAAAAAGTTATAGAATTTTTAGAATTATTTGCAATGGAATCGAGCCTTTGGGATCCCCGATCGAAATTACATAAAAACCGCGGAGCACAAAGTGATGCATGGCGACGTATCATCCAGTCACTTTCATTTGAAATTTCATTGGATGCATTAAAAGCCAAAAAAGAGTCTTTAATGGGGTATTATCGTATCCATTTGAATAAATTGAAAAAATCAAAGAAATCAGGTGTCGGCACTGACGACATCTATAAAACTAATTGGTTTGCATTTGGTCTAATGGATAGTTTTTTGAGACCTATCTACGTAACAAACTCAATCATAAACACCGAGGTAAGTTAAGAAAATTATTTATTTGAATGAAAGAAATCAGTGTTACATTTTTCCTTATAATGAATTGACAAAATATTCTGCGAAATTATTTCTAATTTGCATAGCTGACATGGAAGAACGTCTAGCAGAGATGTTTAGTGGCCTAAGGGCGCTAGAATTGAGATCTATCTCTTCTCTCCATCTCCCAGGTGCTAAAATATTTCCTCCGATTCCAATAGTGTCCAAAAATCCTGATGGAGTGTAAACATTTCTTGAGGTCACACTATTCCGTAAGAAATTATGTAGCAATGCACATGACATGACGACTTTTGATGCTAATTGTGGTTGCAGTGACATAGGTTTTCTGAGCACCCGAAAACGGGCAGACATAACGCCAAATGCATTTTCTACCATAATTCGAGCTGACGATAATTTTCGATTAAAGTTTCTTTTTTCACTACCTTCTGCAGGTTCACCAGGGTAAGGTTTCATTAAATTTTCATGAAGTGGGAATGCATTATCCGCGACAAAAACATAGGGCAGCTCCAAATTTGTCCCAGGGATTGGTGTAGATTGTGGCAGATTTAAGCTATTTGTATATAGTTTTTCATATAAAATAGTATCCAATATCACAAAACATGAAACAGAAATTTCTGTCTACTGCAGCCATCAATACAATGCTAAATGAATTTTTGTAGTTAAAATAGTCAGAACCCGAGTGTATTGGTGCAATTAAAGCTACATGTTTCCCATCAATGCTGCCCACACAATGAGGAAATATATCTTGGAACTGGGCTTCTTTTTGTAACCACTCACATTCATTGATGGGCATCTGAAATACAAAAATAAGGTTTATTTTTATTTTAATCGTTTCAGTCAACTTCAGAAGAAAACAGTGCAGAGGAAAATTCATGTTTAAAAGACTCAATTGAAAATGAATCAGTTCCTGAAAGCCTATTCCCTACAAACTGCTCATCAAATAATAAAGCCACATCAACATCTGTACATCCAGTGAAAAAGTTCAAACAACCTTATAGTGTAAAAACCAAAGTTACAACTGCTACTGAGATTACCAACGCTGAGAAGCAAATGAATGAAGCCTTTGGCTGTTTGAAGGCTATAACCGACAAGAAAAAAGAATTGGATGAATATGATTATTTTGCTGGTATGATTGCATCCAAAATACGAAAAATTGAAAATATTGGTGATAGAGAACAATTAATGAACTGTATTCAAAACCTTACTTACGAATTTTACGTTAAAAGTCGAAATAGTAATTTATCAGCCCACACAGTTACATCTGCACATTCTACTCCTATAAGCGAGACATCTACATCCCCAAATCTGCAACAAACATCGCAGCAACAACAACAGTATACGATGTCAATAACCAACGACGGGTCCATTCAAATACTTAGCAATGAACAAGTACTTCCCCCTTATGCTGAAAACCCATGAAGAACTCTATCTAGCCTCAGACTATTCTTAATTGACCTGATTTTTTTATTTTTGTTTTACTTATATTACCTGAATTTATTATGTTTTTGAAAATTTTAACAATAAATTTAATAACTATATTCTTTTGGTTCTGTTTACTTACCTTGAGCATATTGTCTAAAGTTGCAATTAGTGCAGCGCAGACTTCTCTAATAATTTTTGAGATTACTTGGTGAGATATTTTAAATAAAAAATGTAAGCTTCTAAAGCTGTCTCCTGTTGCTAAGTACCGAAGAGCTAATGCCAGACGAACTTTGGCAGGAATTGCTTTTCGGAATCTAGTATCTGTTTTGGATATCAGTGGCTCAACTTTTTTTAACAGAACTTCAAAATCAGTGGGCGACATTCGTACAAAATTGTAAAATTCTATTGCATTCTCAGCCATAAGATCTGAGAAGAATTCCGCAGATGACTTTCTAAAATGAGTAAAATATTCAAGCTGTATGATCCATGGTGTATTGAAAACAGAAAGGATACAACTTTCTCGATAAAAACACTTACTCTGTTCGACGGCGATGCATTTGAATCATCCACCATCTTCGTTTCATTTTCTGCTTTCTAATATTTTTCCGCTTGAGAACACGTACATAATTATTAATTGTACTCATATGATACACTAGAGCAGCAGCTTGCACTTCCATACCGAACATATTTAGCGCACTAATTCACGAAGAAATAACTTTTGTAGCCGGACTTCGTATGTGTAGCCACTCGTTTAATGCGTTATTTTTTAACGCGTTAATTAGTGCGCATTAAGGCACAGACACTAACACTAACATTAACGCAGGTGGAGCAGTAGCATAAGGAAAATTAAAAAACCACTTTAGCATGAACGAAAGGAACGTTAAAAGCTGCCGAAGATTTACTAGCTCGATCTAAAGAAAAGAGCGAAATAAAACAAGGCTAAAGGAATAATCTTGTTGTGAAGATTAAATAGGAAGTATTTATCCAGGAATATCCTTGGAAATTACAAGCAAGGTATATTTAAAAATATTAGGCAATCACTATAACAACAATAAGCGATGCGAAATTTGAAGGGTAGGGAACGGGTAAATTTTCGTTGCACGGGCTCTAGGATATTAATTAGGTAGCGCTGGTATGGACTCAAAATTGAAAACAATACTCGAACTGGCAATAAGCTAAGGAGAAAACCCAAAGAATGTAAGAGGAGATATTTGCAAGGCCTTTTAAAGACCTAAGAATAAAGTCAGCCATTCTAGAGGCCTTAAAAACTATGATTGGGACATGTTGATCAAAGCGTAGATTACAATCAAAAATCACAAAAACATCTTCTTGAGTAGTTAGAACTCCATCTTGAAGCAAATAATCAAACAAAGTAAAAACAAAAAAAAATTGACTAAAACGTTATGTTTATTTAATAGTCAATTATTTTGTTGACTAATATATTTATTTATTTATTTTTCTTATTCAGCACTACAGCCCCTTTCGGGCCTTCGCTTCGAAATAGAGTATCACATTATCTTGATCGAATGTATCGGCCTTTTTTTTTTTTTTTTTTTTTGTGGTAGGGAGGTGAAGGCATTTATGCCCGCCGAGTCTGGCAGTGTGGGACTCCCATGGAGGATACCTTTGGACTACCCACTAAACACCTCCCCTGTCAATCTGAGAACCTAGCCTGGAACCGTTTGACACATTACTTCGGGCCAGGTCTCGTTTTGTTACGCCGTGGGGCGCCTTCAAGCTGGGGAGTCCCTTTCCTAGCGGGAGGGGAGGGGGGAAGAGGAATTGCCAGAAGAGCGATCCCCCAGCCCCAGCGCCTCCGGCTGCTGTGAGTCCCTTTTATATTTTAGGACTGCCCGAGCATAATGTGCCACCTGGTTCCATTTGTCAACCGATTCGAGCATCACCGCAACTATATTATCCGGGGTGAGCTCTCCCGTCTCCCTGTAGAGTTCCCTTCGCAGCCTGGCCCATTTCGTACACGCAAAAAATGTGTGACAGGCATTGTCCTCCTCTCCTGGGCAAAACCGACAATCGGGAGACCGTGACTTGCCGATCTTGTGCAGGTAAGACTGAAAACACCCGTGCCCGCTCAAAAGCTGGGTCAGATAGAAGTCAGTCTCACCATGCCTTCGATTTAGCCACGGTCTCACATCCGGGATGAGGCGCGCAGTCCACCTTCCCTTCGTGCAATTCCTCCAAGACTGCTGCCAATCGTTGAGCGAGCGTTGTCTCTCCTCGCGAACAACGATCTCCCTCGCATCCTCGTTTCGGCGCAGGTAAATAGCGCGGCGCTCTCTAGCAAGGGGGGCGACAGGTATCACGCCTGCAATCACTCTCACCGCCGAGTCGGAGACTGTTGGATACGAAGATGCAATTCTCAGTGCTCCTCTTCTCTGTACCTGTGCCAATCGTTTTCGGTATACCTCCTTGCTGAGAGCGTCGCCCCATACCTCTGCTCCGTACAGTAGCACTGACCCTACAGCACTCATCAAGAGGCGTCTTCTTGATGGGCTGGGTCCCCCTACGTTGGCCATAAGTCGACTCAGGGCCGATATTCCCGAAGCAGCCTTCTCAGTCGTTGCCCTGATTTGCTCAGAGAAACTCATCTTCGAGTCGATCAGTAGCCCCAGGTACTTCACCGCTGGCTTCGATTCGATCTGTATATCTCCAATACTGATGTATCGGCCTTAGGAAAGGTGATATGGTCAGTACCACGCTTTGGCCGTGTGTTTGTCCACCCAGTTGTGATATGTTCTGACGTCAAATCAGTACGTTTCGTAACTGAATAGGTTCATAGCCTGTTCGAAGAATCACTCGAAAGAAATCTCTTTGTTACCAACGAGACTCGAATCAGGGACAGTCGGCTTTTAATGCGAGTACTCTAACTACTACAGCACGCGGACTACTTTTGTTATTATTAATTACTTTGCTTATATAGGGTTACCTATTAGGGAAATAACAATTTCGTAGCTTTATATAAACGTACTCTTAAACTTTTTTAATAAACTTTCAGTGTTAAAACGTTAGCTAAAGTCAACGTTTCATCATAGTAAAGTTCGCGAACCAGCAAAGTTTGAAAATTATTCAAAATTACTACCAAAGTTCTGAGTCGGTTTCATCGAAAAATTATCTTCAGCGATGAAACTTATTTCTGGCTCAATCGTAACAAAGCCATTGAGCCATTAGCGACATCGTTGAAGATGAAGCAAAATATGTATTATCGGTCAGCAACAAACCACATGTGCCTCTTGAGATACCGCAGTACACGCAAAATATTACTGTTTGGTGCGGTTTTCATGCCGGAGGTATGACGATAGTTTTGCTGTCGCTGCAGCGCCTCTTGCCGGAGATGGGAGCTTAAACCACTGTGACTCGCACCATCGGGACCCCAGGCTCGGTTGGGAGGGGCACGACGTAGCATCAACTCCAACGGATACCCCAACTTTCTTGTCATTGACAACTTCTTTTGGTAAGGGAGAAGCTAATTAAGATCACAATCGATTAATTCTTTTGAAAACTAGCAAAGTTTTTTTTCTGCAGCTTCTCTTCCATTTGGGCCTAGGCCTTATGCATCCTGCTTTTTTTCATGCCATCAATTTTCATGCTTGAAATAAGTTGTAGTATACCTTATGCTGGGAAAACAAGTTGGGTGAACAGACCTACGCTCATGTCAGAAGGGTTTTGTATTCAATTTTCAAAATGCAGTCACCACATTGAATAAAGTCAAGAAGCATGTCAATGACGACGAATTTAGACTTCTGAGGTTTTTGTTATTGTTATACTCATAAATATCTCCCTTGATAATTATTTCAGATGTCCATTCGCGAGAGAGGAAACACATTTTTCATGTATTTCCTCCCTGTGCCCCCACTGAAGCAAAAACTGACAGTTTAAGAACTGTTTTGAAAAGCTCCCATGAAAACTTTCATTTCATACTCATATCGGCTACGTTTGATGAATTTTTTTTCAGGACCACTCTCCTGTACTTTTATCATCGATTAATAGCCAATTTTTTCGAATCCTAGAGTTGTTACAAAGCCCTTTTGTAAGAGGCTCCCTCCCACCTCCTTGACTTGTTTCACTTATGAGTATTAATTGTAGGTACTCAGCTTCAGTCATTCATTAAATTGAATCAAGTGTTCAAAGCATGCACCTTAAACGTTGAAGTTGGGAAAAAATAACTCAAAATTATTCAATCTTCGCATTTAAAACAGCCACTATTTTGTTTTACGATTACTGATACCACTAGCTGAACTGATTCTCAAAGTTATTCATGACACCTATCATTCCTGAAATTTTCAGGCAATTCCTAGCAAAACTGTAGTTTCTGAGTCGGTGAAAAGCGCATGTTGTTCCATAGCCATATGTTGCCATACTAATACATGCAGCGCATATTGTTCCATAGTAAGACAGGAAAATTCAAGCCGCTATAACTTCGCTAAATATGATTCAATCTTTATGAAGCCTGCAGGGTTGATCAATCTTATTAATAGTCATCCGTGTACTGAATTTCATTGAGTTTAAGGGTACCATTAAGATTTTATTCAAGAAAACATAAAATCCATAAATCATACTATTACTAACAAAGTTGAGTGAATTGCGACTTCTCACGTATTTGTTGTTGTTGTACTCATCAAGGCCTACATTATTGATTTTTTTCAGATTTTTCGGATGGAAGGTGTCCAATCGCGAGGGGAGGGGGCACAAATTTTTCGTGTATTTCCCCTCCCTGTGCGCCCCTCGAAGCAAACTTTGCCAAATTAAGACCTGTTTTGAAAAGTTCTCATCAAGACCTTTCATTTGATACCCATATCGGCTACTTTCAATGAAATTTTTTTTTCGGGGAGTCACTCCCCTACATGGGGAGACCCCCCTTAAATACCTTATAAAATTTTTTAGTAGTTGAACTTTGAAGAGATCACCACTTTACTCCTACATACAAAATTTGATGCTTCTACTTAAGTAGTTTCCGAGAAAAACTGCTGTGACACACGGACGGACGGACAGACAGACGGACAGACGGACAGACAGGACGCAATTTTAGAAGGGTTTTGTAAAATTATTTTATAAAACCCTAAAAAGAACTTGCTGCATGACACTCCAAACAGCTAGCTGCAAGCAAACATACGCATCTACAGGCATGAAATTTCTAGCAGAGCTCTTCTATCTAGCTTGATGTAGAAGCATTCCACCGCTGTTGTTTTTTACGGACCTGATAACCAGACTGAGCCTGCCCCGCACCGTCAAAGCGTCTGCTAACCGGTATCTGGTGCTGTAGTGGTGGTGGGGGTCTAGGTAAAGGGAACTAGGCTGCAGCAGTTGCCTCCAAGCGCTTGGAGAGATAACATCGAGCGAGAGCGAGGTGCGTGTTCAGTAACGTCGTCGGAGTGAAAATGAAGCGTACAATCGAGCAACCGAATCAGAGTTTTTTAACCACATTATTACAGGAGACGAGACGTGGGTTTTCGAATAAGATCCTGAGACGAAATGGCAGAGTTAGGAGTGGCATTCACCGGCGTCACCACGACCGAAAAAAGCGCGCATGAGCAAATCGAAGGTGAAGTCGATGCTCATTGCTTTCTTTGACGTGAAAGGCATTGTTCAGTTTGTGCCACCCGGCCAAACTGTAAACGGCCAGTACTACAGAGAGGTGCTCCTTCGACTAACCGCCCGGGTTCGCCGAGTCCGTCTGGAGATTGCCGATTCCTGGATCCTCCATCACAACAATGCTCCGTCGCACACCAGCCTGCTCGTCACCGAGCAGTTGGCCAAACAATCGAGGGCAACGTTGCCACAACCTCCTTATAACCCGGATATGGCACCAGCGGACTTCTTTCTGTTCCCCAAGATCAAGAGACACCTTAAGGGGACGCGGTTCGGGACTCTGGAAAACGTTCAACGTGCTACGACGAGGGCTCTAGATAGCATCGAGGTTGCCGACTTCCAGGGAGCATTCGGGGATTAGAAAATCCGGTATCAGCATGTTATCGACTCCAATGGGGACTGCTTTGAAGATTTTTAAAGAAAAATTGTACATATTTTGCCAATAAAATATTTCCTGAGGTCAGTCCGGTTACTTATTATTCAGACCCTGTACATAACTTCAACTCCACGTTAGCGTTTCTCTTTTTCCCAACAAATCATACATTCGCGTTTACATTTCAACCGTGCCGGCATCTATTGTTTTAGTATCTGAACACAAACCCATGGATTTTTTAAAAGTAATGGTGAAAAACATGATTGATTTACGCAGAGAAAATTTGTTTGCTCCCTTGAAGCAAGCTCCCAAACGATTATGCCTGAAAAGCTCCAACATATTGAGCTAGTGCTTAGATGGCAACTAAGTTTGCCCTAATACCTGTATCTTTTTATTGATTTAGTATATACGAGTAGATCAAATTACTATGGAAGACCACTATTAATCATAGAGTATAATCATTCAAAAGCTAGGTCTAAAATCAGTCAGCAATTACTGTGGGGATCAAGAGGATTCGATCTTTCCAGAAAATTAGCTTATATTACAATGTATTTGGGGCAACTTTATATAAAACAAGGGGTATTTCTTACATATTTGACAAAAGTTTTCCAAATCATAAATTAGAAAATTGGAAGGTAAAACAAAGATGATGGTTTGAAGGAAAGTATTGTGGAATGCATTGAATGCCTTAATTTCTCAATTGATCCGTTGAAAAAATGCATTACATGCAACTGCTTTAAATCACTTACTGAATACTGCCCTAAATATTCAAGCAATTTAAATAACAGGATTTAATACAAAACTTAAAAATTTGATATATCTCTTAAAAGTTAATTGCTTCCAATATTCTAAAAAATTTAGAATAAAACTCATTTTTGATAATTAATCATCTCTTCCCTCAAACTACGAGTATATAGTCAGTCAACAAGTACTATTCAAAATATGATCCTCTTGACAACAAGAAAATTTTGAAAAAATTATCATGTTCGCTGATTAACACTTTTTCACTGCCACATAACCAGACGTTTCTTCAAAAGATCAATGACTGTAACATGAGCTGGGTTAAATCGGCTGCACACTCCCTCTTACCAGTTCAGATCCTGTATCACAGAATCCAAGTAAGTTGAGAAGTAGAAGAATAAGTGGTTGGTTGACTGACTCGTTCGTAAGGTTCCTTGATTACGCGTACGTTGAACACATAACGAACATGTGTGAAAGAAACTTCCGCTTCGAGATTAGTTTTCTCCAACTTGCACATATGGCAGAAGTGTGCAACGGCAAATACTCCTTAATTCCATCCATACCGTCGTCAATGAAACGAAGTCTTTAGGACACGCAAGGAACGTTGGATGGAATCAGACTTGTGCTGTACACGTAGCAGCAAATCAGTGTGGCGGCAGGACTTGCAGAATAAACTTCAAATAAGACCTAAGCAAAGAAAAGGATTCTTCTTTGATCCATTCATTCATCGTCCATACAACTCATCTTCATCGTCGACGACTGTATTTGTCGAAAAGTTGTCGGAACTTGTATTTGAAGAAGTTTTTGAGTTATTCAACCTGAAACCCGATAATGAATTGAGTTGAAGCTTCAGGTTGAATAGACCAGCCCTGTATCTAATCCTATTCAACTTTTGAAATTTGAGATCAACTGTATTGTGCAGTGAGAGACGAAAGAGAATGGGAAATTATTTAAAACATAATGTAGAGTACTCAAGTGTCAGAAAAGTTGATCAAATAAGTTTTAACAAGCTGCGATGTTGAAATGTAATGCCAAAGTTGAAGCTGGGTTAGAAGTTAAGAGCGCACTCCAACAAGTTAATAATCAGACCTGAAGATTGAGTGAGATAGTGTTTGTATCAATGAATAGGATGCTTTGAATTGAAGAAAACTATTGAGAATAATTAACAGAAACATGAATGCGAGGAAACGCATTCTTCAGAAAATGAATAAATTAGATATTTACATTAACTCATAAAACTCTTTTGAAAGCATAGCCTACCGGTCCGTCTTTCTACATGTGGGTTATATTGGTTTTTATATGATATTATGGCAGCCAAAAGCCTGAGTAGGCAAAAATTTACTGCTTCTTGAAAGTCTTGCATAAAAAGGTTTTCCAATGTCATACAGGGTTTTCTAATAAGAGGTTTTATTTTGATATTAAAAGGAAAATGCCATTTTTTAATATAAATGATCAAATGTCTATTTTATTATAAAGAAGAAGGTATGCCGTTGATAGTATAAAATAACATCAGGCAAATTACCACCATAACCACGCTTACAGGACCATATCCTTTTCATGAAATTTTCCATAACCAAATCGCAAATTAGCTGCAGTATGTCCTCGATAGCCTCACGAATTCCATATTTGAGGTCTTGAATTGACGCTGGGTTGTTGGCGTAGACCTTCTCTTTCACGTGGCCCCAAATGAAGAAGTCACAAGGTGTTTAATCACAAGATCTCGGTGGCCAATTGTGAGCACCTCTTCGAGAGACAACACGGTCCGGAAACTTTTACTGTAAAAGATCAATGCTTTCGCTGCTTGTGTGGTATGTGGCGGCGTCTTGTTGAAAGCAAACGTTGTCCAGATCAACACCATCCAATTCCGGCCATAAAAAATCATTAATCATATCTCGATAGCGCAATCCATTTGCCGTAACTGTTGCTCCAGCCTCATTTTCGAAAAAGTAAGATCCAATGACTCCGCCAGACCACAAACCACACCAAACAGTCACACGTTGAGGATAGAGAGGCATTTCAACAATAATTCTTGGGTTTTCCAAGCTCCAGATGCGACAATTTTGCTTGTTGGCAAAGCCACTGAGGTGGAAGTGGGCCTCATCACTCTAGATAATTTTTCGATGGAGTTCCGGATCAGTTTCATGCATTTGAAGGACCCAATCAGCAAAGACATGACGTTGTTGATGATCGACCGGCTTGAATTCTTGTGTTAACTTAACTTTATATGCCTTAAGACCCAAATCTTTATGCAAAATACGGTGTAATGACGTTTGTGCAATGCCTACTTTCAAAGAACGACGAGGAATTGACAAACCTGGCTTTTCTTCAACACTTTCAGCTACAGCAGCAATATTCTCGGCTGTTCTTGAGCGATCTGCACGGGTTTTATTCTTCACATCACTAAGTTGTCCCAAGAGCTCGAATTTCACCAATTTCTGTATTGCGGTCCGACAAGGTGCTTCACGACGACCCAAAAATGCTAGAGTTTTACGAACTGTCTCTGTCAAATTTTCATCATATTTATAGTAAAATTTAATGATTTCAATGCTTTGTTGAAGCACGTATTGTTCATTTTCAATAATGGCGTAGTTTTTACTTTTCAAATGTCATAAAATGACAGCTTTAAAAGTGACATCTACGGAAATATCAGGCTATTCAAAATAACACGTCTTATTGGAAAACTCTTTATGAGTAAAGAGCAGTTTCTTTATACAAAAAGGTGACCTTTAAACCAATTTATCCTATAAGTTTTGGCGTAATTTTACATTGAGTATGCATGTTACGGAGTATTGCTAAGTATATTAAATTCGCGATAGCCACGAGGGGATCTTTACGCAATCAGCCGCGAATAAACGCAAACCTCACGAGCAGAAAGTGTAAACAGAAACTACGGGTCCTCAAAGACGGCAAACAGCAAGTTCAAGTCGTTGGTTTGGCTGAAGAAGTGGTCGATAATGTAGATGAAGTTTTGAAATTGATTCAGCATGGAAACAGCACTCGAACATCAGAACAGACATCTGCCTATTCAAATTCATCACGTTCTCGTGCAGTCTTCCAGATTGTGCTGCGGCCACCAGGTTCAGCACGAATACATGGCAAATTTTCGCTTATTGATTTAGCTGGCAATGAACGAAGAGCCGATAAGTCGTCAGCCAATCGACAGACACGTACGGAAGGAGCAGAAATCAATAAATTTCTATTGGCACTTAAAGAATGCATTCGCGCCCTGGGCGAACAAAGTGCACATTTACCATTCCGAGTATCAAAACTTACCCAAGTGCTTCGAGATTCATTCATTGGCGAAAAGAGTCAAACTTGCATGACTGCAATGATTTCACCTGGACTGAGTTCATGCAAACATACATTGAACATGCAACGTTATACTGATTGTGTCAAGGAGTTGGTTGTGAGAGACATCTTGAAAAATGAGCAATCAACAGAAAATGAACTGGCGCATTTGAGATCACTAAGCAAACATGATATGTCAGATGAATCATTTAATCAACATACTGCAATATCCGGTTTGCAAAAAACATTAGAAATTGTCGTAGATCAGCACAAAGCCATTAACAAATTTCTGATGCGCTTCTTACCAGAGAGTTGAGATCTCCACAACGTAACAAATTATGTTGACTACATTTAAGATTCGTACTGCAAACGCGGTGAGGATATGTTCACACATCTTGCTGATATGGCGATGCAGTGCCGTGATGCTATGGTCGAATTCCGAGCAAAATTAACGTAAGAAGAAATGCTTTCGCAAACTATTAAGCCCAAACTATCAGTAAATTGTCTCACTGACATTTCCCCAAGCTAGTTTAGTAAGAGTGAGATTCTCGTGAACACCCAAATGCACCGATTTTCGTGGTGGAAAACTGCACAGCCGATTACACGTAGTAGTATTTATAAGGTCCTCGTATTGCAAGAATGAGCCGTTGGTTGGAAAACTGATAAAAGCGGGATGGAGGGATGTCACTCTCTTCTTTTCATTATTGGATTGTGATCCTGTAAAATGTGCTGGTTGGAATAAAAGTTAGTGGGCGAACGTATTAGATGGAGGATCTACTTTGAAAGGAGTGGTTGCAGCTGAATTGGCAGCGTTTGTAAGCAGAACGGAAAAAGTCACATCCGTAAATTGGCAGCGGAATTGGCGAGAATTCAAGCAGCGCGAAATCAAATTATTTGGGGATCCTCACATCAGCGGCAGCAAAATCATCGGTGTAATTGCTGGCCAACCGTTTTTTGTTTTATTAATATCCGATTTTATATTACATTGTTAGTTTAATATTAATATTTTGTGGTAAAATCAAATTAAATACTTACAAATATTGAATTCATAGAAAACTAGTGCCAACTTTCCAGTGCGGATCTTTTTAATTACCATATCCATTTCGGTGGTGTGGATTTCTAGTTATTTTTTTTTTTCTTCCTTTGTTTCAATTCTAGGTGGTGTGAACTTTCTGCTCGTGTGCGCAAAAGTATTTTTGCCAATAAAGGTTTTCACTGGTGTTGAAACGGAGTTAACGCATTATGGTTAACAGCGTTTGAAGTCGCGAGATTGCCAATTGCCCATCGTGGTCAAGTAATGTTTAAGACTTTCAGGGTTTTGAAGTGTTTCTTTTATGTTTTTTTGTGAATTTCAGCCGACTGTGTAGTGGATTTGGCATAGAATTTCAATTTGGCAGAGTCCCACTAATTATTCTCCGGGAAGTCGTGACCTCATTCGGCGGTTCCGATTGGGCTCTAAAGATGGGCGAGTGGTGCCTGCGCCGTCTCCGCGGAGTCATCCGGGGCCAAAAAGAGCCCGACCGAAGCGCACTTTTGAAAGGGTAATATGCAATATTCTAATTTGAGCCATTATGCATCATGTAGTCCACGTAGTGTAGTGGTAATAGTACTCGCTGCGTAAGCCGAAGGACCCTGATCCGAATCTCGTTGGTAGCAACGAGATTTGATTCGAGTGATTTTCTGGTCGGACTATAAGCCCGTTCAGCTATTATACGTATTGGACGGATGGACACATGGCCAAAGCGTGGTATTGACTATATCACCTTATCGAGGGCTAATATATTCAGTGAAGATAATGAGATACCCTTACTATCTCTAAACGAAGGCCCAAAAGGGGCTGTAGTGCTAAAACAAAATAAATTTGAACCTCTACAGGGCTAAATGGCATGGTAATGCCAATGATTGAAAAGTGCTGACACTTTTGAATTATTGGCATTATCATAGAAGTAACCAGCAACGCTTGTCTTGGAATTGGTAAAATCACCCTTGCATGAATGTCCAGCTTTTCATGGTCAGAATCAAACTACATGGCACTGATGTCACCACACCTCACAAGGTGCAATAGAGTAGCCGAATTGATCCGTGCGGTTTCTTCGTTCAACAAAGAGTTCCATTAGGCTGTGGTAAAATACAATGAACCATGTATCATATGTTGCCACGTATCGAATGACCGGTTACAACATGAACACATTGACTTTTCCCCAACTAATAGTTATGACTACCCCCTAACACAGTAGTCAGACATGAACTTGTTAAAAGGCACAGTTTCCACCACTTTGGAGCTCTAAAAACGATAAACACTGACTAAGCTACACAGACGACAGTTCATCACTGCTCGGATTTTGAAATTGGAAGACGCCATCAATAGACCGAGATAGTTGGAGGCGCTTGTTGCAGGAAGCGAAGGCCCGAGAGGGGCTGTAGCGCTACGAAGAAGAAGAAGGTACACATTTTGAGAGTGCACTATTATGAGTGATTTCACCAAGATAAAACATACGCTGTTGAACGATGGAACTAACAATGCAAGGCAGAACTTATTAACATGGTTTGAAATACTTTCGACTATAATACTCAGATTTCAAACAGGTCTTGAAGAACACAAAATTACCAGTAACCAACCGTTCCGGGTGAATTTTTCACCAACAAGAAAATTTCGCCTGATCCTATAAGTTTTTCCAACAATGCAAACGAGAACATAAGTTGCAACAGCCCATCACATAAAAATGAGTCTGTTTGTTTATGGGGATCTGCATGCATGAACTCATAAAATCCTGTAAGTTGACGCAATGAGGCAACTTTTGAAGCCGTCTAACTTTAAGCTACATGTAGAAGCAATGGAATCCGTGAACATATTCATAGTGAAAAAGTCGTGTTCTCCACAAATCAAAATAACCAAGATGTTCTCCGAGGCAAGTAGGGTCGCACATCACAACACAACGTCCATAGAAGCGGAACGGGAAGGGGCCATGGAAAGCACTTGACCGTGGGCAGCGCCCTTAAATGCATAAAAAAACTTTCCATTCGGCGACCATTTATTACGGTTTTATGAAGCAAAACTTAAGCGTTCAAAATTTTTTGTGCTAATTGAGTTCATAAGAGCATCTTCATACCTGTCCTCATCGGCCTAGTATATAGAACTCACACACATTAAAAACTTCTCTTATACGTTCAATGAGGAGTGTGTCATCTTGAGACTGCTTCAATTAGAATGAAATAGCAGGAGCTCAGCTAGGCCTAAGAACTATTTCAAAAAAGTTAGCCGTAGCATTCCAAGCATCTTCTAACCGTAATTACTAACCAGGATCGAGTAAAAATTAGCTATCAGGATACATAAGCATTTACATTTTAAAAATAGCAGTTAGAGTCAAAAGTGCTCATTTAATATCATGTTATAAACATGAGCAGTTGAGCAACCCCGTGGCGATTAGGATAGGCTGCTCCTGAGGAGAGAAGCTGCTCATCCTCCTGAAACTGCTTAGTTAGTTGTTCTACTAGGTTAAAGTTAAATACACCCGTCAAGTTTCCATGCTTAAGGTAGAGGATAGTGGTTCAATTCAGCCACTATAACATCATTAGGTTTGAAATTCCCCGTGAAATGCAACGACCTTCTTCAAGGAAAGTAACAGTTGCTGTTTGTACAATGTTTGTATTTTCTCAAACCTCTGTGTCCACTACTTTTAACGAGGCAAAGTTTTAAATTACTTTAGCGTAGCTTAATTGACACATAATAGAATATTTCTAAAAATAATAAAAATTGATCGGAATATTTTATAGAGTAGAGCACGTGTAAAAAATATATTGTGGTGGAGCTTAAAACCTGCCTTATATGAACCCGCTCGCATGCTCGGCCACAAAGCTAGTAAGCTGAGCTAAGTCTTCTTTATATCTCACTCAAACTTGTGCCAGACCATCGGCACCAGTGCCCTGTACAATTCTACGTCTAGCATTCGTTTCGTGTAGACGTGTTTTTAATGCTGTAGCTACATCTAGCCTTTGTTGCAAATAGACGTGTTTTTAATTCACTCCTGTCAAGTTTTCAAAAATTATTTTAATTTTTTTTAAAGTCAGTCTAAAGGTTATTGTGGTTTTTATTGGAAAAAGTTTTTATCGTCCAAGGAATCACCCACGGAATCATATCGAATATGATTATACTTCGATAAATCAGCAAATAATCCAAAGACTAACTCGGGACTGCTGGTATGAAGAGCCCGACGGCCTCCCTCCGTTGAGGGAACCCGGGGAGAGAAGCAATATAAAACTGGCGGCACACGCCAATAAAAGGAGACATACGAGTAACCAGGAAAGCTCTGTATTGCGAGCATAAAACTCAAATAGTTGAAAACAAACAAGAAGTGATTCGACTTCGAGTTGAAGATCAAGAATTGACACTACGACTGAAAACCCTCGAAGATATGTACCAGAGAGGGAAGAAAACTCAAGATGAAGAACCGGTAAAGCAAATCAAAACGGAAACTAAGGCGAACAAAGCTGTCAAGCAAGCTATCTCAGCAGAAACCCTAAGTGCTGGAGGCACTAACGACAGCCAAACTATTATGCAGCGGTAGACGGACTGGATCAAGAAATGGACGTTGTAGAATGTATTAAAGGTAATTCTAATCAAAATAACGATGAAAATTTTATTCAGCAGTTAAAAATAAAAATGCTGGTTCTTCTCAAAAAGCTTCCAAAAATACAGAGAAAGTTCTGCCAATTAACGTGTTCGGTCAAAGCGGAAAGGATATGGTGCGGCTATTGGCAGCTGAAATTCAATGATCCCATTTGAAGATGAGAAGGGTTTATGCTGAAAAATCAATAATAAGATCGAAATCACTGGTCAATTTCAAATCAACTAAAAATGCACTGAATTCTGAGGAGGTTCCGCATTTCACGTATACTCCAAAGCCTTTTTGTTGAAGGGCTTGGACTGTGGAAAAGATACCGTCGATCTTCTTCAGGTGCTCAAGGAAGCTGCACCTAGAATTTATTTCCGTTAAAACCTTTGCGACAAGAAGATCGACGGTAGGAAAGAAGAATCTACCACTTTACTTGGTACAGATTTCAAATAAGAGCAGTCCAAGCACTCTTCAAGAAATTAGGTACTTAAACTTCCGAGTGTTGAGGTGGGTACGCCTCCAGAAATGGGAAGTGAACCAGTGTTAACGGTGTCAAAATTTAGACACTTGACTTCCAATTGCGCCATGCATTATTGGTGCATCAAATTCAAGGATGTTTATGCTCCCGGTGAGTGCAAATTGGCACAGACGGAGCCAAATGAGAAATTATACTGTGTTATCAAGATACAAGAGCGAAATTTGTCCCAAAGCAAACACAACTACACCGGAGTGTCTTAGCTTCGGACTTCGTCAAGCCCGGAGTATTATTTGCACTCGCCGCTAGAGGAACAGCAGAAAATGCTTTAAATAACGTAAATAATGTAAGTGGCAATAATGAGCTGCTTCTCAAAATTTATCAGCAACCAAATTCTTTATCGGAGAAAACCGATAAACCAGATACGAAAATTAATTTTGTTTTTCAGCGTTTAGAGCTCTCAAATGCCTACATACAATTCGTCCTCCAGTCACCTTCCCATGAATAAGCTTCATCTCATTTCGATCAACGTCAACTTCATTATTACTATACATCGCCGTGACTGTCTCCTTGACAGTCAGGCTTTTAATTGACATCATGCTTCTCACTGAATTCCTCTTCAGTTCATGGCACTCTATGGCATTCCATTTTTCCATTTTAAAGGGTAAACGGTGATGGAGGAGGTGGCACCGGGATATAAGTGAGAAGACCCTATTGTTTCTAAAATATTGAAAAAGTTGAATTCAAAAGCTTTGAATCTCTTGAAGTGTCCATAATCAAAATTTCACTGCCAGGTGGAGATAATCTCTTCGTTATCTCTGCCTATGCAACTGGTCGAAATGTTCTCAAGTTCAAGGAGGAACTCAATCCCTTGTTTGAAATACTCGAATTGAACAGGCGTCATAGATAGTATATTCTTGCTGGTAGCCTAAATGCCAAGCAAACATCATGGCTAAACGCCACCAATAATCCAAGAGGTGTATTCCTGAAACCGTGGATAACAGAGAACCAAATTAAATACAGGCGTAATCTATATGATTCTGAGTTCCCAACATACCCTAGGAAAAATTCATATTTGGACCACGGCATTGTGGACGCAAGACTTGAATTCAGCTTTAATAGTCCTCAACGGAAACTGCAGGTGCTTTGTTATGATAGCGACCATAACGCAATCGTAATGGAAATCAATCATCAAAGGGATGATTTCTTCCTCATTCCAGTTCAACATGAACATCATCGATTGAATTTCAAAAAAACAGGCTGGGAAAAGTTTCAAAAGAAGTTTAATTGGGATTGCCAAAAGCAATGTCCCCCTTTTGATGATAGCAACTCTTGCTCAATGGTTCCTAATGACAGGAATCCAACCAACCATGGAATAGATCTCTATTTGTCGAAGCTAGAGATGCTGACGTGCAAAACGATTGAGAAAGTAGTTCCAAAAATTAGACATCGAAACAATACGGCACAATATGAAACACCAACCATCGCAAGGTTGAAAAGATTGAAGAGCCTTCTTCTCACACGCGTCAACAATATTTATCGACGATTTTTGGACTACAACCATCCCTCGTTGATTTTGTTGAAATTACACCTGAAGAATGTCCGGAACTTAATCCATTCATACTTCAGGAGTGAGGTCAGCAATCAATGGGCGGAAATATTGAGAGGGATTAGCCCACAGGAACCAGACGGCGTGTTCACAAAAGTGAATAGCATATTCCTCAAGAATCTTGAAGTCACTAGTGATGAGATAAATTTTCTCGATAGGGCTGGTATCGAAATCGATAGTACGACTCCGGATAGAAATGGAAACAGGATTATATGTGAGGGATTGCATAATATTGTCCTGACTAGAACATATTTTGAATTGGTTCATCTATCAACCCCAGAGAGAGGGAATGAAATATTTTCAGAGGTCGTTGAAGTAAAAGTTTCTGACTTCAAATGAAGCTTGAATAGGTAATCAACTCTTCATTTCAATGAAACATTAACATCTGACTTCATACCGAGCTTGAATCTTATTGATTATTTTGTCAGCTATGAAGACTCGTGTTTAATATTTGGCAGGATAAACAACAAGAAATTATGTGGTACTGAAGGTATTCCAAATGTAGAAATTATTGCATGTTTTTCAACATCGTATTGAGCAATTCATATTTCCCAAATGAATGGAAAAAAGCCATGTATTTCAAATCTCAAAGAAAGGAAAGAATCCGCTGCCTAACATCAGCAAGGTATTTGAAGTGATACTCAACAAAGCATTAAACGCCCTCATTAAGAAATATGAGTTGATACCGAATTGCCAATTTGGGTTTCGTGCGAGGCATTCGACCAAACATGCGATAAGGAAAGTAGCCTCAGACATGTGTTGGAAATAAAATAATAGAGAATGTGTTGGAGCGTGTCTCATTGATATGGAGAAAGCCTTCAATACGGTTTGGTTGGATGGGCTAGTTTTTAAGCTCCTTCAGGACAAGTTTCCCAGACACCTTGTCGCAAATGCAAATCAATGCACAGAAGTGCCAAACAATTTTATTTCGGACAACACTATAGGAGGTCAGTCAAGATCTGAAACGTAATTGGAAGGATTTCCACAACAATTTCCACGCAAATTATGTGTTTGGTACCTCGGTGTTTATCTTAATCAGTATTTATAATATTTTGGACATGTCAAAATCATATTCAGTAAGGCACAAATAGTAGTCATGGCCCTACGAAGACTTTTTCATTCCAAATACATTGATCAAAAGGTCAAAATAATACGTTGCAAGACCCTGGTTAGACTAGTTTTAACATATGGATGTCAGATCTGGTACAACCAGAGTTCTAGATCAGGTACAACCAGAGTTCTAGTGCTATGGAAAATTTAAGAGTCTTTGAAAGAAAATGTCTTCATGCATGTACTGGTTTGTACAGAAAGCCTGAGATGGATTTGAGGCACTATATATCCAATAGAAGAATTTGTCAAACAGCTAAAGTGACGAGAGTCGATATATTTATATTGAAACTTCTTCGAAATTATATCGATAGATCTGTAAGTGTGAGTAAAACCCCTGGATTTCACAGCCGTTCCACCCTACAGACGTTTATATTGCAACTTGCCTCGCTACTGGCTTCGTTCCTCCTGAAGCATTCATATATTTGGACATGAATCAATATGTTTTTGATTCTGACAGGGTCCAAATTATATATCACATATATAGATGGGCCACCGACAAGAGGATAAAATATCCTCCGAATTTAAGCTCACGGGACCAACAACTTCAATGGAGATACTCATTTGCTAGATTCGTTGATGCTGGTCGAGCTGAGACAGAGTAATCTAGATATTGGTGGCTGAATGACAATGCCTAAATTATTTGTGTTTATTTTCAGTATTCGTGTTTTTCGTGACTTAGTCTTTGAGTTTCAGCTCATAATTGCTACATTTACTGTTGTTGTTTATTTGAGTTAAAAATTTGGGATAAATCAGGTAAATGTTTTGTTTATTTTATTAGGTTTCGAGAGAAGGTTAAACGCTTAGGTTAGGAGTATTGTGATATAACTTTTTAGTATGAGATAAAGTTTTCGATTGAATTTTATTAGAATTAAGTTATAATATATTAGGTGAAGGGTAGAAGTTCACTGTCATGTTAAAATAATAAATAAATTTTGTATAGTGTGGGTTATTTTTTTTCTCCTTCTTTCAATCAAATCATAAAATATGTAATAATTTAAATTAATTTGAATTTGCTATTGTTTTTTTTTTTCATCAAATATGTTTAACTGATAACGTATAAATTTAGAGAGCCATTTGGGCCATTAAGTCTTTTTTGTATTGCTAGAATTTGGAATTTGCTTTGTATTCTTTTAAGATATATATTATATTGAATAAAGTTCTTGTGACTTTAACTTTGAAATGTTTTTAATTCGCTCCTGTCAAGCTTTCAAAAAATTCAATGTATTTTTTTGAAGTAAGTCCTAATTTTGGTTGGTAAATGATGAGTAACCTCACTAAACCTCATACTTTGTTAAGTAAGTATTCATTGCGGATAGATTAATATTGACAATAAAACTATTCATAACAATATTAGGTGAAGTTTTACTTTCGACAAGTTCCTTACTAGTTTCCTCATAAAAAAACTATCACATTGATTTTTTCAGGCTTCTAAGCTCAAGTTTAATAGATTTTTAGGTATTTTAGGGTCTGTGGGAATAATTTGCAAGTCATTAAAAAGTTTTTAGAAACTTATTTGCCTCTTTTCCTACTACACACTCAATTTGAACTAGCAATATCATATTCTTATTGATTTTTTTTGTGGTAGGGAGGTGAATTCCCATTTACGCACTGAGGGTGGGACTACCATGTTCGCAAGAAGACGACTGGGCTATCTACTAAACACCTCCCCTGTCAACCTGAAAACCTAGTCTGGAACCGTTTCGGGCCAGGACTCGTTTTGTTACGCCGTGAGGCGCCTTCAAGCTTTGGGATCACTCTTCTAGCGGGACGTGAGAGGGGAAGAGGAAGTGCCAGATAAGTGATCCGCCAGCTCCAACACCCCCGGCTGTTGTAAGTCACATTTATCTTTTAGGACTGCCCGAGCATAATGTGCCACCTAGTTCCATTTGTCAACCGATTCGAGCATCACCGCAACTATATTATCCGGGGCGAGCTCTCCCGTCTCCCTGTAGAGGGCCTTTCGCAGCCTGTCCCATTTTGTGCACGCAAAAAATGTGTGGTCGGCATTGTTTTCCTCTCCTGGGCAATATCAACAATCGGGGGACCGTAACTTACCAATCTTGTGCAGATAAGACTGAAAACACCCATGCCCGCTCAAAAGCTGGGTCAGATAGAAAGTCAGTCTCACCATGCCTTCGATTTACCAGTCCGCCTTGCCTTCATGCAATCCACCCAAGACTGCTGCCAATCGATGAGTGAGCGCTGTCTTTCTTCGCGGACAACCATCTCTCTCGCTTCCTCATTTTGACGCCAATAAATAGAGCGGCGCTCTCTAGCGAGGAGGGCGATAGGTAACACGCCTGCAATGACTTTCACTGCCGAATCAGAGACCGTCGGATACGAAGATGCGGTCCTCTTCTATGTACCTCTAACAGGCGTTTTCGATAAACCTCCTTACTAAGAGCGTCGCCCCATATTTGTGCTCCATACAGTAGCACTGACCCTTCATCACTCATCAAGAGGCGTCTTTTTGATGGGCTGGGCCCCCCTTCGTTGGCCATAAGTCGACTCAGAGCCGATACTCCTGAAGCAGCCTTTTCAGGCGTTGCCCTTATTTACTCAGAGAAACTCATCTTTGAGTCGATCAGTAGCCCCAGGTATTTTACCGATGGCTTCGATTCGATTTCCAAGTCTGCAATACTGATCACTTTTACTCTAGGGATTCTCTTTTATGTCAAGATGACCACTTCGGGTTTCTCCAGTGCTAAACTGAACCCACGAACATTCACCCAGTCTCTTACTCTGCGCATAAGCATACCTAGCCTAAGTTGCGCTTGTTCAACGGTGCGTCCGGTGACCAGAGCCGCAAAATCATCCAAATAGCCGATCAAGTGCGACTCATCTAGCATCTCTAGTCTCAGTAGCCCATTGTAAGACACGTTGCACGGGTCTGGACCAAGGATAGATCCCTGGGCAACACCGGATATAGCCGCCATCTTTCGTTGGCCCTGAGTCTTTTCGTAGAGCAGGCTTCGGCCCTTTAGGTAGTCCCTCAAAAGCCACATTAGATATTCTGGAACTTGAAAAGGGTTTTCCAGCGTATTCAGAATATCCACCCATCGAGCGGAGTTGAAGGCGTTCCTCACGTCGAATTTCAGCAACAGGACGATCCATCGCTTGGTGCTTTTGGACCGCGTTCACCACCTCTGCAATCGCATCTATGGTAGAACGTCCTGCTCTAAAGCCGTACTGCTGAGGAGATAGGTCCCCAGCAGCACGAATCGCACCAATGAGCCTTCCCTTGATGAGTTTCTCTAGCACATTCCCAGCCGTGTCTAGCATTCACAACGGCCGGTATGCAGATGGCGATTCAGGATTACCATTCCTCTTGCTGATCAGCATGAGCCTCGCCACCATCTATCGTACCGGGAAAGCCCCCGTCCCGAAGGCAAGCGTTGAATGTGTTCAGCAGCAAGTCAGGACAATGGTGATAGACAAGCCGCAACACCTCAGCCGGAGCACCATCTGGACCTGGAGCCTTCCTCGCTTTCAATGAAAGGATTGCCTCTCTAGTTCCGGCTGTGTGAAGAGTGGACACTCGACTGCTGTTTCACCATTGACAGCGTCAACACGGACGAGATGGGCGGGGAAGAGTTCCAGCACTATCTGGTCCATCTTTTCCGCATCATCTATGCAAAGCTTCCGTAGGGTGCCAAGCTTCCACATAACTAGCTTGTAGCCAAGGCCCCACGGATCCGTGTTCACATTGTCTTGCCAGCAGCGAGCGTTGTTATTGTAGATCAATTTTCGAAGGCATTTCCTGGCCGACTTATATGCTGCCACCCGGTTGCATGCCTCGTCACGGTACCGCACCTGTTGAACCTCACGTCGAAGCTTGTGACTCTCTCTTCACTTTTCAGCGAGTCCCGAGTGAGGTTTAAGTCTCTCTTAATACACTGGGAGTTTGCCGTGCCGGGGTTT
Organism: Odontomyia ornata; assembly: GCA_963969285.1. NCBI lineage: Eukaryota > Metazoa > Arthropoda > Insecta > Diptera > Stratiomyidae > Odontomyia > Odontomyia ornata. The sequence continues at coordinate 46,244,997 of OZ017739.1, forward strand.
TCGACGGGGCATAGAAGCTTGGCAAGCAGTCGTGATGATGCTCATAGTTGAGTTCAGCACGTCTTGAGCCGCCAATTCTACCGTCCCCTCCGAGGCTCCCTGCAGCGGCTCACCTGCTGCGAGCACCTCAACAAACCTCTCGACGTCCATCCTTCCGATGTTCCATCCAGTTTGATATCACATTCTTATTGATATTGGATGAATTTTTATGCATTCAAATACATTTTAATATTTATTAATTCAAATACTGTCAGAGTAAAGCTATAACCAAGCCCGTATATCACAAATCATAAGGCAGTAAGACTGCTATTGCTTTACAAGACACCTTACTTTCCCTAAGCTTATTTATATACATCTGGTACATTCGAATTATTCATTGGGTAGCTTGGTACATTTAGTCTATCTAAGAACTATTTTTATAGAGATCTACGATTGCGTAGTCAAGCAATTTTAAAGTCACATTTGTAGCAAACTGCAAGTGTATTAACAAATATAGAAGAAGTGAAGTACCCTTGGATCTAAGAACCGACACAAACTACATTACACGAGCCCCAACGTTCTATCGTTTTACATTTGAAGAAAATTGCAGGCTTGGAGAATCGATTCATCAACTATACGACACGAATTGATGGCACTTTCAGCCTGAAGCATGAAAAGCTTTTGCCGTTATTGGTATTTTGCCGCCATGCCCTGGGGATCCTTTGCAAGATATAAAGAAAGCAGAAAGTCGAGTGGTTTTCTTGTTTCAACGGTGGCAGATCAACTTTGCAACAAGAGTAGCTATAGGAAAATAAAATGCTATTGAGTGTTCGTAAGCAGCTATAGAATGAGGTTTAGGCTGGATGCGTACCCCAATGAATGTTCTTTTTCATTTTCACAGTGCGCTTTAAAACTAAATGCGTCGTATTGATGTAAACCATTCATTTAGCACTTTGCATCTTATGAAAATTGCAACACTTAAAACAATTTTTACAGAAAATATACATAAAGCCTAAGCACTTTTAGACTTTCCTTGTCTCATTCTATACCAATATTTTATTTTTCATTGCCAATCCCTTTGATAGCTTTTCTCTCTTCAACCAGCGAGATATAGCCATTTTCTTTTAAAAACTTCTCACTCTCTTGGCTCACCATAAAGCTTTAAAGAAAAAGAATTCAAGTAACTTCTGCCAGGATATTGCTGACGAGCCTTTGACAAATTGTTGAATTTGTTGGCGTAGTCTTGACGTCTATTTGATTATGATTACGCTCACTTTGCATACTTGCAGACAAGGACAGGTTTTATTCGTTGTATTTTCTTTACTTCTCCCAAAGACTTCCTCCTTCTTGTTTTCGAGTTTTTTTTTAACAGACTTTCTGAATACTTTACTTATTGACGGTACGAGGAAATACAGCCAGGTAAAACCTTTCTTGACACTCAAACGAAAGGAGATGAGGTGAGATGAAATGAAACGAATGAATTCCTACTATCTAGGAAGGAGTGTTTATAAGTTCATCAATTTATTTAGAATTCTATAGGGAATTTTTTATAGATCAATGCGATGGATTTTCTTTCTTTTTCTCTTTGCAAAGGATGTCGATGTAGAATGTGGTTATTTATTCAAGGACTACCGCTGTTTTTCCTTCCTATTGAAAAAAGGAACCAATTTTTCTGAGTGATTTGATTAAATTCTCTCCTGGCAACGTAATACGATTATCTAATTTAGATGCTTGAATTTCATGTTTATTTTTTCTTTGAAAATAAAGTAGAAACTCAAGATGGTGGGAAATTTTCAGAGGCATTCAATGATGGATTGGTATTTTCATTAACTATGAGTAGTAGATTAGACTCATTAAAATTTTCATAGGTATTTTGAAATGAAATTAGCAAAATGGAAGCAATTCGTCTATTCTTAGAAAATTTTAAAGCTTTTTCAATTATGGCAACAAGAACTGTATAGAATCATATCTAAAAAAATTAGTTTTTTTTTTTTCAAAACGACGAAAACGTGATATTTTAGAAATTATTTTCAGGATTGTAAGTAATGTAAGGAAACTGAAAAAAAAACTGGCTGCCTATTGAAAGCCTTTTATATAAAAATCAACAATAGTTTGCTTTTAATTAAGAATGCGATGAACGCAGTAATGTCTCTTAGATTACAAATTGTTAAAAATTGCTTTTACAACACTTAGATCTTGAAAGAATGATCCTCCAAATATTCCCGTCCTGATGTTTTGTCTACAAAAGCTGACCATTGTTCTCCTTAAATTCAACTTTCTGAAGGTTTCATCAAAGTGCACAACAACCCGTAAGAAACCATGAAGTTATCTCGATTTGATTGTTGCCGAGTTTGATCAGGGACAAACATAGCAGAGGGTTTTGGGGGTTCAGCTCCCCCTAAATGTCTTAAAAAACTCAAAACTTGAGTTTGATTATTTTTCTCTAACGAGGATGAAACGTTTAATTTATTAATCACATAAATATTGTAGTGTTTAAAGAGAATGTAAAATAGTCCGTAAAGACCTGCAGCAGTGGTCTGCTGCCTCAGCGAGCTAAGAATTAGTGCTACCCTGGAACTAGCCTTGCCACGCTTACGATTATGGGGGGTAACCAGAGTTATTAAATATCGCATGGAACGAAAACTCTGTTGGCGTCGAAGCTTGGTAACAAGCCGAAAGGGACTACGAAGTAAACGCGACGATATATACCCTACTAACCGGGCATGAGACGTAACGCGATTTCGTCTTTGTCGAGGATGCTCACGGCCCACAAATAAGAATGGGGCATCCAGGTGGTGGCGGTATCCCTCCTAACCAGGTAGCCTTGGCGCATATCGGATGTTGAAGGCCAAGCATCCCAAGCTCCTGCAACATAGAAAGGAGGGAGAGCTTACTCGATGACTAGCTCATCAGTGGAGGGGCCAGCCACCATGGCGGTTCCATACCCGTTCGAAATTCAAGTGGAAAAACTGAATATTTTCCGCTTAACTAAACATGTTTTATTTCATTCAGCTCAAATTCTAAAATTAGTGAACATTTAAGCCTGTCCCGCTCAATGCTTCTATTAATAATTTAACAACAATATTTTTTGGGTAATAAATCGTCCATTACTTGGAATTTGGGAATAATATGGATATATTCTTAAAAATAAAAAAAAATGAAAAGCGTTCGTTGTTGGGAGGTAAGGAGGCCTTAAACTTTAGAAAATCTATTAACCCTAAGAATGATAGGATGCAAGCTTTATCCTTAGATGAACCTAATATTGCAAGCAACATTGTAAGTGACCGAAAGATCACCCACGAGGATGTAGATAAGAAAAAAATTTTTCGAGCAATTGTTTAGTCTTAAAAAACCATTTGGTCAGCATACCTTTGTCGGGTTCTTATTTGAATCTTCTCACGGAAGTAAATTTTAAATAGACGTTTGCGTCACCCGAAGAGGCAGTTCTCGACAGATCATCAATCATATTAATTCACAGAGCCCGGTTAATCGTAGTCTTAAAAACTATTATATAATAAGTTGAAATAACAGCAGGGTGCTCCTGCCAGAAGCGTTTTGTAAAATAATTAGTAAATCAAACAATATATTCTGCATACCAAAACAGGACTAATATACATATTCCATAAATTGAGTTCGAGAAATTATTATGGTTATTATGTATTCAAATTCACCGGCATTTTGTTTCAAGCTTTTTCACACCGTCGCATGGTTAGTATTGATAACACATCAATATTATGAATTATTTCTAAATTTTTTATCAAAATTCCTACATATTTGTAGTGTCTAGGTCCGTTGCAAACGCGTTTCTCCTAAGTATCCATGTTAATGTTGTTGTAATTGTTAAATATTCAATCGACTGTAACTTAACTGTTTATTGTTCAATTATTGTGAAATTTTCAGATTACATACAATTTCTCTCAAAAAACTTAAATTCTAGCTTATGGGAAATTAAAGCGTCCTATTTTGATTTTATAGATCAAAATGTAAAATTTAAAAAATGTACTATTGTTAACAAAGCTAATCAAATTTCGACTTCTGAGGTATTTGTTGCCATTGTACTCCCAAAGCCTATCGTCTGTGATTTTTTTCAGATTTTTCAGGTCAAAGGGGTCCAATCGCGAGGGGGATACAAAATTTTCTTACATTTCCCTTTCCCCCTCAAAGCAAAGTTTGTCATTTTAAGACCTGTTTTGAAAAGTTCTCACCTAGACCTTTACTTTGATACCCATATTGCCTACATGCGATGAAATTTTTTTTTCAGGAGCACTCCCCTGTATGGGGAGACCTCCTTAAATACCTTATAAATTTTTTTCCGTTGTGAAACTTGGAAGAGGGCGTCACTTTGCATCTATCTGCAAAATCTTATGTTTCTAGCTTATGTAATATGGGTACCGGTTAATTCGTGCGGTTTTCTAACAGGTTGCGTAACCTGATTTTTATTCCAGTGATTCACCTTTCCAAATATGTGTTGGAAAGTTAATGTCATATTGTTTTAGAATCAGTATGTGTCATTTAGCTGAAGCGTTAACAACAATTCTTTTTTACTCTGAAAATGTCGAATTTTGTGCCGAATCAAGTGTTTTTGCGGAGAGTACTTCTTCATTGAAGAAAAAGGCTGCCGGAAGTCATCGTATTTTGGTGGAAGTGTATGGTGTGCATGCTCTAGCTGAGCGTACGTGCCAAAAGTCGTTTAACGGTTTAAAAGTGGCAATTTTGACTTGGAAAACAATAAACGGCCCGGACAGCCAAAAAAGTTTGAAGATCACGAATTGGAGACTGCTCGACCAAGATAAATCCCAAACTTGCAAAATCACTTGGCGTTGCTCAACAAACCATTTCTGATTGTCCAAAAGCAATTTCTCACAATAAAGCTTTAATTTACGAAAAAAAACCTATCAGTTTGCGAGAAAAAGTGGTGTGACATACGGACGGACGGCCGGACAGACAGGACGCGATTTAAGTAAGGTTTTGTAAAATGATGTTACAAAACCCTAAATCCACAAGTGTTTGTAAATTTAGTAGTTATTAAAATATTACTTTGAAACCAATACAGCCTGTGTTTGATTTGAAAGGACCATGGCAGCTCCTCAACTTCAATTTTTTTATGATCGGGAATTCAATAATTTAGTTGGTGCAATTCCGTCAAGAATTTAGCGAATGGAAGTGCTGTGCAGTGACGTGACAAAAACAAAAGTGCTGTGCAGTGACAGAAACTAATTATAACAAAACTAACAAAGCGCCTAGAAACAAAACTTTAAAAACTCAAGGAATAGCATTGTCCCGTAAGTAAAATTATAAAACAGTTCAGTTCCTGGCTGTATTCAAAATACACAAGGCTGCTAAAAACATAAAACAAATAATAACTCGTCTACAGGAAGAGTCGCCTCTTTAAGACTTAAACAATGAAAACAAGAAGCAGTTCCAAAGTAATCGAACCTAAGCTTTATGTTGAACATTTTTCGTACACAAACACCTGCAATAATAAAAGTAGCAAGATGGCATTATCTTGTTACGTTAAAAATGGGCACTACACCGCAACAAGCGATTCCGGTTGGGGGCCTTGGGGTACTGACTAGCCCGTGGGGACGGGGTAGAAAGTGCCACTCGCCGACCCTAGAATTGCCCCCAGGAGCCAATTGGTGAGCTTGAGGCTTCCTGGAATGGTCCTTCTACCAGGATATTCACTGGTGGCCCTTATTCGGCTCGTCGAGCCGCGTATCACCACTCCCGCAGAGTTCTCCTAACACCACTAACTTACACCAGGATAATCACTGACTTACAAAAAGAAAAAACCTGAAGAGAACTAACACGGATTGAGGTCCTAGAGGGAAGGACCCTTGCGCACTCCAGACCAAAGCTCAGCCTTCTGTCAACACGGTGCGCTCCACTCGCAAAAGCACTGCTGAAACACTTGCACGACACGAAATTTTATTTAACAGAATCCAATTCTAATTCAAAAGTAATTAATGCAAATTATTATTCAACAGTAACTTAATGCAAATTAATATTTAAAGTATTTGTCAATGTTTTTACAATTACACCGTTTCTTACTTGCTACGTTGGGGGCCCCGCCGATGATCGAAGTCCTCGCTTTTCAACTCAATATGCCTGATCCAATTTAATCCGTCGATTGTCTCGAGCAGTTTTTCTTTTCCTTCTCTCAATGGGTTGATCTTTTATTTGATGATTTGCCAGATGCGCACGATGTTTACTTTCTCCTCCTGAGAATAGGTTGATCGCTGCTTGTTGGTGCGCTAGACGTCCTTTGTTGGCCAGAAATCCATGAAAAAAGAGACTGTTTGTTTTTGCTGTTTATTTGATCGGCTGAATTTTCATTACAAACCATGCAAACAGAGCATTCCCACTCGTCGTTGGGCATTTTAAACTGAGCACCAAAGCCTGCAGTTGAAGATGAAGACGATACAATCGTTGACGTAGCTTCCGCTGCCATTGGCTTTTTAAACACATCTAACACGCTTCCAGTACTCTTGAGTTGTGGAGCAGCGGCCGGTATGTTACTGACATTTGCAGAACTATTTTGAGAATTGGCTGTGGATGACGATTTCTGCTTATTTATCACTCCAGTAGCTTGAAACACAAAATAATTAGCCAAACTGGGAAATTTCCTTGTCTCTTCAACAAGAACGGGGTCACTAAATTTGAAGTTGCTTTTTGGTGCTATATTTTCCTTTGTTGCCAAAAGTGTCCATGAGGTCACCTGTATAGGAGCCTGAAACACAAATGCATAACCTCCATTCGACAGGATATCTGGTTTCTTTGTAAGGAAAGCACTGTTATTTTTAGAAAGATTGGAGAGTTGATTTGACATGCCTAACTTAACTGTTTGATTTCCAAAAGTAAATACACTTTTAGTTGCTGCAGACACGCCACTCGTGTGTTCATTTATTTCCCGATAAACGAGCATTTTGGCTAGCTGCTGCAGTCAGATTATAAGATTTGCGAGTGCAGATTTAAAGGGTGCTAATGAAATGATACGTACTTCATTTTCTTTTTCGATGGATCTCTGAAATCAATTGTGCTTATTTCGGCATACATTTTTTTCGGCTTTAATTGCTGCTATGTTGAGTTTGAATTGGACCTTATAGTTGTTGTTTTTTTTCCCCCGCTTAATACTTAATACCTAACATTACTTAATGCTAATGATTTACATCGTTTATTCTAATCTTACTTTAATCCTTCCCACCAGTACTTCAGCGCGTGGAGTGGTTCCTTGGTAAAGTTCCGAATAAAATCTTGGAGTGCAAGGAATCTTTCCCTTCTAGGGATGGTTTCGGGGTTTAATTTATATTTCGTAACAATCTTTCCATGACGTCATGGCCAGCTTTCACAGGAAACGATAAATTCCAGCTTAGAGCTATATTCTCTTCAGACCTTGGATACATCTATGTGTACCTGCCTTTATTACCGCTTTTCTCTTGCCAGAGCCATCCATTGCGAAAAAGAAACAATAAATCAAAATCTGCGATCTTTTTTGATTCATAAAAATTGCAGAAGATGGCTACTGCATATAACAAGAATATCGTTAGGATAGCATTCGAGTTGAATGTTCAGTCGTTTTTGAGCGTGGTTGACGAGTGGGAGTTTATTTTAAGCAAGAAGTTCTAATATTTTTAGTGTTTTGAAAACGGATCGGAGGAAAGTTTACAAAATCGGTAGAAAAGTATACTTTCGGTAAGTTTTTCGTTAGTATATCACGTGCTTTTTGTAAAGTACTCAGTTGTGCACCTCAAGATTGAATTACAGTTTTTGTTAATATGACAGATTTTCTATTTTTCAGGAGAAATCATGTCGCGTTTCTTAACGGATCAAAAGATAGTGGAGTTCTTGAATTGTAGTGATGATGATCGCTCCGATAATGATGATAGAGATTTAATGCCGATCGAGGATGCTGCAGAAATGGCATTTTGGCATCAGAAGAGGAACAGGACGATGTAATGCAATAACCTGAGGGTAGTAGTTCAAAAAATTGTCAGCTGTCAAGGCAAATGACAAACTGCAATGTGAAGGGGCTTCAGAGATTAGATGACTTTACTGCTTTTTTGAGTACTTTTTTGGAAGTTAGTGGCTGATCAAAAAAATTTATATTCGGCGAAGCAAAGAGACCTTCGATCGGTGAAAACAAGTCAAGTAGAAATGATCAATTTCACTGGTGTACAAATCATGATGGGCACGCAAAATTACCCCTAAGCGAGATTGTATTGGAGAAGAAACCTTGCTGTGCCGTCATAAGCGTAACTATGATGCGCGATTACTTCTTCGAACTCCGAAACCACATTCATTTCGGTGAAAACACTGCAGAAAATCAAGATGGAGACAAACTCTAGAAAATCAGGCTGTTATTATCTAAAATCCTGTGAAAGTGCCACAGTTTGCCTTGGTCAACACATACGTCCAGTGACGAGCGGATGATACCATTTTCAGGAAGATGTGGCTTTCGTCAATATGTGCCGTCGAAACGTAATTTTTTTTTCCTGCGAGAGACAGTCTTGCATTGAACTTTTTTATTTACGTTGGCTCTAATACGGTGCCTCCACAGGACATGACTAAACTTGGCTTAGGTGGTAGCATCGTCAAACTACGGTGCCGGACGATTGACCAAGATTCTGTATTGTACACGAACAGATTTTTCACAATTCTGAGATCTACAGACTATTTGAATGCAAACTAACAGAACATGTTCATCACTGGAACAGTTATGAGTAATCGGTTCGGCGAAGTTCCCAAAAAATTGAAAAATGACAAGCAGCTCAAAAGAGGCGAATGCGATGAGAAGGTGTTTTGAAGTGGAAAGACACTACAGCCTTTACTATGCTATCCTCATGTGCAGAAAGTGCACTAGCAGGAACCTGTAAACAATGGTGTTAGCAGACAAAGCATAAAATAGATGTTGCACAGCCAGTCGCGGTTAGAAATTACAACAAATGCACGGGCTGATCGCTAATTATCGCACTTCCATGTGAACTAGGAGGTGGACAGTTTGCACTTTTTGCCATTTTATAGTTTTATGTGTCGTCAACTGCTGGATAATGTATATACGGTGTTGCAACGAAAAAGAAGTACCTGCCAAGAACATGTTAGGTCTGATGGACTACAGGCTGAATGTTGCAACAGCCTTGATCAAATATGAGGGTGGAACTATTGATCCACTTTTTTGCAACTAGGCATGAGCCGAGAAGCTACCGAAAAATAGGTGAAATCGGACACAAACGAGGAACCACAAAAAAAACAACAACAGCCGAAACCAAAAGTATGCCTTGATTGAATCAAACACCCACCGCGATTCATGGAAGACAAGTACGCTTCGAAATGCAGGCATCTAACATGTTTGTTCCGTTGCCGAACAATTTGCATCAATAAAATGTATACTTATGCATTCAAAATAATAATTGCTTTGAAATTTATCACACGGAAAAATGAGAAATATTGAAAATTTTCCACACAAATAAACCTGAGGTTCACATTTGTGTATCTTCTTATTTTAAAAGAAAAACTATGCAATTTATACAAATAAACTGACTCGTTTTTCATTTGAACTATTTTCTAAAGGAGGAAAACTAAAAATATCAAAACTTTTGCTCACATCGGTTCTAGAAATACCAAAACTTTTACTCACATTGGTTCATTCGGAGCATTATTCCAGGAGCATGAGAGATCTATATAATCTCTAGATATAAGTAAACTTTCAGAATTTTAGCCCGAATATAATGAAAAAATGCATATTGAAAAACTTCTTAAGAGAAGCCAACAGGACAGTATCTAAGAACGAAAAATGTCTAGACTCTAGAGGAAGCTTACCAAGAGTTATTTTTAAAAGGGTATATAGACAATTGTGATCAATATAAAAAGAAGCATAAACAACATAAACAAAATAATGATCAAGGTGAAGAAAAGAAAGGTGAAAATCAGAACAATCAAGATAACCAGAATGAAAGTGGGAGATTTACCTATCGAAGGAACTATTATTCGAAGGACAAACCTAACGGCTCTCACCAATATGGACAAAATAACGACTTTCAGAGGAACATACGAAACGATAGATACAACAATTAGAATCAGTACAACAACCAACAAAATAACAATGATAGAGTGGAACCGATGAACACGAATTTAAAACGGACGGAGGAAAATTTTTCTGTGCATGCCAGGGAATATACAATCTTCCCATAATTGAAATTCACATAAACGACAAACCATTAAAGGCATAAATAGATTCTGGTTCTACAGTATCCATTCTTACTAGAGTCACTAACCAACGATATCGTACATTATCCGGAACCCAAAAAGTCAAGTATAAGGCTATAACAAAAATTCCTCCTGAAATTGGAATTCGGGATTACACGAGATGGAAGTTAGCTGGCTTATCGGGAAGAAGGTTTGGCACTATTATCGGTACAAATATATTATCTTGTACAGAGTCAAAAATTGATTTCGCGAATAAAAGTATTACATTTGGTGATAAATTAGTGCCTATTTTGAACAGTGTAAGTACAACGAAAAGTGAAGGTTATACAAAAAGTGATAGTAAAGTGAACAAAATTAACGAGACTGGCCATCAACTATACGAAACTCAATGCAGTTACTGTGGATGATATGTTTCTCGTTCCAAACATCGACAGAATCCTGGAAAAGCTAGGCCGAGCTCACTACTTTACCACGATGGATCTAGCGAAGGGACTCCATCTAATTCGAACGAAGGAGTCCGACATAAAGCAGACTGCATTTTCCACCGCGACAGGACACTTTAAATGTACAAGGGTGGCATTTGGCTTAAAGAATGCACCGGCCACCTCTCAAAGACTTATTAACACCATATTAAAAGATTACATCAATAAAATTTGTTTGGTATATTTGGATTATATTTTAATTTTCGGAACTTCTCTTCCTGAGTATACACAAAATATCCTTAACAATTTAAAAGAAGAAAACCTTAAGCTGCAAGTTGACAAAAGTGTGTTCTTTAATAAAAAAACAAAATTTTATGGTTACGCAATTGGACCCAACGGCATAAAACCCAACCGAGACAAAATTCAAAAAGAGCTTCAAGTACAGATTCCGAAAAGTGCAAAGGAAATCAAATCTTTTTGGACTTAAATTAATATAACAGAAAATTCATAAAGGACTATGCAAAATTGGCACAGCTGATTTACAAAATATTTAACAAAGGATCAGAAAGTAAATCTGACCGACAGCGAATATTTCGGAGTTTTCGAAATGTTAAAAAGTTTGTTAAGGTAACCACAGGTGCAAGCAAACTGACGGAAGGTACAATTGTTTCGGTGCATTGATCGCATCTTCCAATTTCGAAATCCGAAATCCTTAGTTTCTCCACTGGTCGTCGCCCTTCCTTTCTCCCAACGAATACTTTTTTGGGTATCCGTTGTTCGTCCATATGATTCATGAGATCAGCTCATTGCAGTTTCCGCAGTCTTATAATCGTTAAGATCTCCGGGTCGTCGAAAATTTCATACAGCTCATAGTTGTATCGAATTTACCATCAGTCCTCATCTAGTTTCACTCCGATTATTCGCTTCAGGACCCATCACTCAAAGGCGTTCAATAAATTGCCAATGCTTGGGTTAGGGTCCAAGTTTCACACCCATAGCATAACACAGGTCTTATCACAGATTTGTATACTTGGAGCTTTGTTTTCCTGTGCATGGAGCTGGTCATCAAGATCGTCAAAACTAAATAAAATATTTTATTTGCAAGCTGAATTTTTCGGCGTATTTTGTCTCTTTCACTACTCATCTTCGTTATTTTGGCACCTAGTTACAAATTTTGTGTATTTGAGGCATTTTTCCTCGAATGAGCCCTTGGTTTATTTTATTTTCATTAATTTGTAGCCCTACTAGCTTTGCTTTGCTGTCAAGTTTCAGTAAGCGTTCTTTGGCAGTTGTTAACGACCGTGACAAAATGTTGATGTATAGCAGTGTACCTCGCGTATCGACAGGTGAATAACCTGGTCGTATTCCAGAGCCAAATTGAATAACTATGGAGCCAGCCCATCTCCCTATTTAAGTTAGATATTTGTGTCAAAGGCATTGGTGAGTTGGTTATTGATGCGGACTTGGGATGTCGTCGACGTCATTGTCATTTTGGTAAGACGGACTAATTTGGCTCGGATGCCAAAGCAAAGCATTATTTGCTAAAATACGTTACGATCAATACTGTCGTAGGCTTGCTTAAAATCAATGAAAATTTGGTGCGCGTCTATTTTGAACTCTTATCATTTTTTAAGTACCTGCTTTACTGTGAGCAAATGGTCTATTGTCGATCTACCTGCTATAAAACCACCTTGATACTCCCCAATAATACTGTTGGTGTATGATCCAATTGTATTTTCTTAGATCTTTGAAAATATTTTGTACGCTATGCAAAGTAGTGATATGCCTCTCTAATTTTCGCACTATAACTTGTCACCTTTTTTGTGAATAGGGAATATAATTGATTGGCTCCACACTTTCGGCATATGTTCTTGGTGTCGAATGTTCTGAATGACTTTCCGAATAGCTTTATGAGCACTGCTGCCACCATATTTGATAAGCTCCATTAGGATCTCATCGATGCCCCACGCTACATTATTCTTTTGGACTTTGATGATGGAACAAACTTCATCCAGAGTTGGTGGGACCATTGGAGGCTCTCCGAACATCTACAGACTCCGGTGTTGTGGAGCCAATCGGAGGATTTAGGAGTCTCTTGAAATATGATGCCTATTTCCCCTTTATCTCGATTATATCAGCGATATTGCCAATGTCATCACGACAGAGCGTGGTTTTGGGCTGATAACTACGTTTAAGGCCTTTCATATATATATATTTTATATGTAATATATATATATATATATATATATATATATATATATATATATATATATATATATATATATATATATATATATGTATATATATATGTATATATATATCTTTATATGTATATATATATATATATATATATATATATATATATATATATATATATATATATATATATATATATATATAATATACAGACATATATATATATATATATATATATATATATATATATATATATATATATTGATAAGTCTAAAAAGTAACCTTTTTTCCATTTTTCAATTGAATATTCCTTTTTTTTTAAATGGATTTTATTTAAGTACATATCGTCCATTATTATCTATGACCTATAGTCATTATTCCATTTGTGTAAAACTTATCGGCGAAAAAATTGGCCAAGTGATTTTCACAGTCGCTTCTTGAAGTGAATTTCTTTTCATTAAGCGAATTTTGGAGAGACCAAAACAAATGGTAGTCTGATGGTGTAAGAGCTGGACTATACGGTGGATGCATCAAAACTTCCGCGCCAAGCTCTATCGATTTTTGCCGGGTCATCAAGGATGTGTGTGGTCTGGCATTGTCATGATGGAAGACAACGCCCTTTCTATTGATCAATTCTGGCCGGTTTTTTGAATTGCTTGTTGCACTCTGGTTAATTGCTGACAGTACAGAACCAAATTAAGTGTTTGGCCAGGCTCTAGCACCTTATGATAAACTATTCCCTTCCAATCCCACCATACACACATCAAAACCTTATTTGGTGTCAATCCTGGCTTTGAAGTTGTTTATTATGATTCACCTTTTTTTGACCATTATCTTTTTCGAACGACATTCTCGTATCTTACCCATTTTTCATCGCCCGTAATGATTTGCTTCAAAAAAATGGCTCGATTTCGTTGCGTTTTGTTAGCATTTCGCAAATGGAAATTTGGTCGATTAAATTTATTTTGTGTTAATTCATGCGGCATCCCAATATATGTATATATATATATATATATATATATATATATATATATATATATATATATATATATATATATATATATATATATATATATCTATATGTACAGGTATATGTTTTATATGTATAAACATAAAATCAACTCCGCAATCAATCTCAAGAAATTTACTTAAAAAAATCCTTCTTCACCGTATCACTCTTTCACGTTTATTTGATACTCATCGCCATCGTTTCCAATTAACTATGGCACATAATTTTCATGAAAGTTTCATGAAAATGATGTCCTAGAGTTCAACGAAAGCCCGGCTATGTATTTGCATGCTCATCTTTAAAGTTATAATTAGTTATAGAAGGAGAGGTATCGTCTTTTGAGGTTGCGTTTCTCCCCGGTCTTTAATATGGAAATCATTACTTTTAGATTTCTGGGCATATAATACATAAAATTATCTGGCAAGTAACGAATCAACTCTATAATTAGCAATCACTCAATCTTTACTATTTCTTCGGGAAATTTTATAAATCCCATGTGTAACGTTTATGTCTAAGGATATGAGAAGGACCCTTAACTTAGTTCATCAGTAAGCAAAGAATAAATGCGGAAGAGAAAAGCATCCTGAAATGTTCCCTCTAAATCGTTAATTGTATTTATGCCGCATTTAGAATTAATTATTGGTTATTTCGGGTAGAAATTATTTACTAAAATGTAACTTTACGCAGAAAATTAATAATACTGATCACTTTTATCATCCGCCACCAAAGGACTCGGTATCTCCATCAAATCCTTGAAGAGTGTCAACTAATTGGCACTTTTCGTATGAATGATCATTTAAATTCAATTTCTCGACATCAATGTATCGTATTGAACTGTTAATATCTACAGAGTCCTTGAAAAGATTACAATTCTGTACCAAAACATTTTATATCAATATGTTGTCCTTCATTTGAGGACTCAACAATCGAAATTCTTACACGCGTCGATCAGTTCTGCTACAACATTGGAGTGAAAGTCTGAATTTTTTAATTTGTTACCCTCTGCGTGAGAGTTCCTGCAGCTAAGGACCTCGGACCCGGCTAGCTCAGTCGGTAGAGCATGATACTCTTAATCTCAGGGTCTTGGATTCGAGCCCCACCTTTGGCGCCAATTTGTTACCCTCTACGTGAGAGTTCCTCCGGCTAAGGACCTCGGATCCAGTTTGCCTTCGGAGACAGTGGGAGGAGGCGCCACTCGCTTATTCCCTGGTCCTAAATAGCCACCAAGCGAGAAATGCGGCCGCCGGACAACCCTCACACAGCTAGAAATAAAACCCACTCTTCTTCTCTAACAGGGGAAGATCAGTCTAAGCCGGGGCTACCACTTTGCACAATGTGGCTGGTATCAAATTACCCGAATTAACCCGCACCGAGCGAAAACTTAAACACGCCCGCGCTAAAAACCAAATCACCCTCGAACTATATTCGCCAAACACACCCGAGCCAGGTGTACAATTTTCTTCCGAAACAATATTTTTTTCTTGCTACTGAAACCATGATTTGATGAATGATAAAATACGGTTCATCATGTTAAAAATTAATTTTAGTTAAACAAAATCTCGATTTAAATACAAATCTTAACTTACGTCTACCTATTTGGGGGCCCCCGAAGTAATTTGCGTCGTAAAGTTCTACTACCAGTGTTGTAATTTTCTTCACTCGATGAATTCCAGGAAAAATTTCTTGTTGCTCGTCACACTCGATCCTCCGTTGTCGATCCTTCTCCGCCAGAATAGAGAAGAGACCCGTTCTTTGTTTCCAGGTTTGTCATCGGCTGGCTTGGTTTCAACCGGTGAGGCGTTAATTTTACTTCTGGGTGATTTAACGTTCAATTGTGATCCCCCATCTGGTGTTTATCGGGCAATTGAAGTATAAATTTCCCTTCATCTAGTACATTAGCCCATCAGGTGCAAATTTCAAAGTGACTGACACCTTGTCTGTCTGTCGTTGTGTATTTATTTATTTATTGATTTATCGGAGAACAATCCCTCGCGTACAGAGAACATCGTTAAGCTCGTAAGTATTCAAGCACGGGATCAGTAATTGTAATATTTTAAAAGTTTTTGTTTTCAGATCATTCCTTCTCGTTGGTTCACAAGCAGTGCTCTTGAGATTTTCAAACAGTAAGATCTATAGCGAGCGCCTAAGGAGCACACAATGGAGCCGAAATGCAAATAATTTTTAACGCTTAGCGCGCTGAATTTTAGACTGGAATGGCCTCCTGATTGTATAATATGTGGTTAATACATATCTGACTGCGATGTTTCGACTACGGTAACATATTTTTTGTTAGTTAACGAGCCCTCAACTCCTTCAACAAGTTTGGAATGTTTCACTTTCTTATCCGTATTAATCACATTCATTATTTGGTCTTTCAAATACTTGGTGAAAAGATCCACAGACACCATCGATGCCTTCTTGATACTTGAAAGCTCAGATTCCTCTTTGAGACATAGCATGTAGGCAATCGCAACTCCAATTTCTATGTTGTCAAAACTCTGTGACTTCAACGCTGCCTTCCACGCTCCACAAAACTCGCCCGGGAGATCGTCCTTGGAGAAAACTCCCACGCATCTCCCTTTCTTTGATGATTTCATTGTGCTGGTCAGTTTATCAAAGTTTGCTTTGTCTTTGTCATTCCTATCTCTGACCAGCAACTTAACTGCGGGAACGCCATCCTCTATATTATCTCGCTTGTAAAAGGCTAATTGTGTCCTTGAGTTTTTATCCATACAGCCAAGTCTGTAGTGCTGTGTTGACTTGCTGTACACCGTCTCCTCGTCAACGCCAATGCTGACATGATACATACGATGTTCGACATCACGTTGCCGGGAACTTGCAAAACTCTATGCAACCCACCTAAAAAACAAGCTCCAGAAGCCGGTTAAAACTGAGACACACCAAATTCTCAACAATGCTTTCACTTATTTTTTTCGATCTTGAAGTATTTGGAGGTACCTTGGGTAGATCACCCTTATTTGTTATAAAAACTTTCATTTCCTTCTGCTTATCTTCATCGCTGATCTTAAATACCTTGGGTTGCAAATTAAGCTTTCTCTTCTATTCTTTGTTTTTCAAACAATTGAAATCTTTCAAAGTTCGAACCGAGTGAACACTCGCAACACCGTCCTTGAATTTTAACATTCGATGGCCACTTTTCCTTATAGATAAATGTTTTGTAATAATACTACTGTGACCAAAAAATAAGGTGACATTTGAATTTAAACTGCGCGCGTCGAAGGATTCGGAGAATTATTTTTTTTTAGATTAGTAGTACTGTCAGTGACATCTATGTCAAATTTACATGTCAAAATATTCATTATTACGAGATACGCGTTTTTGGACACAGTAGTACTTTTCAAAATATTTCCCAATACGTGAAAGATAAATTTCGTAGTTTGTTGGAAATTTAGAAATAATATCATTTATTATCAGAGACTCGATATTTGTCAGGACTTCGAAATTTATTTCACATGGAGGAATTGTGATTCCTATTTAGGAGATTGCTATTTACCGTAGTCCGAGTAGATATCGAATTATTTTTTCTCTCATCACAATCAACTTTTGTTGGCGGAAGCAAATGTGGACTTTTTGTATGTTTGTCAACGTTGGCGGAAAAGGTCCTGCTTCGGCTTGGTAATCATTGAATTTCAGTGACCGCTTATTATTTTGCACTTTATCTGGATTGACGTTGTGAAAGTTTAAGGTGACTTCATAAGGTTTATTTTCAACTGCAAATGTCCCCTTGAACTGCGTGCTATTTTCCAGGAAATTATAAACGACATCTTGCATTCAACATTTATCGTCACTTACAGCAAATCGGATTGCCGGACCCTTGAAACCGGTGGTGGTACCGCAACGGCAATTATTTCTTCTGGCTGAGTGAAACGCGAATTTAGATTTTGCGATATAAAACTTCATCTGCGACAAAAGACAAGGAAATGTGTTCACGATGAATGTTAATTTACAATGTTGTATGGACGAGCTATCAATTGGCAATCATATCCTTTAGTCCGTATGAGAACACTATATTGTGGAGAAATTTTTACAAAGACCTACTAGTTTCGCGACCTGTCTGTCCGTCTGTCCGTCCGTCTGTCCGTCCGTCTGTCCGTCTGTCCGTGCGTCACAGCTGATTTCCTCAGAAACTATAGAAGCTAGAGTGCTCAAACTTTGTGAAAAGGTCAGAAATGATGGTCTCTCAAAAATTAAGGCCTTGACAAAAATTTAAAAATTTTTTAAGGGGGGTCCCCCCTAATAACGAATTGGCCCTTAAAAATTTTTTTAATCAAAGGTAGTCGAGTCGGGTATCAAATGAAAGGTCTGGATTAGAACTTTTAGAATCTGAAATAAAAAAATCATTTTATGAATTAGGGGGTCCAGGGGAAGGCAAAATGTACCCAAAATTTGTGTCAACCCCCCCTCGCGATGGGGCACCTTTGAGCCGAAAAATCTGAAAATTATCACGAACGCGGGCCTTTATGAGTACAAGGGCAACAAATACCTTAGAAATCGAAACTCGCTCAACTTTGTTAATAATAGTATGATTTATAGATTTTACATTTTTGCACATAAAATCAAAACGATACCTTTAAACTTCTTGAAATTTTGGAATTATATAGACTAACATAAGATATATATGTTCACAAAATTTAATTGAGATCGAATCATAATCAAGTGAGTAAAAGCCATTTCAATTATATAGAATTACAACGATAATAACACGTGTTTATGGTTGATATAGGGTTTTCCAATAAGAGGTGTTATTTTGATATTAAAAGAAAAATGCCATTTGTTAATATAAGTCATCGGATGTTTATTTCATTATGAAGAAGAAGACATGTTGTTAATAGCGAAACCTAACATCAGGCAAATAACTACTGCCACACGCTTACAGGACCATATCCTCTTCATGAAATTTTCCATAATCAAATCGCAAAGTGGCTGCCGTATGTGCTCAATAGCCTCACGAATTTCATCTTTGATATCTTGAATCGACACTGGGCTATTGGCGTAGGCCTTTTCTATCACGTAGCTCCAAAGGAAGAAGTCGCAAGGTGTTAAATCACAAGATCTATTCAAAATAGCACCTCTTATTGGAAAACCCTATATATATTTAAAATTGACTTAGGCACTTTTATTTTCTTTCAATTTTCATGAAAATTTAAGGAATAGTGTTTAACTTGAACATGTTCAATTGGCCGAGTATTCAGAAAAATCATTCAAGCTAGATTAAAATGGCGGCTGCACTGTGCTTATGAAAGAAATTGTGCATCTTTTGTATAAATTTAAACGACTTCATATCAAAGTATTGGATGAATAATTCAAATTATCGATTCACGCTATTAGAAAACTTGTTTCTAACCCTAGGATGTTTACAAAGACCTCCAGGTAGGAGCACTCTCCTGCTTACTCAACTTGTTTTCTTTTCGTTTTTGTTTATTATTACTTTAAGATTTTTATTTTAACCTTTTCAACCTTGGCTCGAGCGGTATTTGAACGACCGTATGAAAGGAGTGCAAAGGGTTCCCGTAACAAGTTTTAATGGTAAAAATTATGCAACAGTTATATGAATTTCTTATCCTTTAAATGGGACCTAACAGGAAGAAAGACGTATAATTTGCTGAAAATAGGGATCTTCTATCTATCTCTGTTTAAAAGTTATGCATGAACATACATAAAACAAATTGCGTAAACAGACCTACGGTCATGTCGGAAGGGATTTGTACCCAACGTGCGAAATGCAGTCACCAACAATGAATAAACCAAGAAACATGGCAAAGAGATGGGCACGCTCATTAGTTCTGTACTTTCAACGGTCGTTACATTGTTGCAAACTAACAAAAATCACTCAAATCATGAATTCCCAAAAAATTTATATTATTCACCTTATTTGAAAATTTCCAGAAGATCAAATCAAAACTGCAGTGTCTGACTCAATGGAAAGTCCATAAAATACCAAAATTGTGTGTTATTGTTGTATTTGGAGAAATTTCATATGGCTATAACTTTCATAAATATGATTGAATTTTCATCAAACCTTTCATTGAATTTAAGGTTTCCATTCGATGTTATTGGGGAAAACGTTAAATTCAAAGTTCATACTATTATTAACAAAGTTGAGTGAATTTTGACTTCTAAGGTATTTGTTGTTGTTGTTGTACTTATAAACGCTATCTCCATATTTTTTTTCAAATTTCTCGGATCACAGGTGTCCAATCGCATTGGATGGGGACACAGATTTTTTGTATATTTCCCCTTCCTGTGTGCCCCCAGAAGCAAAAAGTATCCGTTTGAGCCCTGCTTTGTAAAGTTCTCATTGAGACCTTTCATTTGATACCCATATCGGCTACCTGTGATGAATTTTTTTTTCAGGGCCACTCCCCTATATGGGGAGACCCCTCCTAAGCACCTTGTAACATTTTTTTTTTGTGAATCTTTGGAGAGGGCTTCACTTTGCACCCATATACGAAATTTTTATGTTAGTAGCTTATTCAGTTTGCGAGAAAAAGGGGCTGTGACACATGAACGAACAGACGCAATTTTGTTAAAATTATTTTACAAAACCCTACAAAAAAGCACCAACAATAAAAAAAAAACGTGATGAATTGATAACCTTCTTTCCTTTGGAAGTCAGTTGAATAGTCACTACCTACACCTATATTTTATTTCTACTTGTAGCTCCACTATCCTAAGAAGTGAAATACATCTCAATTCATCAAGGGACATTTATTTGTAATTAATTAAAATTCATTTATCTTTTCGCACATGCGAATATACATATACTCCGCCCCAACAAACAGGTGATATCTTCATCAAATAACCTCCACGTATTTACTTCAACACTTTTATATTTCCAAAGTTACACGTGCCATATATAATTCGTCCACCCTCCAAGAAATATGCCAAAATGCAAAACAAGATTCCTTCGCCAGAAGAGCTTGTTGCGTCCCGAAAAACGATCCATACTGAATAGCCAACATCGTGCCACGTGCAGCACTCACAAAGTACCTTCAACCCAGTCTTCCGTTTCCACTTCACCTTTTCACCCCTGATGGAAGATGATGCGGCATCTTATCCTGCTTGTTCTGCTCATCCTGCAGCACACCTGGTCCGATGGCTGTCTTGCATTGCAGTTTGGTTGCGTCGCATCGCTGTTTCTCGTTCCCATGTCCCTTTCTTAAAAATTTATCTTTAGGGTTTGCCTTTTGCTACACGACCGCGCGACAGACCATTACATTACAGCGCACGAACTTGGAAAATGGCTATCATCCATGAAAATTATGTCTGTCAGGTGTAATTTATGCATTTACCGCAGCACTCCATACTTCGCTATCCGTACATGGCATCGGGAGGTTACATGGGGACCAAAGGTATCTTCAGCTCGGCAATAGATAAATATCTTTTTGGAAGTATGGAAGTACGTATCCGTCTTGAAGCACTATTTCAAGTGTTATTACCTTGAGAGCGCGAAAAATAAACCAACAGTACAAAGACGAGTAATTTTTGTTGTTTTATGGAGTTTGAGCCGGAGCTCATTGTGGAGTTCTGGAGTTTTGATTCGGTCATAATTTTGCTTAAACATGAAAATCGCTTTGTCACGCTATCCATGTTATTACTCTAGTGATTGCCTGCAAAATACTTTGTCGTTGCCTTTGGCGTGCTCTAGTTCTTTTGCTCGCACCAGTGTGCGGGATTGTCGTGGCTGCACGATTCCACATGCCTCAGAGATGCAGGTTACATGCAACGTCTTACTTTTCCCCATTTTCCAAGCAATTTTCAATTGCAATGAGCATTCAAATTAATAAGAAACGTCACGGATCGTTAAGTTCCAGTTACTCATCACGACATTAAATCTAAAGGGACGCCGTATAAAGAAAGCACCAATAAATGCTGGATACCATCTAGAACTGAACAATTCAGCCAGATAAATTATCTGTAATGGGGAAGGAATTAAGATATATGCATGTCCATACGATTCATCCACTTTCGAACGATGAGTTGGGAAACTATCAATCGCACTCGCCTGCAGGATAATGAGGAAGACATCATATAAACTGTAATTCCGGCGCAATCGCTATCGATAAACGCCGGAGGGGCCACTTGATTAGACCTAATTAGATGTTTTCAACATTCCACAAATTGGTCATCACTCGGAACACGCAGATCTAATTTCCTCTCGAATTTCGGGGAAATTGAAAGAACATGGACGAGGTGGACGGATGAATGATAAAGAACTACAGCAAACTATCAACTCAATTCCGAGCAAAAGATACATGTGATGGCATCGGAGCATACCCAGTTTGGGATGGATGTTTGGAACCGTCGTTCTTGGACTTTCAACGCGATCCTTAATTACAAGTTTGCATGTCGACAATTGGGAGCTTGTAACATGTATGTATGGTATTAGTGCTTTTTGGTGAACAAGAAAAAGGAGAAGTCACATCAAATATATCTTTGGTTTTAGGTTTTTGTAAGATATAAATGTATGTCAGTCCTCTTGTGGTATTTGGAAGGCATGAACTCCTTTGTTCGCTTTTCGTCCTTCATTAACTCTGATTGGATACTTTAGTAGGAAGTATATATTAAATATATAATTGAATTAATTGAGTTGCCATCGATCTGCTTTTTTGACGATGGCTCCTCTAGAAGATTCTCCGTAACCAATAGGGGAATGTTTCTTCAAGAGATGGTTAGAAAAGCACTCAGAATAATTGGCGAATTGTGAGTTTACTCATGCAAATTACAATAGTTACCAAAGTTATTCATCATTTTTAGGGTTTTGTAAAATAATTTTACAACACCCTACTAAAATCGCGACCTATCCGTCCGTCCGTCCGTGTGTCACAGCACTTTTTCTCGCAAACTACTTAAGCTAGAAATATCAAATTTTGTATGCATGTGTAAAATGGTGCTCTCTTGAAAGTTTAATTACAAAAAAGTGGCCCCCGGAAAAAATTTCATCAAAGGTAGTCAATATGGGCATCATATGAAAGGACTTAATGAGAACATTTCAAAACAAGTGTTAAAATAACATTTTTTGCTTCAGGGTGCGCACACGAAGGGGAAATACACGAAAAATTTGTGTCCCCGCGCCCTCGCGGTTGGACACCTGTGATCCGAAAAATCTGGAAAAATTATAGAGCTAGATGTTTATGAGTACAACAACAAATACCTTAGAATTTGAAATTCACTCAACTTTGTTAAGAATAGTATGATCTTAAAATTTCACATTTTCCCCAATAAAATCGTATAACTACTCTTAAACTCAACAAAATTCGATATTCAAGTAGTTACATATAAAAGCCTAATACTCTGCAAATTTGATGAAAATCGAATCAAATTCGCGGAGGTTATAGCCATTTGAAATTTCTGCAATTACAACAACAATAACACAAGGTTTTGGTATTTCATGGACTTCCCATCGGTTCAGACACTGCAATTTTGATTTGATCTTCTTAAAATTTCAAGATAAGATTTGTAACAATACCGTCAGCTGGGGTAAGATTGGCCCAAATCTAAAGCTTTGTTATGGTTTTATCAGCTCCATATCTTTGACATTGATTATATAAATTTTCAATGTATCTTAATGTGTAAACAAACATTATATCATTAAATTAAAACAATATTGAGACCCCTCAATCATATTGCAATATTATACTGAATTTTTTTAATGTTTGGGCCAAAGTTGCCTTGAATTGGGGAAACTTTGTCCCAAACTTTTAAACCATATAAAACTTATGTTTATTATAGGTTGGGCTAATGATAGACAAGATAAAATTACCACTAGACATATTAGTTTGTTGTTTTACCTGCTTTTACTTTAAAAACATCCATGAAATGATGAGAAATGGGAATAAATGAAATGAACTTCATTTTATTGAAAACAAGTTGGGTAGACAGACCTATGCTCATGTCAGAAGGGTTTTGTACTCAACATACAAAATGCAGTAACCAGTAACGAATAAAATCAAGAAACACGTCATGTTCGAGGATCATACTATTATTAGCAAAGTTGAAAGAATTTTGACTTCTGAGGTATTTGTTATAGTTATACCCACAAATATCTCTCTTGATAATTATTTCAGATTTTTTAAGATCACGGGTGTCCATTCGCAAGGGAGGAAACACATTTTTCATGTATTCCCCCCTCCTGTGCCCCCACTGAAGCAAAAACTGTCAGTTTAAGAACTGTTCTGAAAAGCTCTCATAGAGAACCTTCAGTTGATACTCATATCGGCTACCTTACATGCAATTTTTTTTCAGGGGCCACTCCTCTATTTTGTAATCATCGATTCTTGGCCTGTTTTTTCGAATCCTAGAATGGTTACAAAGCCCTTTTGCTAGGAGCTGTCTCCTGCTTTTTCGACTTGTTTCAATTGTATGTACTCATCTTCATGAAACCTATCATTCCTGAAATTTTCATGCAAATCCTAGCGAAGCTGTAGTGTCTAAGTCGGGTAAAAGCGCATATGGCTCCATGGCCATATGTTTCCATAGTAATACAGGGCATATTGTTCCATAGTAATGCAGGAAAATTCAAATCGCTATAACTACGTTAAATACTGTTCGATCTTTATGAAACTTTCAGGAAAGATCAATTTTATAAATAAGCATCTGTTTGCTAAATTTTATTGAATTTAAGGGTACCGTCTAGATTTTATTCAAGAAAACGTAAAATCGATAAATCATACTATTACTAACAAAGTTGAGTGAATTTTGACTTCTCATGTATTTGTTGTTGTTGTACTCATATAGGCCTACATCCATGATTTTTTTTCAGATTTTTCGGATGAAAGGTGTCCAATCGCGAGGGGGGGTACGCGAAAAGTTCGTACATTTCCCCTTCCCCTGCCCCCCGCGGTACTTATAAGGCAATTTTAAGAAAAGATCTCGTTGAGACCTTTCCAATGATACCCTACTCGACTACCAATGGTGAAATTTTTTTTTTGAGGGGTCACCTCCCTATATGGGGAGACCCCCCTTAAACCTCTTTGTAAAATTTTTCCACTATCGAACTTTCAAGAGGTCACCAATTCTGACCTTTCCACAAAGTTTCATTGCTGTAGCTCCTATAGTTTCGGAGAAAAAGTGCTGTGACATACAGACGGACGGACGGACGGACGGACAGACGGACACAGGTCGTGATTGCAATAGGGTTTTGTATTTTAGTACAAAACCCTAAAAATTGTATTGTATCAAAAAAGATATCAGTTCACATAATACATACTAGTTGTCCAGTTCTGGCACATGAAACTGGTTCCTCTTTGAAGCTGTTTTTGGAGGAATGATCTTCTGACAAACATCCACCCAGTCGTAAGTCAGGCAATCTTGTTTTTCTGGCCAGCGCCAAAACTTGAGTCTTTTTTCCATGCATTCAACTATAGGTCCTTCTTCAGATAAACTAACAGTTTCGCCAGGGTATTTCTGTCCATCATACTTAACCACTACAAAGTTACCAATGGCAAAGTCTTCAGGTTTCAACGCAACTGGTGTTTCTTCGTCATTAGACCTGTGAACAGGTATGCCTGCTACTTCCTGTAATATTTCTTCCAGATCGGAAAATGTTTTGCTTTGCCCATCAGACTCTAAGACCATCTCAACATCCTCTTCATCTGAAGAAGAGTTTTGCTTTTTTTTTGTTTTTCTTCTTGGAAACTTGTGTTTTCTTTAACGCACTGGTAGAAGGTTTGTTTGCTGCTTCTGAGATGGCTGCTTTAACCTATTCAAATGCAATATGTACTCTTGCCAGCAGGCACTTGCAATTTTTTCTTCGTTCTTCTCGAGCCGTCTTTAGTTAAAAACTCAGCTCTTTACTTCTCCAATTGTTCCATAAAAGCTTTTCCTATAGAGTCTTTATCCACGGGTTGGTTTTCTGGAAGACGGTCTAGTAGTCTTTGCTCGTTTAAGGGATGAATTCCACATTTGGCAAATCCAGCCGTCAAATTGTCTTTTCGCTTTTCTTCCAAACTTGCCATTAGCTCTTTTAGCAATCGTGGAAATAAATCTTTAGGGATCGTTGCAAATTTTGATCCTGAATCTGACCCTTTTCACTTGCGGAGGATGTCACGCCACGATCTTTTCATTGGTCCAAAGAAAGTAACTTCTAATGGTTGTGTTAGATGTGTTGAATTCGGAGGGAGGCAAACAAACCTTATATTATTCTCTTCAGAGAGCTTAAGCACATGCAAACTGATGTGAGAAGATAAGTTATTTCCAATGATAACTTAAGGACCATCTAGATTTTTAACATCCGGTAACAATGTTGACTGAAACAAATCTTCGAAGCATACTGCATCAAACCACCCACTTTTGGAGCGGTTATATCGAGTTCCTTCAGGACCATTCTCAGTCCATGTGGACCACAAGTGCTCAGCTCTATAGACAACATATGGGGACAAGAGGTCGCCTGCAGCATTTCCAGCCATCATTATGGATGTTGCACGTTTACTGAAATCGCAAATGTTTTCCACGTATTTTGCTCCTCTCTTACAGATAACCTTTTTGTTCCCAGGGTCGTCAGTAAGGTTCGTCTCATCGTAATTGAAAATATTATTTGGGGGAACATCTTTAACCTCTTCTTTGAGGTTATCAATATAATTTTCGATGAGAGAAGTATCTACTTCGGCTCTGACCTTTTTGATATTGGAACTTATTCTACGAGTCAGATTCTCATGTCTTTTTAAGAAGGCTTTTGTCCATTCATAGCCAGGGAGATTGTTTTTGAACTGACAAATGTGGACACCTTTTTCGTCCAAATAGCTTTTGACTGCATAACGAAAATCCATTTCAACTACAGGGAACCCATAGTCTGACATTTTTATTAAATGTTGTTCGAAAACATGCTCCTTTTCATCACTGAAGATTCTTGCAAGGCCTACATTTTTTGTATGAGTCCCTTTGAGTTTGTTCTTTATTGTAGATCTAGGTATATTATACCTTTTTTCGGCAGCTCTTTGGGTTAAGTCACCTGATCTAATAGCCTTTAAACACTCCTCTAACACTTCTGGTTTGTAATTGGCGTAACTTCTTGTTCCAAGAGGTTTTATCCGATATCTCGGCATTTTTCCTGCAAAAAAATACAAAAAAAGTGCTTACAATAGTATTAAAAATATTTTAAGTGGTTTTGTTTAAGAAACAGCTTATAAAATACCTACTACTCAAGTATTATATCAAAAATATGAGTCTTGGGGT
Organism: Odontomyia ornata; assembly: GCA_963969285.1. NCBI lineage: Eukaryota > Metazoa > Arthropoda > Insecta > Diptera > Stratiomyidae > Odontomyia > Odontomyia ornata. The sequence continues at coordinate 46,272,000 of OZ017739.1, forward strand.
AACTTTGGCCCAGTCACCATTTTGGGTCAAAGCTACCCCAACTCCTGGGCCAAAGTTACCCTAACTCTGGGCCAAAGATGTCATGAAATAGTAAAATCGAATTATTTTGTACATAACAAAGGTAACAGTATTATTACACCAAAAATACTTGAAACAATTGAATATATAATATTATTATACACTTACCTGCTAGTAGCTCTTCAAGAATTAGCGTTCACAAGTAAAAGTTGGGAGTTGGGAATTAGCGTTCACAGTAAAGATGGAGCAACACTGGAGTGGTGAGATATGGAACTAGTCTCCCACTTCATCAACAGGTGGGCCAGTGGTAAACTATGTCGATAACACATCACATGATAACAATACAGCACAGCAAAACTTTTTCTAACTTTGGGCCAATGCTACCCTTAAAGGGCCAATCTTACCCCAACAGACGGTACATATTTTTTGGAATTCATTATTTGAGTTGTTTTTGTTCGTTTGGAATAAAATGGCGACCGTTGAAAATCGAAAAACAATGGATTTTCCTTTAAACGTGCATATCTCTTTGACATATTTCTTGCCTTCATTTGTTGTTGGTGACCGTAATTCGGACAGGTTGGGTACAAAACCCTTCTGACATGAGGGTAGGTCTGTCTACCCAATTTGTTTAAATTGGAGTACTGAAATCTGCCAATATGAAGATCACGGACTGATAGGAAAATAACGTAAAATTTGTTAGCATCACCAGCCGAAAAGGCGAATTTCTAATAGGTACCCGTATTTTTAAAAGCAAATAATCATTTTACTGGCCCCCCACTTTGTAAGTCAAACACTTTTTTAAGGACAAGCAAAACTAGCGTGAAAGTCCTCCTACCTGAAGGGTATTATAAAATAATAAGTAAATCAAACAACGTCTTCTGAATACTGGGCTTACGCACATATTCCAGGAATAGCTCAGAAAAATAATATCAACCACGTAAGTGGGCAAAATTGCCAATCACGCTTCTAAAAAAATTTTTTGTCACTTGTCCTGCAGAGAAAATATGGTTAAAAATTGAGCAAGTTAAGTAGGATTAATAAATTACTTGTCAAATTGTATAAAAATGAAATGAGTGGTTCAAAAATCTTTGCATGCCTCAGAAGTTATACTGCACAGAGTTTTTAACAAGTTCGATTCCCATAAATAAAAGCCAACAATTTATGAAAATACTTTAAAGGCTTCGAGATTTTATTTAAATTTAATTGCAATTATGTCCAAAATGGAGGCTAAGCCAACTATCTAAGAAATACCAAAGATATTTTTGATTGAAGGTAAAGACCCATAAATTTAGCTTAATGAACATATGGGTTTTTACCTACAAAAATTTCGGGCCTTTCCTGAATGAGCTGCTAACAAAGTTGTTTTTTAGGGTTTTGTACTAAAATACAAAACCCTATTGCAATCACGACCTGTGTCCGTCTGTCCGTCCGTCCGTCCGTCCGTCTGTATGTCACAGCACTTTTTCTCCGAAACTATAGAAGCTACAGCCATGAAACTTTGTGGAACGGTCAGAAGTGGTGACCTCTTGAAAGTTCAATGGTGGAAAATTTTTTTAAAGGGGTTAAAGGGGGGTCTCCCTATATAGGGAAGTGACCCCCAAAAAAAAAATTCCACCATTGGTAGTAGAGTAGGGTGTCATTGGAAAGGTCTCAATGCGATCTTTTCAAAACAAGTCTTAAAATTGCCTTATGAGTACCGAGGGGGGCAGGGGAAGGGGAAATGTAACATTTTTCTTCTCTAATAATTTTTCAGAAAAATTATTATTCAAAATATGCAACTCATTTATATGTAGCTGCAAACAATTCCATAAAAAGTAATTTAAAAAGCTATCGGAGCCATCCGAAAGAGTGATCGATATCCGCGCGACGTTAGATAAAGCTTCAAATGTAGAGCAAATTTGTCGTATAGATTTACATTAAATTGATGTGAAAAGGGTGAAATGATCCAATTAAAAAGTTTAGCTAATACAAGTACTTACAAGAGAAATTTACCTTGAATATAACTTGCAGATACAAAAACAAATTGAGTTTGCATAAGTAGAAAAATTAAAATTTAACTCCACCTCTGAGCATGGTGGTCGCCATCACCGGTGTGTATCTAAGTGTGATGGCCTGAGGAGAATTAGTGCACACGTCGAAACCACCTTCTTCTAACATTTTTCTTCTCTAATAATTTTTCAGAAAAATTATTATTCAAAATATGCAACTCATTTATATGTAGCTGCAAACAATTCCATAAAAAGTAATTTAAAAAGCTATCGGAGCCATCCGAAAGAGTGATCGATATGCGCGCGACGTTAGATAAAGCTTCAAATGTAGAGCAAATTTGTCGTATAGATTTACATTAAATTGATGTGAAAAGGGTGAAATGATCCAATTAAAAAGTTTAGCTAATACAAGTACTTATAAGAGAAATTTACCTTGAATATAACTTGCAGATACAAAAACAAATTGAGTTTGCATAAGTAGAAAAATTAAAATTTAACTCCTTCACCTCTGAGCATGGTGGTCGCCATCACCGGTGTGTATCTAAGTGTGATGGCCTGAGGAGAATTAGTGCACACGTCGAAACCACCTTCTTCTAACATTTTTCTTCTCTAATAATTTTTCAGAAAAATTATTATTCAAAATATGCAACTCATTTATATGTAGCTGCAAACAATTCCATAAAAAGTAATGTTATGAATAGTTTTCAAGACATTCATTTTTGGTTGACTCAAAAAATTCATTAAATACAAGTAACAAAATTAAAAAATATTCATTATAGGTAACAAAATAAACGTTGGTTTCTTTAATAAAAAAATGTTGTATTCAATCTAAATGAGATTGGTTACTCTCGCTGGAGCTGTCATGATTATTTTGATCAATATTTGTTACATTCGACGTCTCTGATTCATGATGTTTCAATGATGATCGGTTTCGACGTTTCACCCGAGAAGCCCGCATAGCCGGTTGGGCGAAGCGCCTTGCAGAATTCGATATGATTTTTCGAAAAAAATCTTTCAAGGTTTCTTTGTATATTTCGTATCAACCGAATGAACTACATCAAGGAACAGCTGGAAAGTTCGCGAGAACTTTTGGAAGCATTCCTTTTTCGATTTCCTAGAGAGACCGGTCCACGTTGTGAGTGTAGACAGTCACCGGGTAAATACATGGTCCACGAGCGCGTAGGCCACATCATCCCCATACATGCCACTATTTTGGCCGCAAACAGACTGAAGTTTTCTGATCTAAAGTGAAGGCAAAATAGAGATATTACAAGTAACACATTTATTTAAAACTTTACCACTTCTTGCGCATATTCGCTTGCTCTTCGATGGTATCCATTCGGTTGAATGCAGAATTAATCAACACGGGCTGGGATGATGAAAATGGGGACTTTAAAAACTCCAGCGATGCCAAAATTTTATCCTGCCCCTTTGCCAGGCAATCCAATGTTGCAGCGTGCTTGGCTTGCGTTTCAATTATGGCAAGAAGTGTGCTCATAATTGAGGGTTCAGACAAAGTAGTACCTACACTAATTTCTACGTCATCAAAAACTAGTTCTTGCGCGGATGGCTGAAAATCACTTTCATTTTGTAAAATGTACGTGATTTGGCCAGGATCCGTTGGCATATTGTTTATTGTACTGTTTACGAGTTGAAGTGGTTTTGTAGGGCCGCTAGTAGAAACCGGCTTTGAATTTTCCGTAATTGAACTATACGCAGTTGACTTTTCTGATGAAATGAACTGGGTGAAAAGAAAATGCTCGAATGATTATCACTTACAATGTGTTATCCATTTATTACCTCGTTGTAGTTTGTTCGGTTGGCGTCCCTGTTTTCCACAAAAACTTTTCTGGAAGCGGCAAAACGCCTAGAAAACATTTTTTTTCTTACTGGCTCCTCCATTTCACTAGTGTCGCTGTGATTGGACATGTTTTTCACTTCCTGAATAGCCTCCGCATAAGAACTAATATTGCGGCGCTTCACAATGTATGCGTATTCAACCCATCCGTCAGTTACAGCACCGGGCGGCTGTAATGGGGTTTTAATTGCTTTGCCATGCAATTCATCCGGTGGCCACATAAGTTTTCCCGATATCTCCCACGCCGATGGCACTGCAGCTATCTTTTTGATTCCACCTTCAAACGTTTCGATCGCTTTAAACTCCATGTTTGACAATGCACCTCAACTCACTATGCACAAATTTGCACTGCCGTGTGCTTCGAAGCTTTTGGTTGTGTGTCCAATACAAACTGAGAGCTCGGTAAATGCTGTAAGCAAAACCGCTTTCGAAGCTTTACCGAAGTTTTCATGCATAGTTGCAGTGTACAGTTTTTAATGTTTTCTGTTAGGTAGCGCGTAAACAACGAACGCTTGCCACTCCACAAGAGATCGTACATAAAAATTTTCGTGCCCTTAAATTTCTGCCAAATACATTTGGAACACTTATTCGTGGTATAGTTGTCGCAAACTGCCACCGTTTATACCTTCACAAGCTGAAAACTCTATACGCTTTGCGGGCGCTTCTGTAAAGTTTCTAAAATATTATTGTTCGCAGCATCTATTGAGGCTTCAGCTCACTTATAATATACAAAGACCTTGTATTTCAGTACAAGATGTTTAACTCAGCCAGGAAAATGGACTTCCAAATACATTATTTTAAACAGCTTTGCTTTGAAGAAATATCGCGAAGGATACTTAAATATCGTTACATAATCGGAAATAAAGAAAAATATATTTTTTTTTCATTTCGATAAAATATAGTTACATGTATTTACATGTTTTCTTCCCAAAGCATGACATTGACTGCAAGCTATTTTTCGAAAAGTCTGTAGCAAGGTGGAAATAGTTTGGCTTGATTTGAGAATTGAAAACAATTACTCTTCGCATACGCTAAAATTGTTTTCTTCTGCTGGATCAAAATGGATTTTGCATGTGTTGCTATGATATTGCAATGAAACACCACAGCATATTTTGCTTTTAGTGTTTTTAGAGAAGCTTAATAGAGATCATAATATATATAGAAGTGGACGAATTTAAAACCTGTATCAGCATATTACAGGTTTGGTTCAGAGGTAGAACGTTGGACAAAGGAACGCAGGAACCCAGGTTCAAATCCCCACGCAAGAGTATTTCATCATTCTATTCTTGAATACAATTTAAATATGTATAACAAATTAACAAACAGATAATACGCCACAAATACTATGCTAACTGAGTGCGGTATCTAAAAAGAAGGAACATTCTTATATTTTAAAAGTTTGCTTGCTTGTGTAAAACTCTCATAAATTGCTTGTAAAAGACCTTTCCGAACCTCACTAAAAAAGCGATCATCTCTTGATATTAGTCTCCGTAAAAGAAGTATCCCTTTCTTAGCGAAGTACTATGGTAGCAGAAAAAATTATAAGCCTCCTTTAGGCTTCCTTTAGGTCTTTTGGAGAATTCAATGAAACATGCGAAAGATGTAATAAAATACTTACAGAATCATTACAGAAGTTTAGAAACGTTAACTTCCTTAAGTCTTTCTTTGGGTATTTCCTTTAGGTCTTTTAGAGGAGCCAATGAGACTTGCGAGAGATGTTATGAAAGCTTTTACGGAGCCGCTATAGATGTCAACAAGCTTTGGTAAACTAAGAAAATATTCTCCTTTTTAGCCTAACCAAATCTTTTCATAAGCTGTAAAGAAGCAAAATAGGTAGCTCTATAGGACTTATTAGATGTGAAATTGCTACTTGGGTGAGAACCCAGCCTTCGGGCCAGGTCTCGTTTTGTTACGCCGCGGGGCGCCTTCAAGCTGGGGAGTGCCTTTCCTAGCGCGAGGGGAGAGGGGAAGAGGAAATGCCAGAAAAGCGATCCTCCAGCCCCAGTGCCCCGGCTGCTGTGAGTCCCTTTTATATTTTAGGCCTGCCCGAGCATAATGTGCCACCTGGTTCCATTTGTCAACCGATTCAAGCATCACCGCAACTATATTATCCGGGGTGAGCTCTCCCGCCTCCCTGTAGAGTTCCTTTCGCAGCCTGACCCATTTTGTACCCTGACCCATTTTGTACTGTGACCCATTTTGTACCGGTTGATGTTAGTATTAAAGTTGAAGGACCAGACAAAGAGGGCCGTGACAATTGTTTAAGGGTGTATAGATCAAACAAATATGATTATCACAGCGAAAAACTAGGGCAAAATACATGCTAAAATATGAGTCATAGTATTGTAAAGTATTATAACTATACGTTATGAAGGTAAACCGCGTCAAAGATTATATTGTGAACCTACACTTCAAAAGCCTATAAAGTGAGCACACCTCCGTATCTCCTACATATTGATGTGACTTATTTCTCATAAAAAGGCAGGACCTCTCTGCAGCTGCAGAGCATGGCAATTTGTCTGTCAAGGAGTTAGTCTGTAATGTAGACAGTGAGGGATAATAGTTTTTCTCCTTAAAAAATAAGGGAGTTTTGCTATGTTTAGGTCTTCCTCCATCCTATATCTTATTAACCCTCTAACGCTCATAAACAGGGATTTATTTGAATTTTTGTATTGGAGATGATAACAAAAATATAAAATACACGTATTTTTGGATTTTAATTTTTTTTTTTTTGTTATTTGGAAAGAAAATTACAAAATAAGGAGTGTTGCTTTTAGGCAACACTGAAATAAGAGGTCAAAATCTATAATACTGCAGAACATGTTACGAAAGATGTAAGTTTTTAAGCAATTCTTAGTTTTCGTGTAACATAAGGCTACCCCACATTTTTCACATAAATTCTAGACAAATCCAACCCACTTTGGAAATTTGCATCTGATTTTCTTATCAGACCATTGCGGCCAGTGTCCAATTTGCCCTTGCCGAATTGCTTTCGGAGGTACATGCTGAGCAGGTCCTTTTTGCTTTTTTGCTTGTATTTCGCCCTTCAGTGATCGCCGATTAAATAAATTGGGTTCGCTACCCATTTTGCAAAGGGTCCCTGCAACTTCCAGACGAAAATCTGCTGATAATAAGCGGCCTGGTTAAATATTTTTGTATTCAGCAACCTTTTTATAAATTAACCACACATTGGCCATCTTGAGATCCAAATGATGATTAAGAAGTCTCATGGGCCATCTTTTGCTTTGCAAACGTATTTTGTAAATCATCATTAAACTGTCAAGCAGATCAACGCCACACATATGGCTTTTATACTTTCCAACCAAATTGGGCCGCTTAATTTTCACATGCCTTGAGTTCAATTTATCCTATCTTCGAACATCAGTGACAGGGTTTCGTCCAGCAAAGTTGAAAGCCAGGTTGACAATTTTGTTATCCTTCCATGCGACAGTTGACATATCGGTCCTGTTGACATCAGCTACGTATTCTTATGAATAGCCTCTTTCTTTTTTCATCATTATCTTTTCTGATGACAGCTCACAATCCAGTATTCTATTTCTTCTCATAGACATAGCTAGATAAATATTCTGTTAGACGAAGTAAAGTAAAATAGTTGTTGAAATTGAGTTTGAAGCTCTGGTGGCATGGAACCATACGCGCTAAGCTCATGACGACGTTGGATGAGGCGACTAAATCTGGCTCTCCTTGTAAGACAACATTTTCTTTGCCTGTCTCAATTTCTGTTTTATAGGCATAACCAGAAACGCTACTCAAACGAACACTTTATAGCCCCACTTGTGTAGTTCGTTAGGATTGTATCTCTTCAAAGTATTCGGTGATTTAGTAGAGCACATTTGTTTGTCTACACAAAGGTGTTCTTCTAATGGGACTTTATCATATGCCTTATTCAAGGAGTCCACCACTGGACGTATTTTGTATACCCGATCATGATCTGGATTGTCCCTAGGAAGATCTTTGCTATTGTCGTTGAAATGCAAGGTTTGACAAATTTTTCGAACAACAAAGTTGAACCCAGTAGTTTTAGTAAAGTAGTTCTAGTAAAAAAAAGGATGGTAGCACTACCTACTATCGAAGATTCGCCAAAAACTTTGCCAAAATAACTCAATATTTCCATCTGCTCACCGAGAAAAATTGTCCAAACAATGCCAGGATGCCTTTGAGACCTTGAAGGAAAAGCTGTGTGAATCATCCGTGCTGGCAGATCCGGAACCCAGATAAATATTTGTAGTTGACACCCATGCGAGCAAGGGCGGGATTGGAGCTGTACTCTCCCAGCAAATCAATGGCGAAGAAATGGTTCTCTCGTAGTACTGTGGAGTTCTCTCAAAAGTATGAGGAAATACTGCGTGACCAAGAAGGAGCTATTGGCTTTAATAGAGTTCACCAAGCAGCTCCAAAACTACCTATATGGCCAGAAATTCGTTCTTTGAACAGACCATGCATCGCTGAGACGGCTGTTTGACTTCAAAAACTCCGAGAGACAAGTTGCGCGATGGATCGAAAGATTGCAGTCATACGACTACAAAATTTTTCATCGGAAGGGCAGAGTTCATGGAAATGCTGGCTCCTTATACCGTCATCCATGTCCAGCCAACTGCAAGCATTGCCAACGGATTAGGGGAAAAGAGCCGACCGTCGATCAGCGAGCGAGAACGGCTGAATCGGATGAACGTTGGTCATTGGAGGAGATCCAAAATGGCCGGGTAGCCAATGTAGACATCGGACGATTACTCATATGGAAGGAGAAAACTGGGCGACTTGAGTAGAAGGACGTTTCGATACATGGTGCTACCCTGAAAAGTTATTGGGAACAATAGACCTCCCTTCAGGTGAAGGGTGGCGTACTCAAATGGGAAACGGCTAATAGCAGCTCCTACAGGATGCACACTATACTTCCCAAAAACCGAATCCACGATTTGGTTAAAGAAATGTACGACAAGACCTTAGCAAAATTGCGGGAAAGGTTTAACCAGCTCCACGCTTGAGAAGACGTAGAGGACTGGTGTCGTAGATGCACAATTTGCACTTCCGTCAAAGGTCCAAAGCGACGACTGAGAGGACAAATGCAAACCTATAACGTGGGTGTACCGTATGAAAAGATTGCTGTTGACATCGCAAGACCCTTTCCTGAATTCAAATGGGGAAATCGATACACGCTGGTTGTGGCCAATTATTTCAGCAAGTGGCCCGAAGTCTACCCCATTCCCTACCAGGCTGCAACTACTGTAGCCGAGCAGCTAGTGTTGAATTTGTTCAGCAGGTCTGCCGTACCTTGTGAACTTCATTTGGACCAAGGCCAAAACTTGGAGTCACTAGTTTTTGGCGAAATGTGCGAGCTGCTCGAAATACAAAAAATGATGAAAACACCGCTATATCTCCAATTCGATGGAATGGTCGCACAAGTAAACGGCAAACTCAATAAACACCTGACCAAGATGGTTGACGAGAACCGAAGGGACTGGGATCGGCACATCACATTATTCTTCGTGGCATCTAGAGCTGCCGAACATAAATGAATGGGCGAAGCCCCTGCCAAAGTCATCTTTGGAAAGATTATTCATGTGCCGGCTGATATAAAGTTCGAAATATTCTCTAAGAAACCCCAAATGATATTGGAGTACGCAAAAGAGCAAAGGCAAACGTCAAAATACATACATCCAACAGTGCGGTAACAACTTGAATCGGCTACTGACTGCATGAAGGCCAGGCATGATCTAAAAGCAAATTCTACTGGCTTCCAGCACTTGGTGTAGCTATATAACTCACAACGGTGAAAGGGTAGGTCTCCAAAGTTGTAACATAATTGGGAGGGACCATTTTAAGTTACAAAGCAAATCAACGACGTCGTATATCGCATAAAGGAACACCGTGAGCCAAGAACCAAAATTAAAACGGTGCATCTGGACCGACAGGGAGACTTAACTAAAACTGGCGACACATTTTTTTGGGGCAAAAAGAACTGAGGGGGGGGGGGCAGTGTTACATTCCGATACAATTCTGCGAACAACTGTCAAAATTGTTGTCGCAACTGTAAATAACATCATGCTCAACATTGATTAAAAAGAAGCTACTAAGAAAGGTAAAAATGACATCAAAAGCGTGTACACGAAAGCAGAAGAATGGGCCAAGTAGATCCATGATAAATATCTGAAAGTGAACAAGTGACATCACTGCGTGTATTCAGAATTTCTCGAATATCCCAGGTAGTTCTCGTCAGAATATTTGCCAATATAAGAGAAATGGATTGAATCACAAAAGATCCTATATAAAGCCGAGCTGAATGAATGGGGGATGTAGTAAAACTGCGATAAGAATTGAACGCAATGTTAATTGATAGTGAAGTAAAAGTTTTTAGTGGTATATTTGAAGACAATTGAAATATAAATTATTAATACAAGTGAAAAGTGACTTAAAGTGCGGTTTGTAAAATAGTGAAATTAATTATTGTGCATATTCAGTAAATAAGTACTTTCAACTTAATTTAGAAGACCGTGCATTTTCAGTTTCTTGGCACATTAAACTTATCGGCTGCTAATCACACGCAACAATATATTGGACACTCCAAAAAGTATTGAGTCTCTTTGTCACTAGATGGTGCTCGTTGTCATATATCGGATAATACGAAACAGATTGAGTCTAACTGACATGCGTTTGAAAAGTGATATTCCAGTCTACAATTTTCATACGAACAGTTTAGTATTTCGTCATTCGTGTCAAAAGTTATATTCATTTAAAAATGAGTGAAATTTCTGATAGTTCGTTATACTTTACAATATCACTACAATAAAGGTGAGAATGGATCGCAGGCTCGTAAAAAATGTGGCGTCTATGGTCAAGAGACTTTATCAAAGTCACAGCCAAGAGATGGTTCGCTCGCTTTCGTTCTGGAAATTCTGATGTCAAAAATGCATCTCGCTCAGCACTGACAAAGTCGATGAAACCTTACAAAACATTGAAGAAGACCGACACATAAGCAGTCATGACATTTCTAGGAAACTAAATATCCATCACCAAACAGTTTTTAACCATTTGCGTAAAGCTGGATACACAAAGAAGCTCGACGTTTGGGTGCCGCATGAATTAACACAAAAAATTTGATCGAACGAATTTCCATTTGAGACATAATAATAAAACGCAACGGGATCGAGCCATTTTTGTAGCAAATCATTACGGGCAATGAAAAATGGGTAAGATACGACAATTTTGTTCGAAAAAGATCATGGTCAAAATAAAGTGAATCATGACAAATGACATCAAAGCCAGGATTGACACCAAATAAGGTTATGTTGTGTGTGGTGGGATTGGAAGGGTATTGTTTATCATGAGGTGTTAGAACCTGGCAAAACACTCAATTTGGCTCTGTACTGTCAGCAATTAACCAGGTTGCGACAAGCAATTCAAAAAATCCGCCCAGAATTGATCAATAACAAGTTGGGTAAACAGACCTACGCTCATGTCAGAAGGGTTTTGTATTCAATTTACAAACTGCAGTCACGCAGATCGAATCAAATCAAGAAACATGTCAAAGACGATTTTATTGGAGAAAGTATGAAATACGAAGCTCATACTATTATTAACAAAGTTGAACGAATTTCGACTTCTGAGGTTTTTGGTATTGTTATACCCATAAATATCTCCCTTGATAATTATTTCAGATGTCCATCCGCGACGGAGAAAACACATTTTTCATGTATTTACAACCCCCCCCTGTGTCCCCACTGTAGCAAAAACTGACAGTTCAACAACTGTTTTGAAAAGCTCCCATGAAAACTTTTATTTCATACTCATATCGGCTCGGTTTGATGAATTTTTTTTCCAGGGGCCACTCTCCTGTACTGTTATCATCGATCAATGGCCAATTTTTCGAATCCTAGAATGGTTACAAAACCCTTTTGCTAGGAGCTCTCTCCCACCTCCTTGACTTGTTTCACTTATGAGCATTAATTGTAGGTACTCATCTTCAGTCATTCATTCAATTGAATCAAGTGGTCAAAGCATGCACCTTAAACGTTGAAGTTGGGAAAAAGTAACTCAAAATTATTCAATCTTCGCATTTGAAACAGCCACTATTTTGTTTTACGATTACTGATAACACTAACTGAACCGATTCTCAAAGATATACATGACACCTATCATTCCTGAAATTTTCATGCAAATCCTAGCAAAATTGTAGTGTCTGAGTCGGTAGAAGGCGCATGTTGTTCCATAGCCATATGTTGCCATAGTAATAAATGCAGCGCATATTGTTCCATAGTAATACAGTAAAATTCAAACCGCTATAACTTCGCTAAATATGATTCAATCTTTATGAAACTTTCAGGAGAGATCAACCATATAAATAGACATCTACGTACTGAATTTCATTGAATCTAAGGGTACCGTTAAGATTTTATTCACGAAAACATAAAATCAATAAATCATACTATTACTAACAAAGTTGAGGGAATTGCGACTTCTCACGTATTTGTTGTTGTTGTACTCACCAAGGCCTACATCCCTGATTTTTTTCTGATTTTTCGGATCACAGGTGTCCAATCGCGAGGGGGGGGGGACACAAATTTTTCGTACATTTCCCCTCCCTGTGCGCCCCTCGAAGCAAACTTTGCCAAACTAAGACCTGTTTTGAAAAGTTCTCATCAAGACCTTTCATTTGATACCCATATCGGCTACCTTCAATGAAATTTTTTTTTCGGGGGGTCACTCCCCTACATGGGGAGACCCCCCTTAAATACCTTATAAAATTATTTTGTAGTTGAACTTTGAAGAGATCACCACTTTACACCTACACACAAAATTTGATGTTTCTAGCTTAAGTAGTTTCCGAGAAAAACTGCTGTGACACACGGACGGACGGACGGACGGACGGACGGACGGACGGACGGACGGACGGACGGACGGACAGACGGACAGACGGACAGACTGGTCGCGAAACTAGTAGGGTTTTGTAAAATTATTTTACAAAACCCTAATAAAAAGGACATTGTCTTCCATCATGACAATGCCAGACCACACACATCTTTGATAACCCGGAAAAAATTGACAGAGCTTGGCTGGGAAGTTTTGATGCATCCACCATATAGTCCAGATTTTGCACCGTTAGACTACTATTTGTTTTGGTTTCTGGAAAACTTCTTTAATAAAAAGAAATCCACTTCAAAAAGGGACTGTGAAAATCACTTGGCCAAGCTTTTCGCCGATAAACCACAGAAGTTCTACACTGATGGAATAATGGCTCTACCTAAAATACAAAAGGTCATGAATAATAATGGATAATAAGTACTAAAATAAAATCCATTTTAAATAAAAGAAATATTCAATCGGAAAATGACAAAAAATCTTACCAATATATGCTCTGGCCAAGCTTTACTTTGCAAGAACATAGAGTATATAGCACGTTCATCAATACAAACGGTCCTCAATGCTTTCTGCACAGGCAGAAATGTCATTATAACTCAAGAACCAGAAGATGAGAAGCGTCAGCTAAGCTAAACACGTTGGGGTATAAATGAAACCAAATTTGCATAACGTACTGATCGAGAGAAATACCTTAATATTTTACACAGGATTTATGAGGAATAGGTTCTGAGCTATGTACCTTCACCAGTGAAAACCCTTCCTACTACACTTCAGATTTTGTCTGATCAAGAACACCTTCGTTCGAAAAATGATTGCATTGTATTCCTAACTTTCATTCGCCAATTATTTGTATGAAAACAAATACCACACTTCTTGAATTCTTTTTAACAATCGAGATTTTTCGCAACATCTCACTGACATATAAATCTGGACCGTCCTCAAATGGTAGAAAACTTAAGATGGCACCTCTTCTTTTGGGAGATGCATATATAACTGAAATCAAACGAGAGATTTTTTATGTTCATTAGAAACAATATTTTTAGTGATGATAACAAAAATGAGGCTTCATAGCCTAACATTTCCGTATCTTTATTTTCTTATCTGAACAGCCCACAATTTCAATATTATCACTTTATATTAAATCTTAACAAAAACAATAATCTTAATTCAAAGTTTTACTTGTTGAGCGTCTGTCTCTCACCTTATGGATTAAAAATTAATTGAAGCAGTAAATTATAAAATCGTTATTCCAACAACTGCATCTTTGCCTGAATCAACGTTGTCAGATGCTTGTGCAACCGCTTACGAAGGTGTCTCAATAAAGTGTAAAACAGCACAAAGAGAGGAAGGGACCGTTTTGCATGGCGTTGCTAGGAGAGAAAATCTACTCAAACATTTTGTTCGATGCAAACCGCAACTTTGTTGTCATATCTTCAAGGTGTCTTGCCTTGTCTCCTGATGCCCTTGAGATTCAGTCTTGGTCTTTACTAGTATCCTCCACTTATATTCTCTTTTGCACGTTGAATATGACACTTCTTTCTCTTCTTACAAAGATTCTTAGAAAGAGTTTTGTTATAAGCTATCAATGCCATGGTCTGTCTGTCTGTCAGTCTGTCTGTCTACTTGGCTCGTTATTTTTACCGATGTTGGACTTGTAAACAAAGGATATCCTACAGGTATTTGAAAATATCAGAGTTTCTAGTTTACGGTGCATAATTTTCGCAAGAGTTCAATTATCATAATACCCATCCTACATACAGAAGTCAGCTTCCTTGAAAATATAAGTTTACATTTATTTATATATACACAGATTCTTCACATCTAAGAGATTTTGAACATATAATTGAAAAAAAACTCGGCATGCTTACTAGTATATTACCTGTAGAGGCTCAACCTCTATTGTTTTCATAATAGAAAGAACTCCAATTCAAACGACAGAATAAGCTTTACAGTGGATTTAAAGAATTACTTTTTCTACAATAACACTTATATAAAAAAAAAATTTATACCTGATTCCAACAGCGGTAGTTTTGGCAATAATTGGTTTAATCAAATTTTTTTGACCGACAGCTTCTTAACACTCGAAGAATAGTTAAGGCTTGTCAGATATGACAACAGAACCCTTCTGGAAGATGCACTCTGCAATCTTTCCACTTGACTCTCGGATACCTTTCAGACTGCTCATAATACCTTTTGCGAAACTTTATCCCTGGCTTATAGAATCCTGAATGTGCCGACAAACCGAACGAAAGCAGCTCGCAGTCACTTTACGAATAAGTACATACAAGAGGTTTGTACGGATAGGACTAGGGTAATGTAGGTAAGTTGAATTCCATTGGAACGAGGACGTCAAGGAATGCCTGAACAAACTTTCAGGTAATTTCAATTATCTCTGGGGAGAATACCAAAAGTGGAGGGCTAAAGAGACAACTGGTTAATTTCAGTTACGAACTTTTAATAAGTTCCTTGACATCTTTGAGATTATCAAAACTGCTCGAGCTACATTTTCGACTCGGCCCACTTCGCAACGCCAACACATTTGTACTCTTGCACTGCTCCCACTCCTATCGTTTGTTATCCATCCCCGCTCCAAGGATCCTTCTTGTAAGCCATTTTATCTTAACACAAGTTAATGCAAATTTTATTATTTTTTGCTTTTCCTCGCTCAATTCGTTGGAGAGTAAAAGCTCTGATTGTTTTGGGAATAGAAGAAAATAATTTTTCTTGGAATTATTTTTATTGAAAATGAAAATACGTTTCACAATTGTCGACAATTTAAATGTTGTGTAGAGGTAGTGGCTGTAGAAACAATGCCTAAGTGAATGAACTTTTCGGAATGGATTTAAAATCCTTTTTAAACGTGCTTCAATGCAAATGCGGTGATTGTCACTCGTGAAATAATAATTGAGGAAGGTGTTTGCATTCATTTCCGTTTCGTCCTGGAGAACAATAGTTTTTGTAATGCTCTTTAAAAATAAATAACGGGATATTCGCGAGACAGGATTAGTGGAATTGCATTATTTATGAGTAGAAAATCAGGCAACAGTGCTACGTGATTCCATTTGAGTGTCTGATGTAATTTATCAAAGTAGATCAATAGTCCTGATAGCAAGAAAATTCTCGCTGCATACATGCTAGTGCCGTTTATTGAACGTTGTATTCAGGCCCCAAACGTTCATATAATAAAGAGTTGTGCTGGTGGTTAATGCTGATACCGTGTTTTTATCAAAATGTTTGGCATTTGGTCCATACAAAGGTTTATCTTGATGGTTTGTAGCTAAAGTTACTTTGAAATTTTTGTGTATAAAATATTTGACAAGATATCTGTTGAACAGTTTCAGTAGAATCTGGATGAAGATAAAATGTTGTACTTGCCCTTTTTGTCATAGTCAGCTGAGAAAAGATACGTTCTTTTGACAGTTGTTCTCCGACGAGTAAGCTCATGGTTATGACTTCAATTCCGTTATCAGGTGCGGAAGGCCCACTTTCACCCTCTTACGTCCCCACAAAGGTGGTGTAAGTAGGATTTAGTAGCAGAGCTGTAGTTGTATTTACAGTTATTAACATATTTCTCCCATTATTGGGGAACGTGTAAGCCCAATGTGTGGCCCGGAAACATTTACTGCCATTTAATTGGGAAGTTTAGGATGAGAAACCATGGAAGCTGTGGGATGAGGAAAGAAGGAGTTCCCTCGTCGTTTCGAAGTGTGCCAGCGCAAGATCGTACATTCTATGTGTAATTGGGTAGTCAAGAAAATTCATATATTTATTTCAAATATTCGTTAATTTTGACATTTATTTAATCAATCATAGCACTATGAGATCTATAATTATAAAAAAATTAATTAGTTTCATTAGAAAATCTTAGATGAATCGGTCTAAATCTCCAAATTATAAGATCTCGTAAATCTTAAACCAAAACAAAACTAAAGTCATAATTAAAAATAACAAAATGTAAGGAAAACAAGTTGGGTAGACAGACCTATGCTCATGTCAGAAGGGTTTTGTACTCAACTTACAAAATGCAGTAACTAGCAACGACTAAAATCAAGAAACATGTCAAAGACGAGTTAATTGGAGAAAATGTGAAATTCGAGGATCATACTATTATTAACAAAGTTGAACGAATTTTGACTTCTGAGGTATTTGTTATAGTTATACCCATAAATATCTCCTTTGATATTTTTTCAGATTTTTTAGATCACTGGTGTCCATTCGCGAGGGATGAAACACATTTTTCATGTATTTCCCCCCCTGTGCTCCCACTGAAGCAAAAACTGTCAGTTTGAGAACTGTTTTGAAAAGCTCTCATAGGGAGCTTTCATTTGATACTCATATCGGCTACCTTTCATGAATTTTTTTTTCAGGGGCCACTCCTCTGTACTGTAATCATCGATTCATGGCCTATTTTTTCGAATCCTAGAATGGTTACAAAGCCCTTTTGCTAGGAGCTCTCTCCTGCCTCTTCGACTTGTTTCATTTGTATGTACTCATCTTCATGATACCTATCACTCCTGAAATTTTCATGCGAATTCTAGCAAAGCTGTAGTGTCTAAGTCGGTAAAAAGCGCATATGGCTCCATAGCAATATGTTTCCATAGTAATACAGGGCATATTGCTCCATAGTAATACACGAAAATTCAAATCGCTATAACTTCGGTAAATACTATTCGATCATTATGAAACTTTCCGAAAAGATCAATCTTATAAATAGTCATCTGCTTGCTAAATTTTATTGAGTTGAAGGGTACCGTTTAGATTTTATTCAAGAAAATACAAAATCGATAAATCATACTATTACTAACAAAGTTGAGTGAATTTCGACTTCTCATGTATTTGTTGTTGTTGTACTCATTAAGGCCTACATTCATGATTTTTTTCAGATTTTTCGGATGGAAGGTGTCCAATCGCGAGGGGGGGGGGGGTACGCGAAAAGTTCGTGCTTTTCCCCTTCCCCCCTCGGTGCTTATAAGACAATTTTAAGACTTGTTTTGAAAAGATCTCACTGAGACCTTTCCAATGACACCCTACTCAACTACCAATGGTGAAAATTTTTTTTGAGGGGTCACCCCCTTATATGGGGAGACCCCCCTTAAACGCCTTTGAAAAATTTTTCCTCCCTTGAACTTTCAAGAGGTCACCACTTCTGACCTTTCTACAAAGTTTCATGGCTGTAGCCCTTATAGTTTCGGAGAAAAAGTGCTGTGACATACAGACGGACGGACGGACGGACGGACGGACGGACAGACGGACACAGGTCGTGATTGCAATAGGGTTTTGTATTTTAGTACAAAACCCTAAAAAACATCAATCAGCACAACATGGTTTTTCAGAATACACAAATAAACGTCACATTTTTGGCAGCGTATTTTTGTGAAAGAGGAACAATTTTCAAATCTGCATTTTCTGCCTCTTGAAAGATTGTCAAATACAATGAAGTGCCCGAATTGGTCAAATCGTCTTTCGGAGCTTGCTGCGACTTCTGGTATGTATCTTTTGAGCGGCCTCGCAGAGAGTAACGGAAGCTGCTCCTTTTCTACTGTTGTGTTACCAGATGTAGCATTAACACTATTCATGAGAGCGTCGGCTAAGTCAGTTCTGAACCACAGTAAATCTTTATTTTTTGTCTTATAAGAATCACAATCGATTTTGTATTGCCTACAAGCACTTGGACCATCACTTTTACTGGCCACTTCTTGGTTTTCTAGTATGTTCGGTAATTCTCAAGGAGCTGATCAAGCACGTCCATACCTCTAAATTTTTTGTTGTAATATATTACCATGCTTGGAGCCGTCACCTGGATGTATGTTTGTCATTTTTTGTCCCATCGATTGGCCAATGACGTTTTGTTATCTCCAGTGCAATTAAAAGCCATCAATACACCTTTGCTATGCTTCCATTCGACCACACCAACGCCATTAGAAGTATATTTTATTATATTGCCACGTTTTATTGCTTTGTCTTCCTTCAAGTTCAATTTCTTATGATCTGGAATTCGATTGAGCATAATTGTTCCTGTACCATGCAAATATTTTTCTTTAAGACGGTCCAGTAGACCTACTGTAGTAAAGAAACGATCAAAATGCAAGCAACTACTTAGAAGAATACTCCGTTAGACAAAGAACAACAGCTGGACCTTCACCAAATTATTTCTCAGTAAAAGTAGGGTTTTTTGAGTAGTAAAATCTAGCATCATGCTGCTACTAGTTCTGATAACATAGTTTTTTGGCCCTGATGGCCTTGATTTATTTTTAATGACGACACGCAATTCGCATCTTCCAGCAAAGGAGAACATTTGTTCATCTATTGAGTAGTTGTCAGATATTATTTCAATAGCTTTACATGCTTTTTTCATACCATCAAGCACCGGTTGTACTTTCCAAAATGGGTTAGTATTTTCTATGGAAGGCTCGTCTGATTCATCGATATGCATATTATTTCTTATAAGAAAAAGCGATCTCGTGGCATCTGATTAGCGATAACTTCGAGTTTCGTTCCAGCACCCCAAAAAATGTGAATGCGAGGATAAGGAATGAAGCCAGATAAATGCCAAACAACCTTCGCATTTCTTGGCTAATTGTGTTTAAAATGCTACCTGTTTTACGTAGATAATACCAATTTATGCATTTTGCAAAATTCTGAAAGCACTCCTCATCATAATATTTATGCAGATACTGCAGAGGTGTTTTTACTCTGACAGATTGTGGACAAGAAGGAAATTTGTCGCTCTCATCGGTGAATGTTATGGCTTTCCTTAATCTTGGTCTTTTCTTCTGCAGATGTCCACCACTGTTTTCGGGACTACTTCTTTTGTTAACAGGGTGATTTTCCTGGGTTTCGTGGCGTGTCTCTGCCAATGAGGCATTGAAGGAAAAATCATTGTCATCGTCACTGTCACTTGGTAGCTCTGGTCTATTTTTTCATCAAACAGCGAGGAATGTTAACAGCTGGTTCCGCCTCTTCATCCGAAATGTCCAACTTAGATTCGCAGTCATCTCCAAGTAACTGTTCAATTCGCCGTCCTGGAATAAATAATATTATTTTTACTTGTATGAAATTTCACTATTATTACGACCATTGAAATCAACAACACACGTACGTGTATTGAAATTTGGTAAGGTCGCTAAGAGGTCAAATTCTCTAAATTCCACGAAAATTATGCCTTATATCAGCATCGAACTATATAGGATAATGATGTAATCCTGATTATTTGATTAAATCTAAGTTTTTTTGTGTTTGGGAGGTAAATGCCGTTTATACACAGAGTTTGGCACTCCTATGCTTGCAAGAAGGCGACTGGACTACCCACTAAACACCTCATCTGTCAATCTGAGAACCTAGCCTGGAACCGTTTGACACATTACTTTGGGCCAGGTCTCGCTTTGTTAAGCCGTGAGTGAAGCACCTTCAAGCTGGGGGCACCTCTTCTAGGGGAGGAAAGAGTTAGAGGGAATGTCCGACGCCCCCGACTGTGGTGAGTCCCTTTTAACTTTTAGGACTGGCGGAACATAATGTGCTACCTGGTTCCATTTATCAACCGATTCGAGCATCAACGTGACTATATTATCCGAAGTGAGCTCTCCCGTCTACCTGTAGAGGTCCCTCTGTAGCCTGACCCATTTTGTGCACGCAAAAACTATGTGGCAGGCATTTTCTTCCTCTCCTGGGCAAAACTGATAATCGGTGGACCGTGACTTACCAATTTTGTGCACGTAAGATTGAAAATACCCATTCTCGCTCAAAAGCTGGGCCAGATAGAATTCAGTCACACCATGCCTTCGATTCAGCCACGATATCACATCCGGGATGAGGCACACAGTCCACCTTGCCTTCGTGCAATTCACTCAAGACTGCTGCCAATCGTTGGGCTAGCGCTGTCTTCCCTCGCGGACAACCAATTTCCTTGGATCCTCGTTCCGGCACAGATAAATAGCGCGGCGCGCAATAGAAAGGAGGGTGACAGGTGTCACGTCTGCAATAACTCTCAACACCGAATCAAAGACTCTCAACACCGAATCAAAGACTGTCTCTTCTCTGTACCTGTGCCAAACGTTTTCGGTATACCTCCTTGCTGAGAGCGTCATCCCATATTTCTGCCCCGTTCAGCAGCACTGACCCTACAGCACTCATCAAGAGGCGTCTTCTTGATGGACTGGATCCCCCCACGTTGGCCATAAGTAGACTTAAAGTCGATACTCCCGAAGCAGCTTTCTCAGCCGTTGCTCTGATTTGCTCTGAGAAACTCATCTTTGAGTCAATCAACAGCCCCAGGTACTTCAACGATGGCTTCGATTCGATTCGCAAATCTCAAACACTGATCATCCTTACTCTAGAGATTCTCTTTTTTGTCAAGATGACCACTTCGGTTTTCTCGAGGGTTAAATTGAGCCCGCAAGCAGTCATCCAGTCTCCCACTCGGCGCACTAGCATATACACCCTAAGTTGCGCCTATTCAACGGTACGTCCAGCAACCAGAGCCACAACATCATCCACGCATAGCCGATCAAGCGCGACTCATCTGGCATCTCCAGTCTCAGTAGCCTGTCGTAAAGCACGTTCCACAGGTCTAAAGCAAAAATAGATCCCTGGGCAACACCTGATGTAATTTCCATCCTTTGTTGGCCCTGTGTCGTGTCGGAGAGCAGGCTTCGGTCCTTCAGGTAGTTCTTCAAAAGCCAAATTAGATATTTTGGAACTTGAAAAGCCTTTTCCAGCGTATCCACCCATCTGGCGGAGTTGTAGGCGTTCCTGACATCAAGTATCACCAAGAGAACGATCCGTCGCTTGGTATGACTTTATGCCTCTGCCTTTCGAACCACGCTCTTCACCTCTGTAATCGAATCAATAAAGCCGTACTGCCAAGGATATAGGTCCCCAGCAGCACGTATCGCACCAGTGAGTCTTCTCTTGATGAGTTTCTCTAGCACATTCCCAGCCGTGTCTAGCACGCATAACGGGTGGTATGCAGACGGTGATTCAGGATTTCCCTTCTCCTTGCTGATCAGCACGAGTGTCACTGCCTTCCATCGTACCGGGAAAACCCCAACCCATAGGCAAGCGTTGGATATGCTGAGCAACAAGTCAAGACAATGGTGATAGACAAGCCGCAACATCTCAGCTGGGACACCATCTGGGCCTGGAGCCTTCCGCGCTTTCAGTGAAAGGACTGCCTCTCCCAGTTTCGGCTATGTGAAGAGTGTACACTCGACAGCTGTTTAACCATGGGTAGCATCAACATGGACGGGATGGGCGCGGAAAAATGCTCGCACTATCTCGTCCATATTTTCCGCAACATGTATACAAGGTTTCCGTAGGGCACCAAGCTTCCGCATTACTAGCTTGTATGCAAGGCCCTACGGATCCTTGTTCACATTGTCCACTAGATCTTGCCAGCAGCGAGCCTTGCTTTTGTTGATCAATTTGCAATGCATTTCCTGGCCGACTTATATGCTGCTACTGGTTTGTTTCCCTCGTCTTGGTTCCGTGCTCGTTAAGCCTCATGCTGAAGCTTGTGGCACGCCCTTCGGCGATTTCAGTTGACCACCAGTACATCGAAGCTTTGCAAGCAGTCGTGATGATGCTCATAGTAGAGTTCACCACGTCTTGAGCTGCCAGTTTTTTCGTCCCCTCCGAGTCTCCCTGCAGCGGTCCACCCACTGTAAGTACCTTGACAACCCTCTCGACGTCCTTCCTTCCGATGTTCCATCCAATTATAGAAAGCCAAGAGCACGGACGTTGGGAGACAACATCACTGATCTCAAATAGAATGCACTGATGATCACTGGCTGAGTAGTCCTCTTCTTCTTCTTAGCCCTACAGCCCCTTTCGGGCCTTCGCTTCCTGCAAACAGCACCTCCAACTGTCTCGGTCCGTTGACCACGTCTTGCAATTCCGAAATCCGAGCAGCGATGAACTGTCTTCGTCGACCGAGTCAGACCAGTGTTTCCTCGGTTTCCCCACTGGCCGCCGACCTTCAGTTCTCCCAACGAATACCTTCTGGGGTATCCGTTATTCGTCCACACGATTCATGTGTCCAGCCTATTGCAGTTTCCGCAGTCTTACAATCCTTGAGACCTCCGGGTCGTCAAAAATTTTATACAGCTCATGGTTGTATCAAATTCGCCAATAGTATCCGTCTAGCTTCGCTCCGATTATTCGCCTCAGGACCCATCGCTCAAAGGCGTTCAATATATTTGCGGATGCTTGGGTCAGAGTCCATGTTTCACATCCATAGCATAACACAGGTCTTATCACAGATTTGTATACTTGGAACTTTGTTTCCCTGTGTATGCAGCTGGTTTTCAAGATTGTCAATACTGAATAAAATATTTTATTTTCGAGCTGCATTCTTTAGCGTAGTTCGTCTCTTTCATTGCCCGTTTTCGTTATTTTTGCGCCTAAGTACACGAATTCGCTCACATTTTTGTCAAGTGTGATATTTTGTGTACTTGAGGTATTTTTCCTGGACTGAGCCATGAGCTTCGTTTCGTTTTCATTGAGTTGTAGCCCTACTAGTTTCGCTTCGCAGTCAAGTTTTAGGAAGAGTTCTTTAGAAGTTGTTAACGACCGTGGCAAAATGTTGATGTCGTCCATAGGGGCTACTACTTGGCTCGACTTGAATAGTAATGAGCCTTACATATCGACAGGTAGCTTCCTTATGACATACTCTAGAGCCAAATTGAATAGCAATGGGGCCAGCTCATCTCCCTGCTTTAGTCGAATATTTGTGGCAAAGGCATCGGTGAGTTGGTTATTGATGCGGACTTGCGAGGTCATCGACGTCATTGCCATTTTGGTAAGACGGACTAATTTGGCTTGGATGCCAAAGCAAAGCATAATTTGGTACAATACGTTACGATCAATACTGTCGTATGCTTGCTAAAAGTCAATGAAAATTTGATGAACGTCTATGTTGAAACCGCAGCACTTTTCAAGGACCTGCTTGACTGTGAACAATTGGTCTATCGTCAATCTGCCTGCTCTGAAACCACCTTACTACTCCCCAATAAAACTGTTGGTGTATGATCCGATTATACTTTCTAAGATCTTTGAAAATATTTTGTACACCGTACAAAGTAGTGATATGCCTCTATAATTTTCGCACTGTAGCTTGTCACCTTTTATGTGGATAAGGAATATAATTGATTGGATCCACTCTTTTGGCATATGTTCTTGTTGCCAAATGTGCTGAATGACTTTGTGAATAGCTTGATGAACACTACTGCCACCATATTTGATGAGCTCCACTGGAATCTCATCGATGCTCGGCGCTTTATTATTCATTTGGGCTTCAATGGCGGAACAACAAAGTAGTCCTCTAGTACTCTCCAATTTTGTATCCTCCGTACTAAGGACTTCGAGGCGAATGTCTCGTCAGGTATGGTTCCTTTGCAGCCAATACGGTGGAAAGTTAGCGTATCGCCAGTGTTTAGTCCTGGCCAATATTTCTAGGATTCGTTTTCCCCGTGGGTCTGTTTGAGGCATGTCCCATTCAATTGCCTTAGCGTTGAAGTTTCCCCCAACGAGCACATTCCTATCTGGGTTCAAGACAGTGCCCTCGAAAGCATTAAGCTTGGCTTGGAAGGTACACACTAAAGAAGGTTGTCCCTGAGCACCGAACCCACACAAAACCATCCCCATGTCCACAGCTCCCCGCCTGGGAATCACTATTCCGAATCCAGATGGCGGTAGTACCAGTTTCATCAGCAAACCATGATGCTGAACTTTTGCTCACTCAGTAGCAAAACGTCGGCTTTCATGTCCCTTGCAAACTGCTCAAGCAGATTTTGTGCGGTTGAACTGCGGTGTAGGTTCACCTGCAGGACGCGGATCATTTAATTTCTGATTTTGCCTTGATTAGGGCTTCCTTCTGTGTGGCCTAGTGGTTAGAGAATGAAAGCATAAGCCGAAGGTCCCACGTTCAAATCTCGTTGGGAGCAACGTGATTTAGTTCAAGGGATCTTTCGGACAGACTGCGAATGTTCGCTCAGTGGTGATATGTACTGATTTAATCAGATCATATCATAGCTGAGCAAGCACACGGGAGCATGGTACTGACCAAACCAACTTCCGATAAAAACAATACGGTCATGAAAATGAGATACTCTAACTATCTCTAAGCGAAGGCCCGAGAGGGACTGTAGTGCTACAAAGAAGAAAAAGAAGGGCTTCCTGGAAATTTCGGTATTTTCCTGATCCCAAGACGTGTCCAAAATCATGTCTTGGACTAGCATCCTTGCAAAGAATACAGTCTGCCACCTTGGCACACTCTTTTATTTTATGTCCCATTTCACCGCATCTGTAACACAGGCAACTTTCATCGGGTCCTTTGCATACTTGTGCGGTGTGATCATATTGAAGAGGCGTTGCTCTTCGCCGTATCCTATAGATAAATCACCCTATTCTTATTATGCCTTTATCCGGAAATTGTTCGGCGTCCTTTCTGGTCAAATCAATTATGGTCATGTATTGTCTGCGTTGGTTTTCTCGTGTCAGCCTCGCTTTAATCCTGCCCACGCTTGGGAACTCCTTTTTGATGGCCTCTTCTACCTCAGCCAGATCTGTGACGCAGTCGATGTCCCTTATTTCGATCGTTGCCATCGGCTCGAGCGAGGATTTAGCTGCACTTTTGCTGAGGACTTTCTTTATTGCGTCGCAAAATGCTCCCTATTCTTAGCCTCCGCTCCAAATTCGACTAGTATGTGGCCCGACCGCGTTGGTCGTATTGCTCCAATGGCAGTGTTAGTGTCTTCGGGCGGTGTGTTTTCCCTGATGTCCGGCACATAAAATACTTAAATAGTAGCCACACCTTTCATTTACCCTGTGTTGCACACTTTTTGAATTTTCCCAGGGGCATTACAGCTGATCCGGGGCATTACAGCTGATCCATTTTTGGCGCGCTCAAGAAACAAAGCAAAATGCAGATAAAATTTCCGACGCACGTGTTCTTTTACGCATTTCAGAACATAGGAGTGCTGCCAGATCCTAATAAAAAACTAAAAGATTGCATGGAACGAATTTGTTTTTCTGCAATGTTATTGATTTTTTAGCTCTGGTAGCCCTGAAATCTCTCATCGAAGTATATGTTTATATTCGCGCCATTCCTCGCATCAGCGTTTACCATCTACCTGCTACCGAAGATTTATGGCTTGCTGTTCGGCTTGTGTTCGGATTTTTCCGGAGGGTTGATGGAGTGTGGTTACGATTTGAGTATACTATGGTCCGGCAGCACTTCTGCGTAGGGTGGGTCATCTTGGGATTCTATGAGCAGTGCCTGCAGCCGGGGTCTTCGTCGGGGCTCCTTTCTCTCCTGTTTTACATCGGGTCTTTTGTCTTGTTAGGCGTCCGTGCGAACTTTGCTTACTGACACTTTTTGAAGGATTTTCTTTGTGGCTTTCTTCGCTCCTTTTATAAGCAATGTCTGGAACCCCTGATCTAGTGTTCTGCGCCTATTAAGTGCCTCTTTCTTCCTCCTTCCATCCCGGTCTCCTTCGATTGGGCTAGACGCCATTTTTTATTGATTTTTCATTCTAGATCCATCTGCACTTGCCCTTTAGATTTTTCTCTAAGCGCTTCTTTAACCTTTTGATCTTCATCGGCCTTCTGGTCCTCTTCGGAATTTAACCTGCTCCTCCGATAATGTCCTATGCAGTTTAGGGGTTCCTCTAGTTCAAGGAGCCCAATCTTTACTGCTTTGGTGATTTTTGCCGAGTTGCATGCAGATTTTATTCTTGTAGAACAAGTCCCGCTTTTCAGAGTAGCCTTTCTTCTTCATGTCGCTGGACGGCAATAGTACTTTGCGGGCATCGTCCTTGCGAGAGGTTTTTGGCATCTGTTTCCGAATACAGTTCTTCCTCCACCTTTTCGACGTTGGCGATGAAATCGCACAACGTCGCTTTATTTGCCTGGTCACTCGTTTCTTTTTCTGCCATAATCTCCTCGTCAACTTCAGGATTTACTAATTCCGAATTTTCGAACCTGACTTCAATCGCTTTGGTAGCGATAGCAGCAGTTACCATCGAATTCGCGAATTTCTTTATATTTTCCTCCACCGCTCGAACATTTGGCGCGCCCTGCAGAGCTTCCTTAGAACGCGCTGGTGTTCGCACTATTTTTTTGCTGCGCCCGAACCCCGCAGGAGTCTGAGTCTCAACCAGACGGTCTGTTAATCTCCGTTTTTCGTCCGTCTTCACTGTCATTGTATTAATCGTCGTTTTCGTCATCATTAGTACCGCTCATGATGTGCTGTTAACATCTTAGCTGCAGCCGCTGGTTGCATCGTCGTTATTGTTAGTTTTGTATTCTTTTTCTGGTTTTTTTTACCTTTTTTAATCTAAGTTAAAACTTAAAAAAAATCACTTACTTTGACCGTTCCTGTCAATAAAAAACGCGTCCATTAGCGCTGAATGTGATATAAATAGTTCTGTGCTGAATGTGATATAAATAGTACACACGTTGAAGTCACCTTCCTCTAGCATTTTTGTGCTTTAGTAATTTTTCAAAAACTAATGCAATTCCATTAAACAGCTACGTGCAAAAAAAAATTCATAAGAAATTTGATGTTATCGAAGCGATCTGAAAACTAAATCATTGTACCCGTATGTTCCAATTAAAGCTCAGCACGTATACGTATAGATTGAAATTAAGTTGATGTAAAAACTTTCGAGTGATCAATAAAAGAGTTTAGCTCATATATTCTACTATGCAAATTAATTTTATTATACAAATATTAATTGAATATTGCCGTAAGTTGGTCCAAAATCTAAAAGAAACAAGTTGGGTGAACAGACCTACGCTCATGTCAGAAGGGGTTTGAATTCAATTTTCAAGATGCAGTCACCTGATTGAATAAAGTCAAGAAGCATGTCAATGACGATTTTATTGGAGAAAGTGTGAAAAACGAGGATGATACTATTATTAACAAAGTTGAACGAATTTTGGCTTCTGAGGTTTTTGTTATTGTTATACTCATAAATATCTCCCTTGATAATTATTTCAGATGTGCATTCGCGAGGGAGGAAAAACATTTTTCATGTATTTCCCCCCTGTGCCCCACTGAAGCAAAAACTGACAGTTTAAGAACTGTTTTGAAAAGCTCCCATGAAAACTTTCATTTCATACTCATATCGGCTACGTTTGATGAATTTTTTTTCAGCGGCCACGCTCCTGTACTGTTATCATCGATTAATAGCCAATTTTTTCGAATCCTAGAGTTGTTACAAAACCCTTTTGTTAGAAGCTCTCTCCCGCCTCCTTGACTTGTTTCACTTATGAGTATTAATTGTAGGTACTCAGCTTCAGTCATTCATTAAATTGAATCAAGTGTTCAAAGCATGCACCTTAAAAGTTGAAGTTGGGAAAAAATAACTCAACATTACTCAATCTTCGCATTTAAAACAGCCACTATTTTGTTTTACGATTACTGATACCACTAGCTGAACTGATTCTCAAAGTTATTCATGACACCTATCATTCCTGAAATTTTCATGCAAATCCTAGCAAAACTGTAGTGTCTGAGTCGGTAAAAAGCGCATGTTGTTCCATAGCCATATGTTGCCATAGTAATACATGCAGCGCATATTGTTCCATAGTAATACAGGAAAATTCAAACCGCTATAACTTCGCTAACTATGATGCAATCTTTATGAAACTTGCAGAGTCAATCAATCTTATAAATAGACATTTGTGTACTGAATTTCATTGAATTTAAGGGTACCGTTAAGATTTAATTCAAGAAAACACAAAATCGATAAATCATACTATTACTAACAAAGTTGAGTAAATTGCGACTTCTCACGTATTTGTTGTTGTTGTACTCATCAAGGCCTACATTCTTGATTTTTTCAGATTTTTCGGATCACAGGTGTCCAATCGCGAGGGGGGGGGACACAAATTGTTCGTGTATTTCCCCTCCCTGTGCGCCCCTCGAAGCAAACTTTGCCAAACTAAGACCTGTTTTGGAAAGTTCTCATAAAGACCTTTCATTTGATACCCATATCGGCTACCTTCAATGAAATTTTTTTTTCGGAGGGTCACTCCCCTACATGGGGAGACCCCCCTTAAAAACCTTATAAAATTTTTTAGTAGTTGAACTTTGAAGAGATCACCACTTTACACCTACATACAAAATTTGATGCTTCTAGCTTAAGTAGTTTCCGAGAAAAACTGCTGTGACACACGGACGGACGGACGGACGGACGGACAGACGGACGGACGGACAGACAGGCGGACAGACGGACAGACAGGACGCGATTTTAGAAGGGTTTTGTAAAATTATTTTACAAAACCCTAAAAACGTTGGGAAACATTACAGAAGGTGCAATTTATTCGTCTTCAATGCAAATGGATCCTCAAAATCTACAAATTTTTATCTGTTTAGCGAGATTTTCATTTAGCTAAATAGACAATCGGTAAGAAATATTTCAGACTTAATTTAAATATCTCTATTTATATCACCTACTCCATGCAAAATTAAATTTAAATCAGAGCGGCGATATATTGTTTTCCTTAGAATTTCACTCTTTCTCTTATATCACGAACCGCCACCCAAGCATAGCCTCAAGGATGACAGAAATCTATTCATGCAGTTTAATTTATTACCACAGATGAAAGTATGTGCATATCAAATGCATGAATCTGCACACGAATGTGATTACACATGACTGAGCATATATTAACCTCGCAGGCCAAGGTGGAAGGATATATGAGATGTGGGAGGTTGATTCATGATTTCAATATTCATCATAGTTCCTTAAATGGTTTCAATTTTCTTCGCTCGATTTTATGAATAACATATATTTGTTCACTTTCTGTGTGGAGTTTTTAACCGATGAATATTTAATTGATATTGAATGGAAAAGTAAGGTATTCTTTAGGGGTAAAAATTGCGTACTTTGATAATTTAAAGGATGCTTTAAACAAGCTTGAAATAACAATGCATTAAAGGATACACATAAAAAGTCTCCCCTTTCAAAGTCGCAACATTAATACAAATATTAACATAAATACGCTAGGGAGAATAAATCATTGAAAACCCTTTTCGTGTGTCTGAAAAAGAAACTCCACTTCCGTTCGGAACTAGAAAAACGAACGCATCCGAAACTCGTAAAAATAAATAAGCACATGGCTATTATAATAGCACATGGTCAATTTAGTTTTTCTTCTAACCGTCACCTTTTGCCAGTCAACCAACAATCCTTTTCGTATGCTCCGACGATCGCACCATTGCTCCAACCATAACCCCTTCGATATCCATTTCAGACCTTCTCCTTGAAGCTATCAGAAATTAAACCTCATAAATAATTTTTTGTCGCTAGCATTTGACATAAATGGAACCAATTAGGAATCCAATAAATTTTATGTCCTTTGAATTTTTTTTCACGAGCCTTTATTGCAACCTGATAGCTTGAGCATTTACCGGGACAGTAGCGTATTATTTCACCTGACCGCTGTCCGTTGCTCCGCTTGTTCTTCTTCATCGCTCTCCTTGTCCAGTTAGTTGTTGGTTTTGTGTTATTTTATTTGATCATTTCATTCTTTTTTTTTTGGGAACATCATCAGTTCAGGGTTTGCCGCCACCATATCTTTTAATAAAAGAACATTTCGTTGACCAACGTCGTCGACAAAGAACAACCTACTACCCCTTTTGTGTTGCTTTAATTTATTGCCGAAATGAATAGTACGCAAAGGTGGCAGCAACGTGAAATTGCTTCAACGACGGACGCGCCGACCACGATAGCGACGTTGGTGTTTTCCCAAGGTGAGGAATGAATGGGAAATTTAAACCGAAGTAAACCCTTTTTTCGGTAGTCCTTCAATAAACCGCTTTTCTATGTTCGTTTTTCAATTCGATGGACGATGTCGGTGGTAAGGACGCAACGGATGGCTAACGTACCTTTGAGTGAAATGGCGGCAATAAGTCCTGGACTCGCATAAGTACCCAACGCTGAATTATGGAAATTTATGCACCCTGTAATTTTTTCCTTAAATGTTCCCCAATTAAATGTTCGTTTTCTTTTTGATTATGCCCAGGTTCGAGTTATGTTGCTTAATTTATTTTTTATCAAGTGTACAAGTTGGTATTTCATTTTTTGATAGCTCTTAAACGGTGACTTTTTGTCAAAAATATGTTGAGCAGAATGTTATGGTGGCTTCAAAATAAGTTTTGGCCTCACTCCATTGTTGAGAGCAATAATATTCCAAAAAAAATTTAAACGGCATAAATGTGCGTTTATTTGACTGTGTACTTAATTTTTGAATAAAAATTTGGATGAAGTGAAAAAGGCAGCAAAATATTTTTAAGCTTGTTTGATATGTAAGAAAGGCAAGTCATCAGCTAACTTTTTTGATTCATACATGAAATCTTCTATATTTTGTGGTACTACTTCTTAATTTGCTTATAATGAGAGCTAAAACTCTTCTATAGAGACCGTTGATCTCTCGCCTTTATATAGAGTCTCTTTTTCAAACTTTAAGATTACCATTCCACTATCTTATAGCTGTTTTTGTTTTCAAATTTAATGCGTTTTATTTCATCAATTATTATAAAATTTATAAAACCATAAAACAAGTTTGAAAGCATTAGTATTGTTACGTGTGCAAATAATTCTGCGAGCTACTGCCGCAATTGTTTTCCCAACAATTAAGAACATCATAATCAATAAAAGAATGTGCTCGAAACCACAAGAACCCACCAAGCATGATCAATATCTGAAAGTGACGTCACTTCGGCCATTCAGAATTGCTCGAATATTCCAGGTAGTTCTCGCCAGAACATTCGCCAATGTGCGTGAAATGAATTGAATGACTAGGGACCCTATATAAAGCCAAGCTGAATGAATGGGGGAATAGTAAAACCACGATAGTAAAACTGCAATAATGTGGAGTGCGAATCGAAAGCGATATTGATTGTTAGTGGAGACCGTTTAAAAGAAATTTATAGACAAGTTAAAGTTGGATCAAAATGCGATTTGTGATATAGTGAAATTAACGATTGTGCATTCTTAGTAAATAAACACTTTTAACTTAATTAAAAATTTGTGCGTTTTTCAAAATTATCGGCCACGAACCATAACACGCGACAGTATAGTCAGAATAACTTAATAGCCCACTTGGCACTTTATCTTAAAACAAGATGGCAATTGCATCGCTAACTGCAGAAGGGCCCACATTTTGAAAATTTTAAAGAAACACTAAGAACTGACTACCTGTTGATATATAAATAGAAAAATTCTGCAAAAAAATGTATGTATATGTCTTTCGAGTGCTTGTTAGTTAGCATATTGGAAACTTCTCGAATTGCCGGCATTTTTTCTGTTTTGACGGCTTTCAGAACTTAGACGTGTGAAATTCTACGTCTAACATTCATTGCGTACCGTCATGTTAATCACTCCCTTCAATAATTTTAAAAATTAAATTATTTTTCACAAAAGTAGGTTAAAACTAATTTTTCAATTGAAAATCATCATTGTCGAATTATTCGAACAATTATCGAATGCCTGAAGTTTCTTTTCTGAAGAAGTCTCAAAACGTGGAAAGACATTCAAGGGAAGTCCCGGTTTATGACCATTCTTTCTAATCACACTGCAAAAGCAACGAGATGGAGGAGCCTGATGGCTTCAGCTATTAAATAGAATAATCGTGTCTACTGCCAACGATGACGGGCGAGAAAAAGTTAATGCGAAGATTCGATATCAATGAAGAAAACAACAAACCGTCGTCAAGAATTAGCAACTAGTCAAAGCTAACGACAAAGTGGAGAAGTATGAGAGAGAAAATGAGGAACTCAGACTTAAGTTCCAGTCGCTTAAAGAACTAGTTTTCAAATTAACGTTCAACAAAGAACAAGAAACCACTAAAAAAGAAAAAAATTAAAGCCAAAAACAACCGAAGACAAAAAATCAAAGAAACCGCAACAAGAACCTGATCAAGAAGATGTCCTCAGCGCAGACGGGGCAAACTTCAGTACAACCGATTACGCAGCGCTAGCTGGGCTCTGTGAGTTTTGCTCCACAACCTAGGCCACAATATTCTATCTGAATTGTTTGCCAAGGCGGGCAAAATGGCTCACGACATTTGCGGTGAATATGGTCCTCGGCCCTAGAATTTTTAGGGTAGTTCAAATTTACGAAAAATTTTATTTTGACAATTTATTTTGTCTTTATGTTTTTAACCTTCTTTGTGTTGATTAAGATTAAATTGCAGGATTCAAATCACCACTAAAGACTGGTTAATCTCATACACATTAATTTTTATTTCTGGAATCACTTACAGTGTACCCTAATACCCAAATTTACTCCATAATATATAACCAGAACACCATCAATATCAAAAGCATACCGATTCATGTCCAAATATACGAATGCTTCTGGAGGAACAAAGCCAGTGGTAATACAACCCTCAACATGCCCATCTGTTCGATGGAACGGCTGTGAAATCCAGAGGTTTTCAATCACAGTTACAGATTTTGCGGAATTATCTTGAAAAAGTTTCAAAATGAAGGCATCAACTGTCTTCACTTTAACAGTGCGATGAATTCTTCAATTTGATATAAAAAGCTGTAACGATTTTCCACTCAATACTGATCTTCTAAGTGATTTCGGCTAAGGACCGTGAGGACCCGGCTAAACCATAGCGATAGGGTAAGTTTGTGCCACTCACCAACCCATAAAATGCTCCCAGGAGCCAATTGAATTTGTGCCACACGCTATGACTGCACCCATTTCCCGAGAGTCAAATGACTGATAACCTGCAAGGTGCCTCCAAAAATAAACAAGACTGAGCTAAAATAGAAACGACAGGAGCTTTGTTCTGATAAATTCGAGTTCATTTATTCAAAATGATCTCCTCCGGCCTCGATACACTCTTTTGCGCGATCCAAACGCTTTTCGAACGAGTGTTTCAGGTCATTGACCGGAATGTCCTTCAGGATGTCGGTACAAACCTTTTGGATGCCCTCTACGGACGCAAGGCGTTTTTCTTCCATGGCCAAATGCAGTTTTCCGAAGAGATGAAAGTCACAGGGAGCCATATCAAACAAATGCGGTAAGTGATTGATGGTTAAAATGCGTTTTCTAAATAAAAAAATTGTTATGACAAAAGTCTCGTTTATTTTGTGTGGAACAAAACGTGCACAGACATTTCGTAAACCCAAATGATCGGCTGAAATGCAATAAATTGATGTTTTGAAGATGTTTAACTCCGATTCCATGAATTTCAATAATGATTTCGGCTCATTTTTGATAAATTCACGCACAAATTCGATGGAGTTTTCGGTGATCACTGATTTCGGGCGGCCCGTATGTTCATCATCATTTATGTCCTCACGACCATCTCTGAAACGTATAAACCACTCATGAACTCTGGCACGAGATAGACAATCATTGCCATACAATTTTTCATCAATTCAATTGTTTCGGTAAATATTTTAGCGATATTAAAACAAAATTTGATATTAGCTCTTTATCCAAAACTCATTTTTGTACCGATGTCAAAAACATACTGTCACTTTAGATGCAATAACTTCGCTCACACTGAACCGAATGTCACCAAACTTTCACTGGAAGTCAGAGAAGGATGTAAAAAAATGTTTATGATAAAAGTCTCGTTTATTTTGGAAAGCTTCTTGCATATAGTATTTAGGGAATTCATTCCATATCTTACATAGTCTTCCCCTGCACACCTGATTAAACCCAACTGCCCACACTTTCACTCAAACTACTCCAAATCTCCCATGCAATTAAAAATTTCACACTGTAAAAACTCCGCCGGGAAAGATTCGTGTCACGTCAGGTGCGATTTGATTGTGGCTGTTACTGCGGGCATGGAAGTCACTGCAGTTGCAGACATTTGGCAGAGGAATCTTTAACCTAGGGTGGCATTCTGAGATCAGCAAGTACTCAGTTGTGTCATAAAACATTCTGAAAAGT
The DNA here is from genome assembly GCA_963969285.1 of Odontomyia ornata. Classification (NCBI taxonomy): domain Eukaryota; kingdom Metazoa; phylum Arthropoda; class Insecta; order Diptera; family Stratiomyidae; genus Odontomyia; species Odontomyia ornata. Next base: position 46,306,667 of record OZ017739.1, read on the forward strand.
CCTTTGCCCGTGCTGAGCCACTTCATATCAAAATCTACCAAAAAGCAAAGGAAGAGGTCATTTTAAGAAATGAAAATAAACATCGTTTTCTTAATGCATAGTGACAATTTTTATTGAATTAAAAAAACTAATTCAACGAAATGTGGAAATAAAAATTAGATAATAACATAAACCCAGACCTCCCTTGTCAGCAAAATATTTTGAAACAATCAAACGAAAATCAGTGAAAACCAGTTATAAAGATAAATTTCAATGGGTTGACAAAATTCACTCTAAAATTTTAGACTATTTCATTCAAAAAAGAATCTAGCAACTACTCACACCATTTTAGCCTGCTGAACGTTCTGCAATTGGAAGGGGCACTGAAAAATTAATTTTAGTTCTTTCATTTAAGAATAACTTCAAAAAACAAAAAATCCATTAACTAATTTAGATTGATCCACTTTTCACTCTCAAATGTTTTAGTAATTTTAAAACTTAATGGATTACATATGGTTGTGTCTTCGTATAGAACATTCGGCTCACCCGCTTTATCAACTTTTTTCCTTTCGTAAAATTTACGAAAACCTGTTCCCAATCATTGAGTGACTTCTGTTTGCAGGCAACAGTCTTCTCCACGTCCTCGCTTCGACGCAAGTAAATAGTCCGGCATTCTATAGCAAGGAGGGCGGTAGATGTTACACCAGCGACAACTCTGACCGCTGAATTAGAGACTGTTGGATATAAAGGTGCAATCCTCAGCGTTCCTCTTCTCTATACCTATGCCAAGCGTTTTCGGTACACATCCTTACTGAGAGCATCGCCCCATATTTCTGCTCCATGCAGTAGCACTGACCCTACAGTACTTATCCAGAGGCGTCTCCTCGACCCATGAGTTTGCCCTACGTTGGTCATAATTCGACTCAGGGACTATATGCCTGAAACAGCTTTCTCAGCCGATGCCCTAATTTGCTTAGCAAAACTCATCTTCATGTCGATCAATAGCCCCAGGCACTTCACCAATGGCTTTAGTTTGATTAATATGTTTCTAATACACTCTAAGGATTCTCTTTTTGGCGAAATGACCACTTCAGTTTTCTTCTGTACTAAGCTGAGCCCACAAGCAGTTATCCAGTCTCTCATAGCCTGAATCGCGCTAATTCAACGGTGTTTCCAGTGGCTAGAGTCGCAACATCAGCCGCATAACCGATCAAGCGTGACTCATCTGGCATCTCCAGTCTCAGTAGCCCATCTTAAGACACGTTCCACAGGTCTGGACCAGGGGTAGGTCCCTGGGTAACACCGTTTGTAATTTCCATCCTTCGTTGGCCCTGGTGTAGTATCGCAAAGCAGGCTTCGGTCCTTCAAGTAGTCCCTAAGAAGTCGCATCAGATATTCTGAAACTTAAAACGGGGTTTCCAGCTTACCCAGAATATCTACCCATCTAGTAGTGTTGATGGCATTCCTAACATCGAGTGTCTTGGAACACAATCATCACCTCCGCAATCGCATCAATGGTGAAACATCCTGCTCTAAAGCCATACTGCCGAGGATATAAGATTCCGGCAGTACAAATCGTGTGAGTGAGTCTTCCTTTGATGATTTTCTCTAGTACTTTTCCAGCCGTGTCTAGTACGCATAATGGGTGGTATGCAGATGGTGATCCAGAATTTTTCTTTCTCTTGCTGATTAACACAAGTCTCGTCACCTTTCATCGTACTGGGAAACCGCTGTCCTGTGGGAAAGTGTTGAATGTGCTGAGAAGCAAGTCAGGACAATGTGATAGTCAAGTTAAATACCTCCACTGGAACACTATCTGGGCTTGGAGCCTTCCTTTTGCAAGCGTATTGTAAAATAATTTTACCATGCCCTACTGAAATCACGTCATGTCTGCCGGTCTGCGTCTGCAGACGCTCGTCTGCCGGTCCGTGTGTTACAGCAAGAGCTCTCAGCAAACTACTTAAGCTATAAACATGAAATTCGGTGAGTAGGTCGAAAGTGATGACATCTTAAAAGCATTAGGCACAATACAGCTTCCATACGGTTTTTAGTGGGGGTTGCCTTTATAGGGAAGTGACCCCTGAAAAAAAAATTTCATCAAAGGTAAGTAATATGGGTTTGAAATAAAAGGTCTTGATGAGAACTTTCCAAAACCTATCGTAAACTGACAATTAACACTACAGGGTGTACAGGGGGAAGAAAAACGTACTAACAATTTTCAATTTCAAGTTCCAGCTATGTTAAGAGTGGGCATTTGGTTGTTGTTTAACTGTATACAGCATGAACATGACCAGAGTGGGCGGCGAAAAGTGCCTACACTATGTCGTCCATCTTTTCCGCTTCTTATATGTAAGGAATGTGTAGGGCACCAAGCATCCACATAACTTACTTATAGCCAAGGCCCCATGAATCTTCGTTCACCAGATCTTGCCAGCAGTAGCCCTTGCTATTGTTAATTAGTTTACGAAGACATTTCCTGGCCGACTGATATGCCGCTACCCGGTTGCATACTTTTTTATGGTTCCGTACCCGTCGACTCTTAGCCGAGGCTTGTGACACTCTCACACTTTGCAGAGACTTCAACCAATCACCAGTACACAGGAGCTTGTCGTGCTGAGGTTTTCGATGGGGCATACAAGCGCTGCAAATAGTCATGATGATGTTCATAGTTGATTTCACCATGTCCTGAGTTGCCAATTCTCACCGTATAGCAAAACACCTACCATGAGCATATTGAGAAGCCTCTCGACGTTCATCCTTCTGATGTTCCACCCAATTGTAGAAAGTAGAGAGCGTTGACATCCAGATACAACATCACGGATCTCAAGCAGAATGTACTGGTGATCACTGGCTGATTAGTCCCCTAATACTCTCCAATGGTGTTTCTTCTGCACTTTGAGCTCCACAGCAAATATTCTGTTCGGTATGGTTTCTTCACAGCCAATACAGCGGAAAGTCGGCATATGTCCGATGTTTAATGCCACAAACGCTGCCCTGGCTACCATTTCCAGGTCTCGCTCTCTCCATGAATTTGTTAATGGCATGCCTCATCTGATTGCTTTAGCGTTGCGGTCTCCCCCAACAACTACGTTGCCATCTGCCTTGGAGGTAGTACCCTCCAAAGCATTAAGCTTGGCTTGGAAAGATGATATCGACTCGTTCAGTGTTAGGTACACACTAAAGAAGGTGGTTCCTGAGCACAAAACCAATACGAAACAATATACCTCCGCCTAGAGATCAATGTTCCTAATCCAGATGGTGGTAGTATCAGTTTTATCAGGGCACCATAATACTGAACTTTTATCATGGTGTTGCTCACTCAGCAGCAAAAAGTCAGCTTTCATGTCACTCGCAAACTGCTTAAGCAGGTTTTGGGCGGTTGAACTACGGTGTAGGTTTATCTACTGGATACGGGTCACTAAAGCTCTGATTTTGCCTTAACCAGGGCTTCTTGGATAATGCGAAATTTTTTTGATTCCAAGATATGCCCAAGATCCGGTCTTGGATCGGCATCCTTGCAAAGAATACAGTAGGCCCCTTCGTACACTATTTTCTTTTATGTCGCATTTCTATACATTTGTAGGGAACTCCTCTCGGGTCCTTTGCATACTTTGCGGTGTTACCAAAGCTAAGGCATATGAAGCATTGAAGAGCTCTTTGCCATATCCTGCAGCTGACTTACCCTATTCTGACTTTGCTCTTTTTCAAAAATGATTGATTTTTTGGCCAAGTCAAAGATGGCCATACATTGTCCCTTAAGATTTTCTAGTATCAATCTCAATTTAATTCTGTCCACGCTAGGAAGTTCCTTTTAATTGCCTCTTCTACCTCGGCCAGGTTTGTGATGCAATCAAGGTCTATCATTTCGATTGTTCCCATTGGCTCAAGCAAGACTGGAGTTCGGCTTTTACAAAGGACTTTCTTTACCACATCGCAGAATGCCATTTTGAGGCTTTGCAAGCAGTATCTGCTGTTGGAGCTTTTGTCGCGGCTTTCTTCTCCTGTTCCGCGTTAGGTCTTTTTTCTTGCTGGGGGTCCATACGAACTAAATTTTCTTACACTTTATGGAAGAGTTCCTTGGTAACTTTCTCACTTTTTTTGTCTAGACTGTCTGGAAGCCTTGATTTAGCATTCCATACCCAGCAAGTTACTCTTCCCTCCTAATTTTATCCCAATTTCTTTCAATTGGACTAGAAGCCATTCTTTTATTGATGTTTGATGGAGGAGCTATCTGTGCACACGCTCAGTGTATCTTTGGCCTTCTGGTCCTCTTCAGGCTTGACCCAACTCCTCCAGTAGTACCCTCTGACATCCAAGAGCTTTTCTAGCTCAAGAAGCCCATTCTTTACACCTTTGTTGATTTTTGGTGACTTGCATGCTGGATTTATTCTCTTCAGAACGTCTCCCACTTTTCAAATTAGTCTTTCTTCTTGATGTCACTTGGCAGCAATTCGAGAGAGGAGGTGGTTATTGGCTTCCATTTTCAAGCACAGTACTTCAGCCTCATTTTCAACTGTGGCGGTGAAATCACACAACGACGATTCGTTTGCTTGGTGACTCTTTCCTTTTTCTGCCGTGATTACTTTGCGGGTTTCAAGATAATTTGTTATTATCTCGGCATTTAAGACCCTTTCTTCGGTTGCTTTGGTAGCGGCCACAGCAATAGCCATTAAATTCTCGATGTTCTTTGTACAACTAGATTCAAACCATCATATCCGCTAGCCCAAAGCATCAATTCCAATTCCTTGTCCAGAGCATAGTCCAGATTCAGTCAGAGTCGTTACCTATCATCCGACGAGGAACATCACTGTGACCTCCATATCCTGGAGACCATGGAGACGGTACTCTCCAAAGAATGCTATCCTTTAAGAGTATTCCTCCTGACCAGCATTCCCACAGTAGGGAAACAAATTCTTTTGCTAATAACATGTTTTCAATCTGTGAAATTTGGCATTGTCAGCAAGCGCTATAACTAATCATTAGCTGGAAAATACCTAAGACTATCGAATTAAATCTCGTACACAATCATAGGGCAGAGAAAGATGAGATTTGGATATCATTGAAAAAAAGGAGTGTAGCTGATTTCTAAGTTGTTTTTAAGGGGTGTTTGAACTGGTTGGAATTGTTATGAAAGTTAGTTCAAAAATAAGATATCAAAAACCTTTCGCAAAATTTTTAATTCATTTTATTACCACTCAGTAGAAACACAAAATTTTGCAGACGAATCTTATGAAAATAAATGGAAAACAGTTCTAGACTTTTCACAATGATTTCAATTCTGTTAAATTCAGCACATTATCCTCCTGGTGAGGACTCCAAAGTGCGAAGACGTTCTTATGCATGCTTCAAAGAAAGCAATAAATTTTACTCTTTCTTCCTCTCATTCCCTATAACTCAAAGATTTTCTTGATTCTCAGCAGTCCAACAACATTCAGGGTGCAATTTTCACAATCCCGCTCAGCAAGGATATACAGAGCTGAATGGCATACTACCGAATAACTGAACTTGAAGTGGAACTGTCATTTTTCCAAGTTGTTCGCGTAATTGCCCTTACGTAGAGTGGATATCGCTTTAGCTCGCTTTAATCCTTGTCTTTGTTTTCGCATATTTGCTCAGCAGAATGTTATGCTACTGCAATCCCTGCATGTATGCGGGTGCAGTGCTTGCATACATCATGCCCAGCGCAACGAAATGCACTTGGAAATGTTCATTTCTTTGATTCATGCACATGCTCTTCGCAGATCCTTGCAACTGGTTCATATGGGGATATATGCACGTACATATATGCTTGACATTGATAAATTTCTATTTTAAAGATTGCAGCAACGAAAGAGGTTTAGTGGGATCTGTTTTAAGGTTACTTGAGGCAAATCTTACTTGATGAGATGAACTTTGACTCTTACGAGTAGTATCATGACTGTATCTAAGCATATTTGCAAATTAAATTCTTTGATCCGCGTGATTATTTCGTTGACTTTTCTATGAAACATATCCAAAGAAGGATGCTGCGGTGAGATACAAAGGAATTAAGCCAATTAAGGGATATGTACATGGTGTGATGGGTTTGTCAGATAAGTCAAGATATTGCCTCCTAGCGAGTTTTAACTGAGCCAGCTAAATAATTACTAACATTCTGTAAGTGTGCTCATTGATCTGAATTGCTAATTTCCAGCAATATTAATTTATACTCTCTTTCTCTGTTAACACAGTCTCTCGTGAGGCATTCAAAAAAGAAAAAAATGTTGATAAATAAATTTTCGCTCGGATACATTTCGAAAAAAAAGACTGATGTTGTCAGTATTGTAAATAATTTTCCCGGTGAAAAATTCATATCGAGTAAATATTCAATAATTAATTAATCATGTTAAAGTATGGACATGAATATTTCGGTCTTATTATGGATTTATTTTGTTTTGCATAATTTCTCTCATTATGATAACTAAAATCAGAAAAGATGATTGCTTGGTTTAATTTTATTCCGATGGGTTTTCCAATGAATTAAATTATTTGTAAATCAGCCAGAAAAGCAAATTCAATGTAAACAGAATTGTTAATCTTTTAAAGGATGAATTGGACGAAGTGTTTCAAGAATTTTAGTATTTCCCAAAAACTTGTGGACTACATTCTTGCAAGCGTAATACGCTTCTTTTTTGTTGTTTTCCATTGTTTTCAAAAAGATGGGATCAGTTAGAAGTTTTCTTATATCGGGACCAGTGAAAACTCCCTTTTTTGGGTTTTGTACTAAAATACAAAACCCTATTATAATCGTGTCCGTCTATCCGTCCATCCATCTATATGTCACAGCAGTTTTTCTCCAAAACTATAGAAGCTACAGTCATGTAACTTTGTGGACAAGTTGTAAATTATGACTTCTAGAAAGTTTCTGGATGAAAAAAATGTTCAAAATTTTAAGGGGGTCCCTCCATATAGAGGAGTTACTATCAAACATTTTGTACATCGAAGGTAGGCAAGTGGGGTATCATATGGAACGTCTCAATGAGATCTTTTCGAAACAGGTCTTAAAATTATTTTATCGATATCGAGGGAGACAGGAGAAGGGGAAATTCACGAAATTTAGGCGTACACAATTGGACCACCTTTCAACTGAAAAATCATTAATGTAGACCTTTATAAGAAATACATCAGAAGTCGAAATTAACTCAACTTTGTTAGTAGTAGTATGATATACAAATTTTAAACTTTCTTGGATAACATAGTAAGGGTACCCTCAAAGTCAATGAAATTCAATATGCAATTGTCAATTTATAAGATTAATCATTGTTGAAAATTTTAAAAAGATCAATTCGTATATAAAAAAGTTATGGGGGCTTAAGTTTCCCTGTATTACATGGCTTTGGAAAAGTATGCACATTTAATCAACTCGGACACTCGGGGTTTGCTAGGATTTGTATGAAAGTTTCAGGAATTATATGTATAATGAATATCTTTGAGAATCTGTTCAACGGTTGACATCCGTAATGCAAATACATTTCCAATATGCAGCCAGACTGCTTTGAGGCAGGCTTTAGACGGATATGCGCTATTGTGATGAATCATATTCTATTTTTTCGCCCAGGTTTGATAGTCTGGTTGAGAAGTACTGGAAGGGAAATAACGCCCAACTCTGTGGACTCGGTCTTTTTCTTTCTCCTACACTCTCGCTTGGTGAAGCCTCTCCATTTATTCCATCCTCAAAGACCAACACACGCTGCTGTCAGTATCAGGTGGGAGAGAATAAGGGTACTCCTCAAGGGACGGTACATAGCAGAAACTAATTAGCTTCAAATTCCAAGGTATTTGAATAACCGTTTACAAGAGTTGAATCATGACTTTGTACTTCGTTGAGCTAGTAGACCAAGAACAAGCTCATTAGCTAGTTTTTTTATGAAAAATCTTCTTTCAAGATCCTCATGTCCATTGCCAACATAAATGATTTACGAGTTTATTGAACCAATGTTCAACATTGTAAAAACGATTACCATAGGTCATCGTCTCATATTGTGAGACACATCATATGCTCCACGCATTTTGTCTACAATGTCCACTCCTAATTGGTCGAATTTTAAAAACTGATTATTTCCGATCGTGTTTCTCGATCATCAAATCTGAGACACCGGATTAGAAATTTAAATATTTTGATGCTCATTACCTGGCCAAACTCAGCAATGCCGTCGCCATCTCTTCCCCATAGTTCATCAAGAGAGAGTCTGTTCGCTTTGTAAAGTAAAGTAATCCTATGAAAGCTCGTATTTCGACCAAGCCTGTGTGTTTTGCATCTTGTTCTCGGGAAAATGATTGTTTGATGGCATTTATATTCTGGTTAGCAAACTTTATGATATCATTTCAAATGCCCTCTGTAAATAAGACGTTCCAAAATTTAGCAGGAGTTTTTGATAATTTGGCCGCACCAATAACTTTGGTTGAATGTGTTATGACGTTATGAGCCCTCCTACGACTATTATTTAATCGAGGGGTCTTATATCACTTAGTTGTTTTGTCTCTCCCAACATAAAAATCGCTTTCCTCAGTAATTTGGTCTTTATCATTATCGCCAAATTGTTGTTTCGTTCTGATCCTTCTTGACGCTCTTCTAAATTGTCTTCAGGATCCATATCGCTTTTGTTTAAAAATGTTCGTCCCTGAATTCATCATCTTCTTTGCCGGATGCTCCTAATAAGTGACGTATTTCTGCAACGTATTCAGGTTTGCCCAAAGAATACACGCCTGGAACACACCAACAGCAGCAACCTGAACTTCTGCAGCAGCAACTTGGACCTCTGCGGCCGGCTTTTATAACACCGCAACGGTTAGTTGGTATTGGGACAAACTCAAAGTCTTCATGCCCGCCTGAAACCTCTGTTACAAGATTTGTAACTCAAGGTAATGCTGATACCGAATTGTTGATAAGAAATGTAGGCTCACCAGGATCTACATCTGCCAGCCGGGGGCCCTCACTTGGAGGCGATATGACAACAAACATTACTGCGATGAAACCTGGCGCCCCTCGCGTGCTATATCCCCACCGGTCCAAATATTTCTCTCGAGACTAGAATATAGCACGCCAGTCGAAGACATCATCGCTCATATAAAGTACAAACTGAACTTTAGTCCTGAGTTGCTCCAGTGCACCAAGCTTACGCCTGATGGAAAGATGAACAGATTGATTGCATCTTTAAAAATTACTGTTCCAACTGACCTACCTATCTTGCTTGATAAGGAATTTTGGCCACCAGGCGTATACGTCAAAAAGCTCTCCGATTCGTAAGCGGAACCATCTTGTGTCCTTTGGCTCCAGAAGAAACATATCTTAGGCCTAGTAATTCATTCTTAACTTGCTATTACCAAAATGTTCGTGGCCTGATGACTAAAACTACTGAATTTCGCATTTTTTCCATCCTTTTTCCCTATAATATCATCTGACTAACGGAAATATGGCTGACAGATGACATTAGTCATAGTGAGCTACTTCCGAACCATTTTGTCTTCCGCAGAGATAGAGACCGTGATGCTACTGGTAAGTCTGACGGTGCAGGCATTCTAGTGGGTATACATGTTTCCCTTACCAGCAAATCCTGTGATGATTTCACTCCATCTTTACCTGTTGAGTGTATAATTGAGTTAGTCTCTCTATCTAACTCTCTTTCCTTCCTCGTATCATCTGTGTATATCCCCTGTAATAGTCCTGCTATTTTTTACGAACGATTCTTTGCAAATTCTCGAGCTACATTAATGCTCGTTTCCCTTCCACCCCTATATTGGTCTATGATGCGTTCAATTTGCCCTCTAGTGTTTAGAATAATTTGGAGTCTTTGTAGTTTCTGGCGGTAGCGTGTCTTTTGCTCTTTCTTCTTTTATTTCCCTTTGTTCTTTCACCCAATACAACACTTTTCCCAATGCCAATAACAAATTGCTTGATCTTGTTCTTTCCAACTTGTTACCTTCTTCTCTGTCCGCATCGGTGGTACTCTAATCCTTTGTCAAACCTGATCCTCACCATCCACCACTCTCTATTGAGCTTGCAATCATATCTTCTCGTTCTTTGAAGAACTCTTCACCTTCCCGCTTTAATTTTTGAAAAGCCGATTTATCGAGCATTGAAGCTAACCTTAATGCCATGAATTGGCATTCCTTCTTCAGCAACCTCCACACTGAAGATTGTGTTGATAAGCTCTTTATATTTCTTTTATCCTTAATCTCGCAATTTACCCCTGTTTGTTCAGCAAGAAGACTTAAAGATGCTCCTTGGTTTAATTCAGATGTCGCAACTGCAATTAAAGCTAAAGATGTTGCCCGCAGAAAATCTTATCAAGTGGTCTTCCCATTGACCTCGTTAAATTTAAAGAGCGTCGTGCCGCGGCTAAGAAAATTGCCACTTCTGCACTTCATGCATATATTAACCACATTAAAACTTCGTTCATGTCGAATCAAACTCGTGCGTTCTGGTTGTACGTAAAATCTTTACGGACCTCTCATCATATCTCTGATAATTTTAGTTTAGATGGCGTGACATTGTCTTCTCCTCAAGAATCTTGTAGACTCTTCGCTTCTTAGTTTTTTTCCTTTTTTGGCGGGGCTAAGCATTCCCCCTCCTGCAACCAATCTTCTTACGCTTTTTCTTCTACTAATTTTCGTACAAACCCCTTGCATGTTGAGCAACTCTTAAATAATCTTGACAACAGCACCAGTGTGGGCCCTGATGGCATTCCAAATTTTCTAGTAAAATCTTTATCTTCTTCGATTTGTGTTTCCCTTTGAATTATTTTTAACTTGAGTTTATCCTGTGGGGTTGTCCCCGCCCAATGGAAAATTACCTACATTTTTCCTATTTTCAAATCTGGTGATCGTAATATCGTCTCAAACTATCGTCCTATTTCCCTTCTTCTTTGTTCTAGTAAAATTCTTGAAAAGATAGTTTCAGATTTGCTGTAACCACTTGTCCTCCCATCTTTCGCGACCCAACAGCATGGTTTTGTCAGAGGCAGATCTGCCCTTACAAACTTTCTTTCTTTTACCCATCATATTGCAGCTGCCCTCGATCAACAACAACAAGTGGACGTTATTTTTAAGGATTTTTCTAAAGCCATTGATTTAGTGGATCACTCTCTCCTATTTGAGAAACTTTTAGGGTTCAATGTCCCTAGTTGCCTGTATTCTTAGCTTCTTTCTTATATCCTGAATCGTCAAAGTGTAATCATTTTAAAATCTTGCTGCTCTTCTTCATTTCACCCGAGCTCGGGAGTTCCGCAAGGTTCAATACTTGGCCCCATACTATTTTTACTTTTTATCAATGATCTACTTTCTGTTATCACATCCCCCCGTCTCCTTTATGCTGATGACTTCAAGATTTTTCGAGTTATTAGTTCCCTTTTAGATGTGAATATCCTTCAAACTGATCTTCAGCGTCTTAGTGATTGGTGTGAATCAAACCATCTCTCATTAAATGTTTCCAAATGCTATCAGATGACATTCTCCTGTAAAAAATGTCCTCTTCTCTCAACGTATAGGCTTGTTGGTATCCCTTTGAGCAATGTAACCTCCTTCAAGGTTCTTGGTGTGCTTTTCGATTGTAAACTGAAGTTTGATCTCCACATTGCTCTAATTATCAAGAAAGACTCTCGCTTAACTGGATTTGTTTTACAATCTGTTTCGTCATTTCAACATATCACATCCTGTATGTATCTTTACTTCTCACTAGTACGTAGTCATTTGGAGTACTGCTCCCAAATTTGGAGTCCGTACCACAGGAAGCTCATCGATGCTGTTGAGTCAGTTCAACGCAGATTCACACGGTCTGTATTCTTCAAATTCAACCTTCTTTACTCCCCTTATGATGACCGACTTCATACTTTGAACCTTCCTACCCTTGAGTCCAGACGATCCTTCCTTAACGAATGTCTTTTGTTCAAGCTTCATGATTGCCTTTTACCTCCAAATTTATGCACGCAAATAAATACATTTGACGTGGCTCGCCCTAATAGATCCTCACTTCAATTTCAGGTTTCGTATGTACGTACTAACACCTTCTACCACACTCCTTTGCTACGCTTACCTCGTTTGCGCAACCAGCAAAGTCTTGGTCCTCTACCTCTTCAATGAAAAATCAAATTTATAAATATTCCTATAAATCTTAATTTTTTTTATCTATATATTAATTTCTGCCATATTTTAAATTTTTATGTTGGTATTTATATATTGTATTAATTGACTTGGAATTGCACTACTAGTCTGTAAGTTGATTTCTGAAATAAATAAATAAATATACATTTACCATAGTTAAGTTATGAAAATGACTTCACATTGAATAAAAAACAACATATTGAAATATTCTACTACACATTGCACGGTTGGGCGCAATGTGCTTGACAAGCCGGAGCCAAGGAACAAGTTCACTAATAGTTGAGTCACTGACACCTCTGAGCGCCCATCATGGCCTGATCCAGCAACATCAACGTTTCAATCGACTTACATAGCTATTAAAGGTTAACTAATACTGTAAGAATTAGCCAATTTGCAATTGATTCGATTTATTTGACTGATTTATAAATTGATCGATCATTTTAATTCAACTCACCAAATTCAAATTCAACTCGCCACAAAGCGAAAATACTTTAAGTTTCGAATACCACATTTTCAATTTTATCAATCGAGTAAACCATTTTCATTCATTTTTTAATTTGTCAAAACTTTAAAACAAAAGTTTATTCATTGTTCAATTGTTGGTTGGTCGGTATCATAGCTGTTATCGTTCAAAAAGAAATGTAAAATAAATAAATTTGAGACTAAAAATAAAAATGATAAAATATTTCAGGACAAAAGAGTCCCGGCGCAAACATTTGGAGGCTTTCCCGAGATAGACTTGGTATTTATTTTCCCGTACATAACTATATAATTGTGTTTGCCCGGTGAACAGGTCGTGAAGTGCTGTATGGTGTTTTGTATAGTGTCGTAGTGTATCCGTAATTTTTGTTTTCGGCCGCTTTCCGACTTTCTACGTGATGGTGAATGTGGATCGCCTGATCGAGGACCTTAAAAGAATTTGCTCGAATCGTCGAAGGCATCATTTCAAACTACAAGAAGGATTCGCCCTCAAGGAAGCAGGAAGCCGGGTTTATGCGAAGCGACTGCGGTGACTGGAAACTGCGTGGGAGGATCTGGAACTAGGTGATAGTCACATCCGATCCCTACCGGAGGTTGCTCCGTAGCGCGAATATTTTACCCAACATATATACGATACGACCGAAGGCATCTACTTCCGTTATCAGCTGTCCTTCCACGATCAAATGCATGTCAAAGCACATGTGGACATGCCAACTGGGGAACAGTCGCCAAAAGGCTCGAAATTCAGGATAGCGGAGCTTCAGCACCAAGAGATGCCAGTGTGGTCAGGATGCTGCGTCGCTACAAAGTCATGGCGTGCTTTTTGAGGAGGATCATTGCCCGTTTGGACCAGAAGGTGGTCACTCGAATCTGGTACAGGAGTAAACTCATGATCCTCCAATGAGGGTTGCAACAGCTGGATCAGTATCACCTGCAGATTGTCGAGCTCCATAACGATCCTGAAGCGTATGGTTTTAACGTGCAACAGCACATTCATTTGGAAGAGCTTACCCAAGATTGGGTCATACGCCTGGAATCGAAAATGGATGAACTCAGCGCCACGCCTGCCTCAGCGACTCTGCCTGTGACTCCTCTTACCATGCATGTGTGGAAAATAAAACTCCCCTCCTTCGATGTTAACTTCTTACATTCGCAAAAATTCCATGACTTGTTCCTGCAAATGGTGCATAGCCAACCGATATCCAAGTGCCAGAAGCTATGGTACCTCAAGGCTGGCCTCACCGGGGAAGCGGAACTTTTGATTCGAAATTTTACATTCTCTAATGACAACTACGAGAGGCTTGGACAACTCTGAAGGAAAGGTAAAACAACCGGCGACTATTGGTAGCGACGCTCATAAAAAAATTGATGAGTCAGCCATCTCATGCTAATGAAAGGCCATCAGTGGCAGCAAAAAGGCTATACATGACACCACACAAGAGTGTCTTAGAGGCCTGGAGAACCTGTAAGTGTCCACAAGGGACTAGAATCCGTTCCTGCTACATGTGCTAATTTAAAAATTGGATCCAGCGACTCACGCATCATACAAACAATCGCTATCCAAACCGCGCAAGCCACCACCCTTGAAGAGTTTGTTGGAATTCATGGAAACGCATTTCCAGGCCCTCAAGACACTCGGCCATAGAACAAAAGAACCGGAGATCAGCCGTAGGAAAGCCACAAAGTCGACCGTGACCGCCACGACAGCTTCTCGGTGCTTAACGTGTGAGCATGATCACCCGCTTTACTACTGCCCTAAGTTTATGCTTGCTAAGACGCTGTGCGTGAAATGACTTTGAGAAGGACATCAGGCTTCCAGCTGCGTGGCCAGAAGTTGCAAGCAGTGTTCCAAGAATCACAATACCATGCCATATCTACCTGGAGATAACAAGCCTAAACAGACGAAGACGATATCCTCGAGCACAACAACGCCGAAACAAGACTCGAAACTGCAAACAAATGCAGAGCCGCCATCGCTCACTTCAACAACTTTGATGTAGCCCAGACCCCAAGGACATGTACATCTGCGCACAGCCGTTGTCAAGCTGGTCGCCAGTAATGGGGAGACGACGAATTGTCGAGCTGTGCTGGATCTGGGCTCACAAATAAACCTAGTCACCAAAAGAATCATTAAAAAATTGGGTTTATCATCAACACCACACCTTGCTCTCATTGAAAGGGTAGTCGGTAGTACTGAGAATACCATAGCCTGAACCTCGGCCTAAGATCCAGACAATCAGGATATACCACGCAGTTGGGAGCCTATGTCATGTACAAAATTATATCACTGCAATCGTCTCAGAACTTGAACACATCGGGGTGGCACATTCCCACAAACATAAGGCTGGCAGATCCAGGTTTCCGAACGGAGCGCATCGACATGTTGTTGAGTGCCGAACACTTTTACGAGGTCTTAACCATTGGACATATCAAGTTGGGCCCACAGCTCCCAATGCTCCAGAGCACGCTCCTAGGGTGGATAGCAGCCGGAAGAGTGATCACACCTCAAGTGTCTTCCTGGCAAAAGATAACCAGCTTAATCAGCTCATCAAGCGATTTTGGGAGATCGAGTAAGTACACGATCCACAGCGAAGCTTACGTTAACTGGAAGGGCTTACAAAGAACATTTCTATCAGACAATGACAAGACATACCGACGGCCGTTACTTGGTTAAATTTCCAATCAGCAGGGATTCTGAGACGCAAAGTGATTCCCTAACGGTAGGCAATCACAGATTCATTGCCTTGGAGCGTTGGCTGAAGAGGAACCCTGATCTTAGACTTCCATACGAGGACTTCATGGAGGAGTATGTTCGGCTTGAGCATATGGAGGAGGTGACGTTGCAGCAGCGGGAGAAATTACGATTCTTCCTTCCACATCATTGTGTCCTGAAGCCTGACAACAGTACAACCAATCTGCGGGTGGTTTTCGATGCATCCAGTAAGACGACCACAAACGTTTCGTTGAATGATGTCCTTCATACAGGGTCTACTGCCCAGGATGACCGATTTTCGATACTCCTGCGTTTCAGAATGCCTTGTTTCGTATTCACCGCTGACATCGAGAAGATTTACCAGCAGATAATGCTCCATCCTAAAGACCGTCGGTACCATGGCTTAATTTGGGGAAATAGTTCAACGCAACCAGTGCGATACTATCAGTTGAAAACCTGTGCCTGATATCTAGCTACAAAATGTCTGCAGGTTTCAGCACAAGGGAACCAGCAGAAAGGTCCCCTGGGCAGCAGCGCGTTGGAGGAGGATTGTTTTATCGACGACGTCATGACCGGGGCAGACAGCTTGGAGGAGGCACTTCGCAAACAGGCGGAGCTATGCACCATACTCTCGAGTGCAGGCATGCATTTGCGCAAATGGTGTGCCAGCCTTTATTGTTGAAGCAGATTCAGTAGTTCACGCGAGGGCTATATTAAGACGTTAGAAGTCATCTGGCAGATGGCATCTGATATAGCCAGAATGTTCGATCCATTGGGAATTTTGGCTCCTGTGATAGTAGCAGCCAAGCTTTTCCTACAGGAATAATGGCGATTGTAATTGGACTGAGATGCAGCATGATCAGCGGGGATGCATGCCTACTGGTCCAATTTTCCACAGTGGTGTGCCATCGTTACAGCAGGCCCAATTTTCTCGTCATATCAGTACAGGCGAGAAACCCGTGCAAGTACAGTTGCACACCTTTTGTGATGCCTCCGAGAAGGCATATGGCGCAGCGATATACATGCGGTCAACCCTGAGGAGCGGTCAAGTTATCGTCAGGTTGCTGTGCACCAAGTCAAGAGTGGCCCTGATCAGGACACTTACTGTTCCGCGCCTGGAGTTGTGTGTGGCAAAACTAGGCACTGAGCGCACAAGATGAGATAAGACAGCGCTCAATCTGCAGGAGGTTTTTCACCTATTCTGGACCGATGCCGAGATTGTCTTGGCACAGATCAACTCTACTGCATCATTGTATGGTACCTTTGTGGTGAACAGGGTCTCGGCCATAAAAACCCTCATAAGGCCAGACCGATAGCGACAAGTAGCGTCTGAAGACAGACCAGCTGACATCCTGTCACGTGGGATGGCACCGGCTGAATTAGGCCGCTGTAGTATGCGGTTGCAAGGACCACCATTTTTATCCTAGGCAGAATCAGTTTGGCCTTCCGTGTATTGGAGTGGAGGCCCTTTCAACTTGGAGAGGAAACGGACCAAGACTGCTATGGTAGCGGCAGAGGCTCCTGAAACACACTGTATTCGTCAGATCCAACACGGCAACTCCTTCAAGAGGCTGCTGCGCATAGTGGCCTACATGATGCGGTTTATCTGTGGTCTCAAGCTGGCAGTCAACCAATCTCAACTGACAAATCAAGCGCCGACGAGTGATGAGCTATCCACAAACCTGGAGATTATCTTAAGGCATGTGCAGTCACAAACTTTTAACTGCGAACTTTTGAACATCAGGTTGGGGAGGCAAGTCTCCAAGCACAGTCTGTGGTGGGACTGGTGCCAGTCCTGGATCCAGAGGGCATAATCCGTGTCAGTGGGAGGCTGCCAAGATCACTTTCAATGCCAAACATCCCATTTTACTACCGTTCAAACATCCGTTCACCAGACTGCTGATGATGGACATCCATCGCGACCACTGCCATCTAGGTGTGCAAAAACTGCTTGCTACTACTAGACCGATTCGAGGAATACAACTCGCAAAATCGATCGTTCAACGGTGGGTGTGGTGCACCCGAGTCAAGCCTGAGCTGTTTTCACAAGTAATGGGAAACCTGCGAGTACACGTATTCAGCCAGCCCATCTGTCCACCAACTCCGGCATGGATTTCTATGGGCTTATGATGATCCATTATGGAGGTAAAGGTACCTGACCACAAAAAGGGTACCTAGCCATATTTTACTGTTTCGCTACAAAGGCAAATACACAAACTGGCCCCGTTACCTACACTCGACGACGCACAGTCTAGCGAAGAACCATCATAAGCAAGTTTCCCCTACTTGACGAAGGACGGTTCCAAGATCAGCGGTGACCACATCCCGAGGGCAAAGTGGCGATCAATGCGACCGGCAAGATTATTGTGGCACTCCTTTTGATGTGCCTGCTAGCTCCCATAGCGCACGCCTCTCCAACACAAGGCTAAACAACCAGGTCTGTATTTTCAACCATTCTCAAGGTCTACTTATCTTTTATCGAGTGGATGTTGCTCATTTACTACGATTTGGGACCGTATTGGTGGGGATTGGCTGTTGTGCAGAACGGGACGAACCTTGTGGACTCTTTCGACGACTCCACTCATTTCACTGAGTCTGCATCTGAAATCGAGGAACTGCGACGACAACTACAAACGCTAGATGTTTCATGGACCGATCAAGTGACAGACCACGACATCCACCAGTACATCATCGACTACCTGGGCATTCTCAGATTAGTCATACTGGTGATCTACCTTCACTGGCGCTCCTGCAAACAACAATCCATCCTGCATATTAAACCCCCTGTGCTGTTACCTAGACGCTACAACCTACCGCACACCTTGGAAGGGATTGAACGGACGTTTCAACAGGTGGTGAATGTTGAGTTCCTGACACCCCTGAGTGCCCATCACGGCCTGATCCGGCAACATCAACACTTCAATCAACTTACATAGTTATTTAAGGTTAATTAGCACTGTAATAATTAGCCCATTTGTAATTAATTCGATTTATTTGATTGATCTATTTGATTGATTTCTCAATTGATAGATCATTTTAATTCAATGCAACAAATTCAAATTCAATTCGCCACAAAGCGAAAATACTTTAAGTTTCAAATCCCACATTTTCAATTTTATCAATCAAGTAACAAATTTTTCATTCATTTTTTAATTTTTCAAAATTTTGAAATAAAAGTTTATTCATTGTTCAATTGTTGGTTGGTCTGTATCATAGCTGTTATTTTTTTTAAGGAAAATGTAAAAAAAATAAATTTGAGACTCAAAATAAAAATAATCAAATGAAAGTTCGGGACAAAAGAGTCCCGGCGCAAACACTAATTATGAATACTGAATAATTTTGGGTAATATGAAATAAGTAGCAAAAAATTTTACACAATTTTAAAAATTACTAAGAAAGCTTGCTTGCCAAACCGTACAGTAATCGGGCGCAATGTGTCTAATAGATCTTTCCGCTTTTCAATCAGCACTGATAATTGATAATCACCAACTGAAGAACACTATGAAAATTTCAGGAGAGTAGCGAATAAGAGAATTAGGATTAAGAAAAGAAAATACTATGACGACCAATTGAGAAGTATAGATGTAAGTTTAGCGAGCAATAACACAAGACAAGCATACAAGGCAGTGAAAAGCCTGAAACGTGGTTATCAGCCCAAAACCACGCTCTGTCGTGATGACAGCGGCAATATAATCACTGAGGAAACCAAGATTAAGGAAAGATGGGCATCATATTTCAAGAACCTCCTTAATCCCCCGTACAGCTCCAGAAAATCAGAGCCTACAGATGTCTGCGGAGAGCTTCCATTGGCTCCACCAACTCTGGATAAAGTTTGTTCCATCATCAAAGCCCAAAAAAATAATAAAGCGCCGGGCATTGATGAGATTCCAGTGGAGCTCATCAAATATGGTGGCAGTAGTGTTCATCAAGTTTTTCACAAAGTCATCCAGTACATTTGGTAACAAGAACATATGCCGAAAGAGTGGAGCCAATCAATTATATTGCCTATCCACAATAAAGGTGACAAGCTACAGTGCGAAAATTATAGAAGCATATTACTACTTTGCACGGCGTACAAAATATTTTCTAAAATCTTAGAAAATAAAATCGGGCCATACGCCAACAGTATTATTGGAAAGTATCAAGGTGGTTTTAGGACAGGTAGATCAACAACAGACCAACTGTTCACAGTGAAGCAGGTACTTAAAAATGCTGGGAATTCAACATGGACGTACACCAAATTTTCGTTGACTTCAAGCAAGCGTACAACAGTATTGATCGCAACGTTCTGTACCAAATAATGCTTGGTTTTGGCATCCCAGCCAAATCAGTCTGTCTTATCAAAATGACAATGACGTCGACAACCTCCCAAGTCCGCATCAATAACCAACTCACCGATGCCTTTGACACAAATATTGGACTAAAGCGGGGAAATGGGCTGGCCCCATTGTTATTCGATTTGGCTCTGCAGTATGTCATACGGAAGCTACCTGTCGATACGCGAGGTACATTACTATTCAAGACGAGCCGAGTAGTGGCCTATGCGGACGACATCAACATTCTATCACGGTCACTAACAACTGCTAAAGAACTCTTCCTGAAATTCAACAGCGAAGCAAAACCAGTAGGACTACAAATCAACGAAAATAAAACAAAGCTCATGATGCAGCCGAGGAAAAATACACCAAACACGCAAAATATTACACTTGGCGAATACAGTATCGAAAATGTTAGCGAATTTGTGTATTCAGGCGCTAAAATAACGAAAACGGGCGATGAAAGAGACGAAATACGCCGAAGAATACAGCTCGCAAAGCAAATATTTTATTTAGTATTGACGATCTTGAAAACCAGCTGCATACACAGGAAAACAAAGCTCCAAGTATACAAATCTGTGATAAGACCTGTGTTATGGTATGGGTGTGAAACATGGACCCTAACCCAAGCATCCGCAAATATATTGAACGCTTTTGAGCGACGGGTCCTGAGGCGAATAATCGGAGCGAAGCTAGACGGGGACCAATGGCGAATTCGATACAACCATGAACTGTATGAAATTTTGACGAACCGGAGGTCTCAACGATTGTAAGACTGCGGAAGCTTCAATGTGCTGGACACATGAATCGTATTGCTACATGTACAAAGAATTCTGCGAGCTACTGTCGCAATTGTTTTCACAACCATCAAGAACATCAACAAAATGAATTTACTCGAAACCCCGAGAGCCAACTAAGCATGATCAACATCTGAAACTGACGTGACCCCATTCATGAATTTGCTCAAATCTAGCAGGTACCTCTCGGCAGAACATTCGCCAATGTACGAGAAATGGGTGAATAGGTAGAGACCCTATATAAAGGCGAGCTGAATGAATGGGGGATCATTCATTCGACCGCGATAAAAACTGCGAAAGTGTGTGGAAAGCGATATTGTTCGAGTAATAGAAAAGTGATTTTCGTTGATTGTGAAGTGATCTTAGAAGTCAATTGCGATAGAAATTTATGGACAAGTGGAAGTTAGATTTTAATAGTGAAAATTAAAATTGTGAAATAGACCAAATAAGTGATTGTGCATTTTTGAGTAATTTCATAAACTCTTTTAATTTAATTTAAAAGACATTGCGTTTTCACTTTCCCGGAACATTAAAATTATTGGCAGCGAACCATAACACGCGACAGTATGGACGAACAACGGAAACCCAAGAAGGTATTCGTTGGGAGAACTGAAGGCTGGCAGCCAGTGGGGAAACCGAGGAAACGCTGGTCTGACTCGGTCGACGAAGACAAATCATCACTGCTTGGAATTCGGAATTGGAAGACGCGGTCAACGGACCGAGATAGTTGGAGGCGCTGTTTGCAGGAACGAAGGCCCGAAAGGGGCTGTAGTGCTAAGAAGAAGAAGAACTGAAGTTGCCACTGTCAGTGGTACTGGTAGAGGGCAGCTACTGAGCGGAAGAACCAAAGTTGACTTATGGACCAGACTTGGCAAGCCAATGAGCTCGCGCTGTACCTGGCAGATCAGTTTCGCCCGACGGAGTGTTAATTCGCACAACAATACAAAAATCAGCTACATGTTCACCGCTCTGAATAAAATAGAAGGAATGTAAAAAAGTCTCATTTGGTACTGATTCCATCATTTTTATCGCACTTTGAAATCAGCTTTGACATTTTTGTTAAGTGCTTACGTTCATAAGCAAAACTCAGAGTATATGGTGTTGATGCCACCCCCTCTCAAAAAGAATTGCAGTGTAACCCAACAAACTTCTAGAGGTTTCTTTCCTTACATTTAGATTAGGCTTAGGCGATTGAACACAATGGAAAAGTTTGCTTGAAAGTTGCCTGAATCTTCTGAACTCGCATCATTAAAATGACAGCCATATAAACCCAGCAATAAGTTGATTTTTATCGGTAAAAATTCTAAATCAAAAATGATTAATCAATGGACTGCTATCTGAATTGAATTCCTTCATATACTGTCGCTCTCATAACATAATTCCGTCATAGCCAAAATAATTATACCGTCAGCTTAAATTTCATAGAAATGCCAATTCCTTATGTTTCTAACTTGGAGCATCAACATTAGCTTTCTAATAGTTATAATACCCTATTAGATTAAGCAATCATTGACATTGCGGTTAAAATTTAACATAAGCACATCCTCCCCCTTCCTAATTTCAATAAATTGTGGGTAAATTTAATAAGCGAACGTTTGGAAATTTAATAAACCACGGGGAGTTTTTGTGGTGAGGGTGGAATGAAACTGAAGGTGGAATCTACCAAAAATTATCCACAAGATTATTTTCACTTTGCTCCTTCTCTTTCATGTGTATCCGCGTTTCATGTCGGGCCACGACTTTCTCTTCATCGTGCGAGTATCTATCCGCACCACAACCATCCATTGCTTGCTTATTTCGGATACAAGATATCTTTCTGTTTGTGACTCAAGTAATTTTGTTTTTGATAATTCCATTAAAAGCAATTGCCACCATGGGGACGCAAAAGTTTTCGGCTGGAATTGTATGTTTGGAATACATTACACTTTCATATATGAGAAGGCCGAATCTCGTAGATTCCATGTGTCTATAAATTATCAACTTGCTAAGATGAAGATTGTAGACACAGGATATTCATATGTCCTTCCCATACGTTTGCAACGTTTGCGTCCGTCCTCGGTAACGCTCAAACATCAACCCTACAGTTTCGTCAAGTTTGTTGTTTTCTCCGGACATGGCTCACTGTTCACATTCAAAATGACTTGAACGGATATTCCTTATTTATCTCTCTCGTGATCCTTGATGTCTGCCAATTAAGTTCTCAAGTTGCGCCAATTCCATCGTCGTCTTGCCCTCGCCTTCGCTTGATCTTTCACCTCCAGTACTGTGAAAATGGGAAAAAATAAGAAGGGATGATGACTTGGACCAAACTCTAAGATGTTAGATAAGTTTGACGGCGGGAAAACTTTGTCTGGGAAACTCAACGAAAGTTGTTGTTGTAGCTCGTCGAGGAGCCCAGCAGCTACTTAACCAGTTTACTCAGAAGCTGCTGTTTGGCGAGCGGAAGGAATAATACTAGGAATGTGGGTGGTAGCAGTGTAAGTCCCGTTTTATAGCTGAAGCTTGTAAACGACTTGGTTCCTGAAGCTCTCGGCACACTGTATCCTTTCTAATCGTTGTCAATAATGAGACGAGTGGCTATCTTTCACCAGAATATTCTTCTTGTACAATGCTGGCGGCTTGTTGCTTTCAAACGCTTTCTTTCTAAGTTTTTTCAAAGTTTTGTGAGTGGGAGAATCAGCAATGCTTCAAGTGCCGGTGAATATTAGATTGGCGGAGGAAAGATCTAGGAAAATGTGTTGAGTAGAAAAGTTTTCAATTTTTCTTGGTACGGTTATTGCAAATAAGCGCATTATGATGACATTTGGCTGGCACTTGTGTGTACAAGGTGTTTTAAATTTTATCAGCAAGTCCTTTTGAATCGATTTGTAGCTTCAATTCCACGTGAAATACTTTAAGAAATTTGTTTATGAAATTTTCATGTTTGCTTTGTTAAATACTCAGTTTCCATTCTTATTGTTAGGGTGTCTTTGTTCACATAAAAATATTAGTGATGAAAAATATTAAGAAAAAAACTCTGGTAAATATTAATTAATTCATATCACATCCCTATATTTGAATGCTTGGACATAAAACTTCATTGAATTTAAAGAGGGTTATTTCGGAAAATATAAAATGATGAATACCTTTGATTGATCTTCTATTCTCTGATATGAGAAGGTCACCTTCAAATCCTTTGAATTATATTCCCAAAACAGTCCATAGAATAGACTACCTTTTCTAAATGTTCTCAAATTTTCAGGATTTCAGAAAACATAGCTCCTAGCAAAGCATGACAGATTGTCGGATAGGAAGGCATTCATTTCAATAAGAGACTGTATAAAAACAAGGAATCTGAAGCCTTAAAAAATATTATGGTAAATGGCAAAATAAGATATCTAGTAATTTGGTAGAAAAAAATCGGAGCCAATACTTATCCATTCTTTTTTTTTTTGCTCCTGAGTGCCTTTTTCGATTGGCACTGGTTGTTTCACACCCCAAAAGTCTAAGCCAATGTAGCATCCTCGCTCCCGGATGACATTACATCAAATCTAAGAACACCACTTGTTGAGTGTGTAAATGCCCCTGGCAGTGGGTAAACACTATGGGAAAAAATTAGATCAAAACTGTAATGAAAATTGAGAAGAAGAAAAACTTACGGTGCAGATGGTTGGATCTCCAGTATCGGCAGCAGAAAATAGTGAGTGACCGGGCTCTCGGCTGCCATCATTCAGCGACTATAATGTTATAGAAGTTGTGAACTTGGCTTTTGTAACATATGCGATTTTGGGCCCTACGGAGACAATTCTTACAAGCGTAAACCCTTGTTGGGCAGAAAACCGTTGAAACAAGAGGCCAAACGTGAAGAGTGCTAGCAAACCCAAAAAACTAAGTCACAGTCAATGTCTGCAAAGCTAACGCAGACTTCGATAAGGGAACCAACAGTCCTAGCGGCATATCGAGTGGCAATTACGTCGGGTAAAAAATCAGGGACAGACGACAAATGGACGAATAAACAGAAGAACATAGTCCAACCGGTTTCAACGACTAAGACATCAAGACTTTACTAGACATTAAGGACTCACACATATATCAACAGGATGTAATTGCGAAGTTCGGCTGCGTGCGTTCCTGTTCGCCTTAGAGAAGAGCATGTAATGAAGCACCCCAAAGTCGAAAAACAAACTGCGGCAAAAAACAAGTTGGGTAAACAGACCTACGCTCATGTCAGAAGGGTTTTGTATTCAATTTATAAAATGCAGTCACCAGATCGAATCTAGTCAAGAAAAACGTCAACGACGATTTTATTGGAGAAAATATGAGAAACGAAGATCATACTATTATTAACAAAGTTGAATGAATTTCGACTTCTGAGGGTTTTGGTATTGTTATACTCATAATTATCTCCCTTGATAATTATTTTAGATGTCCATCCGTGACGGAGGAAACACATTTTTCATCTATTTCCCCCCTGTGCCCCCACTGAAGCAAAAACTGACAGTTTAACAACTGTTTTGAAAAGCTCCCATGAAAACTTTCATTTCATACTCATATCGGCTACGTTTGATGAATTTTTTTTCAGGGGCCACTCCGTGTACTGTTATCATCGATTCATGGCCAAGTTTTTCGAATACTATAATGGTTACAAGAACCTTTTGCTAGGAGCTCTCTCCCATCTCCTTGACATGTTTCACTTATGAGCATTAATTGTAGGTGCTCATCTTCAGTCATTCATTATATTGAATCAAGTGTTCAAACCATGCACCTTAATCGTTGGAGTTGGGAAAAAATAACTCAAAATTATTCAATCTTCGCATTATATTAGCCACTTTTTTGTTTTGCGATTACTGATACCACTAGCTGAACCGATTCTCAAAGATATTCATGACACCTATTATTCCTGAAACTTTCATGCAAACCCTAGCAAAACTGTAGTGTCTGAGTCGGTAAAAAGCGCATGTTGTTCCATAGCCATATGTTACCATAGTGATAAATGCAGCGCATATTGTTCCATAGTAATACAGGAAAATTCAAACCGCTATAGCTTCGCTAAATTTTGTTACATGTACGAATAATCATGCGAGCTACTGTCGCAATTGTTTTCACAACAATTAAGAACATCAACAAAACGAATTTACTCGAAACCACGAGAACCTACCAAGCATGAACAACATCTGAAAGTGAGTCACTGCTCCATTCATTCACTGCTGGAATGTTCCCGCTAATTCACCAATGTACGAGAACTGAGTTGAATGATTAGAGCCCCTATATAAAGAAGAGCTGAATGAATGGGGGATCATTCATTCGACCGCGATAAGAACTGCAAAAGTGTATGGGGAGCGATATTGTTCGAGTTATAGAAAAGTGATTTTCGTAATAGTGAAGTGATTTAGAAGACAATTGCGATAAGAAATTTATGGACAAGTGTTAGACTTTTAATAGTGAAAATTAAAATTAATGAAAGTGTTAAATTGATTATTGTGCATTTTTGTAATTAAGAAACTCTTTTAATTTAATTTAAAAGACACTGCGTTTTCACTTTCCCGGAACATTAAAATTATTGGCCGCGAACCAGAACACGTGACAATATGATTAAATCTTTATGAAGCTTTCAGGATAGATCAATCTTATAAATAGACATCTACGTACTGAATTTCATTGAATTTAAGGGTACCGTCAAGATTTTATTCAAGAAAACATAAAATAGATAAATTATACTATTACTAACAAAGTTGATTGAATTGCGACTTCTAACATATTTGTTGTTGTTGTACTCACCAAGGCCTACATTCCTGATTTTTTTCAGATTTTTCGGATCACAGGTGTCCAATCGCGAGGGGGGGACACAAATTTTTCGTGTATTTCCCCTCCCTGTGCGCCCCTCGAAGCAAATTTTGTCAAACTAAGACCTGTTTTGAAAATTCCTCATCAAGACCTTTCATTTGATACCCATATCAGCTATCTTCAATGAAATTTTTTTTTCGGGGGGTCACTCTCCTATATGGGGAGACCCCCCTTAAATACCTTATAAAATTTTTTTGTAAATGAATTTTGAAGAGATCACCACTTTACACCTACACACAAAATTTGATGTTTCTAGCTTAAGTAGTTTCCGAGAAAAACTGCTGTGACACACGGACGGACGGACAGACGGACGGACAGATAGACGGACAGACTGGACGCGATTTTAGAAGGGTTTTGTAAAATTATTTTACAAAACCCTGAAAAGAGTGATGAGATCAATGAATTTCCATTACATAAGTTGCTGGTATCGCCAAGAATCTAACTGAAGCATCGTATCCAGAAACCGAGGCAGTAAACGTCTCTGCAAAGAGGATTTCGGGAAATATAATAGCCAGTAAGCGCTAATCTGAATGGAAAACAGCAAAAGTGTGAGGAACAAAATCCTCGAGCGAAAGGAGTTCCTTCACCGAATCGTGCTTTAGTAGTGGAATAGGTTGAACACTGAAAAAAATAGAAGGCAAAAGAAGAGCAGAAGCCTAAAGGAGAGTTGGGGGCGAAATTTACTAAGGAAACTTAGATAACTCTACCACTGATCACCACCAAAAGGATTGTCTTTAGTTCAATCGAAGCAGACCGGGGTAAATGGAGGAAATAGAGGCACTTAATGAGCGTGATACGTTGATTAAGGCTATCAAATGGAGCTAATAATGGCAACGAAGAAAGTTGTGCAAAAAAACCTCGAAATGTCCTAGAAAATATAGCTTTCATAAATGCCCAACAGAAAGAAGCACCAGATGTAAGGCTGGAGAGAAAAACCACGAAAAAGAACCTGGTGGTAGGCACTATTCGTGACACCCAAGGTTGGCTAATCTTACACAGGTATGTTGAAATGGGTTAGTTGAGGTGCAAATATCAAAGACACCAAAACCGCCACTAAAGCAGTGCAACCAACCCAGTCTGGCCACATACTAGTCAAATTTCGAGCAGATGCCAATAATAAACAAGTTAAGTAGACAGACCTACGCTCATATCAGAAGGGTTTTGTACCCAACTTCTCCGAAATGCACGTTTAAAGGAAAATCCATTATTTCTCCGTTTTCAACAGTCGCCATTTTGTTGCAAACTAACAAAAATCACTCAAATCATGAATTCCAAAAAAATGTATTGTTATAAATCTTACCTGAAAATTTAAAAAAAAAAACCGTTCATGAAAAAGCCGAACCCGTGTGTTATTGTTGTTGTAATTGCAGAAATTTCAAATGGCTATAACTTCCGAGAATATGATTCGATTTTTATCAAACTTACTGAGTATTAGCCACTATTGTGAATCTACTTAAATGTCGAATTTCGTTGAGCTTAAGGGTAACTATACAATTTTATTGGGGAAAATGTGAAGTTCAAAGATCATACTACTATTTACAAAGTTGAACGAATTTTGACTTCTCCGGTATTTGTCGCTGTTGTTGTACTTATAAACATCTACTTCCATGTTTTTTTTTCAGATGTTTCGGGTTACAGGTGTCTAATCGCGAGGGGAGAGCATAAATTTTTCGTGTATTCCCTCGCCCTGTGCGCCCGTTGAAGCAAAAACTCTCAATTAAAGACCTGTTTTGAAAACTTCTCATTAAAACCTTTCATATGATACCCATATTGACTAGCTTCGACGAAATTTTTTATTTCGGAGGCCACTCCCCTATGTGGGGAGACCCCTCCTTAAATACCTCTTAAAAATTTTTTTGTGATTGAACTTTCAAGAGAGCACCACTTAAGACCTACATACAAAATTTGGTGTTTCTAGCTTAGGTACTTTGCTAAAAAAAACTGCTGTGACACACGGATGGACGGACAGACGGGCAGATAGACAGACATGTCGCGATTTTAGTCGGATTTTGTAAAATTACTTTGCAAAACCACAAAAAAACATTTTGCGAGGCAGTCAAGAAGGTTTCCGGTCCGCTACTTGAGCCAATAGCAACTATTGAAATCAGGGACATTGACTGACGATAGGAGCTCCCTATGGTATACCTATGGCATCATGAGACATGCAAAAAAATGTATGAAGGAGGCACATTTCATCCTTTGCAAGGATGCTGATCGAAAACCAAACTTAAAGCACATCTTAGGATCACAGAAGTACCAGATTTTCCAGAAAGCCCTAAGAATGGTAAAAAGAGAACTTCTATGACCAGTATCCTGCAAGCAAACCTACATTTAATACAACTGCCCAAAATCTGCTTGAGCAGTTTGCGAGGGACATGAAAGCTAACTTTTAGCTGCTGAATGAGCAACATCATGACAAAAGTTCCTCATCATGGTACTTAAAAAAAAACTGTTACTGCTACCATCTGGGCTCGGAACAGTATGGACTATCTAGTGGAGAGGAATGGACAGAAGGATGGTTTCATTTGGGTTCGATAATCAGGCACTACATTCTTCAGTATGTACCTAATGCCAAATAAACAGATGCCATTTCTCCAAGTTACCGTCAATGCTAGTGGATAATGTGAACAGGGATTTGCGGGATTTTGGATACAAAACAGCTATGCAAGATCTACATATATGACGCAGAAAAAATGAATGAGGTAGTGCGGGAACTTTTTTCTGCCAATCTCGTTTGTGTTGACGCAATACATTAAGAAACAGTAAAAATGGAAGTGGCAGACCTATCATTGAAACCAAGGAAGGCTCCAGGTCTAGACAATGTCCTAGCTGAGGCGTTGCAGCTCGTCTTTCACCATTGTCCTGAGTTGATACTCAGTACATTCAGCCATTCCCTGTGGATAGGGGATTTCCTGCAACGTTGAAAGATAGTGTAGCTAGTAGAGATTCGCAAATGGAAGGTGAGCTCTTGGTTGCCGTCAGCACACTGCCCGTTATATGTACATGCTAGACATGGCTGGGAAAGTGTCAGAGAATCTTTTCAAGGGAAGACTCACTGGCGCGATTTGTATTACTGGTAACTTATCTTGTTTGCTGTAAGACTTTAGACTTGGACTCTCCCCCATCGAAGGAATAACAGAAATGGTAAGTGCGGTCCAAAAGGCGAAGACACATAGCCATATCATGTGGTGGGTGGTTTTTTTGGTAACACTTGATGATAGGAATGCCTTTGACTCTGCTGGATGGGTGGATATTCTGGATACGCTGAAAATCAATTTTTCAGTTTGAGGGACTTCTTGAATGACTGAACCCTGTGTTATGATTAGATGCAGGGCCCACAAAGAATGGGACTTACATTAGATGCTGCTCAACGATCTATCCTTGGTCTAGACCAGTGGAACATATCGTCCGATGGGGTACTTCCGCGCTTGTAGTAAACCTGTGACCTTGAAACCTTCCCCTCTCGATTAATATTTTTATCATTGCTCTAGCTTGTTTAGTTCGCCTGCTGTATCGTGTTGAGTAGAAGTGAGTTGGTGGTGCTCGTCACGCAAATGGAGAAACGTAATCAAGAGCAACGCGTCGCGATCAAATTGTGTGCCAGATTGGGCGAAACAGCTTCGGAAACGTACGTTGTAAAAGTGCATGGTGATAGTGCTCTTAGTCGTGCCCAGGTGTTTCAATGACATAGAGTTTAAGGAGGGGCGTAAAAGCGTGGAAGACGACGCACGGAGCGAGAGACCAGTCGAGGTGTGGACTGATGTGAATGCGAAACGTGTGCATGTCCTAGTTCCAAACCATAATCAAGCCCAAACCGTAAATCAAGTCTACTATCACCAAGTGCTCGAAAGATTGCGAAAACGAGTCAACACGGCGCACCCAGACATTGCTCGTAACTGGACCCTTCATCACAACAACGCGCCGTATCACACCGCCAACAGCGCGTCCCAGTATTTGGCCTCTAAAGGGGTTGCAGTGTTGTAACAGCTGCCTTATTTGCCCGATATGTCACCCTGTGACTTTTTTTTTGTATTCTCTAGAACAGAATTGGTGGTCAAACTAACCCATTTTGAGTCGATTACGTACATCCAGGCGGCTGTGACGAGGATACTTGCGGACATTCCAGTCGAAGCGTTCGAGAGATGTTACGAAGCATGGAAAACGCGCTGGAATCATTGTATAGCTGCCCAATGGGACGATTTTTAAGGGGATGGAAGAGTTGTAGAATAATTTTTAAATGTACGGTTTTCATGGAATCAGTCTCATTCCTTAATTGTCACACGTCGTAAGCTACCGAATGAGTCACACCTGATTGGTTATATGGTCGATGTTGCGGAACTAGTTGGATGCACCGTCAAATGGACGCAACTCACACAAGGGATGCTAATGCGTCGGCTGAGAGACGGGTCCAGTCTAGCTCTAGAGAACATTTTGGTGTTCTCCAGTACTTGGCTGATCAGAGTAAGGATGATCAGTATTGGGGAAGTACTAGTTGAATCGAAACCATCAGTGAAATATTTAACTGGGGTTACTGATTGAGTCGAATATGATTTTTTCTGCACAAATCTGGGCAACGGCTGGTAAAATTGCCTCAAATATACGGGGTCTGAGTCGACTGATATAGAGGGGCCCAAATTAATAAAAAAAGATGACTTTTGAGCCCATACAACCGTTGCTACTGTATGGAGCAGAGAAATGGGGTTATTTTCTCAGTAAAGAGCTATACCAAACACGTTTGGCAAAGTACAAAAAAGAGAAGCACTGACGATTGCATCTTCATATCCAATAGTCTCTGGCTCGGTGATGCTAGTTATCACAGGCATGACACTTATCACCTTCCTTGCTAGAGAGTACCATACTATCTACCTACATCAAAATGAAAAAGCAAAGGAGACAGTTGTCTGCGAGAAAATATAATGCTCACTCAATGATAGATGTACTGTGTACTGTGAGCCTCATCCCTGATTTGAGACCTGGGCTCAATCGAACGAACGGTGTTACTAACTTCTACTTAACCCAGCTCTAGAGGAGTCATAGGTACAATATTTTCAGTCTTACTTGCACAAGATTGGTAAGTTGTGGTCCCCCGACTGTAGGCTTTGTACAAGAGAGAAAGATTATACCTGCCACTCATATTTGCGGTAAAGAATGGAACAGGATACACCAAAATCTATTCAAAGAACCAGCAGAGCTCTTCTCAGATAGTTTCATTGGGGAGATGCATGCATCGGTTGGCAAATGAAACCATGTGGCATATTATGCTCGGATAGTGTTAAGAGATACAATAAAAACGACTCACAGCAGGCCAGAACGCCAAGGTTAGGAGATCACTTTTCTAGCAATCCGTCTTCCTCCTGCTCGTCAGAGGCAGGATTCTTCAGCTTGAAAGCACCACACGGTGTAGTTAAACGAGGCTTAGAGCAAAATTATGTGTGAAATGATTCCAGGCTAGGTTCTCAGGTAACAGTGGAAGTACATTGTGGGTATTTCAGATATTTTGCACATCTACAGGTCCCACTTTTAGGCCAAAAATGGCCTTTGCCTCCCAACCAAAAACAAATACTTGACTCTATGAACAGTAAGAGGCCACTTCTGAAGCTTGATTGACTATGCTTGTATTTCACTAGCGAATTTCAATTCATAATTTCTGTTTTCCTTGAAACATTTGCTTTCTATTTTACTTCCAGAAAATATTTGGAAAAATTTCTTCTTTTTCAGTTTAAATAATAGTTTTTAAATATATTCAGAAACATATCTCTACTCCAGGTAAATATGGAATCCATCATTGAGGGCCGCAAAATATTTTTTCCTTATTTTAGGTTGTGAAAAAATGGCTTGAGTTAAGTAAAAGGCACTGAACAGTGGGTTCAATATGTTGTCCCGACTGCTACAGGACTGGTTCAAATACTAAGGTCAAACACGGGTGTACAAAAAAGTTGTTAGTAGCAAAGGTGGGGCGCGGATTAAATTAGTATAATAGTTAGAGGACCAGGCAAAAGAAAGACTATGGCACTCTTTTAAGTGTGTTTAAAAAATAAAATAAACATAATCTTCTGGGTCAAAAGCCAGGCTGTCATTGTTAAACATTACGTAGCAAACCGAGAAAAACAAAAAAAATTGAAATGAATACACTTGTAATGCTTTTAAAGTAAGCCTTCTTTTTCTCTCTGCATATCAGTGTGACTTGTTTCTGATAGAAAGGAAAAAGTCTTCCCAATAATATGAGAGTATTTATGATATAAGCAATGCGCGTGCTTCCCTAGCAGGTAAATGTGAGTAACTAGAAAATAAGGGAAGAAACGAAAATAAAAAAAATATATATACATAAAATACAAAAGAAAAACAAAGGACCCTTATGAGCTCTCCATCTTTCAATTCCCAATAACCATGCCGTTTTTTAAATCTTAATCTTTGCAGTGTCAATATGAGTTTCAAACTCAAAGATCAAGTTTCTGTTATTTTTTACCAGCATGTCCTTGACGGTGGCAAATCCTTTGAGTTTATTGAAGAAACCTAACGTGTCTCTATTTATTTTGTATGTACCATATTTAAAAAAATTTGTGATCAAGGTCGTCCACTTCATGTCAGTGCCTGCGCATTTCAGGGTCTTTGCATTTTGCCTTAAACAGTCTCAAGTTGTTGTAACTTTGGTTGACCAGGATTCTATTTATAGACTTGATTGCAGGGTTGTAAGACGCCAGAGTGTGGAATCATGGTTAGTCGCCTCTCAAGTGGTGGGCTCTTTTGCAGATATACTCCATGAGCCCTCGTCCTTTGTCTGAACAACGATTTCTCCAGTCATGTTTAGTGCTTGAAGCGATAATGTTCATAATATTATCATGTTCGGAGTGAGTGTGCTCCAAAAAGCCTCTCTTAGCGTAATAATCAATTTCTGCAGCCACTTCTATCCCTTTATGTCTCGAGATCTATAGAAAATTGAACCGAACGTTCGGTTTGGTGATGATGACCCATAAGATATCATGGATTGCTTTTTTACGATTTATGTTTTCAATGCTCAGAAGTGCAACCCTGAAATACTTGTACAAAGTCAACACGGTGGTCGAAGTTACAGCAGAACCATTCAAGGCTGCCAAAATAGCTCGCGATTCAGCATTGAGTGCAGAGAGATGCTCATTTAGACTGAAATAAAAAACCTAGTTGTTTGTGAGGTTGATGTAGGCACCACCTACACCAGCAATGTTCTTTGCTCCATAGGTAATAAAAAGCTGAGACACGATCTTTAGTTGCTCCATATAGCAGATGAATTTGTCATTAAGTTGGTTGTCACTGAGGTCATTTTATGTCTTGCACATGGGATTATCAACCTCTAGAGATGCCTTAAAGTTGGGCGGCCTACTAACTGCCAAATAATTTCATCGAAGAAGGCCTTAAATTTCTGGTATACGTGGGCATAGATGCAGGCTTATTTATCCTTTTTTACCGGTTAGAAACTAGTTTGGAAATGTCAAATCAAACATTAAACGTTAAACATCTCGCTTTCCAAACAAATACAGTCTGCTTCAAATATATAGACACATTAAACTATCGAAGGTGTTCTTTAATCTTTTATAGCATCCATGATTGTCCTTTGAAAGCACTGAAGCTATTAATTTGTAACCTTTAAGGTGATAAATATGAGTTGCGCTAGCCAGGTTTTCTAATTTGTCTTACAAAATGCTTGTTGTATCACTAGAGTCCCTTTGGGCTTTCCCTTAGAGATTGTTCGAATATTTCTTTATTTAGATTGCATCAGCACTCGAGAAAGTAATACGGCTAGTACCATGTTTGATCGTGTATCCGTTCATCCAGCTCCAATACGTTTTTAAAACAGTATGTATCATAACTGAAGGGATTTATGGTCCGTTTAAAGAATCACTCAAAAAAAATGTAGTTGTCACCAACGGGATTTGAATCAAAGACCTTCTTCTTACGGAGTGAGTACTCTAACCACTACACCATGCGGAATACTTACAAAATGCTAACCGAGGTGGAAAACGAGTGGTCCTGATATTAAGTGTTAAATTTTACTTTATCTAAAGAAGGCATAACAGGTGGAAATCAGTGCTTATTGCTTGTATTGTAACTATAGTAATTAATTAACTCTATAATTATGATATATAATTAACTTTAGCAGCAATTTTAATTTATATACAACCCAAAGAAGTCAAACCCTGAAATGCTCAAATGGTTCCACGAGCAAATGTAGCAACAATACCATATTCAGTCATTAGATTTTTCGTTTGTAGTAGAGAGATGAAGACTAAATTTATGTCCTGAGTATAAAACTGCCAAACTTATAAGGCTTATAGACTAATAAACATTTTGAATGTCAAATTGAGAACACAGGCTGAAACTATTTGACAACGTTTTTCACGCTGGACCACATTTTGCTATACCGTGAGGTGCCACAAAGTTTCTGGGATTTGTTTTCAAGCAGGAAGGGAGTGAAAATGAATACCAGAAAAGTGTACCCCTAACCTCAGCGCTTATTACTTGTTATGGCACAGAAATTAAAACAATATAAAATGCACAATGGTAGCGGGCCTCCGAGAGGTTAATGTTGTGGCATCTCCGTCCTCTCGCCAAATCACATAGTGGTGATTCCAATTTGACATAATCACGCAGTTTCGTCAAGATGCGTAACACTACAGTCCCAACCAGTCACCTCGGGGCAGTTCAACTGCGTGGGCTCCAAATTTCGACGAACCCATATATGTATATATATATATATATATATATATATATATATATATATATATATATATATATATATATATATATATATATATAATTTCGGTATGCGAGTATTATGGAGTGCCATCGAACCAGACACTGCAGCTTTGGTTTGCTCTTCTTGAAATTTTTAGGAAAGGTGCAAAAGATAAATATTTTTTGGGATTCATGATGTGAGTCACATTGCAACAAAATCGTGCCACTGAATATCGAGCTTGAATTTATTCGTTGTTGGTGACTGCAAATCGTAAGTTGAGTGCAAAACCCTTCTGACAGGAGCGTAAGTCCATCTGCCCAACTCGTTTTTTTTTTGTTGAGATTTCAATTCTTTTGTGATTAACTTTTGTCGGTGAAAGTGAAGTAGGCGTGTTCAATTGAACTATAAAACTGGCTGAGTATTTAAGAGAGAATAATTTTGTGTAATAAGTAAGTCATCATTTTACTCGTATATTACAAAAAAAAGATCCAATTTTTAAACCAGAGCTAGTTTCACTTCAATTTTTGAAGATATTTAAAGTTTCAATTATGTTAATTACAGGTAGAACTCACAATGATTGTCACTAGGATTGAAATCATTTTCTACAAAAATTAACTTAACCCCAAAAACCAGCATATGCTGAAGGATTCTTGACAAATCTCTGGAAATCCTCCAGGTTTCAATTCAAAGATGGATACAAATGCGTTAGTCACCCATTATGGATTATTATCACTAGCCTGATCAACAAAAAATTAATCAAAATAATTTACCAGCAGCAAACCGCTGATCCTTTTCCAAAAACCAAAGGGATTTCATTTCCAATTTCCAAATTATGAAATCATTGAAACCCACCAACAAAGTAATAAAGCCACGTTTGCATGAATTCAATGAAGACAGTAGTGATGGAAAGGATATAGAAGACTACGACAACATTGAAAACAATAGTAATGACGAGAAAATGAGTAACGCAACTCAGCAAAAGCACCAGGAGCATCAAGAAGATGATGAACAACAATACAACGACATAAAGAACAACATGAACAGCAGCGGCGGCAGCAAAAAGGATGATAATCATGCAACTTCGGAATGGTCTCTAAGACAGAAGGAAAAGAACGCAAAAGTTTTACTTGTAGGATCTCTAACTCAACATCATCAAGGACTGAAGTTGATGTTATTGTACTGGCTGTTGCTGCTCTTTTTGTTGTTGTTTCGACCTTTGTCGATAAATTGCGGAGGAGGAGGGGGCGAGTGGAGATATTGCTAATTAATCCTGGTAGGCTTTAATGCAAAATGACGGTTTTTTGCTCCGTTTTCCAAATGGGGATTTGCAATAAAGGCAATTATTCAGGGAAACAATACTTTATTGGTTTTTCTTCATGACATTGAAGAAAATCGTTTGACGTTTGAAAAGAGAAAATAATAATTCAAGAAGTTAATGAAAATTGGAAATTTTTTAAGATAAATACAGAACAAGAATTATTTAAAAACTTCTAATTTATGCATAATTGCATTTGAGTACAACGAAAAATTGGCTATAAATCATCCTTTACTACTCACGATTGCTTTCCTGTCAAAGAACACTTAGTAGGGCATCATACTTTTTTGCCGAGAAACAATTCTAAGTGCATAGCGAATTCAGGGGAGTATAAGGAAAACAACCTTTTACATCGGACTCTTCTCAATCGACCAAAGAAAACCAGACTTGACTATCAATCGGAAATATCACTGAAGTCACATTAACATCTACTTCACTGGTCAATGGCATTAAAGTTTCCCTCGCTTACCGAATTTCTTGAAAATCCTTTAGTTGATTTAAATGCCGCACCATCTTCAGGTACCTTACTCTAGTACAGTTGTTTCCACGCGAGCATATCAAACCTGTAGGGCCGCTTCACAGATTTCTAAGAGACCCTGGAGGCTTCTTCTTGAGGCACTCAAACAGCGAGGATTCGTAATTTGGGCCTTATGCAATTGAGAGACTTGTCCCCTAACTTTGTATACGTATGTAACATGGACCAAAATAGTAAAGGCCAGCTTGATGGCAGGGTGTTACCTAAAGTTAAGTTAATAAAGAGCGTTAGTATTCCAAATACTGAGTGACAAGTCAATTTGGTAGTTAAAAGGTGTTCCTTCTTCCATACATCAGCATTATACAATCTCGAAGCTGGGAGGTCATCTTTAGGTGCTAGATCTAGGACCAAAGAAAAGGATGAAATGGTTATATGTTAGCTTTCGATGAAAATGGCCTCACTAGAATAATAACTAGATTTGAAAAAGGTTGATAATACTTCTCCAGTTTTAGTAGCCCCAGTCTTTCCTACCATCATCTATTGCTTGACCGCCCAAATTGGGCTTCAGCCTCCAGAATGAGACTCCTCTAAACACCTCGATTTGTCTCTTCGCTCATCAGTTTGTCACTCACTGTAAGGACCTACTATTGGCTACCATTGAATCTACCTCTCATGCGCTTGGTTTTCTTACTGGGTGCCTTGTTTGTACTATACCCTTTAACGTTCCTGTGAAAACCGATTATTCTTCTATTTTACACAGGTTGCGTCCAAAAAATTCGGAGTGGATCTCAACGACAGCAGTCATTTGTTGTCGTTTAAACTGAATAGACATGTATGCGTTCGTGCGTGAATTCTAAATAGCGGAGTTAGTGCAATCGAGAGCGGAATACAATCGAGTAGCAGTGGCTATTGAAATTCTTCATGCTGGACGGGCACCAACAGAAATTATAAAGTTTTTCGGGTATCTGGTATGTGACCGCGGGAAATTGTGAACAAAGTTCTCCTAACCCATCAAGGAAACTTTTGGGAAGGAGAAGGCGGCAAGGAGGGTTGGAGGGGCTGTAGTGCTAAGGAGAAGAATGAAAAGGTGGAGGACCTGGACGCAAACTTGTTGAGGTTGCCATAACAAGTAATGAATGAGAAGTCCCGGGATGGATGCAGTTTGAAATGTAAATTCAGATACGGAAGGTTTCTGGTGGTTAGCGAGCCAGTACCATGACAGCACATCAAAAAGTATGCATATTAGTATTTATCAAAAGTATATTTAGGTGCACTTCTTCTTCGGGCCTTCGCTCCCTACAACAAGCACTTCCAATCATATCAGTCTATTGATTACGCCCTCCAATTTTGACATTCGAGGAGCGATGAACTATCTTCGTTGGTTGTCATGCAAGGATTTTCTCAGTTTTCTTTCTGGTTTTCACCCTTCGATTCTCCCTACGAATACCTTTTTCGGTGTCCATTTTTCACCTCATTCGGCAGGACAACTGCAGGTACACAGAGCTACTAGTAATCAGCTTGCACAGCTACAAAGGATGTGGGACCATCCTACTTGGACACTTTACTCATCTAAAGGTTTCTGGGCAACTGATTCACAAAAAGTGGCATTGACTACTTGTGGCTCAGATTATTGCTTTGTGCATG
This sequence comes from Odontomyia ornata, assembly GCA_963969285.1. NCBI lineage: Eukaryota > Metazoa > Arthropoda > Insecta > Diptera > Stratiomyidae > Odontomyia > Odontomyia ornata. The sequence goes on from OZ017739.1 coordinate 46,345,036, forward strand.
CGAAAGTCTTAGTAGAATCTTTATAAGTGACAACGCTTACTCAAACTCTACGGTGCACTAGTTTCGGGAAATGCTAAGCTCACTAGAATACAAGCTGCGTAAATTTGATGCACAGTCAGTCATTAGCGGTAATTTTGATGTAAAAGCATCGCAGTGGGGAGTCTTACGATAGAAATTAAGGAGTCAGATGGAATTAAACATTAAAGGGATACCAATTTGCTGAAAGCCTAGGTTTGGCAAATCCATACATTATGTAAGTATCGCTCTTAAGAGACCAGAAGCACTTATTCAGAGCTGGGTTGTGAGGAAGGACAACAATGTGAGTCACTATAACTAAATACAGATTGTCTAAGTCTGTCTGACTTTAAGCTCCATTATAGTTTTTATTTAGTTCACTAGACAATTTTACAAAGTTCATTAATCCTTTGATTGCAGTATTGCTTCCAGTATTGTATCAAATTAACCTCACCAATTGAAGAAACAAATGTGCTTCTTTATGAGGAATAGCAGCAACAACATTCAGGTATTTCTATGTTCCCCATTCTGTACAGAGAAGCACGAAAGTATCCCATTAGGAACTGGCAAAGAAAGAAGTTCACTTCTCAATATTTCTTCGTCATCACTGAGCCAAGAAGACCAATCAGTCTAGACTAGAAGTATAACGATCGGAATCATTTGCTGTCCAGCATTGCTGTCAACTTTTTACAACTTTAGTGCAGGCCTAGCTGTTGTCCTGTAAGTTACTTGCCTCTGAGTGACTATCAAAGCTTTCTTTGTGCTCATGTGTTAGCAGATTTTTGACCCTTTACTGATCGGTTGGGGTGTAAGAGAGCATGTTGAGAATATTAAAAACTTTTTGATTTTTGAATTTGCAATGGTAGCGCTTCTGGTAGCTTCGTAAATACACTTGACCCTTACATTTCAGTAGCGAGTAGTACTCGACCGAGTACGCTTGTACCAGAAGAGCGAGTTTGGGGTGTTTAACACCTCATTCAACGGCTTACGTGACTGGGCTTGTTAGACCTAAGGGGACAGTCGGAAATATAATGACAATGATCGAGGTATTTCAGAGTGTTTTCACAAGAGAGGTTATAGAACTTATACTAGGATACACTGATGAGTATATTGTGTCTAAGCAAAATATTTTTCAACAAAATCGTGACTGTAAAATTTTACATATGATTTGTTGAACTGGTTTGTATGGCTGCAGTTGTTTGAGCATCCCACCTTAATTATCAAGATCCATGGGATGCTGATGACACTGAAAAAGATTCTTTTTTTTTTTAAATATGGTCAGCTTCAAAAGAATTTTGTTATTTCTAAGGTGTTTACGTTTTGATAGCCATATGACAAAAGAAAAGAGGCAATTGCTTGACAAACTAGTAGCCATGAAAGAATATAATGAATATCAATCATCAAAATGTTACTGCTTATCAGAAAATTTGATCACAGATAGGCACTTGCCTGGGTTCCGAAAAAAAATTTTTTTTTTTGGTGAAATTTATATGCCAAGCAAACCCAATAAATTTGGAACCAAAAATGCTGCTCTTATGGATCCCAAAATGTATTATTCACAAAAATTTGAAGCATATGTTAGCTCTCAGCCTGACGTGCCATTCAAACTGCCCACTGTTACAATGAGTCTGGTAAAACACATTTTCCAACGGAAAACCGGCTCACTAGTGTCCCGCTTACTGAACGATTTTTGAAAGATCACAAGCTAATTGTGGTGGATACAATGCAAAAAAAACACCTTAAATGCCAAAATTCTTCCAACTCTTACGGAGTCGAGAACTGATGTCCACATTATTTGCATTTCAGAAAAATCAAAGCCTGCTATACTGATGTTGACCATGCACGATGATGATCATATAGTGGGTGAAAACAGAATACCACCAATTGTTTCTTTATATAATAAGACAAAAAGTGTGCCAATTCTAATCTTAGACGACAAACAAGAAGGTGGTATATAGTGATATTTTTTCACCAGGTTAATATCAGTGGAATAAGCTCTTATGGCATATACGAAGCTGAAGCTAAATCAACAATATTTTTGAAGCTGTCAATTTGGTGACACTATATCAAATAATAAGGTCTAGTATACACTGCCTTGACCTTCACAGAAACAACTATTAAGGCGAGTCGAAGTCTAAGCCCCCTTTTCTGGAGCTGAGCGAGCATCTTCTAAAACTACTGGCAAAGAAATAAAAACAATTTCTTAAAAATGCCAAAATCATATGTGCAACGACTATATGAAAGTTACTTGCCCAATATCTGTTGAAGAAAACTAATGTCTCCAAAGATTTTATTTACAAAATTTCTAATTGTTTGTTTACAAAGCATATTTAAAATTGGTATTAATATGTAAGGTTAACTATTCGCATCGATGAAGATTAATTTTGCATATGTTTCGTTTTTTATTTTGATAGGATACTGAACAACCTACGTAATTGCTTACATAAGTTTTTAGATGGAACCACTTAATGGTTAAGGTACACCCAAACCACTAGAAGTACTGTATTTCCAGAAACGATCAAGTAACTGCAAGTTATTCTCAATACACTAAGCTACTTAACTCGGGGTATCCTAGTTGAATATTTCTTGACCTTCATGCTTCCACGCATATGTCGTCACCATACAGTTCTAAACAAACCACATGGTCGCCATGCACCATCAGGTTTTCTGACCATATGAAGAGGTGTTGCCCAATTGCTCTTTGACGGACGGCATATGCCCCTGGATACCAAGTCATTAAACTCTGTTTTAGCCGCGACAACTTGCTCTTGATGTGACTGGTGGACCTTTGGTAACAATGTAATGTGTGACCAATGTTTTAATTTTTTCCATCGGTACCACATGTTAGTGCAACATTTGCTTATAGCCTCGTAATATTTTTACGAATGGATCCTTAGAATTAGTAGGAGGTGTTGAAGATTTGATGACGATGCCTATGCTTTTAAGTTTAGTCGATGTATCTACTAGTGCTCGTGTTTTTAAGTGCACTCCAAGGCCTTGATACTTAAAAAAATCTGCTCCTTTTAGTGGTGTATTAAAATCAGCCACAATGAAAGTCCAGTCAAAAGTGCGGCGTAAATTGAGTGAAACGGTACGTTTTCTCTGGCCGTATGTATTTATCACTGTTCCATTAGCAGCATACAGTCATTTATAATTGGCATTACTGGCATCGAACTGTTTTGATTCTAGTGTTGAAGGGAATATGGATCTATAAGGAATCTACATTTAGTAAGGGTGCACCAAGTTTGTCCACCTCGAAACAATCTAGGTACTTTAGTTTTCCGAACTCCTGAATTGGCAAGGTGGCACACATTTGGTTGAATTCTGCCCGAACGTATGATAATACCAGCAGTTCTTGGACTTGGGCTTGCTAGCGCTGCGCTGGACGATAGTGGATTACGCTCTCTTGCGTTACGCAGCTTGTCAAGTTCTGCTTCTAGTTTGTAGGCTCCACGATTGGTGTATGCTATACTAATCGTGAAGCTGACAGCCATAGGAATGATTGAAGGTATGGGGACTTTTTTTCTGTTTTTTGGAGCTGGCAGTTTAAACTCATAGCTCTTCATCTACGATATAATATTCTGCATTACTTAGTTGAGGTTAAATTACATAGTTTTCTGCGTAGTCTTTAAGGAAAACATTTGTTGACAATTCAATGGGCAACAATCGGTCGTTAGCCATTTTTTATGTCAGGCCCAAAAAAGAGTTCTCGTGTTGCTTCTGCGATGATTTTTTCGCATGTAGCTCTCTGTATAGTATAAATAATAATAATCTAAAGCACAATAGCCGAAACTTGAATCTTGGTGAGGAGATTTATTGTTAAGGTATCTCATTCCAAAACCATAACGGAATTGATATGATCGTGATATGGTCAGTGTCATGCTCAACCAGATGATTATTACCTAACTTTTTAATTAGTACCCATTATAGCTGGATGGGCTGATAGCTTAATAGCAGCACTCGATGCCACCACCGAGGTTTGAACTTGGGAAACGCTGCATAAACGGTGTGCCCTAACCCATTACCCTACATGAACTACCTGTATAGTGTAAAAACTGATCATAATTCAGGTAGTCTTGATTATATTCAGGATATCGATGCAAAGTTCATTTTAAGTCCAGTCAAAATATCATTCCATTTTACCGGATTGAACGCATATCACACATCGAGTATCACCAAAGGGCTGAACGACCCTGCAGATGAGTATGACTCTCTTGATAATGGCACTAATTTCTTTCTTGAAAACAGATATTTTGTATTCAAAGCTCACGCTGAAAGTATTGGACTGAAAACGCCTCTAGGAACTTACCGTCATTGCCTAGCATAATATGTGGCCAAAGATATTAGACTTCCGGTTTTTTTTTCAATGAGTATCAAACGAGCAAATTTTAGTTGAGAAAGAAGGATAGTTGCAATCAATTTTTTTTTTAAGCATTTGGTCGAGACAAAAGGAATTTCATACGAAATCCAACAGAGAATCTATTTCACACATAGAAGCACTTAGGAGTGCTCCTTGGCTTCCACTTGCAGTACAAGGGTCGATTTGATTAACGTGGGTTCCCGCCATGAATTGGCCTTGCCCCACGGCCACCAATAGACAGCGAATATGTTAGTTTAAGTACCCATCAGCACCCCCAAGATCAGTTCCAGTTTTCATTGAGGGAACTCTCAACTTTCATACTGGTAGATACGGGACCCAGCTGTATCTGACGCTATTAGGTCAATGCCAACCTTTGTTTTTAACCAACAACCACAACGATACTCCCCGAAGGGCCGCAACCAATCAGCTGACGTTCCAAAGATGGGGCTCAGTAGCTGCCTGCGGTACCTGAGTATAGCTCCAGGGTTGAGGTTCGCAGTAATGAGTTGATTTTGTAATCGAACATTTACAAAGACACTATGTTTCAGATCAAGCTCCTGTCCTAGCATTTTTACTAAGCGATTCGGGTACCCCGAAAACACCAGTACCCATCGGTCTCACTAGAATCGGAGACAAAAACCCAACAATAGCAGTTCACTCCTTTGAATTACCAGATCAGTTCCACCCTGAGGGGGGGGGGGGGGGGGGGCGCTTACAGTACAGCCAGATTGTGAAGCAAAAGCTGAAGAAAGCTTAAAAAAGAAGGCTACATGTTGTCAATGTTTTATTCTAACCATTATACGATACCGCGTAAGTCAGATCAGGTTATCGTGGTGGACAGAGCGTCATATAAACCTCAAGTGTACACAGCAATACCACTTTACTATTGTGCTCAACATAAAAAAGTATCCATATTTGTTGCAGTTGAGGTCTCTAGATTAAATTTCAACGCATCAGTAACTCATACGCACTCTAGCATTCGCTAAATATAACAGATCATTAAAACTTGCAGGCCCAAGCGCCTTCCATTTCCTGTAGGAGAAAACATGACAGCTACATAGCAGATTCTCTGCCGTCTCCTTTTCCCTGTGTACTCTACAGTTTCTGCAAAAATTACTTAATGAAATTCCTAGTCTGTGGGCATATACTTCTATAAAGCACTTATGAGTATAGATGTTGTTGTACACACCAACCACTTTCAGGCGTTTGTTTGGAGAAAGTTAGAGTAACTCATTTTTTCGATCATAGCGACACTCAAATAGGCAATACGGGCTATGCTATGCTTGGTTGGGTCTCCGCTTAAGCGAGATTCATTCTACTCTAAAATAATATAGCCGCCTCAAAGTCCGTCCGGAGAGCCACTAGAAATAAACCTCGTTTTCACTAATGGGATTCGAATCAGAGACCTACCGCTTACGTGGCAAGCAATCTAACCACTACACCATGCGGACTATCTGTACCAACAGTGCACAAAATGATCGTGTCAGCTTCATGAGAAAATCACTTTTTGCTGATTGTAGCCTTTCCATTGGAATTTTTTCGGACGCTTTGGGGTATATAATTTTAAGGTTGTATGGCTAGATGGGAGTTTTTAACTAAACACACCCACCTAGCCATACAACCTTAAAATTATACACCCCAAAGCGCTTTTTCTATAAAGGAAATTGGGGTGGCAAAAAGAAAACGCTTGCTGGTATTGGGAGTAAAATAAAGCAGAAATTGATTTCTGCGAATCTAGGAACTATAGGAAAATTGGTAGTGTGTATCAAATAAGGAGGCACTGTTTGCACTTAAATACTACGTGAATTAGACATCCACACTTTTTGACTACCTTGTACTTAGTCCAATGCTTATTGTAATCCTTTTTTTGGCACTACAGCTCCTTTTGGACGGGCTTGAATCCCATCCAAAGAAGCACTCAAATCAAATCTTATTATCACCAACGGGATTGTTCAATGTAAGGAGGCAGATTGCGTACCAACTGAAGTTTTTCTTACTAATAAGCGAAGGGCCTGATCATTAATAACAGACTTAATTTTTAAACAAATCACGGATAAGAAACATATATACGCTGATAATGTCGACTGCTGAGGCAGTGATGTGCATGGAGGTATTCAATGGATATGCATCACAAACGAAAAGGCTCCAGCCACGAAAGATGTGGACAAGTGAGTGTATAATATTTATACACTCACTTGTATGCATCTTTTTTGCCTGTAGTATTTATTTTAATATGAATTTCGACCTTGTCCTAAAATTTTCAAATTTCATTCTCAATAAAAACAAGAACTAGATACAGTTTATGGCCCTGTCAAGCTCCTTTTTGGTCATTTTTTCACTATGGAAAATTAGACAAGACCCTACCAGTTTTGTACTTTTTGAGAGGAGTGTTTGCAGTTTAACTTATTGCCACAAAAGCCTGATTATTATTCCATAAATGCACTACTATTCTGTCTTAAGCCTACTTACGCTGGAGCATTGACGCATAAAAAGCTTAGTGAATTCACTACATAATCCGCGCTACTAATGCGTCATCATTAAAGGTGATGAGGTATTGTAATTCTTTGTTTTCTTCCAGTTCTGGTTAAGCAGAGGCTAAAGGTAATAGAAAACATGATTGCCAAACAAATATTGATGTGGTTTTTGAAATAATAAAAAGTACCAAAATTTACTAAATATCTAAAGTCCATAATTCTCGGTGAATTCACGGGTGAGAAAGTTAAATCGAAATGAGCACTGGGTAACAAAGGGCCATTCGTACCAAAAATTTTAAATCTGATATCAGGAAGAATACGCTTTTTTGAAAGCTGAAAATATTGCCTACAAAAACTTTTTATCTATTTAAAACCAAAATGTTGAATTTTCAAAAAAATTTCTTGCAAAATATTCTTCGAAAATAATTTCAACAAAATTTCATCAAATAGAAATACTTCCTCAAAGAAATTCCCAAAAAACTTTTGAATTTGATTAACTTCAAAAATTGAGCAAAAAAGTTGCATAGATGCTAAGTATATGAAAATTCAGTATACTCGCATGTAGGATCAAATAAGTCAACGGAAATATCCCTGAGGACATTTTTTGTCAGCAATCAAGCTAAACCAAGTGAACGCTTTTCTCACCTCGAAATTTACTGGATAAGAGTGGCAAAAAGAAGAGAGAGAAAAAAAACGTGACGACAGTTTGAACATCGAATTCATCTTGTCCTCCTTCAATTCCTGCATTTAAACATGTCAGCAACTAGGACGCCACTGCTATACTCGTATGTATACGAAGTTGCAATAGTCGAAAAGCTACGCCAACGAAAATGTTGAATCTCATGTTAACCGCCGAAAACAAGCCGACAAAAGAGATTGGTCTTCCCCAGAGACATATTTCCTATAAGACCTATGTCAGGACTTGGGATACCTTTAATTGAAATTGACTTCCAGTGAATTATTGCTGACACTGTTTGATGGCATGCTAAAGTACTTTTGACTTTCGTTTCTCAGCAAACAAGAGTCAAACCACTGACGGCGAAATCCTAAAAGCCAGTCGTCGCTCCCTGACGCTTCACGCCACCTCCTCCTTTCTTCCCACAAGCGTAACCAGAATTCCACCTTATGCCAAAGTCCTATTGGAGTTAGCCAGAATGTAAATGTATTCGTAAAATTCCAAGAATTATATTAGGATATATTTTGTTCTCTAATGGTGGGCGGTGAATGATGGAAACATGAGAAGGAAGACGTTATTCGCAGGATTTTTTGGACTGTACAAATACACGCGTACGTATAAGTTGAAACTCATATGCATAGCGTAGTGTTTGCAACTTTGACACGAACGAGCCCACTTGTGTACCATTTGCAATACCTTTGGAATATCTCATGAAGCTATTTGTATTTTGCCAGTAGTTGAAATGTCACCCGTGTTCATTTGTCTGCAGTTTTGATACATCGATGGCCATCAATTATTCTAAGGATCCTTTTTTCTCGCTACACAACAGTAAAAGATGAAGTCAGGGTTTTTGAATCGTTCTGTGCCGAAGGAAAAGGTGCTTCGAAATGGGGAGAACAAACATATATCTCAACTTGCGAAACGACTTTTACGGTCTTTGTTCCTAAAAAAGGATCAATTTCACAGTGAAACTTAATACGATTCTCATTTGTATATTGCGTTTTTTTTACTACTCTAATGTTGTACTGTTTTTCATCCCGAGAAGTAGCAGGTGACATACTCTGATACTTGCAGATAATCATCCAAAAGAGAATTTATTTCTCAATATTTTGCATGATGAAAAGTATTAAAAATACTTCTATGAAAAAAAACTCAAATTAAGTAGAGGAGACAAGAGTATGCTTCGACCTGGAGGATTTGGTATGCAACTATAAAATGTAAATATTTATCTTAAGCCACTCATGACGATGCTCTTTAAACAATTCACTCGCAAGTACGCTGTATACTTTAAATGCTTAAAGTGAGGGAAAAGGATAAAGATTTGCTCATATGTCTATTAATGTGGATACCATAATGTTTTCGTTATGCTGACACTGCTGCAGCAAATACTTAACGATCTTCATGATAAGCAATCTTCCTAAAATTTTCAAGAAAACGTCCCCAACCCATTGATTGAAAGGGCGTACAGCTTCATAGCCACAAATTTAAACTGCGCGCGTCGAAGGATTTGGAGAATTTTTTTTTAGGTTTTAATTACTGTCAGTGACATCTATGTCAAATTTATATGTCAAAATATTCATTAGTGTTTAAGATACGCGTTGTATTGTGAGCTGCTAAATGTGAGTTTTTCGTTTTTTGCGATGTCGAAATTTGTTGAATTTGCATTAAATTTTGTTTGCTGAATCAATTTTCTGCTGCGGGTACGTTGAGCATGGCGCAGATAGCCTTTGGTGATGAGGCTTTGTCTAAAAAAAATGTTTACAAGTGGTATAGTGAGTTCCAAGCCGGCCGTGAACGTATCGAAGACGAAAAGCGCCCTGGGCGACCATCAACCTCTTCTCTTCTTCGATTGTCGTGGTGTAGTGCATTATGAATTCCTTCCGCCGGGCCAAAAAATCAACAAGGAATATTATTTAAACGCTATGCGTTGTTTACGTAACGTTATCCGCCTAAAAAGGCCGGAATTATGGAAAGACAATTCTTGGTTTTTACACCACGATAATGCACCATCCCATACTGCACTCGTAATTCGTGATCATTTCGCTGAAAACTCAACCCATATTGTTCCGCAACTACCGTATTCACCTAATCTGGTGCCGTGCGGCTTGTGGCTGTTCAGCAAGCTCAAAAGACCGCTCCGGGGATGCCATTTTGATACGATAGAAGAGATTCAAGCCGCAGCGAAGGCGGAACTGAAGGCCATCCCGGTACCGACGCGTATCTCAAACACTAGTGAATATTTTGACATGTAAATTTGACATAGATGTCACTGCCAGTAGAACCAAACTAAAAAATAAAAAAATCGCCAAATCCTTCAACGCGCGCAATTTAAATTCAAATGTCACCTTATTTTTTTGGTCACAGTAGTATTACTAGAAAATGTAAATAGCTGTAACATAGAACTCCGCCATAGATGGTCCTAAGCCCATTTGAGAAAGAACGATGGAACCGCTTGTTTCCCTAGCCCACACCTTCCATGATTCCCCAAGTCAAACCCCCCAATTAAATGGTAGTAAATGCTATCGGGGTCGCACATTAGGTTTACTGGTTCCCCAATAACGGGACGTTAAGTGCCGAGAAATGCTAATAACTGCAAACATATATACAGATCTGCTGCTAAACCCAACTTACACCCTCTTTGTGGGGACGTAAGAGATTGAAGGCAAACCTTCCGTGCCTGATAACGGAATCAAAGTTTTAATCATGCCACCGGAATGGAGGTTGGGCGACGGACTAACTCCCCATCCCTGAAAACCCTAGAATGCTTCCAAACGTGTAAATGGGCCTTGAAATGGATTGGAGTCACGGCAACGATCCCGCAAATGAAAAAAGGATTATGGGATTGGATCCTGGAATATCAGATCATTCAATTATCTTGGCGCTGTTAAGGATCTTTTACAACAGGACAGTCAATATAAATTTAAAACACTGACAATTCAGGAAACAAGCTGGACTGGAAACGACATTCAAGGCATGAGATCGCACAAAATATTCAGTAGTGGGAAGCCTACTGGAAAACGAGAATTCGGAATGGCACATTATTGATTTTAATGCGGTCAATGAACGGTTGTGTGCGATCCATGTAAAAGCGAAATTCTTCAAAATCTGGCTGATCAATGTTCATGCCCTGACTGAAGAAAAGGACAAAGAAACGAAAGACGACTTATTGCCTACAAATGGCATAAAAATCATTCTGGGTGATTTCAACGCTAAGGTTTGAAATTAGCTATCTCATCGGGGAACGACTGGAGGATAAAGCCTCCACGTCGACATAAATGACAACGGCCAACTCCTGATTGACTTTGCTTGTAGCAGAAATCTAGTCATACGTTCGACTTGCTTCCCACATCGACGTATTCATAAAATGACCTGGGTATCACCAGATGGCAACATCAAAAATTAGATCGATCATGCTCTGATTCAACAACGATAGACCTCGAGCATACTTGACATTCGTACATACCGGGGAGATCATTACTTGATCAAATTAACCTATCAATGTCGTATGTCAGAGGCATATTCGACAAAAACCAACCCGCTACAAAAATTTGACATTGAAGGCCTCCAAACGGCGTCAGCGACCAAACATTTCACGGAGACCCTTGACAACCAGCTGGCTCCCATCTTGTCAGATGCATCGTTAAAGACAAGTAACGAGCTCTGAATGGAAGTGAAAGCGGCTATTAAGACCGTGGCAGAACAGACGATCGGACATCAAGCCCTGGCCAAAGAAATGAATGGTTTGATGATAAGTGCCAAAATGCGTTAGATAAAAAGAATCAGCCTCACAAAGAATACGTAGGTTGGAAAATAAGGACGAAGAGAGAACACTATGAAAATCTCAGAAGACTAGCGAATAAGATTATTAGAATTAAGAAAACAAAACGTTCTGACAATCAATTGAGAAGTATCGATGCAAGCATAAAAGGAGTGAAAAGCCTGAATCGTGAATATCAGCACAAGCCACACTTTGTCGTGATGACATTGTCAATATCATCGCTGATGAAACCAAGATTAAGGAAAGATGGGCATCATATTTCAAGAACCACCTTAATCCTCCGCACAGCTTCAAAAGTTTGTGGTTTCTTGAGTAACGAAAAATTCTGCAGGTATACGTAAAATTGTGTTGTACAGCATTTCAGCAGGTGATGCTTTTAAATCTTCTTTATAGCATGTACGAAGGCCGAGTATTACTGAAGGAAGTGCGTAGATCCAGCCAATATCATTTTAAGTGCTGCTTTTAAAGTAAAATGTAGTCGTTCAACGAGTCCATTCGACTGAGGGTGATATGGCGAGGTCCTGAATTTTTACTTCCCAAGAAGTTTGTCATGGCTTTAAATAATGCAGACTCCAATTGCGGTCCCTGGCCTGTCGTGATGGTGAGAGGGGTGCCGTAATTAACGATTCAATGGTTGAAGACTGCCATTGCAACTGTCGGTGCTGTGGTCTCTTTCAAAGGTACCGCAACGGGCCATCGTGACAATCTGTCAATGATTATTAGGCAGTAGCAATATCCCTCTACATGCGGCAGGATGATTAAATCGATGTTAATGTGATTGAACCTAGAGTCTGTGACCCTAATGTTTTACGGAGTTGTTTTGTTGTGTCGATGAACTTTTGATTTTTGGCACTCAATGCATTCTCGTGACCATCTTTTTTTATACCGGTCCAGATATATTTTTCTCGTAATGCGCGAGCGGTAGAGCGACCACTTGGATGTGAAAGGCCGTGAGCGATTCCGAATGCAATTTTTCTTAAGTTTTGAGGAAGGCACGGTCTTATTACATCGGTGGAGCTGTCGCAGTAGACTGGCGAGTTTTTGATGTAGAGTTGTTGTACCTTGAGGGATGTCGAGTTTTTTAATAACTCTGATAATTCCTCGTCGTTTTTATGTTGCTCACTAATTTCTTTTGGATCAAATTTCGACGGCATATCGATTGTGTTGATTCTCGATAATGCGTCCGCTACGACATTCTCGCTGCCTTTAACGTAGATTGTGTTGGTCGAGAATTGTGAGATATAGTCTAAATGTCGTAGCTAGCGTGGAGATGTTTTTTTTTCAGATTTTTGTGAAAATGCATAGATTAATGGCATGTGATCGGTTTTTATTTCGAATGTCCTGCATTCGAGTTGATGTTGGAAATGTTGGATCCCTGCAAAGATTGCCAAAAGTTCACGATCGTAGACGCTCCAATTGCATTCTGGTTTGGTTAATTTTCGGGAGAAGAATCCGATCGGCATCCAAACGTTGTTTACTTTTTGTTCAAATGATGCACCAATTGCTGTGTCGCATGCATCGGTTGTTAAACACAATAGCATCGTTGGGGATGGAAAAGATGTGAATGTGATGTCGGCTAGACTTTTTTGCTTTTCTCAAATGCTTCAGTTGCTTCTGGCGACCATTTGACTTCTCGTTTGTCTTCTTTTTGCATTCTTTGATGTACGAACTTGGGAGTGTTGAGTCTTGGCAGCGTTTGGTATGCAATTTCGGTAATAGTTTATCATTCCGAGAAATCTGCGGAGATCATGGATTGTTTTTGGTTTTGTATAATGGGTGAGGGTTTCTATCTTCTTTTGTGTAGGCTTGTACCCAGCAGCATTAAAAAAAAAAAATAACTTCGTTTTTTACGAAAGCACACTTATTGTAATTGATCGTGCTCCCATTGCCTTTCAGCCTTTGAAAAATGGTTCATAAATGTTTCATGTGCTGTTCGTGAGTGTCAGAAAATACGATGAAATCGTCAACGTAGCAAAAAATGTAATCGAGGTCACAAAAAATTGAATCAATCCAGCGTTGAAATGTTTGGGTGGCGTTTCGAAGACCGAATGGCATGAGAAAATATTCAAGTAGTCCAAAGGGTGAAGCGATGGCTGTTTTCGGTGTATCTTCTTCGGTCATGGGTATTTGGTGGTAGGCCTTCACAAGATCAACCATGGAAAACACATTTTTGTTGAAAAGCTTAGGAAAAAGATCTTGTATCAGCAGCGTGTATCGGTCGGGCACAGTTCAGCCATTAAGCTTTCCATAACCGCCACAGGGGCGCCAATCGCCAGTTTTCTTTTATTGCATGTGCAGCGGAGACCATTGACTTTTTGAAGGCCTTATATAGCCGTCTTCGAGCTTAAATTTCGGTTCCTGCGCTTCATTGTTTTTTTTCCACGAGTTTGCTTGCTCTTTCGACAACAAGGGAACCTTATGTATGTTATGGATATGATGCACGGCATGACAGTTTTGTGTTATTGCCCTTTTTATTGATGGTTTTGTTAAGTTGGAAAATTCTTGCATCAATTTGGCAAATTCCATGTTTTCGTTTTCTGTTGTTATAATCGTCAATATTCCGTGCTCTGGTGAAATTTTGATTTTCCCTGCTGTCGAGAGGGTCGTTTGTGGGTGATTAGGCGTCGTTTCCTCAGATCAAATAGAAGTCCATAATGGTAGATGAGATCGGCTCCTATGGTGCCCGCCTTGACTTCAGCAATGATGAATGGGAATGGCCTGTTTCGGCGCAGTCCTAAGTTCAAACTTATTAGTCGCTGGTCAGATGTGTGGATTACTCAGGAATTAGCTGCGTAGAGATTTAGTGGGAATTGGTTGAGCTTGGTTTTGAACCAGATGCGTGGAACGACTGATACACAAAAACCAGAGTCTACGAAGTATTCTTGTCCTGTTTTATCTTTCAAATGTAGGCGGTGTTCTTTTTTCATGTTTTTGCTATCGTCTTCCACCTTTCATGTTATTGATGTAGACGAAAGCATATTTAGTATCCCGCATTTTCTCTTTTGTTATAGGAGCATGACGCACTTTCGCGCGGCTTCTCTGAAATGTTCGTGATATTAGCACAAGTCTGAACTCGATTTTTGTTCTTTTGATTCGTATTTTCTCTGGTAATAATTTTCTCTATTTCGCGATTTTGGTCTCGAGCACTCCGATTTTCGTGAATTCATTTGTTTTTTTAAATCCTCAAGCTCTCGTGGGATTTTTGCGATGTGATCTCGTAGTTCTGTGAGTGGGCTTGTTTCACTTTTTGAAACCGTCGCCATCTCAAATCCATCCACTTTCGACACCTCTAGAATTTTGTTAGCTTGCACCGTAAGTTTGCACAGGTCTTGGACTTCACTTATTGCTAATATACTACGGACTTGCTCTGGAAGTTGTTCTAGGAAAAGCGTTTTTAAAATCGAGTCGTTGCATTGTCCGCCTGCAAGATTTTTAATTTTTTGTAGGATTAAGGACGGCTTGTCATTTGTAATTTCTAAACCCCTGAGGAGGCGTCTGAGTTTTGATTCATTTGTTTTGCCGAGAGTTTTGATGATTCTTTGCATCGTATTTGTTCGTTCAGGGTGGTGTTAAGATGATATCCGAAACCAGAGAGAGAGTCTTTGTGTCGAGGTTGAGGACCACATGTTGAAATTTTATTTTTTCGGCGGTGATTTTCGAAATGGAAAATGCCGCTTCTACTTGCGTGAACCAAAGTGCTGGGTGGTCTCTCCAGAATGCGGGTACTTTGACATGATTTTTGTTGATCATTGCCACTTCGGCTTCCGCATTCCCGTGTGACGTTCCATTATGATTTGTTAACATATCTCCGAGTTGCTGCATTTGATCGTGGATTCGTTGTTCCATAGCCTCAAGCTCTGCTTTATTTTCTTCCAAAATCATTGTAATATTTTCTGATTTATAACTTCACCTTCTATTTGAAGTATTTTGTCGTTTGTTTGTAAAATTTTCATTTTCGTTCGAAGCACTTTCACTTTTCACTGGTTTTTGTTCGAAAGATTTTCTTCTTCTTGTTTTATTTGCACTTTGTTTATTTGTGGGGTCACCAATGTGGGTTTCCGTTCGAAGACAGAACCCAACAACTTCTTATCGTGTGAAATGAAATTCCCTTCCTCATAAAAGACAAGTTTATTCGCGTCCAAACAAAATAAACATCATGTAAACGAATGTATGGATGATGTAATGTTGGTTGTCGATGCGTTGTCGCGTGAGTTTTGCGGTAGACTAACTCCAATGCCAATCTTCTCTTGGTGTTAGGATTTGTTTCCTTCGATGTGTTCGTTGTTTGTGTCAGTGCTGGAGCCGCCACAGAACCATATGCTCTTTTTACCGACTTAGACACTACAGCTTTGCTAGGATTTGCATGAAAATTTCAGGAATGATAGGTATCATGAATACCTTTGAGGATCGGTTCAGTTACTGGTATCAGTAACCATAAAACTAAATAGTGACTGTTTTAAATCCGAAGATTGAATAATTTTGAGTTATTTTTCCCCAACTTCAACGTTTAATATGCTTTGAACAATTGATTCAATTTAATGAATGACTGAAGATGAGTATCCGCAATTAATAGTCATACGTAAAACAAGTCAAAGAGGCAGGAGAGAGCTTCTAGCAAAAGGATTTTGTAACCATTCTAGGATTCGAAAAAATAGTTCATGAATCGATGATTACAGTACAGGGGAGTGGTCCCTGAAAAAAAATATCATCAAAGGTAGCCGATATGAGTATCAAATGAAAGTTCCTTATGAGAGCTTTTCCAAACAGTTCTTAAATTGGCACTTTTTGCTTCAGTGGGGGCACAGGGGGGGAATACATGAAAATGTGTTTGCTCCCTTGCGAATGGATACTTGTGATCTAAAAAATCTGAAAAAATTATCAAGGAAGGTATTTATGGGTATAACAATAAAAATACCTCAGAAGCAAAAATTCGTTCAACTTTGTCAATAATAGTATGATCCTGCAGTTTCACATTTTCTCCAATCAAATCGTCTTTAACATGTTTCTTGATTTTATTCGTTGCTGCTTACTGCATTTTGTAAGTTGAGTACAAAACCCTTCTGACATGAGCGTAGGTCTGTCTACCCAATTTGTTTCTTATTTAAACTAGTCGGTAATCAAAAACTCTTATTCTAATCACCCATCTCCTTTCATCACCTATCCTGAAAACTATCTCATACAGGTTTAATATAATCTTAATACACAAAAGCATATATCCTGTTTAGCTTGCAAGCAAAAAGCTATCTCAGCTTAAATCGCTGCACACACATTTAATAGGTGCTCATTTGAAATTCCTTCTTTTATGGAAATTTCAGCAGCAGCAAGAAAAACTCCTATGGGTGATTGCAGTGGAGCAAAAGAAATCACAAAATCCAAAGTTATCCGTAGAATAACGAGCATATTCTGCATATTAAAACTGGCTACCTACCATGTCGCTCTCACCAAGCCTCGAGTAAAAAACGATCGACGTTTAACTTGTATATTCCAATGAATCCTTTACATTTTCCATCTATAAAACCTCCGACTTTATATTCTGCATGCTCGTGTCATTGTAAGAGTCCACACATTGTTGAACTGTGACGGTTCTCCGACTTGGACGTTGTTGACGATAGCGTTCGCGTCTAGGGATCAGTATTATTGGGCACAGTATCCACTCGCTACCCTTAGCTCTAGCTCCATGACCGCATAAGCTTTTCCATCGAGAAGAGGAAAATCTCCAAGTAAAATGACCTGTCTGTTTCTGTCCCGAGTTCACGTCTCGTCTCCAGTTTTATATCCTTGCCCGTTCGTGTCCAACTCAAGTCCCTTTAAGTCATAATGAATAAACATGAAGCGAGGTCGGTTCATCCATCCTGAAAGTGCTTTCCCATTACGACAATTTCATCCTTTTTAGAAAATCGATTTTCATTCTGCAAGTCGTTGTCGTTTTTATCATCGTCATCATCCTCCGTTTGAACTACATATTTTTTCACAATTCGTCCTTTTTTGCGAATTTTGTGCCATGTCCAGGCTGATTCCATCATCAGTCCAAGAAAGAGGATCCAGTGAAGTTATCAATGCTATCGTTGTTTGGATGTTTGTTTGCCTTAGCGGTTTCGCTTCTGCCGAGCCAGAGGGAATGAAGAGCAGATGGAGTAGAAGCCAGTGCATGAAAATTGCATAAAGTCTGCATAACAAATAAGCAAAACATGCTCCAATTGGATTAAGGATAAGCATATCATTTGGCATGCGAGACGCTTTTTATTGAAGCATTTTCAGTTAAACATTGCAAATACACGCAACGGAAGGATGCAGTGTTGCAGAATAATACTCATCTTTGAGGGAAGGTCACAAGAAGGTTAGTGAGTCCTTATTGATTATTCGGTATGAGATTTAAAAAAAATCAAAAGAAAAAATAATAAACTCAAACTAAGTGAGACAGTTATCAAAACGCATCAGCGTCAATAATACAGCCTACGCATGTTAACGCCTCATTAGTTCCCTTTGCAAATAAATTCTTGACATTCTTCATTATATTTTTTCGTTTTCATAGTATCAGTTTATGAAGAGTAATTTGATGTGACATTTGAAACAGAGTACTTTTGATATTTTATTTTTAAGATTTATTGCAAAACTGGCCGAAAGATTCACGAAATTAAATGAAAGTGAAATGTCCTTAATTTAAATTTCTCGCGCGCTTGTACATCGTTTAGCTCTTCTTATCTGTCAACACTCGATTTGTCATGGGAAAAGCTTAAAATTATTGGGATGGCAGCGCTGATCATGGAGAAGAAACCGGGGCAGTTATCATCGAGAAGTCGTAGAGTTAAGTCTAAGCTCATGGAGCTTATGTTGTAATAGCAAAGGATAATAAACTATTCTATATGTACAAGTGTTATAACGAGCTTCGTGTCATTATCTGCAAAAGAGACAGTGTTACGAAATATAAAATTAAACAAAAAAAACCTGGAGCCACTCCTGGAAGGGAAGGATTCCTTGCACTCAAACATTTTAATCGAAATAGATGAATCACTTCACGCGCTGAAGGACTGGTAGGAAATATTAACTAATCAAGTAGAGGTTATGGTCGTACAAACAATGTACATTATGTAATGAACCGACCTCTCATCGGTTCTAGACGTTAAGTCTGAGTAGTGCCAACGGACGGTACCAACCGGTCAACCAATCCGTGCACCGTAATCCATTTTCGCGGTGGCTGCTTGTCGGCCAGCTAGATCGGAGAGGATTTTGGTCGCGGGTCTCCAAATGGATTACGCTCATCTACAATTTTCAGCCAGCAATGAATGCCCGTTTCCAAACGCGTCACAAAACAAAACCATACGGAGAGGGAACCTACTTTACGTTACTCCGTATTTCTTCATACAACCAGTCAAAGAACAAAAATCTAATCTCCATTTCGCGTTCCCGAATCTAACCGACGCGGTACCGAAAAGCACACTACGTTAACTTAAACACGACGAAAGCTACGTTAGTAAAAAGGCAAAACCAAAAAGGTACCGCGTAGCGCGTGCGACCCGAAACCGGCCTCAGCGGGTTTTCTTAAGCCCTACCCTCGCGACGGCATACTTACCATGCACTCTATTTCCCGCTGAAAGGAAGGACTACTGGAAAGGAAAGTCGTTGTTAGAGTTAGCAATTCATTTTAATGTTTTTTTTATCCTACGAGTATCAATATAAAGTGTTTAATTCAACTTACGAGTAGTTTAAATAATCGGCAATTATCTAATTCATAGTAATGTTAAAGTAATCGTAGTTAGCTCTCTTCTAAATTATTACGCATATTTATTGAATGTGGGTCTACTTTGACTCCTATGCTATGTGCCTAATGGAAATACTTGATCTGTCAAAAAAACTAGAACTTCATTTTTGCACTCAATATACGCAGGAAAAATTATATAAAACTGTTTAACCCTACAAAGATTTTATTATCATAAAACCAACAAATGGAATGGAGATCTGGAAGGTTATATATTGTAGTACCCAGATTAAATTCATTTAAATAAATATTATAATACTTATCAATATTATATTTAGATAATCTTATGTACTTGTTTTATTTGTTGATTATAGATTTTGTAGGTAAGATTCATGTATTTATTTTTTTACGTATCTTCTTTCATTTACGTTAATTATTTTTTGTCGTTTGTTTTATATTGTAGGCCTCTGTAAATAACATAAAATAGTTATTCCTTTTTTCTTCAGCAGTACTTGTAAGAAGCTGCAGATTATTTAAAATAATTTAAAAGGAATTTTAAGGGTTGACTGTGTGAACCAATGTAATAGACATTCGCACTACAAATTTATGATTGCAAACAAAATTTTCTAAACATTGTTGTGATCAACTTATTAACTTATAAATCCAAAAAGATTTATATAATCTCTAAATTCATAATACTGCTGAGTATAAGGTAACGACAAATTAAACCAAATAATCGCAGCCTTTTGCCCGTACCAAATTTTTCGTTAAAATTATATTTTAATAGCAAAAGCACATCAGAAACCCGCAAAAACATTGCTTTCTTATTGCTAATGAGAAAGCCCAATAAAAAGCTTGAATTTAGAATCAAATACTACTATTATCACATTTTGAGCTAACTAGTAATGTAAATTCTTTGGTAAGTGATGATGTGAGCACGAATATAAAGTTGAGTTTAGTTTGTTAGAAGGGCTGGAACTCATTATAAAGTTTTTTCCTTGAAAAGCCGTCGGGCCTTGCTTTGCTGTGTGAGCAGACGCGTTTCGACTCCTTTGGGTCATCTTCAGTGATGGCTATTATAAAACTAATTCTAAAAATTACAATTCTTATGAAATCGAATTAAAAGTTAATTGGAATGGAATTATGAAATTTTCAACTCATTAAAAGATCTTGCGAAGTGAAGTTGTTAGTTAAAATTATGTGAATGTAATTTTAGAGTAAAAATTGCTTTTTGTAAGGTCGAATCAGAAATTTAAAGGTAACTAGCTTATAAATCATTATTTTTTTTTTTGTTTGTCCTTCATTTGAGCAGCATTTATTAGGTGGACTTCTTATCAGTTCATAGAACTTTATAAATCTTGTACTCACAAAATGGGTCCGACATCCAATGTACACATGATTTCCGAATTGATATGCTTAGTTCGATTCCCATTTGTGTCGGGGTGGTCTTTAGCGAGGGAATAGTTGTCTTGGTTAAACACGAACGTTTCACCCACAACGAGATTCGTGTTGAGGATGCCTTTGTTTCGGTTGCTGGTGAAGAAGTTTTACAGCCCGGCAGCGAGCGTAGTATTGCGGCCACAAGTTACACCAACAATGCCGATGATTAACCACCCACTGCACCAGTTTCGCAGTTTAAGCAAGCGACGTTTGACGAGGGCTGCTATTGATTGTTTGACCACAGTCGCTCTGCAGGACACATATATTCACCATCACAGTCGTTATTTCAACCAGTTTGCTGATAAGAAAAGCAATCAAGAAGCAAAGGAACTTTACTGACGTTTATTACCGGCTTACCTTTTCATGACCTTCGTGAAGTCGTTTGTGCAAAATCACAATTAGGACCGCTTCATAACGTGATCTTTCAAGTATAATTCCGTATCTTCACCAATGTAAAAATTGACAAGCCTCCGACGAAGATAACCCCAAAGGCTGCCGGGATTGCGAACGCATATTGCAGAGGCAGGAACAGACCGTGAATCCAATGATCTTCTTCAATCGGCATACACAGCAGCCCCAAAACCCAGAAGAAATAATAAACGAATACGAGTACAATGAGTGCTACGCCACAGAAGAATTTTATCAACGAAAGAATTTGACGCTTTTGATAGCAGGAAAATAACACAATATGTAACATTATACGCACCTACTTCTGCCTCATTGCTCCCAATTTGATCAACAACACCTTCATAATTTACCCTCGAACTCAAATTCCTCTCCACTCAGTCAATCTATCGATTGTACTTCGTATATACACTGTAAGATTTCTAACCTGACAACTAATCGGAGATCGCCAACCCGCTCCCACGTTTTTTTCTTTTTCCCGGACTATCACTTCTCTTCTTGGGTAGCGGCCACTACGTGCACACTTCACTGCCATGTGGCTGTCAAATCCTCTTGACATCCCATGACGAAATTGACGTGGGATGTGCACTCGTCGCAACCAACGTGAAATGACAAGCCACCTAGCAGCAAGGTGTGTTAGTAGTGGTCGCCAGCGGCGTCGCATGATTCATTACAATTATTAGCGTTAAGTTAGGTTAGGAATTGAGTAAATAAGGAAGCACCGATTCTTCGCCACCGAATTTCAACCCCGCTCCCATGACGAGGATTGGCAGGAAAATTTGAAGCTAGGGAAGCTTAACCCCCCAAAAAAAACTACTCCGGAGTGCACAAGCTACTCAACGTTAAGATGCTATATCGTTTATCATAATTTCGACGGTATCAAATACGATGCTAACGTTCTGATATAGTGCGGTGATTTACTATTAAGCGTATGACCACTAATACTGGCTGATGACTCCATGCTGATGGTGATCCCCAGAAAGAATCCAATACGAACCAAATTTTTGAAAATCATATACTTCGATAAAAAAAAAGCACGAAATTGTAACACACGACAAAACTTCAATGGATGTAATCATGTTTGGAAATGAAACCTTTCGAGGGAATGTTTTGTTTTACTTTAAAGGCAAAACTGTGAACCTGTTATATAGTGGTCCATTTTTGGAATTTAGAACGGTGCATATAAATCCATTGTTGAGAAAATGTGTGATTTCACAGAAAGAAAATGTTGAGAAAATGTGTGATTTCACAGAAAAGATGATGTATATAGATAATACAAAAGTTCATTGCATTTGTGGCAAAACCACTGTAATTGTCGCAAATAAAATTGCTAAGCGTTACAAAATGATTCTGGGTGCAAAATAATGCTAAATACATAAGTACCAATATTTAGTCACGAAGATCTACTATACCTCCTAGCAAATAACAACAAGTTAAAATTATACGTAGGATCGATGATAAAAAGAATCATCAAAGTGCGGAATGCGGATAGCATTTTCACGGACTCAGTTGCAGAAGCTAAAATTATTGTAGGCCTATAAATAGTACGAAGATTTAAAAAGGAAAAATACATCCATTTCATTATTCACTTAGATGATAATTTCGTCGTTCCTGAAGATTGGAACTCAGTGATTTATATCCAGATATATGGCTCGATTCCTGTCGATTAAAAAGAATCTAACTTCCAACAAAATGATTCCCTCAAAATAAAGCAGTGTCGGCTTATGAAAACAAAATATATACTGACGAAATCTTTGGAGTTATCGCCCAACATACCAAAATATCCCTTCGCGGACACAATTATGGCACCGGTAACGAAGAGGGCCACTGAAACCTGACAGGATAAATCAAATACGCCACCATAAACGCGTACCGTCTTTATTTTAAAATATTTTCCAATGGTCTTAAATATTTGCAATGCTTTTCGACGTTTATGCACATAAACACAGAAATCAACACAATAAACAGCACTACCACCAAAACAAGTCGTTATGGTTGTTATCGATAATAAAGAGGATTGTGCGCGAAAGAAAGATGACCACGAAGAAAAACTGGGTTTGCATCCGAGGAGAACGCTGTAAGTTTGAACAGCCGTGGTGGATGTTGTGGCTATGAACTTGGGTTCTTCAACTCAAGTCAAAGAGCCGTTGTGACAAAGTTATAAAAGAAATAGCGATGGTTGAAGCGGTCTCTTTTACGGGTGATTGGATAGCGAAGAAGGCAAAATTGCGGAATAGTGGGGTTACGGTGAACAACAGGGCGAATACTAAAAGAAAGGTTCGAGGAAAAATCGATTCAGACAACGAAGGAAAAAATTGATTCCGACAACGAACGATAAATTGATTCGGACAACGAAGGAAAAATTGATTCAGATAGCGAGCGTGTTGAAAATGCGAGGATTTTGACCATTGATGGGGCCCCCAACGTAGGAATCAATTCAGATTTGTAAGTGTACGGCTTTGGGTATATTGATAATAACCTTGCATGATACTTGAGATCAACTTTTAAATTTTCATTTAATTTGTGGACGAAATTTTCTTGTTTTGTGATAGTGTTTCAGCCAGTGTATTTGCGCGTGGAGCCTGCAGTGTTGGTGGGAGGCGTTAATTACGCCTAGAGTATATAAGACTCCTTTGCGTCAGGGATTCCTACTTGCTCTCCGCCGGGGAATTCCAATTTGCTTAGTTGATTCTTAGTGGAAATTAGAGTCTAACAGAATCCCCTCTGTCGGGTATCCCCAATTCGCATAGTGGTGATAGGCGGCTCGGAGAGCGGGAAAAGGCCATCAGCAGTTTTTTTAGTGACCAAACCATTCCGGGTAGCCTCATGCTCAACAATTGGCTCCTGGGGGCAATTCTTGAGTTGGCGAGTGACGCCTACTTATCCCGTCTCCACGAGCTGCTGGGACCCCAAGACCACCAACCGGAATCGCTTGGTGTAACGTAACAACAGGACTAAGACAGTGGGGACAAGATTCAACCTCACGTATGGATTAAAGGCACACACCACAAAAAAGAAAATGAATTGCAACTTTTACGTGCGCGTCTTGCTGAAAGGAATCAATATGGACGGGGATGCAGTTAACGCCTTAATTACAGCAATGACTGAGCAGCAAAGCAAGCCGGATGCTAAGCAAAACAAATAGCTGAGTTGCAAAGCAAGACGGATACTATAATCGCGTTGTTGATCCAACAATTGAGTCAGCATCAGCGATCGGCAGCCCTAGTAGGAATGTCGTTGTACAACAATCTGGTGGATTGTATGGAAAAGTTTTCAAACAGTGCGGAAGACTAACTGAACTTTAAGTCGTGGTATATGCGTTATGAATCCATTTTTGTGAGAACAGATGTCGAAATGACAAACTAGAGACATTATCAACATCAGACTACCAGCGGCTCGACGAAGGCAATGATCCCTTTCGATGATGCTGTCAAAGAGCTTAAGCAGATTTCCGGTTATCAGGAGTCACAATTCTCGCTTAGATACAAATATCTGAAGACTGAGAAAGACGCAAATGAAATTTTTTCAGAATATGCAGCGCGAGTCAATGTAAAGTGTGAAAATTTAACTTTGCAAAGTGCAGTCCTGACGACTTCAAGGTTCTTATATTCATGCAGGGATTAAACAAATCACAAGACTCATTGGCCTTGGAGAAATCATTGATAAAATTAGAGCAGCAGGAATTGGCAGGAGAATGTACTGGCATAGAATCAAATGGTAGCACCATGCTTAAACTTCACGATTGTGCCAACCTTGCAAACCAGCTGAGTGACTTAAAAACTGGAAAGTCCACGGTTTTGTGCCCGGAAAGTATATCTTAGAGTGAGATATTGACAGTTCATAGGAAACTGAAGGATAACACGAACAAGCTACGACCAGAAGAATGAGCAAGAAGAATGTAGTACACCGATGCTGGAAAAGCAAGATTTCCGTGCTACAATCACGGTGATATCCATTTTCAGAGAGACTGTCCTTTCCGAGGGAAAAATTGCCCCAACTGCAGAAGAGCCGGACACAAAAAACGATACTGTAATTCGGCATCGGCACGAGATCCCAGACGCCTGCGAGATTTCAACAAATACAAGAGCCTCAAAGTTAAATCGATGGCTATTTCGACGCGTAAGTTTGTTAAGCGATTGACAACATGAAGGTGAAATTACAACTTAATTCGGGTTGCAATTGGATAATTATCTCTGAGGCAAATTGGAGGCTATTAGGATCACTAACATTAGCCGTATGCGAGGAGCAAGCCGTGAGCGCGTTTGGAGATCCGATGAAGATGCTGGGCAATTTCAACACACGATTAAAATTGCACGGTAGAGAGAGCAGCGGCATCTAGTTCATCACGGCATTTAACTTGAATGTGCTTGAATGTGACTGGTTGGAAGCACTTGACTTATGAAACGTGCCCATTAATAAACTTTGTGGCACAATTGGGTAAGTGGAGAATTCTTGTCTTATTTCAACAATACATTGGGGCAATGCAATAAATTGAAGGCATCACTCACGCTAAAGGAAGGTACCAAACCAGTTTCTTGTAATAAACGGCCAGCTCCATATGCTGCTGCAGCGTCGATAGCCAACGAGCTTAAGCAATCACAACTGTTGAGGGTGATCAGCCCTATCGATTACTCAAAGTATGCAGCACCAATCGTTGCCGTGTAAAAGAAGAAAGGCAGGGTAAGAATTTGCGCCGGTTATTCACAATTGTTGCTGGTGATTATTGAATAACTCGCTTGAAGCAAACCAGCACCCACTGCCAACATCCGAAGATATCTTCTCGGAATTATCCCAATATCGTATGCTCAGTAAGATTGACTTTTCGGATGATGATGATGACGATCAACACACACTGTGGCCTCTTCCGCCTAAATCACCTTCGACCGGACATTGAAACCTCTCCAGGCACTTCCCAGCAACTAGTCGACACAATGATGAGCGGAGCAAAAGGTGCATTTCCCCAGATTGATGACTTTATCGTGGGAGGGTCTAATGAGGCCGACCATCGTGAAAATCTATTTGAAGTATCCAGACGTATCCAAAGCTACAGGTTTCACCTCAAGATCGAGAAGTACTCATTTGGTCAAAAAAATGGAATTCCTGGGGCGCGTAATTGACGAATATGGTTTGAGACCGAATCCAGAGAAAATCGAAGCTCTGAACAAAATGTCGGCACCGAAAAATGTTCAACCATTGCAAGCCTTCCTGGGGGAGATTGCATGGTGCGGTAAATTCATTTATCAGCCGAAGGAGCTTCGTGGACAGCTGGATGTGTTGCTGCATAAAGACGTGAAGTTCGAGTGGAAACAATTACATCAAGAGATGTTTGAGAAGCTCAGGAATATACTTTCCACGGATCTTGTATTAACCCACTATAACCCAAAGAAGAAAATTGTCGTGGCTGCAGACGCATTGAGTTACGGTATGGGTGCGGTTCTTATGCATGAGATGCCGGATAGGATTAAGCGATTGATAATGCATGCGGCGTGAACATTCACAAACGCCGAAAAGAACTACCCAAAAGTTCAGCGAGAAGCCTTGGCCTTGACATTTGCATTATTCAAATTTCATCGTTATATCTACGGTCGCAAGTTGAAGCTTTAGATCGATCATCAGCCATTGTTGGTGATTGGCGGTGCAAAGAAAGGTGCTGTCTACAAAGATAAACACTAATGATGCTTGCTTACAATTTCCAAATGAAGTACATTAAAACGGAAAATTTTGCATATGCAGATTTCATCCCGTGGCTCATAGCAAAACAAGAGAAGTCTAACGAAAATGTTGCTATCGGTAGGATGGAGAATTGCTCTGTAACTTGCTTTGCGATCGATACAGCGTGATTGCTGCCCATAATATTTGAAGCTCTCAAAGAAGAAACTAGTAGATGCCAAACAATGAGGGAAGTTGCAGATTACATCAAAAATGGGTGGCCACGAACTTCAAAGCAGATCGATAACGCGGACGTTGCAAAATTTGTTGCCCGACGAGAATCACTCACTAGCATTCAATGGTATATCTTTTATGTTTGTTATCGGGGGACAGTATTGAAGGCATGAAGCAAAGTTTACTGGCCATCAATTTATGACGATATCGACCGGCTGGTCAAAAGGTGTAAAAGCTGCGCAATAAATTCGAAATCGCCAACCAAATGTTCGCTTCAATCATGGTCCTTACCGGATGAACCTTGGTCTTGTATCCATATCGATTTTGCGGTACCCATAAATGGATTTTGGGATCTAATTATTATTGGTGCATTCAGCAACTGGCCAGTGATATACAAAACGCAATCTACAATGACAACAAAGACAATAAAACGATTGAAGGAAGTCTTTTCACGGTAAGGACTTTGCAATACAATAGTTTCTAACAAAGGTTCGCAGCTGATTTTAGAGGAGTTTGAGAGTTTCTGCAGAGAAAATGGTGTCAATCGCATCGAAATGGCACCTTTTCATCCCCAATCAAACGGTCAAGCTGGAGAAGAAGACTGGTCACTTGTCATCGAGGAGTTGTAGAGTCAAGTCCAAGCTCGTCGAGCTAATGTTGCAATAGCAAAGGATAATAAACTATTCTACTCGTATATACATTTTAACTAGTCTGGTATCATTATCTGCTGAAGAAATAGGACTACAACAAAAATGGTATGCGCAGCTAAGTTTTAAAATCACACAATGCAACTCTTACCCGTAAAATTAAAGGTTCTTTAAAAAACCATATATTTGTACGTTTATTAAAGTTTAAACGATAACTATAAAAGGTTGTATGCCCAGGTTCGTTAAACTGCATTTTTCTTAAAGTTCATGTCAATCCCATCAGCTGATAATTGCACGAATGCATTTAGTCTGTTTTCCCATTGAGCATGTATTCGTAAAGGGAATTAAACCAATGAAGAGCAGAAGATTAGCCTCTATGGAAAGATGAACTGATGGATGTGAAAATATCGAGGCCCTTCTAGAGTTTCTTTTCATTTGAAAACTCATTTACAATCTTCAAAGATGGCTTGAAAATTTCAAATCAAGCTTTTTGCTTATGATGACAAATGATGATAAAATGATAGTAAACCACTTATATTTTTATGAAGGTCACGTTATGCCTGCAACATCATTATGTCCGCCGGGTGATATTATTGAGAAACAAGGCAAGTTTGTTCAGAAAATAAAGAAGCCTATTTTTTCAAACCATCCCGAATACGAAACGGCTAGTTTTAGTAGAAACATACCAGTTGACATTATTTTCAAATACTGCAGCAAAAAGAGACATTGGCTAAAACAATGCGTTCGATGGAAACCTGATGATGCTTCTCGGAACCTCTTCTTATTCAAATCAATTCAAATGATCCATTGCAAATGCAGATTCATCGTCGATAAAAAGTTAATTTTCACCGTATGATAATCTAGTTTTGGGTAGGATACCGTGCAACCCAATCAAGAGTGATGAGGACACATAGAAAAGTAGTGTGTTTGAGCCATGCTGCAATCTGGGCTGGGTACTCCAGCAAAATGTAGCAAAGAGCTCTATGAACCTTGTCACTTTGAAAAGGCATGTTGCGAGCGAACAAATACCATCTATATACTTATGCTTTGCCAATGAAATTATACAAGCAAGCACATACGCGCATTGTTATCAAAGCATATACTTGTCGTCCAATGGGTATACGCAAAAATCAATCTGCAATTCACTTTATACGAGCCATCATATTGTGAATGACGTACATGATAAGCTTCACTACGATCAAGCACATAAGCTTTGGGGTGTGCTTCCAGAGAAATAAAGTCAAAGGGAGACGGCCAGAGATTTCCCCAATTTTGTCGTAAAAATCTACAAACAAGACGGGATGCTATAGCTTCCGTGGAATGGGAGCTCACATGTTGCATATTCGGCAAATTTTGGCGAAATATGGAACAAAAGCTCGTTTTGCGACCAGATATAAACACTAGATGGAGTACGGAAGAGCAGTCTTGTTCGAGTCTATAAGGGAGCGTGCTGCTACCCATTCTTTAATGACAACGAATAGTTACGTGATTGAAGTTAACAACGGAGGTATAGTGATCAACAAAATGATCAGGGGTGAGGTGTTGGCTTGAGCCGCGGACCTCAATCGGCTTTTTGGCGGTCCAGGCCGTGTGGCCACACCAATCTATTTACGCATCTTCTTCGATTCACTCTACGGGCTTACGCTCGCATGGGAAGCGGGATAAATCCCGCCGACATCTGGTGACTCCAAATCAAAGCGGAATTTAAAGGCGTCCTAGTTAATTAATCAAGTTAAAAAAAATGGACAGTAAAATAAAACAATTCCTTAAAATGAACTCTCGGCTTTGTTGTTGATTTGGTTTCGATGGATAGAGTGGCAGATAAGGTCATACAGAGAGATCTCTCCTCGGGAGCCGTGATGATGTATATAGGATACACATCAAATCGAGCTCCCAGTACATACTCGTACCAGAATACATAGGGTATACTGGTTATGTAACAAAAGCACCGACAGCCATTCAAAACCAGAGTTCGAATAGCCAAACCAGGTGAGCTGCTGTCAGGTGACATCTGCAGTCTGCTTTATAAATCATTCCATGGGTACAAACATTAATATTTCAGAATCTTCCATTGCATGCCAGTTATTTACATCGTAGCAACCATAAGGATCAGCTGGCCGTCAAGTAAAGGTAAGATCAATAACCCAAAGAGCCAACATTAAATAGTTCATAATTTCAAAAGATCAAAGCTCAAAAATCAAAATTTGAAGATCAACAGATTAAAATCTCAAAATGAAAAAAAGACAAGTATGTTTAGAAATAAATGTTACAAAGCTTACATCTGGATTTAGTGGAAAAACAATGTGCAGTATTAAGCTCAAAAATCATGTAGCACACAACAAAGTGTAACTGACCTTTTCCAGAAGATTTCTTAGAGCATGTTGTGTTTGTCAAAGAGTTTATCAGCAGACCAAGAAATTTTCGTCAAGGATTCCCATGATGTAAGGGGACTTAAGATAAAGATTAAGGAAAGTTTTGTAGCATTGTAAACGGGTGGGTTTTTAGTAAACATCATTCCTCGCTGGGGCGGCGCTAATCGTTAATCGAGTGGTTTCATTTTTATTGCTAATTCAAGTGAATAAGGTCTAGTACTTATTAAAAATGGAATAAAGTGAACTTGAAGCGATGAATTAACATCTGCATTGCAAAGGGTAAAAGGCAAAAGAAACCAAAACAGGATTGTTTCAAGTTCAAAGCGTATCCGCTCGTATTTTAAGCTTTTTACAATTGCTTGAAGGATTTCAAACCTGGCGATATGTCCACAAAGGATGAACATTGTGCGAGATGTCCTGTGGAAGTGACTTTTCCCAAAATCATCAACAAAATTAACAACATAATTTTAAGTGATCACCGAATCAAGTTGCGTTGCCCCCGCGAATTTTTTTTTCAGCTTGGTGGAACTCAATTTGCGCCGAACAAAGAGCTCATTACCCAAACAGAGGCCTATTTTGTGGAACCATTCCTCACCCCAAACACTTGTAATCATACAACTTTGATAAGTTTCTAGGGTCCACCACCTTATGTTTTGTGTCAGATCAGTTGATAGTTTGCTCTGTTTATTTTGTTTCAGGATATGTTGGACTTAGTGCCAAGTGCGCATTCTAGACTTAGTTCACGGGATAAAGTGTTGAATTCACGAGCTGTATAGGGTACCTGACTGCCACACAGATGAATTGTGAAGCATGCTATTCTGTTGTGTTTTCGGTAGAGCAGCCGCATATCAAGAGGAATTGGATAAGATGTTGCGGCTGGGAGTGGTAGAACCCTCCGGGAGACTCTGACCATCACCTATCTTCTTGGTAAAGAAGAAGCTTGAAAAGTACCGCTTTTTTGTGGGCTTCAGGAAGGTGAGCAACGCATCTGAGCTGAACGCCTAACCATTACCGTACATCTCCTTTACGTAGCCCGATATCTCTCTTTACTAGATATCAAGCCTGATTATTGGAAGATTCCCTGGCAGAGGACTCTAATCTATTTACAGCATTTAATGTGCCGGGTCGGGTTTTGTTCCATTTTAACAGAATGCCCTTTGGGCTGAACAGTCCTCCTGTAACGTGGCAATGATTTTTGGACTGCATTTTAGGGACAGAACTGAAGCGTTTTGATTTCGTCTTTTTACATGACCTGATAATAATGACTGAAACTTTCGAAAAATACCTGGAAATTCTTCAGGTCATATTATCACGACTGCGGGAGACTAAACTACAGGCATTGCGGGAAAAATGTGAGTTCTGCCATCCCCAGCTGAAGAATCTGGGATGTATAGTAGATGAAAATGAACTTTGCGTTTATCCACAGAAATTGGAATTCATACTGCAAATCCCCGGACTTACAAATGCGACAAAGCTTTGAAAGTTCCTTGGGTTGGTTTGTGGTATCGACACTCTATCCCAGACCATAGGAAGTTTGAATGGATGCATCAATGTGAGTTAGCCTTCAGGCATTGCAAGAAGATGCCCGCACTTTCCCTTACCGTTCAATGTCTAGGCGGATACTTCGAATCATGAGTTAGGTACGATACTGCGCCAGAGCCACCCAGAGACTAAAAAGGTGGTAATTGACGCCACGGTTAGCCACGGTCTTTCCAAGATAGAGAAAAATTATTTCACTACAGAAAATCTGTATTTGCCAGTGGTATGGGCAGTAGAAATTTGGTGAGGCCTTTATCGTATTTAATACAGGGGAAAACCTATATATTCTCACTGTAGTGGACTATTTTACGAAGATCCCCTTGATTTTTCTCCTCCGGAAAGCGACTGCGTACCAAGTTGCAAGATTGCTTGAGGGGCGAGTTTTCTCTTTAGGTAAAATTAGTGGGATAACTTGCTGACTGAATACGAAGTTAGCCTGAAATTTACACGATTTCACCACCCATAGACGATTCTGGTTGAGACAAAACATAAGGTGGAGGACTTTGGAAACTAATAGTCATATGATTACAAGTGCTTGGGTGAGCAATAGTCATGAATATGGTGCAATAGTGCGATTTCTGCCAATGTACTTGTAGTAATTGAGCAGTTGCACTATTAAACTGCTCGAAAACAACTACCTCAACTACAAATACAATAAACCAACAAGTACCAAATGGCGAGCTGCGAGCAAATAATTTTAAATAATAACAATAACAGCAGTAAAAGCCAGAATATATCTAGCTCGAAAAGCAATACCATCCAATACTTTCCTTATCGCAAATTTCTGCGAAAGGTTCAACAACTGCGAATCCATCACCTCAGTGACTTTCTTATAAAATTCCCTTAAATCACCCAAACAACCTTCTAACTAGTGTTCTACGCCCGTCGTACCTTCATATCATGCATAATTTCCTTAACAAAATGCAAATTACCGCTCAAACTCCATGAAAACGCGGTAAACGTGCGTCTCAACTGCCTCGAATCAAAGTTAGTGCACTGTTTTCACTCTTATAAATGCCTCATCCAATATAGTGGACAGCGGAAAGCTTGCAAAGTGTGAAGAATCATCAATACAAGATCATGAAAATAATGTGACGCTTGAATCAAATGCAACAAAACCCTTCAAATCATTATCCGCAGCAACCAAATCAACATGTATTGCTGTAGCAACAGACATTGCAGCAGCAACATACATTGCAGCTGCAACAAATATTGCAGTGGAAACCTGAAATGAGAGAGAAAAGAACGCAAGAAGAGTGCCGGTGGAGAATGAGGGCGAACGGATCGGGACTTGATCCCGTAGCGGGGAGTCTGCTGGACACCGGCACTCAGCGTGGATGGGCGAGAACCGTGCTGGGGAAGTCAATTTAGGAAATTAGTGTCCGTACTTGCACGAATCATTTAAAGAAAATAATCTTTTATTACTTTTCTTGGTGCCAATTTAAATTATTTGCAATGTATGCTTTGAAGAAAGTGGATTGAACGGAGGAGGTAGCGGATTGTTGAGAGTTTGAGAGCGCGTTGGAAAGCATTTTCACGAGATTATAGTTAATTTGAGTGTCGGAAATTTCGTTTTAAATTTCTGGGCATGTTATGTAGGCGATTTCTACTGTTTTTGCATTCACATTTGCCCGTGATTGGTGTTTTTCGTGAACCCTGCCGAGGACTGTTGCATGAATTTTCGCTTCGTTCGGATTTGCTAGAACGTTTGTAGCTTCCTTTTCGCAAAAGAATTTTGTGTATAGTTCCAGTTTAGCTTGATAAGAAAAAATATTGATTCGGAAAAAACGAACATTTTAACAAGCAGAGGAGAAATCAAAGAAATCTGGAACAAAGGAAAGTGTTGGATCTCAAAGTGGTACCCGAGTGATCGCTTGAGTTGTTTGCTCCGTAACATTAATATTTGTTGAGCAAAGGGTTTGACAGTTGTATGTGCACTTATTAGTACGAAATTAAGCGAATCGTACGATGGGTGTTGTGATCTACATTGAAAACATTTCACGCTGTATGTTGTACATAGTGTTCCGATTAGGAATCATCATAGTGATTGATGCAAGTGACGGTGCGTTCCGAAAATCATGGAAGAATGACACTATATTTACAACCCCTGCCTCATTATTATGTTGAAATCGAACCAGCAGCATGGTTATAATTTTTCGTTTCAGTCTGAGAGGATAAATTACACCAAAGGAGTGTTTTAATGCGTTTGTTTTATCGAAATAATCATATTGACGAACTGCTAAATTTATTGGATGATTGATTACACAAGGGAGTATTTTGGGATCATCGTGCCGCAAATCTTTGATTGGATCAATTAGTTGATAAAATAAAATAAATTAGAAAAAATTTCCAGGACCTGCCCACCTCGTCAACGAGTGCTCGTCAAAAAGTCTGGGTAAGTACCCTTTTCATGCATTTAAATTTTGCATGTTTTTTTTTTGATTAATATATTTATATGAAAGAGTAGAAAATCACAAATAACAATTCTCGAATTGTAGTTAGTGGATAATTAGTACGAATGAATGTGACTATGTATTCTATGTACTATGACTATGTATTCTGTTGTTTTCTTTGCGGAAGCGAGACAGATATTTAAGAGATAGGTATCGATTGATGAATTTAAGTTCTTTAAATGGTATTAGCATATTTGAAAATTTATCATTGCAATATTTGGGGATTTTATATTAAAATTAAAAGTAGGGTCAAATAAAAATAAACTTATAATCATTTTAGTGACATCTATATAAAGTGTATATGTCTATTTTTGGAATGGAATAATAATGCTGGTTCCTTAAAGTGGAACGCCGGTCTTTTCATTTTTGTCCTGTCTGACCGGGTACAGGACCCGGTACGGTGGAAGGCTTACCCCACCAAAAATGAGCTAGCCATCGGGCACGTTCTAACCTTCTTTTTGTTTCAGGGACTCTTGCGGGTTGAGTGACCTCGAGCAAGGTGCCTTTTTATGGCATAGGGTTATGTGATTCGCTCACGTAACTCTATGATATAAATACAAGTTATGTTGTATGAGTTTTCCGCTCAGAAGGGAAATATATGGCCACTGCAACGGGTTGGGTGGGTGCGAGGGGGCATCACCACCATCCGGTTGCCCAACTCTTATTTGTGGGTCATGAGAATCGTCGAGTAACGAGGAGGTTTCCCGAAGTCCGTCTGTTTTCACTCGTTCAACTTTCATTTTCCCTTTTGGTAGTTACCTACAATTTTCCAACTTCGGTCGCCCGTTCTTGAGACCCAAGAATTCGTGAATGCGAAATTCTTTTGTAGTGGGTCCTTGTGCTGGGGAAATGAACCCGCCCCACAACACCGCAATGCTAGCCTGGCAGCGCATTCACGCGTCCCCAGACAAGGGCATTCTCGGCGGATATTAACATATTCCTTCGCGGAGGCAACAGACTATCGCTGCAGTCCCTCAAGGACATTTATACCTACTAGTCACTACATACTTTCCAATGAAAGTGCATTAACAAACATTTGTAATTTTTTTTTTTTGAGACGGGTTCGACGAATTCGAGAAACGTTGCGAAAAGTGTATAGAGCTGAGTGGAGAGTATGTTGAGAAATAATGAAGGTTATACAAAATAATTCTTTTCTCTTTCTAAGAACTCATTGAATGGTCATTTTGACCATATATTGGTGTTAATATCAGCACAGCCCATGATTGAACTACCAATCAAAACGCATGTATGAGGGCTATATTGAAAGCAATAGACGTTTCGAAATAAAAAAAAATAGTGAAATCAAAATTCTTAAGCAATTTTTCTACGTAATCACCATTGAAATTAAGGCATTTAACATAACGTGGTACAAGCTTTTCATTATCTTCTCTGCAGAAATCTGCAACCTGCGAGTTCAACCACTGATTTACTTTGGCATGCATTTCAGCATCATCGTGATGGCGTTGCATAGCGAGCCATGTTTTCATTGCTGGAAATAGGTGGTAGTCGCTTGGTAATATATCCAGGCTGTACATGGAATAATTAAAAACTTCCCATCCAAAACAATTCAAGAGTGTTATCGTGGAGAAACAAAAACTTCATGCTGAGTTTTCTCCGAAACTTATTTTGTATCGCTCATCTTGATTTTCTATACGTTTTCACTAACAAAAACCTTATCACAGCTCGCACTTCACAACTGGCGGGATTTTCACTTGCAGTGCTCATATAACCACTCCACTGTATGCTGAATAGAATGCACAAACTACCACGGCTGGTTGCATACTGAGTGTTGAAATACTCTGATACCTTGATGGTGGCGCTAGGCTAAAACACTGCAATATCAGTCCATAATGTCTGTTACTTTCTGGACAGCCCTCATGTCACACTACAATACCTGTATATTATCTTTCATGTGTAACCTCAGTAGCTGAAATCCTTATACAGATCGGTACCAAAGTTGAAAAATTGAATTTTACCTGAAGGATTTCTGCCTTTACCGTCACTCGATTTAAATGTCCTTCCAAAGAAACCCAGTGACAAGTATGTTCAACAGTTTTGCGAGAACAGAATTTTCATACCTGTCCTCGTTCAAAAGCTTGTTAAAAGTGAAACTGCTTCCTCTCAGAGTCGGGCTACCAGTCAATTTATTTAGCTTGCACTTAATAATAATAAATAGAGGGGGAAAAAAAGAATCCGTTCCGAGGTCATCGCTGTGCGGAAACTCTACAATATAACGCAATTATTATGTTGATACCATCACTACTGTAAGCTTTGCTTTTAAGTCTATCTGAATATGCCACAACCTATCGTAGGAGCAAAGAGACGTCAGAAGAAGTACCGGGCCCCCACAGCAGCAGCTTCAACATACCGGACCGCAATTACCCTTGCTTTCAACAATAAGGGTGAAGACCAAAAATGACTCTACTCGTACTCGGAAAGGATGGGGGCAGCACTATCACTCACGTAACTCCATAGAGGATAGGAAAACTCGAAAACAAAACTATTTGTGCAAAAGAACACTCTTCCATATCAAGAACGAAAGTGTTTTGTTTTGCTGCTATAACTCTACCGGGAGCTTTCAACGCGTCAGTGAATTTGGTTGATGGAAGCACTCAAAACATTAAAATAGTATTACCTTGCGCGAATGAATTCTAAATCACACTTGGAAGCATCCTACCAGTGCTGGCGCTGACAGCGTATTTTATCCATCCCTCAACCTTATACTTGGACAAATTTCGATAGACGCGCTTTACGTGCACTACTTTTACAAACTTCTAATTCAAAGCTTTTTACGAGACCAAACTTTTACAAACTACTTATTTGAAACTTATTCCGCGAGCACGACACGTAAGTAAATATAAACAATCAGTCCAAACGTCACTTATGTAGTCTCGATCAAGTTGTGGTGTTTCATATATTGGTTTGAGATTGGTTCGAGGTTCCGCTAAGTGCAAGTAGTCGTTAGTTGAAGAAACAACGACAAAAAAGACGATGTTGCTTAATGGGAATTGTAAAAGAAAAGTGGATGGCGGCCATCGTCATTTTTGATTAGCGGACAACCCCCCGTTGTCACGCATCTATTTAAGGGAGAAAATTTAGTGAGTTGGTCTCTTTTGATAATACTTGGTACCTCAAAAGGGATTGTTGGCAGTGAACTTGCACGTGTTCACAAAAGAATTAAAATGCGGATCTACCATCGAATTGAAAGAAAGAAGAAGTTAGTGATTGTGAAGAAAATTTAACCGCGGACGTGAATTATTACAAACTGAGAGTGGAAAGGGTGCAGTATTCCCAAAAGAATTAAAAACGGGTCTTTCGTCAAATTAAAAGAAACAAGAGAGTAGGTTTGTAAAGAAAATTTAGCCGCAGACGTGGATTATTGTAAGCTGAAAGTGTAAACCAGAAACTTAGTAAGGTGAGCGACTAAAAAGACTAATGCAAATAATTCGGTGAACTATGAAGTTCCCGGGTTACCCATGTAGTAGGCCACGACATTGATATACAACGGTGTGGTGAAATACAAACCAGAGTTATCGCATGCCCCTAGGAATGTGTTTTGAAGGGCGAATTTCGGGGTATTGAAGTGGGATGTAAATTCCAAAAAAAGAACACTCGTCTTTAAGGAACTGTTCGAGACCGCATAGCAAACAAGCTTCTACGAAACAGGGGTCCGGTACGGGTAAGGCGGATAAGTGGAAGCACAAAGGAGCCCCCAATATTATTGCGGAGAATGATATTGTAATATAAACGTTTTCTTGTTTGAATGGAATACAAAGTAATAATTTAAATTGAAATTATTTTTCATTTTTGTGGTTCCTCTATATTAAAGATTTTTCCTGCTTTTTTTTCAATTGTTATTTTCAGCGGTACTTTGACTCGGAAGAAGGTAGCTAGTAGATCAGTGGTAACGGGTCAAACCTGGTGGTCCAAAGGTAGCAGTGGGCAGTTTCCCTTCTGTTCCTCTCTTGGTTTCCTCGGCAATTTCGCTTCGCCTTCGGTGAAAATTAGGTGCAAAGGTGGGGATGAGATCGAATTGTGTGATTTGATCCAATATTCTGGCAGTTGCATTCTAGCTTGGTGGCTTTGGTGGCTAAGCGAGTGGTGCTCAGGCCAATCCTTCAGGGGCTATCCAGGCCTGAAGGCTCCCAACCAAAATACCCTCTACGAGGAGAGTAACAAGCTAGGCGTGAACATACAAGAAACAAGACACCGCACATAAGTACATGTCTGATGCGAAGGTTAAAAAGTTCGTATATTAGACAGTATATGTATGTTCCGATACATATTTCAGATTAAATCTACCTGGAGACATTAATATTTTAACGCTAAGCCTTGATCCACCGATCGAGTCCTAGCTGGTAAAATTTTCTCATAAAAGTGTAGAACATTCCTTCACTTAAATTATGTGTCTGACTTCTTTTGATTTATTGCTCTTCCTTTTAGAGTTTTATCTTTTTCCAATGATTTTCAAATGATTTCCATAGATAATTTTGAGATGACACTATGCAATCAACACTGATGGTTTCATGACATCAAAAACTTTTTATTTCTCACTCCCGAAAACTTCTGGAGAAGCTATTGACAAAAGTAAATGCATCAACCCATTTACTTCACAGGAAAGCTGTTTTTGTGATTATTGTTACTCCTGCAAAATTCCCTCAAAGTATTCTTCACTGCTTTTTATATTTGCAAATCTTCCTCTGCCGGATATTACACAATGTTCAAGCTCATAAACAGAACACATTTATTTCATACATGAAGAACTGTTTTCCATAAAATTCTACTCAGCATAACTTAGGAATGACATTCCTTATTTTCGCATCCTCTACCTTCCGTTCCGCACTCACAAACGACAAACTTTAAGTCAGTATCAACATAATACGCGGTGAAACAAAGAATAAATATACTTCTCATAATCAGAATATGAAACGAAGTCCTCAAGCAATAAAAATAAGGAGCGACTAGAAGAGACAACGCCTGGCAAACAAACTTATGCACCCTGCCTGACACATATACAACAGCGAAAAACAAAAGAAGAATATATTTATTTGGACGTGAAATCCTGAATTTCAAATTAAATTTCATGGAAGTTAGTGCGAGAAATAAGCTTCTATGTAAATCAGTTAAGCTTACTTGGCAAAGAAGACAGGCACAAGATGTATCTGGATGAAGAATGACGGCGGAAGGGAGGAGTTGACGGAAAATTGATGTTTCTTTAGGAATAAAATAAAATGAACTTGAAAATTTAAATTTGAATGAGCTCATTAGGGACAAGGTCAGATGCTATAGTTCTACGCTTAAACCATTCAAATAGCTCCTTGTTAGATCTGATTTCCTTTGTGTTGTTCTTTTGCCGCGCCACCTAAATCCTTATGCAAATAGGGCCGAAAAACGTTGAATGGCAGCCGGAAACTTGTCTCCGTCACTCTGTTCCGCGTTATTTTCGGAGGAAGAACGGCTGGAAAGAACAGCAAGTGGGATGACCGCTATTGACAGAGGCTTTTTCTTCCCCGAAATGGGAAGGAACATCATCATCCAACCTCGGCTGTTGAGTCCTGTCGCTGGGCAGTATGCAAAGCTTGGCCATTCATCGCGGGAGATCTATTTGATTTCCGAATTTGCATACCCGTTGGTAGAACGCGTGGGCTAACAAAATCAAAGCGATAATTTTCAGCATCTCGTAGATCAAATTCTAGTATTCAAAGAATGCCCAAAGAAGTATTTGTCAACTTTGAGGATACTAAATTCGTTTGTCTCATACTTAGTAGCTCTCGAAATTGTTGAAAACTTAAATCCATCATATGATTCCTTTAGAAGGACAGTTGCTAGTAAACGGCAAAGTTCTGAGAAAAATTCATCAAAAGATTTTACTTTTGCGAGGTTCATAAGTCTGAACGATATTTCATCAATAACGAAACAATTGGTTTTACAAGCTGTCATTGCAATCAAAATTGGTAAGAATACATTTTATGCAACTAAATTCGGACATTTGTATACCCCACTCAGCATTATAGTTAAAACAATTTGAGTAAGCAGAAGAGTGCTTCTAAAAGAAAGGCTTGGTGGCCATCCTAGGGTTCCAAACAGCTTTCTTTATAGCATAAATCGATAGCTTGAATAATTCATCCAATACATGTATATAAAATTGTTCAAATTTATCCAAAAGGTACAGAGTTTCTTTCATAAACACACAACAGCTGCCATTTGCTTCCAGCTAAAATCATTTTTTTGGAATGCTCGGCAAATTGAACATATTCAAATTAAACACCATTCCCCAAATGCTCATGTAAATTTGAAGAAAATAAGAGTACTTAGGTCGATTTGAAATAAAAGGTGGTCAAATTTAACCACACGATGTTAATTGTAAATAAAACAAAAAGTTTTCAGGGAATTATTCTAATTATTTTTATTATAATAAAAAGCTCTATGACAATTATGTATGCAACAAAATATTGCCCAAATGTTCGCCACGGTTACGGTGGCATAGTTCTATCCGATTGTCCATATTTTCAATGACTCTGAGAAATAATTGGGGTTCAATATCGTTAATGTGCTGAATTATCTCATCCTTGAGCTCTTGAATTGTTCTTGGAATATTGACGATCACTTGTTTTTTTTTTATAAATATCCCCAGAGAAAGAGGTCCGACAGTGTCAAATCACATGATTGTGGCGGGCAATTAAAATCACCACAACGTGAAATAACACAGCCATTGAATTTTCCGCGCCAAAGATTGGCAAGTGGCACCAGCCTGTTGGAACCACATATCATCCAGTTCCATGACCTCAATTTCTGACCATAAGAAGTCCGTTATTATCTTGCAATACCAAACACCATTCAATTACACCGCCAGCCCATAAACCGCACCAAACTGTCACTCTTTGTGGATGCATCGGCTTTTCAACAATCACTCATGAATTCTTATTTGCCCAAATGTGGCAATTCTGCTTGTTAACAAATCCACTGAGGTGGAAGTGTGCCTCTTCGCTGAAGATGATTTTCTTTGTAAAGTCACCATTCCCTTCTGTCTATTCAACGAACCATTCGGGGTATTGCCGACGCTTGAAATGGTCAGTAGGCTTCAGATCTTGAGTCAATCGAACCTTATAAGCGTGTAAATTCAAAATTTTATTCAAAATTCGCATCAGTGATGTTCGTGAGATATTCAATTGCTGGACCCGACAACAAGTCGAGGTTGACGGCTCTTCTGCCACACTATCGCGAACAATAGCAATGTTTTCCACAGAACGAACAGGGCGAGTATGCACATGTGATTTTGCAAAAAGATTGTGGACACATTTGGTCAATTATGCTGACCAAAAAAATCACGAAGTGCACGAAATGCATTTTGATTTGAACGGCCATTTTCGTAAAAGGCTTCAACAACCTTAATACGCTGCTCAATTGTGTACCTCTCCATGGATGAATTTGTCAAACACTGAAACAAAGAAATGCCAAATTAAGTTGGGCAAAAAACTTGGCGTTAAGGTGTGACTCACAATTAACATCGGGCATTATGGTTGGACCACCCTTTATGTATCAAAAATCAACATGTATAATTGTGGTTGTGATTCGATACAATAACAAGTTGAAGTAGCAGGAGAGTGCTCCTGCCAGAAGGGTATTAGGAAATCAAACAATATATTCTGGGTATCAAAACTTGACTAATATAAAGACGCCATAAATTGAGTTCGAAAAATTATTATGGTTATTATGTTTTTAAACTCCCCACCATTTTGTTTCAAGTGCGTTGACCCCGTCGCTTGTTTTGTCATGATAGCACATCAATATTACAAACCATTTCTTAAATTTTTATCAAAATTTCTACATATTTGTAGTGTCAAGGTCCTTTGTAAACGTGTATCTCCCTAATATCACGTGTTAATATTGTGCTAATTGTTAAATATTCAATCGACTGTAACTTAGCTGTTTATAGTTCAATTATTGAGAGATTTTCGGGACACATACACTTGCTTTTAAAAGCTTAAATTACAGGTTTTGGGAAATTTAAGGTTCCTATCTTGATTTTATAGGAAAAAATGTAAAATTTATAAAATGGACTATTATTAACAAAGTTGATCGAATTTCAACTTCTGAGGTATTTCTTGCCCTTGTTCTCCCAGAGTCACACCCTTGTGATTCTTTTTCAGATTTTTCGGGTCAAAGGAGTCCAATCGCGAAAGGGGGACTCAACATTTTCGTACATTTCCCCTTCCCCTGCCCTCCTCAAAGTGAAACTTGTTGATGTAAGACCTGTTTTGAAAAGCTCTCATCATCATTTTGAAAAATTCTCATTCATTTGATGCCCATATTGCCTACATGTGATGAAATTTTTTTTTCGGGGGCAACTCCCCTATGTGGGGAGAACCCCCTTAAAGACCTTATAAATTTCTTTTCGTGGTGAAACTTTGAAGAGGGCGTCACTGTGCACCTATTTAAAAAATCTTATGATTCTAGCTTATGCAGTTTGCGAGAAAAAGTGGTGTAACACATGGACGGGCGGACGGACAGACATGGCGCGATTTTAGTAGGGTATTGTAAAATAATTTTACAATACCCTAAAAATGGCTATAACTCTATTGATTATGATCTAATTTTCATGAAATTTTGTACACACAAGGACTTTATATCGATCTACATAATAATAAATTTTTAAGAAGCTTAAGGTTGCCGTCATGATTTTATCACAGGAAACGTAAGATTGACATATCATACTATTTTTAACAAATTTGAGTGAATTTTGTTGTCTGAGGCATTTGTTGCCCTTGTACTCATATAGACCTACGTTCTCGATTTTCCCCAAATTTCTCAGCTCAAAGGTATTGAGTCGCGAGGGGAGGATGCCAATTTTTCCTATATATTGCTTCCCCCTGGACCTCTTGATACATAAAATAACATTTTTCTTCCAGGTTCTAGAAGTTATAATTCGATACCCAACTCAACTTTATTTAATGAAAAAAAGGAGGAACCCCCTTAAGAAATTTTGAAATGTTTGATAAGACCTAAACTTTTGAGAAATCACCACTTCTGACCTTCCCACCAAATTTGAGCTTGAGCTTGAGCAAATAAATAACTTCCGATTGAGGCACGAAAAAGTTAGTAATCATGTCTCTGTATCGCTTACCGTTGACAGTAACATTGTGCTCATCATTATTTCTGAAGATATATGGACCAATTTTCCCACTGGTCTATAGAGCGCACCAAACGGTCACTTTTCCTGAATGTCATAGTATTTCAACCATTGCTTGTGGCTTACTATCACTATCACGGAGACATTCAAGTTAAAGTGGGCTTTATCGCTGAAAAAAATTTTCAAATGAAATTGTTGGGTTGTTGTTTGTTTTGCTCGGCAATTTGCGCAAAAATCTTCCAAACGTGTTTGAAGCTTTGGGAGATCCTCCATATTTGGCAGGATGCTCTCCTCTACAATTTATGCATTTAGGTTTTTTGGAGTTATGTATTTGG
This sequence comes from Odontomyia ornata, assembly GCA_963969285.1. Classification (NCBI taxonomy): domain Eukaryota; kingdom Metazoa; phylum Arthropoda; class Insecta; order Diptera; family Stratiomyidae; genus Odontomyia; species Odontomyia ornata. Next base: position 46,388,239 of record OZ017739.1, read on the forward strand.
CAGTATGTAAAGTGATAAAGGCCCACTGCGAGCTTGAGCGTGGTATTGCTCGATGAGTGGCCAAATTGTTGACAATGATGATACATAGCCTACCTACTGCGTTGTGAATTTCAGTTTCTGCTTTCGACAGAAGAACTTTTACCAATTTGGAGAAGCTGGATTGAAGTTTTACGTGAAAAACTTAAATGGGGTGAAAACCTTGCTGTTGAAGATCTTCTTAAATTTCTTGCACTGATAGTCCGTGAAGATCCCGAAGTATCACGTTTAGTTTTTTATCCTCAGGAAGGAAGTACGTGTGATGCTTCCAATTTAGCTCTGCTAATAATTTTTTTATTTTTCTATGATCCGCGGAGTGTTGAAGTATAATTTGTATGCCCAGATATACACGTTTGGTGGACTGGTATTTGATATTTAATTGCTTCATAAACGCAGCCACCTTTGTCCATTTCTCCGGTTTGCGGAGGATTATAGGAACAGTTTTAGGACGTGCTTCGTTGGGAACACCCGAATGTTTTTATGGTATATTTTGGTTGAGAGTTGAGGCCAATTTCGATGGTGTGGGGAGAAAAGCTTAAGAGTGTTTTTTAGTTATCATTTCTAGAAAAAAACGGCCACTTTCAGAGGTGGCAGAGCTGGAAAATCTTGTCAATTGATTCCACCATGTGCTGATCAGATTTGGTTGCTTCTTCCAAAGAAAGTTTAGATCAGAAGGACAGTAAACCTATAGATTTCCCCTTTCAGGAGGATATTTAGCTTGGGGAATCCAAACTATTCACCAAGAGCTTAGCCATAAGTTCGTCACTCTCCTGACGTTGTGCCTCATTTTGAGTCTCTCTAAGCTGTTGGTGTGTTTGTCTCTGCTCAACGAAAACTACTTCTAATTGCTATTGAATTGCATTTGCCTACTCATTCAATCAAGAACACGATCCTTTTCATCCATCCTTTAGAAAAACCCCAAATCTTGGTCATCAAGGTGATGAAAAAATCGATAAAGTATGGGAAAATTTGATTTTGAGTATTTCTAATAAATAATGGGCGTGATATTGACCATATCACCTCGAATTCTATTACAGTCATAAAATGCGATACCCTGCCAATAAATCTCAACGCCAAGGCTTGGATTCGGACTGCTGTGCGATGGGTTATGGTTATTAATAAATAATTATAAGTTGATATAGTTCGTCAATAGTTGCATAGTTTTTAAAATTAAAATATGCCAGTTGAGCAGAAAAATACTCACCCAGAAATATTTGGTTGGATCTAATTCGTTCTTCTCGACTTTCACAACTTCCAGTAGTCACTAAATTGTGTTTTAATTTCCGTACTGATGCACGGCATCCACTTTCCTTCTCTATCTAATAAACTTAATTTTCACTCACTAGTAAACCACTTCAAACCATTACCACCACCACCACTTTATCTCCCCATATTATCTAATCAAGCTTAAAAATATATGAGAACTTATTAGTTTGACAATAGGAAACGTCACCGTGAGGCATGAAGGGTTGCTGAACTTAAATCAAATGGTGGTTGGTCCATAAGAGGAGGATAAATCCAACGATTACAAAAACACAAAAACCCGCGCGATAGGTAAGATGAACGCCATGGCACGGCATAGTTGAATAGCTTCTCACTTGCTTTTCTTTTCTTCCCAACACGTACTGCTCTTTTGATACAAAAATCTGGACCATAAGAGTTAGAATTTTGCTGAGAGAAACAAATTCAAGGGAAACGTAAGGATAACAAAAGATGCCAACATTGACAAGGCCAACTACAGTAGTAACGAGAATCCCCAAAAGCTGTCATACCATCCACGCTCGATCCAACTCTGGCGTGTAACTACGCTGCAACAACCTGATCTGCTTCATCCGACTGATATAACCTACCCCAATGGCAGCATCACTTGGTCAAGTCAACCACTCCTCAGGAAAGCCGTATAAGGCAATGGGTCAGCCACAAGTTGCCAGTTGAGACTCTTCAATGCGGAAGCCACGTCAGTGAGTACCAGCTGGCTACCGATGTCTTCCACCCGCCATTCCGAATAGCCAACCGAAACCAGAGTTGGACAAAATTAAATCTGTTAGCTTAAGCAGCGATGACGCCAATGACCAACAAAAGTCACTCATATCATGAATTCCCAAAAACTTTAATGTTATTGACAGTATTTGAAAATTTCAAGATCAAATCAAAACTGTAGTGACTGATTCGGTAATTGGAGAAATTTCAAATGGCTATAACCTCTGCGAATATCATTCAATTTTCATCAAACTTACAGAGTTTCAGAACTTTTAGTAGGACGTTCAGTTTAAGGGTACCTATACGATTTTATTGGGTAAAATGTGAAATTCGAATATCATACTATTATTAACAAAGTTGAGCAAATTTTGACTTCTAAGGTATTTGTTGTTGTTGTACTTATAAACACCTACCCCCGTAATATTTTTCAGATTTTTTGGATCACAGGTGTCCAATCGCGAGTGGGGGTTTCGTGTATTTCCCCTTCCTGTGCGCCCCTCGAAGTAAAAAGTGTCAAATAAAGACCGGTTTTGAAAAGTTCTTATCAATACCTTTCATTTGATATCCATATTGGCTACCTTTGATGAAACTTTTTTTTCGGGGGCCACTCCCCTTTTATGGGGAGACCCCCTTAAATATCTTATAAAATTTTTTTGTAGTTGATATTTCAACAGAGTACCACTTTACACCTGCATACAAAATTTGATGTTTCTAGCTTAAGTTGTTTGCGAGAAAAAGTGCTGTGACAGACGGACGGACGGACAGACAGGACGCAATTTTAGTAGGGTTTTGTAAAATTATTTTACAAAAAAAATTATTAAATTAAATTACTTTACAAAAGACGCGAGTAGAAAAAATTTTTGATTGAGGCTGAATTAAATTTGGATAATTTTGGATTTTGCGTGACGCGTTGTTTGGGGAAAGAAGATGATCCGAAAAACACTCACAGCAAATTATTACTGGGCACCTCGAATTAGTCTGTCCTCATGAGTGAACGGCATCCAATTGACAACGTGTTCCGGTCATTAGCACAATCAACAACTCGTGTGATTCCCCGCTCGCCTCCATGGATGGCACCTGGATAACCGCCGTAGAGAAATCTGTACCAGAAATCATACATAACGCTGAGAACCTTGTCTGAATTCTCATTTTTAGCTTTAGCCGCCTTGATTCATCTTATTGTCATTTCCATTGTTTCAAGTTCAATTTGATTTGGAAGGTTCTTTTCCTTATTTATTTTCCTAATTAGTTCCTTGAGGACAGTAGTCGCAGGTTGTGAACTTCGTTTGCTTTTTTCAGTCTTTTCATCTCGTAATTTTTTGCCATCATTTGTGACATTCTTCTATCATTTCTAGAGTTTTCAACAACTTGCTTCTACAGGATGAGAAGCCGTCGGGAGTCCCTATAACACCGGTGAAAATAATGTTACTTTTTGAAAGTGCTTGCAATTCTTAATTAGCTCTTTGAAACTTTCAAATAGCAATTTAGTCAAAATTAATCATCTACAATTGTGAATGAACGGTAAAGTTTTTCAAAATTAATTCTCGATTGATGTTTTTGAAGTTTATTTTATAAAATTTGATGACAGGAGCGATGAATAAGCACATCTGTCAAACGTGGAATTCCGCCGTGGGTTTTTTTTCGCCCATGCAGAAGCAATAGTATTTTCAAATGTTAAGAGACTTCACTTCGTGTTAGCATAGAAGGTGTAGCTTACAAGATATTTGTCACGGCTGACAAAGATCTTTAGCACTCCAGGGTCAACATCAAGCAAGCATGACATGTTTTCATAGACCACTCTACGAGGTGAGGAGCAGGTTAGGATTATTATTGTGATTTTATTTCTTCATTTTTGCTTCTTGAATATGTATTAAACTTAAAAATAGTAAGAATAGTAATTATGTAAAGTAAAGTTTTGCTCAAAAACTTAGAGTTAAGTAGGACCAGGATGACTGGACAGAAAACAATCATTACCCCGCTACTGGCATGCATCGTTGCGTAACACTTATCTAACCAAGATCGCCGCCGCGGCTTTATTCGACAAAGTTTTCCAATTTCAACGTTGAAAAGTGCCCTTTGAAACAAGTTTTTACGCGTGTGCGGCAGCTTAATCATTCCTACAGAGGATTTTTAGTTGAAGATTGCTTGGGGACCGGTAAGAACGACGAAAGAGACCCACACAAATTGACTAACCTCACCTGAACGTGAAATGGAACATCGAAGAACCAATGATACCTTCGATACACGAACAAGTTGAAGCAATGACCCTTAAAAATAATGTTGAATAATCTTTTAAGGGTTCAACTGTCAGTTGGTGTGTTTAATATAATCAAATAAGGTTGTACTGGACGTTGGCCCCAGATAGTGGATGAAATTAGTATATTTTTACAACATTTAGAGGTGAATGATTGGAATGGAGGTTTCGCAACAATGTGCCAGTTGACTAAGATCTAAGAATACAAAAAGTCTGAAGAACGAACACAATTAATTGACATCATGAATCTTCATTTACCACTTATTTATAATGTATCGATGAACTTGATAAACAAACCATCGGGTCAGACTATTCTATTGCAACAACAAATTCTGAAATTTAACTGTCTCTACACAGCACTCACTTCTTCTAGAGTCAACAATAAAAGAAATATTTTCCAAATAGATCGAAATTTGTCGTCAAATTACTCATCATAAAGTACCCGAAACCATTCATCTAATATCAACCGCTCGACAGAACGATGGTACCCTACTTTTGAACTTTGAGGCAGTTATAGCCTTACAAATATTCCTATCATCTCAGGGTAAAGGTTCTAAAAATATTGAACCACGAATTCGGGAGATTCCCAAAGAGCCACTGAAAATTATTTGTGAAACGTAAAAGGAAAAATGACTGTTGTACAAGAAGATAATTTGCGCATTTTCTGTTCCATTGCAACCCACTTATGAACTGACGAGCCAAACAAACGAAAACAAACTTAACATTGTTTTCATTTAGAAGCTTCTGCGCGAAAACATATGGCCACTGAATGTTGGTTTGCGCCATTACTAAAGCTGAAGGTTGGGCAGCGGCGACGATAGCAGCGTAACCTGGAACTTGATCTTCACCGTTGAGGAAAAGCCATTTCGCAAAAGTTATATAGGTGAGTAACGGTGGAAGCTCTCTCTTTTTCTTTGGTTTCCACATTGAGTAATTAAATAATACTGGAGTGGACAACAACGTGACAATATGCTAGCAACAACCCCTGCGGCCACTTTTCCTACAGCTACACTCTTGTTTACAACGTTAGAGAGAGCCAAATTGCACAAGCAAATATGGCTGCTGCTCAATGTAAACAAATTTTCATACAATACCAAAAATTTGTTTTCTATTTGAAAAACCTTTACCATTGTATAAAAAAACATGCAAAACATTAATATAATAACTACTCACTTGTGAAAGGAAACACCTACAGATCCTTTTCCACTATGATTTTTACACGAAGGCACTACACATTTTATTTTGAAATTCTAAATTAATTTCACAATGTCACACGTTAAAGTTACTTGAATCACAAACCGCAATTGAATGTTTAAACACTTGAAAAGAATTTAGATCGCGAACACTTTCCACAGTTTTAATATCGGATAAAATTCGTGACGAAACTTGCAAATTGGCCAATTTGGCGTCCAATTTGCATCAGTCAACTTGACAGACAGTTCGCATCTAGTCAGCTTCTGGAACAAGAAAGTGACCAGCAAGAGGCAGACGGGGAGGAAATGACAGACAGATCATTTGGAAGAGAGCAGAAACCGGTCGCATGCTCTCTCATGCATTTTATGTGAGCTTAGCCCATCCAGTTCTTATTCATCTGAGGGTTTCCAAGTCAGCTAAGCGGAAGAAGATGCAGCGGGTGAGACGAACTTAGCAGCGCCCGCAAATGGAGTAACTATTGTGCGTGCGTTACAGAGGCAGCGTAGGAAGATCGTTATATTGCCAGCGGCTGGATTAAATATTGTATTTATTGTGAGTGCGTTACGGAGGCAGCATGCGAGGATCATCATACTGCTAACGGCTAGATTAAATATTGTACCGCGAATCAACCTGATTTTCCGTCAAAAGGAGGCCCCAAACTTCTCAACTTTATTTATGATTGTAAGTAATGTTAATATTCTAATACACTGATTTACATTTGAAAAATTGGGATTTTTTGGTATATTTGATATTTTTTGGTTGAAGAAATTTGTTTTAGAGTGTCAGCCGGTGAAATCACTCTTGGAGTAGTCCCACCGTCTAGCCGCGTCAAAAACGCAGCAGGAGTGCTGGGATCCTTCAGGTGAAAAAAGTAGTAGTGTTTTGGTTGTTGGGATCGTTCGAGTGAAATTAGTAGTACTGTTTTCAAATCCTTCGCGTGAAGTGTCTTCGTTTCTTTCTGATTATAGGCGTAAAGTGCCTTGAATTCATTTGTGCGACACGCTGGTGGTAGATTACGTTTTCTCTTTGGTGTCAAAAAAATGTAGGTTCTGTGCGCGTTTAGGTGTTACGTTCCAAAGAGCTTAAGCTCGTCAGAGGCTCCAGGGGTAAATTAAGGGTTGACAAGTGACGCCAAACTTACCCTGTCTCCACGGGTCAGCTGGGACTCCGAAGCTCCTGCCAGAACGCCCAATTCAAGTTCAGCAATCATCGCAATTGTAATAATTGCGCAATTGAGAATTGGAATCGTTACGAGATCTGACGATTGCAAGTATTAATTTTAATAACCTTACTTACCTATGGGCTCAACTAACCCCGCACTACCCTACTTTTACCGTTAATTTTTGAGAACCAACAATAGTGGGCGAATGATAACCAGTAAGGCTGGTTGGCTTCTTGTTAAATTCTTTCAAGATAACATTTCAATAAAATCTAAATTAAAATTGCTTATTCTTTTCTTGAAAAGCCGTCGGGCCTTACTTTGTTTTATGAATAGATGCATTTCGACTCTTTTGAATCATCTCCAGTGTCTAACATTAAGAGAATCGGCCTGCGAAAATCAAATAAACTAGATCATTGACTAAAATTACTTGCTTGCACTTCATTTACCGTTTTACCCTTTATATTTTCGCTAAGATGCACTCCATCGTTCTTTTCCGCCAATGATTCGCAGTAATTTCGTCTAACGTTGAAACCTTCAGAGCTCCAAATTTTTTAAATTCTGAATTGTTCAGCTTTTCTTATTTCTCCTTGCTCGTTTTTTGCGGAAACTTCTTTAATTTTTCTTATATTGTCCCATTTTTAGGGTTTGGTAAAACAATTTTACAAAACCCTACTAAAATCGTGACCTGTCTGTCCGTCTGTCCGTCCGTCCGTTCGTTGCAAACTACTGCTAGAAACATCAAATTTTGTATGCAGGTTTAAAGTGGTGCTCTCTTCAAAGTTCAACCACAAAAAATTTTATAACTCATTTAAGGGGGGGGGTTTCTCCCCATATAGGGGTGTGGCCCCGAAAAAAAATTTCATCAAAGGTAGCCGATATAGGTATCATATGAAAGTCTTGATTAGAACTTCTCAAAACAGGTCTTAAACTGGCAATTTTCGCTTCGAGAGGCGCACAGGGAGGGGAACACACGAAAAATTTGTGTCCCCCCCTCGCGATTGGACACCTGTGATCCGAAAAATCTGAAAAAAATCACGGAAGCAGGTGTTTATGAGTAAAATAACAACAAATCTCTTAGAAGTCGAAATTCGCTCAACTTTGTTAATAATAGTATGATTTTCGAATTTCACATTTTCCCCAATAAAATCGCATAGGTACTCTTAAACTCAACAAAATTCGTAATTTGAGCAGTCTTATGAAAAATCCTTATACTCTGTAAGTTTGATGAAAATCGGATCATATTCAGGAAAGTTAAAGCCATTTGAAGTTTCTGCAATTACAGCAACAATAACACACGGTTTTGGTATTTAATGGATTTCCCATTGGTTCAGACACCACAGTTTTGATTTGATCTTCTCACAATTTTCAGATAGGATCTGTTACATACATATTGTCGCGTGTTATTGGTTCGCGGCCAATAATTTTAATGTTCCGGGAAAGTGAAAACGCAATGTCTTTTAATTTAAGTTAAAAGGGTTTATTTAATGCACAATAATCAGTTAACACTTTCACTAATTTTAATTGTCACTATTAAAATAAATCTAACACTTGTCCATAAATTTACTATCGCAATTGTCTTCTAAATCACTTCACTATTACGAAACACACCCCATAAATTTACTATCGCGATTGCCTTCTCAATTACTTCACTATTACGAAACACACTCCATAAATTTACTATCGCAGTTCTTATCGCGGTCGAATCAATTATATCCCCCCATTCATTTAGCTCGCCTTTATATAGGGTCTCTACCTTTTCACCCATTTCTCGTGCATTGGCGAATGTTCTACCGAGAGGTACCTGGTAGGTTCGAGCAAACTCATGAATGGAGTGACGTCACTTGCAGATGTTGATCATGCTTGTTGCGTTCTCGTGGGTTCGAGTAAATTCATTCGTTGACGTTCTTAACGATGATGAAAACAATTGCGACAGTAGCTCGCAGAATTATTTGTACGTGTAATTATTTGTACATGTAACACTGCCCCCACCTCAGTTCTTTTCGCCCCGAAAAGATGTGTCGCTATTTGTAGTCAATTCTCCCTGGGTGTAATATGGGGCAAGACGGTCTAGATGCACGATTTTCATTTTAGCTCTCGGCTTACGATGTTCCTGTATTCGGTATACGACGTCGTTGATTCGCTTTGTAACTCGGTATGGTCCCTCCCAATTATGTTGCAGCTTTGGAGACCTACCCTTTCGCCGTTGCGGGTTATAAATCCACACCAAGTCATCTTGCTGGAATCCAGTAGAATTAGCGTTTAGATCATACCTGGTCTTCATGCGAACAGTAGCCGATTCGAGGTGTTTTCGCACTGTCCGATGTATCTGGTTCAATCGTTGTCTTAGATCACTTGCGTACTCCGAGACCGTTTGGGGTTTCTCAGGGGGTGTTCCGGACTTTATATCGGCTGGCAAACGAATAGTCTTTCCAAAAATGACTTTGGCTGGGGCTTGGCCCGTCGACGCATGTTCAGCGGCTCTATATGCCATTAAAAATAGTGGGATATGTCGGTCCCAGTCCCTTTGGTTCTCGTCAACCATTTTGGCAAGGTGTTTATTGAGCGTGCCGTTGAAACGTTCGACCATTCCATCGGATTGGGGATGCAGCGGTGTTGTCCTCGTTTTCCGTATTCCAAGCAGCTCGCACATTTCGCCAAAAACTAGTGACTCAAAGTTTCGGCCTTGATCCAAATGTAGTTCGCTAGGTACGCCGTACCTACTGACCCAATTTAACACTAGCTGTTCAGCTACAGTAGTTGCTTCCTGGTTGGGAATGGGGTAGACCTCGGGCCACTTGCTGAAATAATCGGCTACAACCAGCGTGTATCGATTTCCCCATTCAGATTCAGGAAAGGGTCCTGCGATGTCAACAGCAATCCTCTCAAACGGTACCCCCACGTTATAGGTTTGCATTTGTCTTCTCAGTCGTCGCTTTGGGCCTTTGACGGAAGCGCAAATTGCGCATCTGCGACACCAGTCCTCTACGTCTTCTCGAGCGTGGAGCCAGTAGAACCGTTCCCGCAATTTCGCTAAGGTCTTGTTAACACCAAGGTGGCCTCCCGAGGATCCTTCATGCATTTCCTTAACCACATCGTGGATTCGGCTTTTGGGTAGTATAGTTTGCATCCTATAGGAGCTGCCATCCGCCGTTTCCCATTTCCGCTTGAGTATGCCACCCTCTACCTGAAGGGAGTTCCATTGTGCCCAATAGCTTTTCAGGGTTGCGCCATGCATCGAAACGTCCTTCCACTCCGGTCGCCCAGTCGTCTCCTTCCATACGAGCAATGGTCCGATGTCTTCATCGGCTAGCTGGGCATTTCGAATCTCCTCCGATGACCAACCTTCATCGAATTCGGCCGTTATCAGTCGCAGATCAACGGACGGTTCCTTTTCCTCAATCCGTCGGCAACGCTTGCAGTTAGCTGAACATGGGCGACGAGATAGGGCGTCAGCATTTCCATGAACTCCGCCCTTTCGATGAACAATTTCGTAGTCTTATGACTGCAATCTTTCGATCCATCTCGCAACTTGTCCCTCGGGGTTTTTGAAGCTAAGTAGCCATCTCAGCGATGCATGGTCCGTTCGAAGAACAAATTTCTGGCCACATAGGTACTTGTGGAACTGCTTGGTGGCCTCTATTATAGCCAATAGCTCCTTCCTGGTCACACAGTAGTTCCTCTCACTTTTTGAAAGAACTCGACTGTAATACGAGAGGACTCTTTCTTCGCCATTGATCTGCTGGGAGAGTACAGCTCCAATACCGCCGTTGCTTGCATCGGTGTCAACCACAAACATTTTTCCAGGTTTTGGATACGCCAGTACGGGTGATTCACATAGCTTTTCCTTCAGGGTCTCAAAGGCTGTCTGGCATTGTTCATTCCAGACATACGGACGATTTTTCTCGGTTAGCCGATGAAGACACTTAGCTATTTTGGCAAAGTCTTTGACGAATCTTCGATAGTAGGTTGCCAGGCCCAGGAAACTTCGTAGTTGGCGCTTGTTGTTTGGTGTTGGCCAGCTTTTCACGGCTTCAATTTTCTCAGGGTCTGTTTTGACCCCTTCTGCTGATACGACATGTCCCAGGTATTTTACTTCAGCTGCGAAAAGGGTACACTTGTCGGGACTAAGTTTCAAATTCGCCAGTCGCAGTCGGGAGAAAACCTCTTCTAAGTTCCGCACATGCTCTTCGAACGTTCTCCCGATGACGATGATGTCATCTAGGTACACAAAGCAGGTTTTCCAGGTTAGACCACGTAGCACGTATTCCATCAAGCGTTCGAAAGTGGCTGGAGCATTGCAAAGCCCAAACGGCATCACCACAAATTGCCACAATCCGGTCCCAACTGAAAATGCGGTCTTCTCTCGGTCCTTCTTGTCAATTTCTACCTGCCAGTAGCCACCCTTGAGATCGAGTGTAGAAAACCATTTTGCGTCGGCTAAAGTATCCGTGATGTCATCGATGCGTGGGAGCGGGTAACTATCTTTCTTAGTGACGTCGTTAAGCTGCCTATAGTCGACACAAAAGCGAGTGCTACCATCCTTTTTCTTTACTAGAACTACAGGCGCGGCCCATGGACTTACAGAAGGTTCAATAATGCCTTGTTTTTCCATGTCCGAGATCAGCGCGCTCACTTCTCCTTGTTTGGCTATAGGGAGACGTCTTGGTGCTTGTCGAATCGGCTTGGCTCCCTGTGTGTCTATGACGTGAGTTACCAAACTCGTTCGGCCTTGGTCATCCGGGCTTGTTGAGAAGATGTCACTGTACTTGGTGACCAGATCAGAGGCTCGTTTGAATAGCTGCACCGGCAATTTGACTTGCTTCAATATTGCAGACGTGGATTCCCGGGCTTTTTCTGTGTCTTGCCTCCTTTTCCAATGATGGTTGTGAGTAGCTTCCAAAGAGGTGATGGTGGAAACAGGCTGGCAGCTGCCGATGACTTCTCCCGCTTTGATGCTCGTGGTTGAGTCTGCGGTGTTAAGGACTCTAACCGGCACATATCCGTTCCTTAAAGATCTTACAAGGCTTCGTCCTACAATCAAACTGCGCAGTGCGGATGTCTTCGTTGGCTCTATCAGATAAGATCGGTGGTCTCCAGAATCACCATCAAGCTTGGCCCATACAATGCTTTCGGAAGAATTCGGTACATCAGTGTCAGTACATACCCCTACATTCATCTTGGGGATTTGGACGCTGGGATCCTCCATCAGTACTTCGACATTCTGCCATTTCAAGACACGTTTTCCCAAGTCCAACGTGATTCCATGTGGTTGCAGAAAATCCATTCCGAGAATGCAGTCATCCATAATGTTCGCGACCAGAAAGTTATGTCGGAACACAAGGTCTCCCAACTGTATCTGGAGGTTGACCTCTCCATGAACAGGTGCAGTTTCTCCCGTAGCTGTCCGTAGTGAGAGAATTCTGCCCTTGTGAAGTTGTTGCTGTCTAACTAGGTCTGGTCGGATAATCGATCGGGTTGCACCAGTGTCGATTGTTATGGTGCAGTGTTCTCCGTCAATTTGACCCGGAAGGCATAAGTCCGCTTCTCCACGATGTAGTCTCGACACGGTGATGGTGGTGCTGGGGACGTCGATCCTCCTAGCCAACCTCTGCCCCACGAAGTTGGCTCTTACATGTTTCCCGACCCCTCTGTTTGAAGGGCTTCCATTCTGGGCTCCTGACTCGGTCTGGATCTCCTCCTAGCTGCACACCCTGGACAATAGCTCGGTTTTCTTCGCTTCTTGCAGTCTCTTTGCAGGTGCCCCTTCTCTCCGCAATTCCAGCATCTAGGCGCACCATTTACATGCGGGTCTCGCTCAATTTCTACGCGCTCACACCTGCACTCGTCTGTCACTACCTCACGCACCCGGGCAGTGGTACGAGTCACATTTTTCGCTGCCTCAAAGTTCAGACTATAAGCCAATGCGTCCTTAACCGTTTGCTTTTGAGCTAAACGCACGGCTTGTTGTAATTCCGGGTCCTTTAGTGCGCTGATGAATGCTTCCGTCGCTGCATCATCTCGATGTTCTGGGTCGTAGGCTGGATAAGCCAAAAGTGCCAGTCGCTCAATGTCTTGGGCTAGCTGCTGTAGGGTTTCGCCAGACTTCTGCATTCGATGCCTTAGCTGTGACCGATAAATCTGCTGTAGATGATTGTCTCCATAACGCATGTCGAGCGCATTCATTATAGCATTCGGGTTTGAGTGCAATTCAACGGGGATCGTCTGCAACAGCTCGGCAGCTGGGCCTCTTAGAGCAAGAATCAATGCAGTTGCTCGTTCCTGCTCATTCCAGTGATTTATGCGAGCGGCCGCTTCGAACTGGGTTTTGTAAATAGTCCAGACCGTTTGCCCATCGAATATTGGTGCTTGCACATTTCTAGATGAGCTTTGCGCTGCGGTTATAATTGGGGCTGGTGAGGCGGTTACTACTGCCTTCGCTGCTTCTAATTCTTTTTTCACTTTTTCCATCTCATGGTTTATTCTCTCTTCGACCTGGCTGACCTTTCCCTCGACCTGGCTGACCTTTTCCTCGACCTGGTAAACCTTTTCCTCGACCTGGTCAACCTTTTCCTCGACGCCTTTTATTTGTTTGTTCAGATGACCGAGCTCCGCTTTTATTTCGGTTGACTGTTTCTCCAGCTTCTGTGTGATGTCTGCCTTGATTTCGATCGCTTGTTGGTCCAGCTTCACTGATTGTTCATTTAACTTCGCTGATTGTTCATTTAACTTCGATGATTGTTCATTTAACTTCGATGATTGTTCATTTAACTTCGCTGATTGTTCATCAAGCTTCGTAGTAAAATTGGATGACTGTTCATCTAGCTTCGCAGTCAGACTTGATGACTGTTCATTTAGCTTCGTTGATTGTTCATCTAGCTTCGCAGTCAGACTGGATGACATTAGCATCAACATTTGCATCAGCGCATTTTCTGGCTCCTTTGATTTTGGTGTGTCCACTTCTCCACCTTCTGCGCCTTTTTCCGCATCGGAGAGCTCACCCGAATCCAGATTCACGCCTTCCGACTCGATCGCGTCACGCAAGCGTGCAATCAGTATGGCCTTTGTACCTTGTGTGGCCAGATTCCGCTGTTCCAACTCCTCCTTGAGCTCCGATATGGTCAATTCATTAATTTTTAAGTTTAAGCTTCGTGGAATTTTTAATGTTTCTTTAAATTTTACTATTGTGCACTATAAAAATGTTCAAATTTTCACTTTCTTTCGCGCTTCTTGACACCACTGTCGCGTGTTATTGGTTCGCGGCCAATAATTTTAATGTTCCGGGAAAGTGAAAACGCAATGTCTTTTAATTTAAGTCAAAAGGGTTTATTTAATGCACAATAATCAGTTAACACTTTCACTAATTTTAATTGTCACTATTAAAATAAATCTAACACTTGTCCATAAATTTACTATCGCAATTGTCTTCTAAATCACTTCACTATTACGAAACACACCCCATAAATTTACTATCGCAATTGCCTTCTCAATTACTTCACTATTACGAAACACACTCCATAAATTTACTATCGCAGTTCTTATCGCGGTCGAATCAATTATATCCCCCCATTCATTTAGCTCGCCTTTATATAGGGTCTCTACCTATTCACCCATTTCTCGTGCATTGGCGAATGTTCTACCGAGAGGTACCTGGTAGGTTCGAGCAAACTCATGAATGGAGTGACGTCACTTGCAGATGTTGATCATGCTTGTTGCGTTCTCGTGGGTTCGAGTAAATTCATTCGTTGACGTTCTTAACGATGATGAAAACAATTGCGACAGTAGCTCGCAGAATTATTTGTACGTGTAATTATTTGTACATGTAACAATATGTTTGGGAATTCATGATTTGGTTGATTTTTGTTAGTTTGTAAGAAAATGACGACCTTTGAAAATGGAGAAATAATGGATTCTCCTTTAAACATGCACATCTCTTTGACATGTTTCTTGACTTTATTTGTTGCTGATGACTGCATTTCTAAGAAGTTGGGTACAAAACCCTTCTGACATGAGCGTAGGTCTGTCTACCCAACTTGTTTAGTTTTAGAGCTTCGTGTGGTTCCGCAACAACTCTACTTAGTGAAGCGTGATTTTCATGCCTCAGTATTTAATGACATTTCTCATCTTCGAAGTTCATCTGTTTTGGTCTTAAAATAATCTCATTTCATTTTGATATCGTCGTTCCAATACCTATTCTCTTAGTAATACCGGTTTCGTTTCACTTTTTTGATGGTGGAAACCATCTGGCTCCCCAATTGTGCCTTTCCAGAAAACAACTCCTGCTTGATTTCGGTTCAAATCCAGTGACAGTGAACGGCAGATAAATAAATTAACAATATAAATAATAAGAATTATATTTAAAAACAAATTAAGTGCATTTCTGTGAAACTGACGGATAAAAATAAATTTTTAATTAATTTTTCAAAAACACAATTGCCAAAAGAATTTTATTCTCATCACTACAAAATGTTGGACGCCATTCCCTGAATAATCCAATTGTTACTACAGAGGAAGGCAGCTTCGAAGACTGCATCTAAATAGATTCTTTTTTTTCTGAAAATCATTTCAGCTGTCTCTGAAAGCTTCAATATTTGTTAATTTTTCATGTATAAACCTTACTCGCCTACATAATAACTATAGCATATGTCAGACATAAAACATAACAGATATGATTGACAGGGCAAAAAGACGCGAAAGGAAAACGGAAGAGAGATTAATATAAACAACAATGGAAATTCATGTTATATGAACCTCGGCAACCTACTGTCTCGGAAAATAATAAAAATCCAAAAATATATTCACAAAACATTCTGGTAAAAAGAAGAAGTGAAAAATATGACACTCATCAAAAGGAGGAGGGCCAAAGAAGAAGAATGAACGAAAATCTTGAGTTCAGTGGAATATGTACAATGCTGTTGCGGCAAAAAACATACATATTTTTGTGAAGCACGGAATTGGCGGATCGCCTGTTGATTATATTAAATTCTCTTATTTTGAGCATTCAGACATAATGACACTTGACAAGGAAATAGTCCATGTCATACTACACACTGCTGTGTGGTAGAAATGTATGAAGAAAAACCCAAACAAAGGTCTTAATAATAAAACAAGAAACGTCATGTTGAACATTTTTCTGAGGGAGTTCTGCGAAAACGTTTTAGAAAAATGTTGAACATTAGCTAATTGGATGTTCTAAGAGGGAACTCGTTAGGCGAAGTTATTAATCTGAAAAAAAAATGGTTACTTATAAAATATCATTTGAAATTAACCTCAAAAGAAACACAGCTTTGAATGTCAGTCAGGCTTTTTGAATTCATGAGTTAATTGTTGTCTAGAAATGGTCTTTTCGTCATATCAATATTTAAAGTATAGACAGCAATTATAAATTTTTTATTGAATATTTTCAGAGCTAGTCATTTAGTTAAAGATGAAGGAATACCTCCTTTTAGCCAAGGAAAGATTCAGTTGTCCATTGTAGAGGAAACCTGGTCACCTTAGATGAATAACTGGCTATGATAGAGCCTAGAATACTTAGCTCGTTGCAAGCATGACCTGCAGCCTATCCGGTTCACTCGTATTTATATTACGAAAATTGGAAAGAGAAGAGGATTTTGAAATATGAGTTGGATTTGGATATGAGTTTTCATCATCTCTTGACACTTGAATCTTTTGACCGACGCGTTCCGGAAGTACAACATATACAGTGTAGTTCTGTTCAGGTCGTGCGGCCCTCAGTTTCAGTTGGATTTTATCTGGGTCATGGTTCCTCAAGGTTTTAACAGGTATCCTTTTTCGGCTCTTGTAAAACGATTTTTTTGCAAAGGCCTACTAGTTTTGCGACCTGCCTGTCCGTCCGTCTATCCGTGCGCAACAGCAAGTTTCCTCAGACACTATAAAAGCTATAATGCTCAAACTTTGTGAGAAGGTCAGAAATGATGGTCTCTCAAAAGTTTAGGTTTTACCAACAACTTAAAATTTTTTCAAGCGAGTCCTCCCTTATAACGAAGAAGCCCTTAAAATTTTTTTTTAATCAAAGATAGTCGAATTGGGTATCAAATAAAAGGTCTTGATTAGGACTATAATAATCTGAAAGAAAAAGGTACTTTTATGTATCAGGGGTCCAGGGGGCGGCAGAATGTACCAAAATTTTGTATCCCTCCTCGCGATTGGATACCTTTCAGCCGAAAGATCTGAAAATAATCATGGAGGTGGGTCTTAATGAGTACAAGGCCAAAAAATGCCTCAAAAATCGAAATTCTCTCAACTTTGTTAATAATAGTATGATCGTAGATTTTACATTTTTGCCGATGAAATGAAAACAATAATTGTATAGATTATATTAATGATGATATTAATGCTCACAATACAATTGAAGGAATAGTATCTAATTTAAATAAATTCAATCGGCTGAGCATTCAGAAAAATTATTTAAGCTCCATTAAAATGGCTCCAATGCACTTTTGAAAGAAACTGTGCATCTTTTGTATAAATTGAAACGATTTCTTATCCAAGTATTGGATGAATAATTCAAATTACGGAGCTAAGGTGGTCTCTACTGTTTCATACATTTCTAATCGAAATTATATTTAGTCCTTATGTGAACTATAAAAGCGTGTAGCATCACTAGCGCATTACGGTCGAACCTTCTCGTAGCTCTAAGTATAAACAACTTACAATAATTTCATTTTTGACAACATGTAAAAATAAAAGTATATCATAACACACAATCGCAAGTATGCTGGCAACACAATCACACAAAGTAAAAATAACAGTTACAGTTTTTCACTAGACAGATTCTCGTGCGGTTGTAATTATCTTGCTATAGTGGAATTCTTATTCTTAGATTAATGTGAAATAAAACAGGAAAAATATTTCCAAGTGTTTCATTTACAAAATAAAAATTTCGTATAGCCGTCGCGATACAGAAAAGTTAAAATGGTGACTCCGATCTGTGGACAAGTGTGGCACAAAGGACACGTGAAAAATTTTCCATCACGAAATCCTAAATCATCCGCTTTATTTTCCAACACAATTGGAAATAGAAGACATTTGCATCAAGAATATTCCGGATTTCAAGTAAAGCATTCATTATTTGTTCATTTTATTACATTTTTCACGGTGCGTGAACATAACCAACACCAGATAACTTTTCATGCAACAGTGAATCATTATCCAGGTACATTTATTTAAACAATCAATTACCCATTATCAACAAATTTGGCGAATATTACACCTACAGCGCGTAATTTTCATATATTACGAGATGGGAAAGTCAGACGGTGAGCTGGAGAACAAACAGCCAACAGCTAATCCAAGTCAAGGAACATCATACAACGGCGAAAATTCCACTGGCATATCACAAGTTTCTAAAATAAGATTGGCAGAGTTTTTCACAGATAATGTGGACCTATGGTTCTGGCAAGTCGAATGCTTATTTCACGCATGTAGCAGCGTATAGGATACCAAAAAATATAACACAATCATTGGCCATTTACGCCAAATGTCATTGTGAAATTCTCCGATTTTCGTACAAAGCCGCCAGAAACCGGAGCAAGTACGAAACACTAAAAGCACGCATTGTACGCGAATACGCCGATAGCGAGTAATCGAAAATAACTAAACCATTAGACAATGTCCCGTTCGGAGATGGTAGGCCATCAAAACTACTTGCTGAAATGCGCACAAAAGCCGCAGATACCCCTATCAACGAAGATTTGTTGCGTCAATTATGGGTGAGAAACTTGCCCGAAACTATGCGCGTTATTTAGTCTACCGATGGCGGCATTGACTTAAATCAGCAAGCAGCTACAGCTGACCGTATACTCAACGCGATGAAAGGTGGATCTTTCTTGACTGGCCGACAAATCAATACAGTCGGAATGCAGCAAAAAAATAGTGAAACATCGAGTGTGAAACTTCAAGAGTTACGTGTCGAATGACGTGAAACAATTTCTTCGTTCACGAAGTACACAGCCTTTTCGTAGCTCTACGCCTGCACGTTCTCCAAATGGAAAGCGAAATGATTCAAATTTTCGACGAAAAAAATTTGACCTTTGCTGGTAGCATCACAAATTTGAATCAACCGCACGTAAATGCAAAGAACAATGCAAATTCAGCCAAACGTCATCAAAAAAACGAATAAACCGAGCATATCAGAAAGTCTGTGAGCTCGGCACAGCATCCAAGAGATTATTTATTGACGACAAGACATCGAATTATAAATTTCTTGTTGACACCGGGGCTGATGTTTCAATCATTCCTGCCACAGAAACTCAAAAGCAAAACATCAAGCCATTTCAAGCAAACCTATATGCAGTGAATGAAACGCCGATCAATCTTTATGGTAAAAAGACAATTAAACTCGATCTACATTTACGTCGTCAGCTTGTTTGGACATTCTTAGTGGCTGAAGTCGACAAGGCAATTATTGGCGCCGATTTCCTGGCACATTATAAACTCACAGTCGATATAAACAATGCCAAGCTCATTGATCAAACAACACAACTTCAAATCAGCTGTGTCATTTCAGAATGTCAAGCACCAACAGCCACAGTAATCAATCAACCAAATAGATACACACGACTTTTAAGAAACTTCGAGGGTATTTTGACAAATCCAGAAAATAAACCGATAGCATCAACATCGACATTTCACCACATTGTAACAAAAGGCCCACCAGTGAAACAAAAAGCAAAACGTTTATCGCCAAATCGTTACAAATGCGCCAAAGCAGAAATCGATTACTTAGTGAAGAAAGGGATCTGTCGTCCATCGAAGAGTCCATGGGCTTTGCTATTACACATGGCCAAGAAAAACACGACATGGCGATCATGTGGGGACTATCGTAAATTAAACTCAATAACAATTCCTGATAGTTATCCCATACCACATTTGCACGACTTCACAAATATACTGGCAGGCAAAACGATATTTTCAGCGTTAGAATTAGAAAAGGCTTACCACCAAATACCGATAAATCTAGACGACATACCCAAAACTACCATAATTACCCCGTTTGGCTTATTTGAGTTCATGTTTATGACATTCGGGTTATGCAACGCCGCACAAACCTTCCAACGCCATATACTTCAAGTGCTGCATGGTTTAAATTTCGTTTTTCCATATCAAGATGATATTTTGGTTGCATCGTCGAATGAAAAAGAACATGAAAAACATTCATGCCTCGTTTTTCAAAGACTACAAGATTTTGGCATGACAATCAATACCGAAAAATGCATTTTTTGTCAAACGCAAATCTAATATCTTGGACATTTGATAAGCAAAGATGGACTATTGCCACTACCTGAAAAAGTAGAAATGGTGAAACAATTCGAAAAACCTACAGTTGTCAAAGATCTACGGAAATTCATTGCCGTTGCGAATTTCTACCGTCGTTTTATACCAAATGATGTTCAAACTCAAAAAATGTTGTAATCGTCAATTCAAGGCAACGTAAAATACGAGAAACGCATTGTTAAATGGACAGACGATGCTGAAAAAGCATTTCAAGAATTCAAGGATAAACTGGCAAGTGTAACTTTATTAGCTTATCCAATCGAAAACGCCAAATTGTTTCTAGCAGTAGATGCATCGGATAAGTGTATCGGTGGCGCATTGAATCAACTGAACCAAAACGTGATCGAACCACTTGGGTTTTTTCAAAAAACTCAGGAATGCCGAAACTAAATATAGTACATACGACAGAGAACTACTTGCTATTTATCGTGGAATTAAATACTTCAAGTACATGCTGGAAGGAAAACCGTTCACTATTTTGACTGATCACAAACCACTGTGCTATGCGTTCCATCAAAACAGTGAAAAGGCATCGCCACGTCAGCTTCGACACTTAGATTTTATCAGCCAATACTCAACAGATATACAGTTCGTCCAAGGTCGTAAAAAAGTCGTGCCTGACTATCTGTCATGAATCAGCGAAGTACACCAGCAACAAATCGATTACGAAAGTATTGACGATGAACAAGAGAAAGACAAAGAAATTTTGCAAATCATCGAAGGTAATTCAAAATACTCAATAACGTTACAAAAATGTCCAGTACTCAACAGCAAAAAACAATTGTACTGCCATGTGCATAACAACATCGAACGTCCGTTTATTCCGTCGACAATGCACAAAAGAATTTACGATTTCATTCACAACTTAGCTCACCCTGGGGTGAGATCAACGAACAAACTCATCGCCGAAAAATTCGTATGGCCGCAAATGAACAAGAACATTGCAAGTTGGACAAAGCAATGCGTACCCTGCCAGCGTTCGAAAGTTACACGTCACAATCACGCGCCATTGTCCAAATATCAAATGCCTGAGACACGCTTCGAACACCTGAACATCGACATAGTTGGTCCGCTTCCGCCATCAAATGGCTATAGATTTCTATAAACGTGCATCGATCGATTCACCAGATGGCCAGAAGTCATACCACTCATCGATCATACGGCTGAAAACGTACCAAACGCAATAATCGAGCATTGGATATCCCGTTTTGGTGTGCCAGCCAGAATCACAACCGACCAAGGCAGAGAATTCCAATCCGAATTGTTCAGTCAACTAAACAAAACTTTGGGTGTGCAACATTTTCGCACAACGGCCCACCACCCGCAGTCTAACAGATTGTTAGAACGCTTTTATAGAACGAATTACGAATGATAATGCTTGGCCTACGTTGTGTTTTTAAAGACGACATCAAGGCGACACCCGCAGAAATGGTCTACGAAAAAACACTTCACCTTCCATCGGAATTCTTCGTTGAAAGCAGAACATCAAACACTGCTAATGATTTCATCAAAAATTTCAAAAACGTGATGAGCAAGATACGACCAACGCAAACCGCACATCATGGGAACGATGTGAAACATTTCATCCACAAAGATTTGGAGCATTCAACACACGTTTTCATCCGCAATGATAGCGTTCACCCACCGTTGCAACCTCCGTATGATGGTCCTTTTTTGGTGGTTGAAAGAAATTCGAAATTCTACAAAATAAACATCAATGGTCAAAAGAAAAAAGTTTCAATCGATCGTCTCAAACCAGCCTTTTTGGAAACTTCTCAATCGATGCCAAGTGAATCTACGACAATGACCCAACTAATGATACTCCAGCGTACATGACCAGGTCTGGCAGACAAGTCAAATTCCGTCTTAATCAGTAATACTACAGTGTGTCCCAACTTTATAGGGGCACCCAGTTTTTTAGTCAAATTTTTAATGTTTTTAAACCATACAAATCTTAATTTGCACAAGCTATTTCTACTCATAATTCACGATTTCTGTCTTTTTTTGGTGAGCCTACGACAATTTGTTCGTTTATTATGCCTTTTTTTTAAAAAAAATAGTGTCCCAAGTTTATAGGGGCAGTGAAGAAAACACGATTTTCCATACAAAATTTTTTATTATTGGTAAAATCCATTGATTCGCAACAAAAAATCAGTAATTAAACACGTAACCATCGTTTTAAATAACACTTTCATACGTTTTTGCATCGAATTGTTGAGATTTGTCAAGCTGCTTATACTGATGTTTTTCCTAGCTTTTGTGACGCCCTCCTCCAGCTCTGTGACTGATGAATATTGACGAGCGTTGTCATAAACGTCGAGGACCATCATGCCCCAAACATTTTCTATTGGATTTAGATCCGGAGAAATGGCAGGCCACTGAAGTTCAGGAATCACTTTTGACAACCATTCCTTGGTAGATTTACTGGAGTGAATTGACGCGTTGTCCTGTTGAAAGCTCAGTTTTGCAGAGCGGTAACGGTAGAAACAGGGCTTCAGATGCTTTTCTAGCACTGCCTGATAGTCTTCGCTGTTCATTCGATGCGAAATGATTTCTATGCCAACTTTTCCGAATCCACTGTAGGCCGCCCACACCATAACGGACCCACCACCAAAGTTCCGCCTGGAGAAAAAACGTGGCTCTTTGCGCAGATCTCGCCAATAGTCTCGAACACCATCTGGGCCATCTAAGTTAAACTTTTTTTCGTCAGACCAAACAATCTGAAACACATAAACAACCAAATTTTTAATCTTACTCCACCTGCAGATGATTGAATGTATAAACTCCAAAATAAGCAAGTTATGTACCTTAGACCATTCATGGGTCCAATGCAACCTCTTCGGCAAATTTGTAGCGAATCACCATGTGATGAGCTTTTAATTTCGGGGCTTTCTGCATTTTCTCTCGCACCAAATTTGGAGATTCTTTCAAAGCTCTATGAACTGTGCTTTTTGAGATGTGAGGCATGTATTAATTTCTGATACGCCTACAGCCTTTGGTTGATTTAGAGGCAGCAGCAATGATTCTACGTTTATCTCGTTCCGAAAGTTTTGACAGTGGACCACGTTTTTTCTTTTCGGTTTCATTGATTTTCTTTTTTAAATAACTATCAACGGCATTACTCAAACGGTTGATTAGCCTAGCTTTTTCTCTATTACACTTGCCGCATGTCTTGAACGCATCAATAGATGCCTTTTCTTCTCTCGATAGCTGTTTTCCTCTACTCATTTTTACACGACACTCCACGTATAAATCTTTGCTGGCGATTAGCACGCAACTGCCTGTATTTATACCTGAGCCGATTGTTTCAGAAAATTTCAGATTATGCTGGTCGTCTAGAACAGCCTGGAATTTTCTATTATCCTAAACCAGCCAATTCGAAACTTCTACCAACATCAGTTGCCGCAAACCACGAGTTTATCTATGATTAGGGCTCAAACCGTGAGCATCAAACGAAAAAGAAAGAAAATGCACGTATACAGCAACCGGACGACCGAAAAGAAACCCAGTTTTTACAGTGCCTCAAAATTTCACGGTGCAAAGGAGTATTTTCTTTATACTTGTGTAAAATTTGTTGGTAAAGTGTTCGATTTCAACAGGAACTACAGCAAAGACACAATCATTTGTAGTTCACGATAGAATTTCACCAGCATAAATAATTTTCGATAGAAAAACGTGTTTTTTTCACTGCCCCTAAAAACTTGGGACGCTATTTTTTTTCAAGATGGCATAATAAACGAACAAGTTGTCGTAGGCTCACCAAAAAAAGACAGTAATCGTGAATTAGAAGTAGAAATAGCTAGCGCAAATTAAGATTTGTTTGGTTTGAAAACATTAAAAATTTGACTAAAAAACTGGGTGCCCCTGTAAATTTGGGACACACTGTATCATAAAGATGGGGACTAGTGTAGCATCACTAGCGCATTACGGTCAAACCTTCTCGTAGCTCTAAGTATAAACAACTTACAATAATTTCATTTTTGCCAACATGTAAAAATAAAAGTATGTCATAACACACAATTGCAAGTATGCTGGCAACACAATCACACAAAGTAAAAATAACAGTTACAGTTTTTCACTAGACAGATTATCGTGCGGTTGTAATTATCTTGCTATAGTCGAATTCTTATTGTTAGTTTTTTAGATTAATGTGAAATAAAGTAGGAAAAATATTTCCAAGTGTTTCATTTACAAAATAACAATTTCGTATAGCCGTCGCGATACAGAAAAGTTAAAAGCGTATTATCCCATGTTTCAAAAATACGCAAGCTGTTGACTCCATCTGCAATATCAGCTGCGGTTGTTGTACTCCTCGTACATGAACCCTCAATAAATAAATTTTAGCATATTTGCAAACACAACAAAGAACCCCCACGTCAAATTTTCCCACCTAATTGCACTGTAACGTCCTTGAGACAAAATCAATCCCTTTTATATTATCAGACTTTTTCCAATAATTTACTAAGGTATCCTTTTCATCGCCTCACTGATATTGTTCGTGTTTTTCTTAGTCACCGTGAAAACCTTGGCAAAAACCCATAAATAGCTTAACGTCATCAACTATTGATTCAAGGCGAGTAAATGTTATTTCGTCGCACTCTGGCAGGCCAACGATAATTCCCCAACAGTTTTTCATCAATAACAAATGAATATCCTTAAAGTATTTCCAACATATTTTGCTGACTTTCAGGAAAATTGTTTTCGTGGAAACGTTCATGGCCGTAAACAAAACAGCCTAGGCTCATTGCTGTGTTTTTGCACCACACACATAAGAGAGGGGTTCGGCAAAGCTTGTCTTTGGCACCTCAGTAAATAGTAATTAAAGAAAATTAATTTGCTATCGATGGACAGTGACGAATTAGACTAGCAAACGAAAGCGATTGTTTTTCGGTCGCCCAACGTCAAACCGAGCTAGGAATCTCGTGCTGATCCCTTGGCCTAGTCGACTCCAATCCAGCTAACAGTTTGCCTAAGCCATCTTTACCATACTGGCAGTCGACTCTAGCTGAGGACGACGCCTAATTACACTCAATTTTCAGAATGCTGCCTGACAGTATGGATGGCTCCGGCGACGGTGACAAATGACACTCGGAATGAATTTGTCAGGAGACGGAATGGTATTGAGTTCGGCGTATTTCGATTGGTTTCTGACGAAAACGAGTGGACAGCTTTTGGTTCGAACGGAAATCAATCTCGAAGTGCCGGGGCTGTTTCAAAATAGATTTTTCCTTGAATTTTCCATTGAAAACGTACACGGGCGTTTCAGATCCTATTTTGTGGTTGTGAGTTATCTTTCGAGGAACTATTTTCAAATTTAAAGCTGCTTTGCTTGGCCTCACCAAAATTATATGAGAATCAAAGGGATACTTTTTGATAATTTTACGTCATTGAGAATGATTTAAATTCTTTATGCAGAAATTTGTCCATACCATTAGTTCTCCTAAGAGTCTCCCGTCACCCGTAGAACAAATGAAAATTTAATTGATATTTTGGATGTCCTCAGGCGATTGGTAAACTGCATTTCTTGTATTTAATAAACCACTCATTTCATAGGACGCATGCATTACCCACACAAGGACACAATACTGAAGATGTGAGCACGAATGCAGCCCCAACAAAGTCCGTTTCGCTGGAAAATCGATTCGTTTCAGCTGAACACAGGACAGCAAAGCGGAGCAGAAAATCGTATGTCCAACTGAATGGTCAATTCGAATTAAACTACTCAACCATCATTGGATATTCTTGTCAATGGCGATTTGATATTTCGGATGAAACACCCTGCAGCCAATGCACATTGCAATATCAAAGTGAAATATTCTACTCGGATAACTGATTAGTTTTTGATTTGAATCGATTTTGATGGATGTGAATAGAACTTAGGGGATGAATGTCGACTATATGCGCACTGATAAGTTCATTCACGTTCTCATTTGTTTGAAATGTAGCCGGAG
The DNA here is from genome assembly GCA_963969285.1 of Odontomyia ornata. Taxonomy (NCBI): domain Eukaryota; kingdom Metazoa; phylum Arthropoda; class Insecta; order Diptera; family Stratiomyidae; genus Odontomyia; species Odontomyia ornata. The sequence continues at coordinate 46,414,109 of OZ017739.1, forward strand.
GACGATGCGGCCATTTCATTTCCCAATGCCAATGTCGTAGCCAAAGTTAAATATGTATATCCATTTGCATGCTAAGTTAACATAGCTTCGCCTAATTATGTCACATATATGATGTTCAATGCTATTCAGCTAACATATGAGCTAATTAGATGTTAATCATTTTTCCCGGATTCTGTGATACAATGGATGCCGTTTAGTATTTTGTGGGTGATTGCGTTATCGGAATGTAAATAAGTCTTCTCGTAGGATTTATCTTGTTCTAGTAAGTCCGAGGCAGACTTCTAACTGTCATTTAGTAGAAAATTTATTAGCTTGGCTGGCTTCCGTAGGCTTTATAAATCCCGGGCGAAATTCGATCCACTATCAAAGCCCCAAACGTAACGAAACGCCAGGCACTGATGTGATTCCATTAGAGTTTATCAAATATGATGGCAATGGCGTTCAAAAAGCCACCCGTAAAGTAACTTAGCCTAAACTAACGTAAGGTTAAAAGGCTTTAAGAACCAACTCATTCTCCCTCGCAAATACATATTGTTACATGTACGAATAATTCTGCGAGCTACTGTCGCAATTGTTTCCACATCCATAAAGAACATCAACAAACGAATGTACTCGAAAACCCGCCAAGCATGATCAACATCACTGCCCATTCATTAAGCTGCTCGAATATTCCAGCTAGTTCACCAATGTACGAGAAATGGATTGAATGACTAGAGACCCTATATAAAGGCGAGCTAAATGAATGGGGGGATGCATTACAACCGCGATAGTAAACTGCGATAGTGTGAAGTGCAAATTAAAAAGCGATATTGATTGATTCATTGATAGTGGAATGATTTTCGTGATACAGTTGTTATACAAATTGATAGACTAGTGAACAGAAAAGTTGTAAAATAGTGAAATTGATGATTGTGCATTTTTTAATAAATAAACTCTTTTAACTTGATTTAAAAGACAGTGCGTTTTCACTTTCCCGGCACATAAAAATTATTGGCCGCGAACCATAACACGCGACAATGGTGTCTAACTGCGAAGCTAGATGAACAATCAGCGAAGCTAGGTGAACAATCAGCGAAGCTAGACCATCAAGCGCTCGAAATCAAGGCAGACATCACACAGAAGCTGGAGAAACAGTCAACCGAAATAAAAGCGGAGCTCAGTAGTCTCAACAACCAAATTCAATGCGCCGAGGAAAAGGTATACCAGGTCGAGGAGAGAATCAACCTTGAGATCAGCCAGGTCGAGGAGAGAATGAGCCAGGAGAGGGAAACAGTGAAAAAGGACTTGGAAGCAGCGAAGGCAGTAATAACCACCTCACCAGCCCCGCTTATAACTGCAGCGCAAAGCACATCCAGAAATGTGAAAGCACCAATATTCGACGGGCAAACGGTCTGCAGTATTTACAAAACCCAGTTTGAAGCCGCCGCTAGGGCAAATCACTGGAATGAGCAGGAACGAGCAACTGCATTAATTCTTGCCCTAAGAGGCCCAGCTGCCGAGGTTTTACAGACGATCCCCGTTGAGTTGCACTCAAACCCGGCTGCTATAATGAATGCGCTCGACATGCGTTATGGAGACGATCATCTGAAGCAGATTTATCGGTCACAGTTACGGCATCGGATGCAGAAGTCTGGCGAAACTTTACAGCAGCTAGCCCAAGACATTGAGCAACTGGCACTTTTGGCTTACCCAGCTTATGACCCAGGACATCGAGGCGATGAAGCAACAGAAGCATTCATCAGTGCATTAAAGGACCAGGAATTGCAACAAACCGTGCGTTTAGCTCAAAAGCAAACGGTTAAGGACGCATTGGCTTATAGTCTGAGCTTTGAGGCAGCGAAAAATGTGACTCGTACCACTCCCCGGGTTCGCAGGGTAATGACAGGCGAGTGCAGGTGTGAGGGCATGGAAATTAAATGCGGACCGCATGCAAATTGTGCGCCTAGATGCTGGAATTCCGGTGAGAAGGGGCACTTGCAAGGAGATTGCAAGAAGCGAAGAAAATCGAGCTATTGTCCAGGGTGGAGGAGATCCAGACCGAGTCAGGAGCCTAGAATGGAAGCCCTTCAAACTGACGGGGTCAACTTCGTGGGGCAAAGGTTGGCTAGGAGGAGTGACGTCCCCAGTACTACCATCACCGTGTCAAAACTACATTCTGGAGAAGCGGACTTATGCCTTCCCGGTCAAGTTGACGGAGAACATTGCACCATAACAATCGACACTGGTGCAACCCGATCGATTATCCGATCAGACCTAGTGAGACAACAACAACTTCACAAGGGCAGAATTTTCTCACTACGGACAGCTACGGGAGAAACTGCACCTGTTCATGGAGAGGTCAACCTCCAGATACAGTTGGGAGAACTTGTGTTCCGACATAATTTTCTGGTCGCAAACATTATGGATGACAGCATTCTTGGAATGGATTTTCTGCGATCCAATGGAATCACGTTGGATTTGGGCAAACGGGTATTGAAATGGCAGAATGTCGAAGTACTGATGGAGGATCCCAGCGTCCAAATTCCCAAGATGAATGCGGTAGTATATACCGACACTGATATACCGAATTCTTCCGAAAGCATTGTATCGGCCAAGCTTGATGGTGATTCTGGAGACCCCTGATCTTATCTGGCAGAGCCAACGAAGACGTCCGCATTGCGCATTTTGACTGTAGGACGAAGCCTTGTAAGATTTATAAAGAACGGATACGTGCCGGTTAGAGTCCTTAACACCGCAGACTCAACCACGAGCATCAAAGCGGGAGAAGTCATCGGCAGCTGCCAGCCTGTTTCCACCATCACCTCTTTGAAAGCTAATCACGACCATCATTGAAAGAGGGGGCAAGACGCAGAAAATGCCCTGGAATCCACGGCTGATATATTGAAGCTGGTCAAATTGCCAGTGCAGCTATTCAAGCGAGCCTCTGATCTGGTCACCAAGTACAGTGACATCTTCTCAACAAGCCCGGATGACCAAGGCCGCGTGAGTCTGGTAACTCACGTCATAGATACACAGGGAGCCAAGCCAATTCGACAAGCACCGAGACGTCTTCCTATAGCCAAACAAGGAGAAGTGAGCGCACTGATCTCAAATATGGAAAAACAAGGTGTTATCGAGCCTTCTGTCAACCTATGCGCTGCGCCAGTAGCTCTAGTAAAGAAAAAGGATGGTAGCACTCGTTTCTGTGTTGGCTATAGGCAGCTTAACAACGTCACTAAGAAAGATAGTTACCCGCTTCCACGCATCGATGACATCATGGACACTTTGGCCGACGCAAAATGGTTTTCTACACTCGATCTCAAGAGTGGCTACTGGCAGGTAGAAATCAACAAGAAGGACCGAGAGAAGACCGCATTTTCAGTTGGGACCGGTTGTGGCGATTTGTTGTGATGCCGTTTGGGCTTTGCAATGCTCCAGCCACTTTCGAATGCCTGATGGAATACGTGCTATGTGGCTTAACCAGGAAAACGTGCTTGGTGTACCAAGATGACATCATTGTTGTCGGGAGAACGTTCGAAGAGCATGTGCAGAACTTAGAAGAGGTTTTCTCCCGATCGCGACTGGCGAATTCGAAACTTAGCCCCAACAAGTGTACCCTTTTCGCAGCTGAAGTAAAATACCTGGGACACGTTGTATCAGCAGAAGGGGTCAAAACAGACCCTGAGAAAATTGAAGCCGGGAAGAGCTGGCCAACACCAAACAACAAGCGCCAACTACGAAGTTTTCTGGGTCTGGCAACCTACTATCGAAGATTCGTCAAAGACTTTGCCAAAATAGCTATATGTCTCCATCAGCTCACCGAGAGAAATCGTCCGCATGTCTGGAATGAACAATGTCAGGTAGCCTTTGATACCTTTAAGGAGAAACTGTGTGAATCATCCATGCTGGCATATCCGAAACCCGGAAGAATGTTTGTAGTTGACACCGATGTGAGCAACGGCGGTATTGGAGGTGTACTCTCCCAGCAGATCGATGGCGAAGAAAGAGTCCTCTTGTTTTACAGTCGACTTCTCTCAAAAAGTGAGAGGAACTACTCTGTGACCAGGAAGGAGCTATTGGCTATAATAGAGGCCACCAAACAGTTCCACAAGTACCTATATGGCCAGAAACTTGTTCTTCGAACAGACCATGCATCGCTGAGATGACTGCTTAACTTCAAAAACCCCGAGGGACAAGTTGCGAGATGGATCGAAAGATTTCAGTCATACGACTACGAAATTGTTAATCGGAAGGGCAGATTTCATGGAAATGCTGACGCCCTATCTCGTCGTCCATGTCCAGCTAACTGCAAACATCGCCGACGGAATGAGGAAAAGGGACCGCCCGTTGATCTGCGATTGATAACGGCCGAATTCGATGAAGGTTTGGTCATCGGAGGAGATTCAAAGTGCTCATTTAGCCGATGTAGACATAGGACCATTGCTGGTATGAAAGGAGACAACTGGGTGACTTGAGTGGAAAGACGTTTCAATGCATGGCGCCACCCTGAAAAGCTTTTGGGCACAATGGAACTCCCTTCAGGTGGAGGGTGGTGTACTCAAGCGGAAATGGGAAACGGCGTATGACAGCTCCTATAGGATGCAAACTATACTTCCTAAAAGCCGAATCCACGATGTGGTTAGGGAGATGCCCGAAGGATCCTTGGGGGCCACCTTGGTGTTAACAAGACCTTAGTGAAATTGCGGGAAAGGTTCTACAAGTTCCACGCTCGAGAAGACGTAGAGGACTGGTGCCGTCGATGCACGATTTGCGCTTCCGTCAAAGGTCCAAAGCGACGACTGAGAGGACAAATGTAAACCTATAACGTGGGCGTACCAATTGAAAGGATTGCTGTTGACATCGCAGAACCCTTTCCTGAATCCGAATGGGAAAATCGATAGACGCTGGTTGCGGCTGACTGTTTCAGCAAGTGGCCCGGGGTATACCCCATTCCCAACCAGGAAGCAACTACTTAGCCAAACAGCTAGTATTAAATTGGGTCAGAAGGTACGGCGTACCTTGCAAACTACATTCGGATCAAGGCCGAAACTTTGAGTCACTAGTTTTTGGCGAAATGTGCGAACTGCTGGGAATGCGGAAAACGAGGAAAACGCCGCTGGGACCGACACGTCCCACTATTTTTGATGGCGTACAGAGCTGCCGAACATGCATCGACGGGCCAAGCCCCAGCCAAAGTCACTTTTGGAAAGACTATTCGTCTGCCAGCTGATATAAAGTTCGGAACAACCCCTGAGAAACCCCAAACGATCTCGGAGTACGCAAGTGAGCTAAGACAATGGTTGAACCAGATACATCGGTCAGTGCGAAAACACCTCGAATCGGCTACTGACCGCATGAAAACCAGGTATGATCTAAAGGCTTCCAGCAAGATGACTTCGTGTGGGTGTGTAACCCACAACGGCGAAAGGGTAGGTCTCCAAAGTTGCAGCATAATTGAGAGGGACCATACCGAGTCACAAAGCGAATCAACGACGTCGTGTACCGCATAGAGGAATACCGCAAGCCAAGAGCCAAACTGAAAATCGTGCACCTGGACCGTCTTGCCCCATATTACATCCAGGGAGAATTGACTACCACTGGCGACACATCTTTTCGGGGCGAAAAGAACTGAGGTGGGGGCAGTGTTACATGTACGAATAATTCTTGCGAGCTACTGTCGCAATTGCTTTCACAAACATTAAGAACATCAATAAACGAATGTACTCGAAAACCCGCCAAGCATGATCAACATCACTGCCCATTCATTAAGTTGCTCGAATATTCCAGCTTGTTCACCAATGTACGAGAAATGGATTGAATGACTAGAGACCCTATATAAAGGCGAGCTGAATGAATGGGGGGATGCATTACAACCGCGATAGTAAACTGCGATAGTGTGGAGTGCGAATTAAAAAGCGATATTGATTGATTCATTGATAGTGGAGTGATTTTCGTGATACAGTTGTTATACAAATTGATAGACTAGTGAACAGAAAAGTTGTAAAATAGTGAAATTGATGATTGTGCATTTTTTAATAAATAAACTCTTTTAACTTGATTTAAAAGACAATGCGTTTTCACTTCCCCGGCACATAAAAACTATTGGCCGCGAACCATAACACGCGACAATGTTAAAAATTTTGGAAATGTCGACGAAAATTCAATGTTTTGTATGGTTTCAGGAAGGATTTTAGATTTGAAATCGAGATAGTCCACGGAGAAAATATTGGCATTCCTTTTGAAATTAAAATTGTTTCAGTTCCAATGGTCGTTCAATTTTATTTACTGCAAAGAGCTCTACTGTCAGTAGTCGAAAGTAATAAATGATGCTGAACATACTCATATATGTGAAGGATGGCTGAAATCGTAGATGGCTAATTGAAACACAATATATTCTATTATGTACTTATGTTTATTAACAGCTTATGCAAGACAAGAGATAATATAACCACTCATGTCAACGGCTCGTTACCCAGTCCTTGAGTTGTTCGACACTCTTCGGCGAAGTCAGTGTTGCCAGATTGGCTGAAATTAATAGCTCGGCCACTTCTGCCTCATTATCGCCTCGATGATCGTTATCGTTCTCGACATTAATACAGTCAATTTCTGTGTAGAGGTGACACCATGGCTTGAGTCGGTCGGCAGTATATACTCCGCTGTATTTTCGTCCTTGGCTTCGCACATCGGGCAGATCTTCCACTACGTACCTATCGTGGTGAAAAATCTTCGTGATTTCAAACGGTCCTTTATACTTCGGCTCGAGTTTCAGTGAATCGCCATTAGCGGTAGGAACGACGAGGTCTCCTTCTCGGCACTGATGCGGTTGCTTGTGTTTTTCGTCGAAATGTTGTTTCCAACGCGTTTTCGCGTGAATGATACGGTCGGCTGCGATTTATCGAATTTCAGATATTGAAGTAGTCTCATCGTCGACATTCAGAGCTAAAACCACTCGATTGGCTGTTACATCACGTAGTTGAAAGTCGAACAACCACTGATTAGGCGTAAACCTCGTGGTGGAATGTGGTTGGGAATTCAGAGTCCACTGAATCATCAGGAGATATTGGTCTCAATGCTTATGGTCTATCGACGAGCTGCGTAATTTTGTGAGTACAGTGTCATTAATACGCTCCACCTGGCCATTAGCACGTGGAGTGCGTACGGGTACTTGGACATGCTGAATGTCATAAATACTGCAAAATTCGGAAAACTCTTTCGATGTGTAAGCGGATCCTCTATCGAATATAAGCGCGTCGGCAACCCAAAGAAAGTTGTTACGTCTCGAAGCATTGCGATTACATTTTTGGCGTTCGTATCTCGAACAGCTAGGAGTATCATGTGTTTGGTAAACAGATCAACCAGTACTATTATATGAACGTTTCCACTTTTGCCTCTGGGGAAAGAATACAATGATTCTTCTATGAACATTCGCCCCTCTCACTTACCGGCTTGTATTTTATTGAGATAACATTCAATGCAAGCGCTGATGTAAGACTTAGCGTAGCGATGTATTCGGGGTAACCAGAAAAGTTTCTGGATCTGTTAGATTATACCCTCGCATCGCAGATGTTCCGATTAACCGTGACAACTTCATAGACTCTTCCATCATAAAGTGCCATTTGGGCTGTCCTCACAATGTCGTGTCGTCCTTCCTTTATTACGCAGTCTAACATTGTCTCGGCAATTGAGTTCAGCTCTACAGGTTCGCCGGTCATTTTTCGGCTTAAAGTATCTACGTGAGACATACAATTGCTGGCTCGGTGTCTGGCTTCAACGTCAAACCCCTGAAGTTGAAGCCACCAGCGTGCAATACGTTTGTTCAACGGAGTGTAGCAACCGCGGAAGTCACCACAGTTGCAGACATTAAGTTTCAGCAGAGGGATGTCTAACCCAGGGTGGCATTCTAAGTCGTGTTGCGGGTTTTTCGGGACACCCCCTGCTCGTGCTGAGCCACCATACACATAAAAACTAACACAAAAGAAAAAGGATGGGAGAGGAGGAGGTCATTTCAAGAAATGAAAAAGTATTACTTTAGCACTTCATGCCTTATTTTTTTTCCAATTTGATGATAACTCAACAATTTATCAAATAGAAATAAAATACCAAAAAAAAAAATCAATTCAATAAGCCCGTTTTTTTCTTTTAATAAATTTTAATCTGATTGATTAATGAATGAAAATTTAATTCCAATTAAATACCACTTCATGAATTTACACAAAGAATAAAAATTAATGAAGGCATTCACGTCGTCATACAATGAGAAAAAAATAAGAAATATAGAACAAAAAATAAGAATTCAAAATTACTCATACTTTTTTTTTACGGCTACGGAGTGCTCTACAACAGAAAGGGGAACTACTTTCCTTTTTTTTATCACTATTGTTTATCGTTAATGGGCTCTTGATCACGAGTTGTCTTAGTTATTACACTTTCAGAAAATTCCCGAGTAGATGTCACTCCAAGAAGGGGTGAAACCAGATTTATTCACATAAATTAATTACAGTCAAAAAAGTCAAGAGAAGAATCTCTTCGATAACGTATTCACACACTTTCTGACCACGTCTTGGTAATCTTTTACGGATTCACCCATTATTTACAAAACCCGCTCGAATCGCAAACCTTATGCTCCACAAAATCACCTCTGACACATTTGTTCACCTTTACGTCCGCTACTCACTTTTGGTCATTGATCCATTTTCAGTCACTTTTCCGCTCTGCCACCACCAGAATCAAGCACAGTTTCCTTTGTTTTTCGCAGAGCCACTCGTGAATCTTTCTCTTAGTTGAATTTAATACTGTCTTTTCTGGTTCTTTTTCCACTTCAACCAAATCGTTATCTTCACCACCACTGACACATAAACTTTTTTTTTTGTTAATTCCCAAAATCACTTTGACTTAAAAACGCAAAAACTCCCTTTTCTCTTCAAGACCACATACCGCACCATCAATTCCTAAAATCGCCTCAACAAAAACGCGAAAACTCCCTCTTCTTTTCAAGACCAAATAACGAATGCCCTCAAATCCAAAAAACCAAAACCCGCAACCTTTCATTCCCAATTACCACTGCCACATCCGAGCAACGTAATTGAAGTTCAATACTCTTCGATTCCGTTACCCACACATCTTTTCCATATCGACAAACGCAACAATTTCCATTTTGCATATATGGTGGGTGTCATAACCATGTGTTTGGTTATACTCGTATGTATACAGTAACAATTGCTTTTGCCGATATGCCAAGAAGAGTATTTTCCTGCGCTCGGGAGAACTTGAACCCAGATTTCCAGTGGACCTCCGGTCGAGAATCCACGACGCTGCCCATGGAGCCACCTTCTGTTGATTTTCCGTTCATCGAATTAGCAACTTCAACTATGCACCTTTCTTAAGGGGCATGGAAAAGGAATTTGTTAGTAGGGAAGCGTGGATAAATTTGGTTAGTATAACAAATTAAATTTTGTAAGTGAGAGCTAATGCATAAAATTAGTTATGAATGAAGGAATTAGTTTTTATTAGGGAAAAGGTATCGAATGAAATTTTGTTTATGGGAAGTAATGAATGGAGTATTGTTAGTGGGAAAGTTGACATTATTCTAATATTTTTTTTTTTTTTGTAATTAAAGATAGGGTCAGAGGGTAGGATTGAGATGATGGGGAAATAAGAATTGTAAGGGAACTGCTAAATGTTAATAAAAATAAATAAATATACCGAGGTAAAGGTATAAGTGCCCAAAAGAAGGTTGAGATGTTACGGCGGCAATTTAAAGTCGCGAATAGGAGAATTCCGGTACGCCGGAATTCGTAACAGGAGTCAACAGCTTGATTGTTCACACGGCTTGGCAATTTGTCACTACTTGAAAATGTTTACCCAGTAAGTAAAATTTTAACCGTTCAAGTGCCTCGACAATTGCCAACACTTCTAATTCATTAATAGTCTATCGTTGTCCTGCTTCGTTACATTGGTGGCTGTAGTAAAAGGCAGATTTCCGCCTCACCTGGTCTGGTGATTGAAATAGCACGGTGGTAAGTCCAATAGTGCTGGCATCGGTGTGGACTTCGTGAAATTCCAATGGATCGTATAGTGTTAAATCGGGTCAGCACTAAGCAGAGTCTTTAATTTTTGCTTCTTCACAAGCCCGATCAAAGACAAATGCGTAGATACGCTGGCGCGGATGATATTGTGTGTCACTCGTTCGTCGATTGTTGAATCTATGGCAGCTCGTTTGGCAAATGGAATCAGGTACGGACGGTTTTGGATCGGCTTCTCAGACGTTAGCTGAATAGTCATTACCGATGGCTTACTTCATCCCATCTCGGATGTTTTGTCGGCAAAACACGATCGAAATTTGAACAACAGCTGTCCAAATCCGAATGACTTGGACTCTATGAGCTCGGACTTTACAGTGATGGATCGACCAGTACTTCGATATATTTATTGTTCAAAAGCACCTACTTAACGACATGATTGGATTGATTCGAACTCGGCACAGCATCTCCTTTGTTGATTTGTCCACCACGGTGCGTAGAAAAATTATCAACGGAATGTCCAACTTTCTGATACTTCGAGCAATGGGTGTGATGCTGCGGATTTGGGCAATTCATTGATATGTGTCCCGGTTTGAAACAATTATAACACAATCTTCAACCGTTTTTTGGGGTGCGGACGGAATTTTTGGCAGAGGAGGTTAAATTCAAGCGGTTTATTAACGTTCGCGAGAAATCGTGAAATGGACATATATAGTTCGTTTGTGTCCTGGATATTCAAGGAGGTTATCGGTTTTTGTAGTGTCTGATAATTCAGTCTGCGGTGAATACACCATAAGATGGATCGTGTCGACAATCCCTCGTTCACCCTCGGCACACATTTGGAAGTGATTGTGCAATACGGGTTCACCGATTTTCTCATGTCAGTGACTATACGTAAATGAACGTCTGACTCGTCGTCATTATTCTGAAATGTTCACAAGAATTCAATTGTAAGCTGTTTAAAGCCTACAAACACGTCACTGCTTGAGTCCAGCCGGAGTTTTACGGGGCCTTTCAACTTAGCCTGAATCCCAAAAATCCCAACGGCCCCACCCAATCGTACGCGCACATTAACTTTCGAACCCGATGTACGAAAGCATTTGCGGATAAGGAGCTGGTTTTTTGTGGGCCAAAGTCCAGAAGGAAGACGGTAGTCAGTTCGCTCGCCAACAGACGAATTCGATGCGGCACCTGCAATTTCGGGGAGTGGAGTTGACGTTTGAGCCAGTCGTTGATTTTCACTCAAAATACGGGCGTCGGTACTAAGTTCAACAATCGCTATCAGATTCCCGATTGGCTGCTGCGTTTCCAAAATTTGGGGGTCATCTAATTCGTCAACTTCGATTTTAGCACCCCCCACGGCCTCGGTGAGCCGCAATACATTGAGTCAACGTGGCCTTAGTTGATCCTTTATCGATCACACTGAGAGCAAATTGATTTTCACCAGAGTCATGATCGGTGGAAAACGTTACGTCAAAAAACAAAGTAATCAAAGGTCAATGTGGAGTGCATATCGATAAAATCCCAAACGCTGGTGTGGCAGAATTCGCAGACAGCTAACGAATACACGATGTTTATAATTAACAGTTGAACATGGACGAACGCAGCAACAAGATGCGAAGCACGGCCGTGATGATTCACGCAACCATCAACCGCGGTGTCGTGTTAGTGCTACACACACTGATATTTTCGACAGTGACACAATTCGGTAAATGGATACGATGGTTGCACACTGGTATGAACAACGACATCAACTTAATGAAAATAGCAACGTGTGCAGCTTAAAACGATGACTGCACAAAACGATGATTGTTATCGACTACAAACAGGTTTCGCTGATGCGAAAAGAACTACGATGAAATAATGGTGTGCCCAGCTTGTATGCATGACTGCACAGAACGATGTGCACACAAGTAATCAATGAATAAAAAAAAGTACACACATGTTGGAACCTGTTGAGCGGATCGATGTCGGCCCGCAAACGTAATCGATGGCTGCATGTGCAGACAGCAAGGACGACTGTACACAATCCAAATTTCCAACCGTAACACAATGATGATGACAGAGAGCTACATGGAGACTAATGGCGAATCTGATACAACTATGAGCTGGAGGTCTCAACGATAGTAAGACTGCAGAAGTCCCAATGGGCTGGCTATGTGAGTCGTATGGGTGAACAATGGATACCCAAGAAGATATTGGTTGGGAGAACTGAAGGGTGGAGACCAGTGGGGAGACCGAGGAAACGCTTGTCGATTCGGTGGAAGATAATGTCTCACAATTTGTTGGTCATTAATACATTTCCTGTGTTCTTGAAGCGTGGGATCATATTTAAAAAGCGATTTGAATAAGCCTATGAAGTTGCTGGAATTTTGCCTACAGTCTATTTCAAGAGATTCTCTATGCCCTCTCAAGGCCAGATTATGTGAGGCTAAGAAGTTAATCATGTCAATTAACCGTTCAAATAAATTGTACCAATGTTTTTGAGATTCATGAATTAGCCTTACGTTTTCTTTATCTCTTGTTTTCCCATACTTAATTCGCTTCTCAAATGTTAGCCAGTGAAACATATATAATATATGTGCTCTCTAGTATTCTCGTGTCATGTAAAATATTTGTTAAGTGTTTCTAGTTACAGCATCCTCCCTGAACCATCTGAGTGTGAGAATTGCTAAAAAGTCTACATGGAAAACAGTAAACTTTATTTTGATAACTAGAATAAACCAGCAGGCGACGATGTTGAGTTTCACCATTACTGAGTCGTCTTAAAAAATAAAATTGAGAAATGTGCCTACAATCATCATCTTTGGGACAACCATCATCGCTGTTATATAATGGCTATATTGGACCAATTTGAACAACATCATGACGCTGAGAATTGGTTAGGGGAAACAACCACAACCCTTGATCAGAACTTATAAACGTTTCTTCGATAATGTCGCTTTCATCACCGTTAACTGATCAAAAGCTTATTTGTTGTTTAGAAATTGCGATGGGCTGGGCACATGAATCGCAAGGATGAAAAATGGATACCCAAAAAGGTATTCGTTAGAAGAACTGAGGGCCGGAGACCAGTGGGGAAATCGACGCTGGTCTGACTCGGTCGAGGAATACAGTTCATTCCTGCTCGGATCTCGAAATAGGAGGACGTGGTCAATGGGCTGAGACAGTTGGAGGCACTATTTGCAGGAAGCTAAGGCCCAAGAGGGACTGTAGTGCTACGAACAAGAAGAAGAAATTCTTGTACTAATCATTAATAAGTACTATATGGATTTGAATGCATTATTTGCATAGTTGATGAAAGAGATTCTGGTAAAATGTAGCCAAGAAATTGAGTTTGAATGACAGGATTTGCCTCTTAAAGAACTAAAATTTAAAAAAAACGCTTTTGGTAAATAAGAAAACTGACTTGAAAGGGTCTTAAAAAGAGTTAAATAAATTTCATGGACGCAGTGCCAAATCCATTTCCCCGTTTCGGTCTTATGAAGTTAAATGCACAATGAACACCGTGAACAATATAGGAAAAAAGTAATAGCACCGCTTCCATAAATTTATTTTACACTTTTTATGGTGCTTTGAAATCAGTTTTTTTTTTTTTTTTTTTTTTCAAAAAGTGTTGCGAATTCCGGCGTACCAACTTCCTCCCATTCGCAACTTCAAATTGCTGCCTTAATATTTCCACCTTCCTTTGGGCATTCCTACCTTTTCCTCCATACATTTATTTATTTTTTTTTACATGTTTCCATTTTCCCTTTAATTTTTACTTCCCCATCATCACAATACTACCCTTTTTCCTTATTAACAACTACAAAAAAATAATACCTACTAATAATTTCAATTTTCCCACTAACAACACTCCCTACATTAATTCCCACTAACAAAATTTCATTCTATTCATTCTTCCTAACAAAACCTAATTCCTTCCTTCATACTAACAAATTCTATTCTCTAGTTCCCATTAACAAATTTTATTTTCTTACTAACGAAAATTAATTCACGTTTCCCTACTAACAAAATTCAATCTCATGCCCAGATAATCGTTGAAGTTGCTTATCTGATGAATGGGAGATCGATAAGGCATAGCTCCATTGGATACGTCGCGAGTTTCGACCGGGCGACTGTTGGAACCCTGAGTTCAAGTTCCCCCGGGCGCACGGAAGCACTCTTTTTGGGGTATCGGCAAAATCAAAAGTTTTCGTAATGTACTCGTATGTATGACACTTTACATTCAATCAAGCGATTCTTGGGGATGTAAATTGCCATATATGCAAGTCAATGGAAACTTTTGTGATTGTCGATACGGACTAAAAGATGTGTGGGTAGCGGAATCGAAGTGTAATGAACTTCGATTACGTTACCCAGATGCGGCAGCGGTAATTTAAAAATGAAAGGGATTGCGGAATATGATTTGGGAGAAAGGTGAAATGGAAAAGAAAGTGGTTGGGATGGGGGCAGTCAGTTTTTGACTTGTGAGGGAGTGAAATTCTTTTGCGGGTTCGAGGAAAGTTTTTTTCTTTGTAGGTTTGGAGAGTGAAGGGTGGTTGAAGTCAGGTGTTTGTGATACGGATGAAGGAGTGATTGGTGAATACAAGAGGTGGAAGGAAAAACCCAAAACAACAAAGGAAGAAAGCGAGAATTGGATAGTGAAAGTTGTGCCAAGTGATAGAATTGATCACTTTCTGATCCTAAACTGAAGTTAGGAATTGTAATTTTCTTGTGGGCAATCCAAAATTTGTATGAAGGAAAGAACGGTTTTATGGTGCATTAAGTCTGAATTGCTTGTGGGGGTTGAGTTTCCCAACAATCGGAAATATTGACTAGCTGCTACGAATTATTAACTGAAGTGAAGATCAATTGGGACGGTATTGGCGGGAAGTCGCGAGCGAGTGGAAAATTATGTTGAAGTGGCCGCTTATCAGCATTTAATATATTTGAAAATAACGTCCATTAAATTTAAATTTTGCAGTGACCCCACCTCTTTATTTTTGCGTCCTTCGCCGAGCGCTCGGAGATCCACGGAAAAAGAAGAGGGTAAGTAATAGTTAATATTTGTTTTTCCTTGTTTCTTATTTTCTTATTTAAATCTTTTTTATTCATTACATCTTTTTCCCCAGCTTATTGGAATTGTTTATTTTTCTTTGGGATTAAAATCTTAAATAGTCTTTTTTGCATTTTAAAGAAAAAAACAATTATTGAGGGGTCTGTTTGTTTTTGTTTTTATTGATACATTTCTTTTGTTGATCTTGTAAATTTCCTTTTTTTTGAATTCAATAAAACGGCCATGTCTCGTTAAAACAGCCAATTTTCATTTCTCAATATGACCTTCCCTTTCCCGTCCTTTTCCCACTGTGTTAGTTTCTTGATGTAAGGTGGCTCAGCACGAGCAGGGGGTGTCCCGGAAGACCCACGACACGACTGAGCGCTAGCCGGCCTCAGTATGCCACCCCGGGCTACACACCCCTCTGCATAAATTTTAATGTCTGCAACTGCGGTGACTTCCGTGGTTGTTACACATGGCGCCCAAACACTATTTTAGCCTTGTTGGTTTTCTAATGGTTTCATTAAATTTTAATTATAATTTAAATTTTTCAATTTTTGATTTGTTGGGATGAGTACCTGGAGTGCCTGACTTGAATAGTGGTCTGTGCATTTCAGGGAAATAATTTTTTTTTTGTTTTCCTTTGCTTTTTTTAAGAATTTTAATAAATTGATAAACAGATATAGTTTCGGTTTTATTGGATAGTTAATGGTAGAATTTTGATCACGGGGTTCGCCGCAGTTGCAGTGGCGCCTACCGTGCTGAATTTATGTTTTATAGTTCACACCGGCTATGATAGTGGATAAGCTGTGGCAATGTAGATGTTGGTTGGGATCAACCGAATTTCGAGTCGTTGGTTATATCTCCCTGCACGGGATAGTTGGACTTAGATCCAACTCTTGGAATTAGCCAACGCTTTCGGTCCTTCCATCATTTATCTGGTGGTAGCTTTGGGATATGTGCGGCTCTTGTCCGAGCCATTATGAAGTCCGTAGTATTTCATAATGGTCTCGTAGTCAGCCCTTTGAGGTGACAATTGGAGCGGAGTCCGATTACGAATTCCATTGTTATACCAGGCACTGTTGTGGTTTGTCTGCTTCGTGTTTTGTCTAAATTTTAATCACTATCCTATTCAATTCCCTTTCTTTTCCCTTTCCATTAATGGGGAGAATCATTTTTGAGAAATGAAAAATGTCCATTGTATTCATTTTTGCCGATAATTATATCATTGATTTTTTTTCTATTTTAATTACACGCTGGTTATTGCTTTTGCTGACCTAATTGTATGAGATTTGCTGTACGCCGTTTTGCTACAATATCTTGCATTTGTTATTTTATTACGTTTAGCGATTCTTTTTAAAAAAAAAATCTAAATAAATAACTTTATATACACACTAGTCACCGGCCAATCACGTATCAAAATGCCGAACACAGTCCGACGCTCAGATGATTCTGGGCTGGCGCGTCTTACGCGAGGTCTAGATCGCTTGACTCTGTCACCACCACATCCTGCAGGACATATTACAAATTTAGGGGACAATTTCGTACCTCCTTCACCATTAGAATTGCACCCAGCTACTAGCGCGGCTCCTAGAACATCACCGCATAGTGTGGAAACCCCCAGGTTATCGAGTACCCATAGACCATCAGTCGAGCCTCAGAGGCAGCCTTCAAGATACTTGCCGGTGAATAAATGGACGGTGAGTTTTGACGGTACCTCACGAGGGTTAGACGCCGAGCGGTTTTTGTTTCGAGTGGAGACTCTCGCCCATCATTACGGGATATCCTCCGAAACTTTGGCCATGGATTTCCATCTTCTCCTCAAGGGACCCGCCGAGGATTGGTATTGGACTTACTACCAAAGCTGCTCCATAATGCTATGGTCCTCTTTGGTGGACGCGTTTAAAGAACGTTTCGCTGGCCACTACATGGACATAGATATTCGTCGCGAAATAGATGCCCGAAAACAAAAACCTGGAGAGTCTTTCCAGACCTTTTTCGACGATATTACGGCCAAAGCGGTACGTCTGAAAAATTGCCTCTCCGACTGTGACCTTCAGCGCATACTCAGTCTGAACATGAGCCAGCGTCTGCGAGATCACTTGGCGGGAATTGATTTCTCTTCAGTAAGGGAGCTTTCCCGGCGTTGTCGGGCCATAGAAGCTGTCTGGTACCCTGATGGAATCCCAGAGCCACGAAGCACAGTGCGTGGGTCCCATAAACTTCATGAAGTCTCTTGGGAGGAAGATAGTTGGCCTTCAGAAAATATGACGGGAAGGTCAAGACCAGCGCAACCGTATTCCCCTGATATACGACAAACTCGGCAGTATACTGAACAGGCTGAGTTCACACCCCGTGGACAATATCCCGAATTATCCGCGGTAGACTCGCAATTATCTGCAAGGAGTGCATGGGTAGCAAATACACACGGTATTTCAAAGATATCTCATGCCACTGGCTGTAATCAAGCATCATCACCCTTCCATAACGCTGATCTGTATGCCTCAGTTCCGATTCCGACGCAGCCCGAGTTAGCAGCAGTAAGGATTCCGTTGACCCCAAAGGCCACCTGGGCGAGCAAGACAAACGTAAAATCGCCCCAAGGCACCGCTCAAGCCCGTTCTTTAGCTCCTACGCGGACCGGATACGAATTTAACGTCTGCTGGAATTGTCTAGACCTTGGACATACTTATCGGTATTGCCCTCAAGAAGTCCAGCGCAGATTCTGTTTTGGATGCGGAGCTCAAGACGTCCTTCGTCCTAACTGCCCTCATTGCCGAATGTCGGGAAACATCAGACGGGGTGTGCCGAATCAGGGGAACCAACCACACCCTCCGACGCCTGTCGCCCCAATAACCTACGAGACCAGCGCCACCAATACAGACCCCGAGTTGAGACGCCGTCTATAGATGTTCGTGATCTTGTTTTCTCTGACGGTCTGAGCACCTCTGGGGCTGATCTCAACTTCATCCGAAATAATGACGAGGCGGGCGATGATCGTGAGTCACCCGCTAGTTTTAGAGCACGACCTTTTCGGGATCGCTTTCGGAGATCCTGGAGATATTTCTTCGCCAGGCGTCTCTTGAAGCGTGCCTGCGTGGAGTCAATTGTTGCAACTCCTGGCGACAATAGGCCCTACGCAGAGATTTCCGTCAAGGGTCGCAAATTGACGGGCTTGCTTGATAGCGGAGCCAGTGTTAGTATCCTCGGAGCCGGAGCCTTGGACCTGCTGTCGGATTTGGGTTTGCATATGCATACTATGCATGCTCATGTTCAGACTGCATCAGGGCACAAGGATCCAGTTCTGGGATACGTCACCACATTGGTGCAATTTAATAAAACCACCAAATTGATGAGATTCCTGGTTGTTCCTTCCTTGACACATGCAGTGTATCTTGGAATTGACTTCTGGGATCTCTTCAAAATAGCACCAATTCAGGTCAACGCTATCGAAGCCGCCTCGGAACCTCAGAGCCCTGAATTTCATCTACTGTCCCCAAAAGATCAGCAACGACTGGACTTCGTCAAACAACAGTTTCCGTCGTATAATGAGAAAGGCTTGGGTAGGACCAGTCTCGTGTCTCATCACATCGACACTGGTTCTGCCCGACCCATCAAGCAGCGGCATTATGCTGTCTCGCCTGTTATACAGAAACTGTTGTATGACGAACTCGATCGTATGTTGTCTTTGGGGGTAATAGAGGAAAGTCAGAGTTCGTGGAGTTCGCCTGTGACCCTTGTCAGAAAACCCGGCAAGGTGCGTTTGTGTCTTGACGCTCGACGCCTCAACGAGGTGACTGTTAAGGACGCCTATCCGTTGCCACTGATTGAAGGTCTTTTGGCACGGTTGCAGAGTACCAGGTTCATTACCAGCTTGGACCTGAAGGATGCCTTTTGGCAAATACCATTGGATGAGGCAAGTAAGGAGAAAACGGCCTTTACTGTCCCTGGCAGGCCCTTGTACCATTTCAAGGTCATGCCGTTCGGTTTGTGTAATGCTCCCCAAACGATGTGTCGGTTGATGCATAAAGTAATACCGCATGAGCTGCAGGACAAGGTATTTGTTTACCTAGATGACCTGCTTGTTACAAGTTCAACATTTGATGAGCACTTGGAGCTCCTGAGTACTGTTGCAAAACTGCTCAGGGACGCCAACTTGACCATCAATGTTGAAAAAAGCAAGTTCGTCAAGAAGGAGATCAAATATCTTGGCTTCGTAGTAAGTGATGGTATCCTGCGCACCGACCCAGAGAAGGTTTCAGGTATAGTCTCCTATCCTGAACCCCGAACGGCCAAAGACGTGAGACGGTTTATGGGCATGGCAGGATGGTACAGGCGTTTCATTCCAAACTTCGCCTCGGTTACGGCCCCTCTAACGGATTTGCTAAAGGGTAAACGTACCTTCAAGTGGTCTGCTTCCGCCAATAGTGCCTTCAATAAGGTGAAGCAATTGCTGATTTCTGCTCCAGTGCTGGCCAACCCGGACTTTACGAAGCACTTCTATATCCAGTGTGACGCAAGTACAGTGGGTATTGGAAGTGTTTTGTTCCAGAAGGACGATGAGGGTGGAGAGCATCCAATCGCATATATGTCTATGAAGCTCAACGCTGCGCAACGTAACTATAGCATTACAGAATTAGAATGCTTAGCTGCGGTGCAGAGCGTAAAGAGATTCAGGGCATATATCGAAGGGTTGCCTTTCACCATCATAACCGACCATGCCAGTCTTAAATGGCTGATGCAGCAGTCGGACCTTTCTGGTCGATTGGCTCGCTGGAGTCTGAAATTACAAGGGTTCAATTTCCAAATTGAACACCGGAAAGGTGCCCTTAACGTTGTCCCCGATGCGTTGTCAAGAACATGCTCGAGGGACGAGAGGGTGAACTCGATCATTCCCTGTCTCCCGGAGCACGGACACATTGGTGGTTCAATCCCAGAGTCTGCGTTTCAGGAGCCCGAGTATGAGCATCTCAAGGAGCAAATCTTGAAACAACCCGATCAGTTTCAGAATTTGCACCTTGCAGATGGTCGAATCTATATTAGTACTGGTTCTCCTGTAACGTCGACTTCTGATATTCCCAGAACAAAACTATGGGTTCCTGAGGGTCACCAACGAGCTCTCATAGTACGAGCTCATGATGATCCCCGGGGCTCTCATTGTGGAATTCGCAAAACAACTGAAGTTTTGCAAAGATATTATTATTGGCCTCGTTTGCGTCAAGATGTGATTCAGCACATCAAGAATTGCTTGATATGCAAACAGGTCAAACCGGCAAATTCCACAATGAGACCCCCTATGGGAGCATCACGAGACTCCGAACGACCTATGCAGCGCCTGTTTGTGGACTTCATGGGCCCATACCCTCGTTCAAAATCAGGGAATACCCAATTGTTCGTGGTCCTGGATCATTCCACCAAGTTCGTATGGCTCAAGCCCATGACGAAAGCCACCGCAGAGTCAGTCGTGCGATATTTGGAGCGCGAAATCTTTCTGACTTTCGGAGTGCCTGAATGGCTTCACTCTGACAATGGGGTACAGTTCACCTCCAAGGTATTCAGCAAGCTTATGAATGACTATGGAGTGCAGCATTGCTTCACCCCATATCATTCACCGCAGGCGAATGCCTCAGAGAGGTCAAACCAGTCGACACTGAACGCCATTAGAGCCTATATAGGGTCTGATCATGGCAAGTGGGACGAGAATCTTCCTGCCTCATGTTTTGCCTTCCGCAAGGTGATTCATGAGTCCACGGGATTTTCGCCCTACTTTCTCATGTTCGGGTACCACCCTATCCAACATGGCTCTGAGTACGCCCTCCTCAGAAGCCTTAATGCTTTCGAGGATGGTGAGGTACAGTTAAGTGCTAACAGTGATCGACTGCGAGCTGTACAGGACCAAGTCAGATGCAAACTGCAAGAAGCCTACCAAAAGGGTGCTCAACGCTACAACCTTCGTGTTCGTCCTCGTGAGCTACTCCAGGGTCAGAAGGTTTTCGTGCGTAATTTCTCTGTGAGCAACGCCGCAGATCACTTTGCAGCCAAATTCGCTCCACGATTCACTCCTGCAGTGGTCCGACGTCGTATTGGGCAAGTGGCATACGAGCTTGAGGATGAATTCGGTAAGCTGCTTGGAACCTTTCACGCCAAAGACATCCGATCCGATTCATAATTACCCTGCCGACCTTCTTTATTTGCCCGGCTGAATGAGACACTCAGGGTCTGGGTCGTCCCCACGATTGTTGCGAATTCCGGCGTACCAACTTCCTCCCATTCGCAACTTCAAATTGCTGCCTTAATATTTCCACCTTCCTTTGGGCATTCCTACCTTTTCCTCCATACATTTATTTATTTTTTTTTACATGTTTCCATTTTCCCTTTAATTTTTACTTCCCCATCATCACAATACTACCCTTTTTCCTTATTAACAACTACAAAAAAATAATACCTACTAATAATTTCAATTTTCCCACTAACAACACTCCCTACATTAATTCCCACTAACAAAATTTCATTCTATTCATTCTTCCTAACAAAACCTAATTCCTTCCTTCATACTAACAAATTCTATTCTCTAGTTCCCATTAACAAATTTTATTTTCTTACTAACGAAAATTAATTCACGTTTCCCTACTAACAAAATTCAATCTCATGCCCAGATAATCGTTGAAGTTGCTTATCTGATGAATGGGAGATCGATAAGGCATAGCTCCATTGGATACGTCGCGAGTTTCGACCGGGCGACTGTTGGAACCCTGAGTTCAAGTTCCCCCGGGCGCACGGAAGCACTCTTTTTGGGGTATCGGCAAAATCAAAAGTTTTCGTAATGTACTCGTATGTATGACACTTTACATTCAATCAAGCGATTCTTGGGGATGTAAATTGCCATATATGCAAGTCAATGGAAACTTTTGTGATTGTCGATACGGACTAAAAGATGTGTGGGTAGCGGAATCGAAGTGTAATGAACTTCGATTACGTTACCCAGATGCGGCAGCGGTAATTTAAAAATGAAAGGGATTGCGGAATATGATTTGGGAGAAAGGTGAAATGGAAAAGAAAGTGGTTGGGATGGGGGCAGTCAGTTTTTGACTTGTGAGGGAGTGAAATTCTTTTGCGGGTTCGAGGAAAGTTTTTTTCTTTGTAGGTTTGGAGAGTGAAGGGTGGTTGAAGTCAGGTGTTTGTGATACGGATGAAGGAGTGATTGGTGAATACAAGAGGTGGAAGGAAAAACCCAAAACAACAAAGGAAGAAAGCGAGAATTGGATAGTGAAAGTTGTGCCAAGTGATAGAATTGATCACTTTCTGATCCTAAACTGAAGTTAGGAATTGTAATTTTCTTGTGGGCAATCCAAAATTTGTATGAAGGAAAGAACGGTTTTATGGTGCATTAAGTCTGAATTGCTTGTGGGGGTTGAGTTTCCCAACAATCGGAAATATTGACTAGCTGCTACGAATTATTAACTGAAGTGAAGATCAATTGGGACGGTATTGGCGGGAAGTCGCGAGCGAGTGGAAAATTATGTTGAAGTGGCCGCTTATCAGCATTTAATATATTTGAAAATAACGTCCATTAAATTTAAATTTTGCAGTGACCCCACCTCTTTATTTTTGCGTCCTTCGCCGAGCGCTCGGAGATCCACGGAAAAAGAAGAGGGTAAGTAATAGTTAATATTTGTTTTTCCTTGTTTCTTATTTTCTTATTTAAATCTTTTTTATTCATTACATCTTTTTCCCCAGCTTATTGGAATTGTTTATTTTTCTTTGGGATTAAAATCTTAAATAGTCTTTTTTGCATTTTAAAGAAAAAAACAATTATTGAGGGGTCTGTTTGTTTTTGTTTTTATTGATACATTTCTTTTGTTGATCTTGTAAATTTCCTTTTTTTTGAATTCAATAAAACGGCCATGTCTCGTTAAAACAGCCAATTTTCATTTCTCAATATGACCTTCCCTTTCCCGTCCTTTTCCCACTGTGTTAGTTTCTTGATGTAAGGTGGCTCAGCACGAGCAGGGGGTGTCCCGGAAGACCCACGACACGACTGAGCGCTAGCCGGCCTCAGTATGCCACCCCGGGCTACACACCCCTCTGCTAATTTTTAATGTCTGCAACTGCGGTGACTTCCGTGGTTGCTACAAAAGATCAAAAACAAATCACACCAATGGGATTTGAACCAACGACCTTTGGCTCATGCATTGAGAAACCTAACAACTACACCACGCAGACTACAAGGAGCGTTCCAAAATAAACGAGACTGAGCTAAAATAGAAACGACAGGAGCTTTGTTCTGGCAAATTCGAGTTTATTCATTCATAATCGTCTACTCCGGCCTCGATACACTCTTTTACGCGATCCAAAAGCTTTCCGAAAGAGTGTTTCTGGTCATTGACCGAAATGTTCTTCAGGATGTCGGCACAAGCCTTTTGGAAGCTCTGCAGACACAAAGCGTTTTCCTTTCATGGCCAAATGCAATTTTCCCAATAGGTAGAAGTCACAAAGAGCCATATCGGTAAATGGTCGATGGTTAAAATGCGATTTCTTGTCAAAAAATCAGTCGCAAGAGTGGATCAATGAGATGGTGCATTATCATGCAATAAGCGCTAGCTTCCTCCTTCGCGATATTCAGGCCGGATTCGACGAATGCGATGAAACAAACGCTTCTAAACGCCAAGATAGAAAATTGCATTGACGGTTTGACCCATTGGCATGAACTCCTTGTGGACAATTCCCTTGGAATCGCAAAAACAAATGAGAGCATTGACTTGACTTTTGACTTCTCCAAGCGCGATTTTTTGGGTGGTGGCTCACCTGGGGCCTACTATTCGGCACTTTGACGCTTAGTTTTTGGTTCATATTGGTTTCATTACTAGTTACAATGTTGTACAGGAAGTTCTCGTCTTTTGTCGCTTCTTTAATGAATGTCTTTCGAATGTTGAATTCTAAGCAATTTTTGGTCATCAGTTAACTTGTGCGAAACAAAAGGTGCACAACCCTTTCGTAAGCCCAAATGATCGGTTAAAATGCGACAAATCGATGTTTTGGAGATATTCAACTCCGATTCCATGAATTTCAATGATGATTTCGGATCATTTTTGATAAATTCACGCACAATTTTGATGCAGTTTTTGGTGATCACTGATGTTGTGCGACCCGTATGTTCATCGTCATTTATGTCCTCACGACCATCTCTGAAACGTGTAAGCCACTTATGAACTCTGGCACGAGATAGACAATCATCAGCATAAACTTTTTTCATCAATTCAAATATTTCGGTAAACGTTTTACCGATTTTAAAAGAAAATTTGAGATTAGCTCTTTGTTCGAAACTCATTTTTGTATCGATGACACAAACATACTGTCACTTTAGATGCAATAACTTCGCTCCCACAGAAGCGAATGTCACCAAACTGTCACTGGAAGTCAGAGAAAGATGTAACTTTCCAACAAATAGCGCCACCAAAAAATTTTTATGAGGAAAGTCTCGTTTATTTGGGAACATCCCTTGTAATTATCTTATTCACTAGTCCTCTAAGATTTCATATTGTTCTCTCTTTGTCCTAGTTTTCCTATCTAAATATTGTTTGTACGCATGATTCTTTTTATCTAACGCATCCTGGCATTCATCATCAAACCAATCATTTCTTTGCACCTGGTCTGATGTCCAATAGTTTATTTTGGCACGGTCTTAATTGCCACTTGCACTTTCACCCAGCGCTGGATGGTTTTTAGTGATGCATCTGATAGGATTGGGGCCAGCTGGATGTCAAGGGTCTCCATTAAATTGGCACAGACGCCGGTTGAAGTCTTTTGATGTCCAAGTTTTGTAGAAGGTCGGTCTTTGCTGAATACGACATTGATAGGTTAGTTTGGTCAAGTGATGATCCAAGTTACGATTGGCTCCTCGGTATGTACTGGCATCAAGTATGCTCGAGGCCCAACGTTGTTGTATCAGAATATGGTCGATCTGATTTTGTGGGTTGCCATCCCGTGATACCCAGATCATTTGCCAGATTTTGAAGAATGTTGCTTTTATACGGATCGCACAAAACTATTCATTTACTGCCTTTAAATCAATAACATGTGACTTGAACTTCCTATCCACATTAAATACCAGTCAAAATTCTCGGTTTCCAGCAGGCTTCCCACTTTTGGATGTTGTGTGCGATCTCATATTTTCCAGTACGTTTTCTGGATTGTCATTTTATTTAATTTATACTGACTGGTTTGTTGTAAAAGGTCCTGAATAGCACCAGGGTTGTTCCATGATTTGACATTCCAGAATCCAATGCCATAGTCCTTTTTCCGGTTGCGAGGTTTTTGCCGAACTTCCAATCTATTTCGAGGCTTTGTTGCAGGTTTCGAAATAATTTAGAGACGTAGCCCATCGTCCAACCTCCATTATTACTTTTGGTTCTGCTATCAGGGGCGGAAGACTCGCCTTCACCCCCTTACGTCCCCATAAAAGATGTGCACGTAGGATTTAGTAGTAGAGCTGTAGGTGTATTTAAAGCCAGTAACCCAATGTGTGACCCCGAGCCCGTTTGCTAGCATTTAGTCGTGAGATTTAGGATGAGGAATTATGGAAGCTGGGGTTGGGGGGGGGGGGGGTGTGGAACAAGTGGATCCCTCCTCCTTTCTCACGTGGACTTGGGACCGTCTACGGCGGAGTTATATTTTTTCCCTATGTAGAGTAAAACTCCGATTTGAATGAGAATTGGCCCAGTGATTGATGAGACTTTAAGAAAGATATGTTCCAAAATAATCCAAAATCAAATGCATGCATTCAAAATGGCAGTTTCCAAGGCAGAAAGTAGCCGCAACCCGCTGTTTTAGTAGCAACTGAAATGTTTAATATTCCTCATGGCTACGTTTGAAATGGCTTAAACTGGAAGTATTTATACAATAGAACATTTTCTTAAACAGTGTTTAACTTTCAAATTAGTGGCCAACATAATTATTATTTACTTTCAAAAATATATGTACTGTGGTGGCAGCGTTACCATTGCAACATTGTCCGATGCTTCACGTTAGCATGCAACTTTGTCCGCAGTGCAACACTTGCAATGCAACATTGTTCGATACTTCAACCAACGCAGCAATTGCCTCAAGCAAACATGCCATATCAATTTACACGACCAGAGCTCCACTCAGCATGTCTGGTGGTCACGCATGTGCATGGTCAGCAGTTCTAACGTAAGTGGAACGTGCTGTTGGAAGTTGCTACCTCGTCGACGAGAAGATAAGAACACTTGATTCCTAAACCTCACGAGAGTTAGCAATTGACGAGCATTCAGTAATATACGTTTTATCGAGATTTACCTTAAGTCATGGTGCTATTGTAAACAGGGGGGAAATAATAGAATAAATAGTTTTTAGCGTCTTGACCACCGCTTATCGAACTTGAGGACCATAACTGGCGATCCTGCCTCACGCGAGTGGAACATAGCACCCGGCGTTACATAACGAACATTCTCACGTGTGTAGTGCTCCTTTTTCCACGTCAACGTGAATGGGAAACCAGCCAGTGAAAGAGGTGAAGGGTGAAGTCACGAACACCTT
Organism: Odontomyia ornata; assembly: GCA_963969285.1. Classification (NCBI taxonomy): domain Eukaryota; kingdom Metazoa; phylum Arthropoda; class Insecta; order Diptera; family Stratiomyidae; genus Odontomyia; species Odontomyia ornata. The sequence continues at coordinate 46,440,701 of OZ017739.1, forward strand.
AGTGGTAAATTCGGCGCTCGCAGTGCAAAGTGACCATCTCGAGGTAACACTATTGTGCGTGCTTGTGGTAAATATAGCGTCCCTAGTGTACATATTGTACAGGGACCATGTCCGCGGCGTAAAGCGGCTCACGCAACCGAACACCCCCAAGCTCGACCGTAATAATTGAAATGCCAGACGAAGATAAAAATGGCATCCCGTCAGCCGCACACGATAGGGCGGACCCCGAAACCGGAGAGATAAGCGGTGTGAAGAACGCTACCTTCTGAATTCCGCCATTCTGGGAGGAAGACGTCGAGCTGTGGTTCGAGCAGATCGAGGCTTACTTACAGGAGATGCAACGTGTTTCCAATTGATCGTCACCAGCCTGGACTTAAGACTTGTGAAGCAGGTGCGCAGTGCGGTGTCCAAGCCACCAGTGGAGGGAAAGTATGACAACCTCAAATTATCAAATTATTAAACCTTTGCGGAGTCCGCCCAGCAGCGTATCCAGAAACCGTTGTCGGAGGTTGAATTGGGCGATCAGCGACCGTTATAGCTGCTGAACCAATTGCGATCACTCGCCGCTGACAGCATCTCGGAGGAGACACTGAAACAGATATGGCTAAACAGACTGGACATCACGTTGCGCAGCATTCTCTCGGCAAACGACGCCTCACTGCAGAATCTGGCCACGATTGCCGAATGGGGCCACGAAATAACGAAAGGACCCAAACCATACACCATCAGATCGATCTGTCATCACGGCTCTGCGGAAGCCCTTCTGCCAACAACGAGAATCTTGTCAGAGCTCTAAAAGCTGACGGCAGAGATTGTGAGGCTTGCTCGCCGAATCTACGAAGACTATAGGAGCATAGCACAAAGGACCAAGTGCACGTGCTCATGTGCCGGTGAGCCAGGGAAACCACGAGTACCATCACAATCACGCCCACAGTCGCCTAAGCCTCCAACCGAGGCTTGCTGGTATCGCAGCCATTATGGATCAGACGGTACAAAATGCCGACCGCGATGCAAATTCAGCAGGCAGCAAAAAAATCAAAGTCGCCCTCTCCACAAAAACTGGCCGGCGCACGCTCAGTGCATCGCTTATACATTCGCGGCAACAATGGCACTAGCACGCTTTTGATCGACACCAGCACAGACGTATCCAAGATCCCACCTACCATCCGAGATCGAAGTAATCCAGAATCCCGCATCCACTTGTTAGCTGCTAACGGTTCTGTTATTCGCACGTATGGGAAGAGGAAGTCGACTTTAAATCTCGGGCTTTCGAGGCCTGTTACTTGGACTTTCATCATAGCGGACGTCAGCTCCCCAATCATCGGAGCTGATCTGCTTGAGCATTCACGAAGCCATCAAGCACTTCCGGTATATGTTGGAAGGCAGAGTCTTTACGGTCTTCTCTGACCACGAGCCATTACAGTTTGCGTTCCAGCAACGACCGGAGAAGGCATCATCGAGGCAACAACGTCAGCTGGATTTTATCTCCCGATCCACAGTTGACATCCGCCACATTCCGGGCCGGAAGAACCACATCGTGGATTACTTGTCTCGGGTAAGTACGATTTCTAAGACCGACCTCCTTCCTCTCGCTTTGCTCAACAAACCGATACAGAGCTCAAGGCTTTGTTAGGAGGCTGAACGAATGAACTCAAGTGGAAGAAGCAGGAGCTTGTTGATTCCGCCACGCTACTGCATTGCATAGTCACTGATGACAAGGTTCGACCCTACGCACCACAGCAGCTTAGGTCAACAATCATGCATGGCCTAGCCCACCCGGGCATACGAGCAACTAGACGACTCATCATTGACCGCTTCTTCTGGCCGGCCACGAACAAGGAGATCAATAACTTCGTACGAGGCTGCATGGCCTGCCTGCGCAACACGGTCGGACGTCACGTCAAGTCACCGCTCCACCACAATTCTTCACTGCATCCCAGCCAAAGATCAACGAAACGGACTTCTTGCGTCATTTCAGGTCACGCATGACAAAACTGTGGCCTCGAGACACCGCACACCACACCATCACCCCAAAGTTCGTACACCGAGCATAAGGAAGCAGCTCACACGTCCTCATACGGAACGACAAAGTGAAATCATCGCTCACACCACCATACGACGGTCCATACCCAGTTCTGAGCAGCAAGGACTAGTATTTCCGCATCAACATTAATGGACACCCCGCCTCGATTTCAGCCGACAGGCTCAAACCCGCATTCCTCACGCCAGAATCTACTTCAAAGGTGAGGCTCTTCACTAGTGAACCAACAACAACCACGCGCAGTGGGCGTACGATCCGGCCACCCGTACGCTTCAAATAAAAGTATCGTGGCTAAGCCACTGCGGGGGGAGTAATGTGGCGGCAGCGTTAGCATTGCAACATTTTCCGATGCTTCACATTAGCGTGCAACTTTGTCCGCAGTGCAACAGTTCCATTGCAACATTTTCTGATACTTCAACCAATGCAGCAATTGCCTCAAGCAAACATACCATATCAGTTTACACGACCAGAGCTCCACTCAGCATGTCTAGTGGTCGCGCGTGTGCATGGTCAGCAGTTCTAACGTTCGGTTGGAAGTTGATATCGCGTCGACGACAAGATAAGAACACTTCATTCCAAACCTCACGAGAGTTAGCAATTGACGAGCAGTCAGTATTATACGTTTTATCGAGATTTATCTTAAGTCATGGTGTTACTGTAAACAGTGGGTAATTAGAGAATAATTAGTTTTTTAGCGCCTTGACCACCCCGTATCGAACTTGGGGAACATTGTACCCACGCAAAATTTGCCTTTCTGGCTGGTGGTTCCAACGCGATTTTTTGTTGTTGCTTATTTCATGTGGACGTCGTCGAACTTTGTCTCGAATCCCTAGTCTTAGTTTATAATCAAGTTTTCTTTCCAGTTAGAAGAAAGCTTATTATCATAATCAAAAACACTTAGCTCTACGCGAACTATACCCATAATTTATTTTTCTTCTGTACAAAATGTGAATGCAATTCTCCTAATATTCACTTTATAGTTTTAAATGTTGGTGCGAACGCGGTAATTTCCAAACGATAGTAACTGAAAGATGAAATCGCATGCAAAATTGCACCCTACAATATTTTATTGCATCCAATTTATGTTTTAATGCCTCTGACGTGCACCCTAATACGAAACTCATTTCAATGCAGGAATAAATAATTCCCAGAAACTACCTTCACTTCATTTTTCTAGTATTCAAAATTACGTACTTAAATACTTTTCAAATTACCGTCGAACATACTCCATAAGGTTTCCACGCCACCCGGTTTTAAGTTTGAAAAAGCTGTTACACACCTATATTTAAGAATTTTCGCTCCATTTTTCTTGCTTTCTTTTTTCTTCCCTCGGCTAGCATTAATTTGCCTTTGCCCGTTATGCTGGTTGAATTTGTGAGAAAAGGATGTGCAATTAAGTTCTTTATTTAAGCAAAAGTATTTCCTAAGCAGCTTTGAAGGCTCTCTAACCCATTCGGCAAGAACATAATGAGCTGGCCATATGCTCGCACTTCTATGAACATCATTATAAAAATGATTGTAGATTTGCAGGATAACGGTTCGTCTGTGGTATATGTAAATGGTTATGGGAGTAGCTATAGTATTGTAATCGTACATTCAGTTTCTTCGAAATCTTTCCACGTTGAAAAGAAAATGGCAGGATTACGTCTAATTGGTGAAGTTAAACGAACGGGTAATGAGCATGTTAAAACGCAGGATAAAGCCCAGTTGGGATATTGATGCATGCATAAGTTACATATGATATGGATGATATTGTAGTTTACCGCATAAAATGCTGAACTCATTTTTATTGTTAGATTTGAAATTGAAATTGATAAATGCATATGTGAAAAAAGTAACGTAATAAAGTTTTAAAGGCCGCTTTCCTAATTCAGTACAATTTATAAAAACATTTATGAGACCCATAAAAGATCATAAAAAAAGTTACACTGATGCTTCTGGTTTGGAAGCATATGTCAAAATAAAAACAGGAGGCTGATTAATCCTGATCAAGGATTCAAAGATTTCCATCAGGTAAATAATGACCATCACCAAAAAGTCCTTCTATCAAGACGAGGCAAACAAAATCACTAACATAGCATGAAGTGAAAATATTCCTAACAGGGAAAATTTTACGCCGGACAATCGATTTCTACGTCCACTGTTTAATTTGTTGTATCCATTGATAATCCTTGCCTTGTAGTTTATACTCATTATTCCAATGATCAGTATAGTAATTACAAAGGGGATAGCTTAAGTTCTTTTCTGTTGTTTTTTCCTCCTTCATAACTTAAAGAAAAATAATTTTACATTGTGGGAGGAAGACTATTTCAAGGATGAAATGAAGGTATTTTGTTTCCTTTCCAGTTGTCTGTTTTTCATTTCTTTATTAAAATTCCAGTGCTCTTCTATGGATTTTAATAATAAATTCCTGCAGATTTTTTCCTTCATTTAATTATGCTCATTTTACCTGCATATCTTTCCTGATGCTTAAAGGTTTTTCATCGTATTTTACAGTGAATATCAGAAGTTTTACTAAAGAAAGATAGAAGGGAAGGTCTTATAGATATTTTAATGAAAACGTACAACTTATTAAATATTATTGGCCTTCGGTGCGTTTGCACCGAATACTTTCTACCTGTTATTTTAATAAAAAATAACAGGTAGAAAGTATTGCAAGTTGCAGCATTAGAAATGGTTCAGGCTGCAAACTGAAAGAAGTGAATAGTTTACTTAGAGATCGAATTCTCGTCATAGTTAGAGTCTGTTAGTGCTAGTTTGAAATCAAGTTTTATAACTACAAGAGTGACACTTCCAAAAGAGCTTTACTTCAAATCTAAGTTACAAAACATTGCTGTTTTTGCTTTAGCACTACAGCCCCTTTCGGGTCTACGCTTAGAGATCGTTAGAGTATCTCATTATCTTGATCGACTATTTTGGTACTCGGGAAGGTGACATCACCAGTACCATGCTTTGGCCGCATGCACGTTCTGATTTTAAACTAGTACGTATCATAACTGAACGGACTTATAGTCCGTCCAAAGAATCACTCGAAACAAATCTAATTGTCACCAACGAGACTCGAACCGGTGACCTTCGGCTTACAGGACGGATGCTTTAACCATGTATGGATGACCGAAATAAAAAATGATTCAATTTTAAGTAGCCAAAGGTAGGATTTCTGATTCATATTTTGCTGTCAACTTGTGGACAACCTACCGTGCATATTTTGGCTATTTAGTATCATATTTATATTTATTTCATTTAAAATCATCCCGGTAAAACCGAAGAAGGTTATATTTTCACTATCACCATCATCTTTGGAGTAACAGAGTAGTCGATATGATTTACGTGTGTACCTGCCATAAATAAGCTTAACCCCATGGTCACCATTAGACAGTGATTGGTTAAAGCGCCAATCAACACCCCCAAGATCGGTTCAAGTTTACATTCAGGTAACTCTCAACGTTCATACTGGTAGATACGAAACCCAGCTGTATATGATGCTATAAGGTTAACGCCCACCTCTGTTTTCAACCACAACCACCATGATACTCCCGCCGCATTCAATTAGCTGACCAGTCAAAGATAGGGGCTCATCAGCTACTTGTGGTAGCTGAGTATACCTCCAGGGTTGACGTTCGTAGCAATGAGTTGATCTTGTTATCAAACAATAGCCACTATGTTTCGGATCAAGTTCCTGTTTTAGTATTTTCACTAAGCGATTCGGGTACCCCGGGAATTCCAGCCCCCGTAAATTTTACTGGAATTAGAGACGACAACAATTACCAGATCAGTCTCACCATGGGGGTCTATGAGGCGATAGCCAAAGCCCAGCATTGGCCTCAAGATTAATCTCCTTCAATTATCTCGGCTCTGTGACCTCGTTCGCCAGTTGATCAGCTTCTATCATGTCTTCCCACTGAGTCCTCAGTCTTCCTGCATGATATCTACTTTGTATTCTAACAATTAATTGCCTTTTGGGGACCCGGTTTTCTTTCATTCTTTCTGCATGGCCCGTCCATTGCAATTTGCGTAACTTAACGCAAGCAGATACAGTTGGATCGTCAAATAGTTCATACAACGCATAGTTATAACATAGTCTCTACTCTATTTTTTGTTTCACTGAGCAGCAAATTTTTCGGAGCACTTTGTATTCAAAAATGTCAACTGCCTCCTCAAATTTGCTCATCACGTTCCATGTTTCACTTCCATATAACAACACAGACGTCTGTTTTAATTTCATTTGAGTTTCCTAGAGTTGAGCCATGTGGACTTTTCCAAAGACTTGTTTTTGGATTGGAACCCTCTCTTAATTATTTAATAGAGCCATATGCCAATTTGATTTCAAGTAGAGTCATGCTTTTGTTAATCTGTTGGAATTTGGTGACCAGTAGCACCATTACCTTCTACGGTACATTTTTTAGCTAATCGTCGGAGGGTGTTATCTTATTTTTCTTTAGCCCCAGTTTATTACTGATTTTGTTTTGTTATGGGTAGTAATTTTATTCAACCATTCCCTTGTATTCTTCGTCGTACCAGTCGCTGCTACTCTTCTTTGAACGATGCCCCGAAACGTCTTCGGCCACATCTACTATCGCAACTCTTATTATCTTCCACATGGTTTTGCTATCATTCGTACTTTCTCCAACCAACAGGAATATGTTGATGCAATTTTCCAGCACTGACATGTATGTGGACGTCACTGATGTAGTAATTAGGAGATGTTCATAACTCCGTGAAGGACTGCAGCGATGGTCTGCTGTCTCATCTGAGGACGCGTGAATGCGCTGGCAGGCTAGCATTGTGGTGTCGTGGGGCAGGTTCTTTTCACCAGCACAAGGACCCACTACAAAAAACTTTGGCATTCACGAACTAGAAAATAAAACTCGCGGTTCCACGGTATCGAGGCTGAGGTAACCTAACAAAGGGATGAAATACTTAAAAAATAACCGACCGAGCCTGATTAACGCGGATTTCGTCGTTACTATTCTATATTTATGACCCCAAATAAGAGTGGGACATCCAGGTGGAAGTGGTGCCCCCTCACAACCCCCCCATCCGCATTAACTTTCTCTTAAATGTAAAATAAAAATGTTGCAGATTTATGTTAAAGTTTCATATGATGGGATCATAACATATAAGACTTTAACATAAATGGGAAGCTCAAGACCACTCTACCCTGGAAGAGTACCTGTAACGACGAAAAAGAGGGTGAGCTCACCCGATGGCTAACTCATGACTTGAGGGGCTAGTCAACATGGCGGTTCCCATACCTATTCAGGGTTCTGTGGAAATGAAAATACCGAAGTATTTCAGGTTTTAACAATTCAGTTTTTATGTTATTTGTTTATTTTTTCGGAAAAACTTTTTGATCGGTAATGGTAAGGGGGACAGTGGCGGGATTTATTTTGGGTTAGTAATAATAATTTTAATCAGTTGCATATCGAATTTTTTGGCACTTATTGTGTTGTTTTTATTATGGAATGGCCCTTTTTCGTAAAGGCTCCCCTTGCAGGTTGCCTAGGCAAGCTGCTCGATTACTACAGGGCAACTAATTTCCTCTCGGTCCTAACGAGAACAAGATTGTAAAAAAGTAGCTTAAGGATCCTCAGGTGGATAACTGATTGCATTCGGAGCAGGAATATGGACCGACAACAAAAAAAACGGTTATCAGGCGGACAGACTGACACAAATACTTTCGACTTGCTATAGATGGGGAAACCAAAGGATGTGATTGAAACTATCTACGGACGGAAAAAACAGATTTATATGCTTAGTCTATCTACACAAGTCGTTAGTGTGGGATACACCCACTTCCTTGCCAGAAAGATCATTGAGGAGATAACGACCAGGTCCTACAACCTTATGTATCCGGCTTTTCAAGAAACGTCGATCCAACTTCACTTTAAAATTGTCAGCTGCGTAGCATTGGCGGAAATTACAGCGAGAGATTTCATACCTTACTCTAAACTCGGACAATCGTGATCTTAGATTTTAATGCGCTTCATTTGCACGTCTTGCTCCCCATATCTTCTGTCTCATTTGTTGTTAATTTTTTGTGGGGCTTCAGCGCTAGGAGAGGATATTCCAAACATTTTAATTGCCACAATACCTTGTACAATTTGCCGTGGCAAATCATGTGTTGTCCGAAGGCAACAAAATAAAGCAAGATGCCCATGACGGAATAACAGACTTTTCCCTAGGTCATAAACTCTATAGTCTCAAGTGCAGACGGCACATGGTAATGTTTATGATTACATCTTTTGTAAAAAAATTAGTATCGAATAATGAGGTTGGCATTGTATTTCAGTTCAAGAATATGTTTTACTTATTGAACGAATGAAGAATATTGCAAATGCTTAATGTAATGCAAGTAAGTAATCATTGGAAATGATTAATGTCTTGTGATTATTAATGTTTTGTAATTTCGGATGCTCGTGAATCATTCATATGGGAATCATTACACACCGTACTGTTCGAGTAGACTCTTAAACTGCTTAGATCGGAACTGTACTCTGTTGTCTAAGTACAAACTTTTTGGAACACCAAACACATGGAATACTCGGCTCTCTAAGAATTCCACGATAGGTGGAGTCATAAATTTTCGAATGAGTTCTAACAGCAAGAACTTAGATAGCTGATCTACAACAACGACAAATCTAACGTGTCCCATAGAAGAACGAGGGTTTAGACCGAGTATATCTATATACAGACGCTCACGGGAGGTCAAAGAGGCTGGTTGGGAGCCTTTGTGCCTTTACAGGTCTCACAGGTGCCTACATACTCTTTGACCTGAGCAAAAAGAAGTATTTCTTAAGGTGCCGAAACATCCGACTGTAGCCGCCGTGGGCACTTAGGGGATGGTCGTTTGCACGAAGGACTAGATTGTGAGTCATCTCCTTCGGCGCCCAGAGCTTCCAAGACTCGCGTTACACAGGCCAAAAAGCATCGTGACGAACTAGTAGAGTTGTCTCATCCCGCAACTGTGAAAGCGGTTTTATCCCTCAACCTCTTATCGAGTGGAGTTTGCCAGAAGACATCCTTCAAGTCTAGACTCGTGATGTAGCTTAAGGAACATAAAGAAAGAAACGTCAAAAAAAGTATCCACCATCCAGCTCAACCCTCAGTAAATGCATCGAATTCCACACAAAGCTTAGTACCATCGATGCTGAGCACAAATGGCGCAATCATTTCTTAACGATCACAATCCGGAAATAGCCCTCATTTTCGAACCCAGTATCACTTGATGAATCACCACCTTATTTTCGCGTTACATACTCTTACGAACTGATTGCCCAGGAAACTCCCCAAGTGGTGGCACTGGTATCCTCATCTGAAAATCCTACATGATCATCAACTTCATCCAGACATCGCAACTTTATTCTTTGAATGTACCCTAGCTCGTTTCAACGCAGAACATGCTCTTTGTGTGCAAGTACCCATCTGCTACGCCAGAGAAATCCTCAGTGAAAATAACTTAACCCAACTAACATCTTTCATGAAGTCCCAATAAGAAAAACTTCATACTTTGATTGGAGGAGAGTTTAACGCTACCACCCTAAGTTTCTTGATTCCCAGAGCAACAGAAATAGAAATGCACTGGTGAGATGAAAGTATGAATGCGTAATTTCTCTGCAAATAGTCATTCTGAGTCCAACGCCCCCTATCTACTAACCTGGCCCAACACATTCATTACAAATAACGATTTCTCTACCAATTTTAGCCATAACCTTTATCAATACCTAGAGACAATTCCAGAAATCGATCTGCATGATGCAGTTTAATTAAGGACCTAAACGCACGACTATCATTCTGAACTGCATGCCCTACCGCCAAGGACTACTCAAAAATCAACTGACATTTTGTCAATAGTTCTCTTTTCTCAACCCTGTCCCAGATTCCACTACTGATTAATTGTCACATATCTGGTTCCCAATTTGTCCAAGCGGCAGCAAGGTACAATGACACTATACAGAAATGTATCGAGTCTTCTGTGCCTATGCGCAGACTCTAATATCCTCAAATGATATCTCCCCTCGAAGATATCATACAATAAATGATATCAACCGCAAGAAATTCCTACGCAGGCTTCATTTCCGACACAGGTATGACGCCCGATATTGGTGAAGAGATTAATTATCTCAGCTCAAACTAATGACACAATATTGATGAGTTGTATGACAATCACCTAAAAGTCAACCTTGGAAACTCTACAATATCGTTGACACGTTCAAAGAGCTGCGGAATACATATCATAGCCTTGGAAAATCATTCAGAACACCATCTGAATACCTTTCCCAAACCCAATGGCTTTGGGTGTTGCCCAGGGATCTATTCTTGGTCTTACAATGGGCTACTGAGATTGAAGATTCCAGATGAATCACGATTGATGAGTTATGCAGATGAGCGGCTCTAGTCGCCATTGAACAAGCGAAACTTAGGCTAGGTAGGAGAGACTGGATGACTGCTTGTGGGTATAATCTAGTACTGAAGTAAACCAAAGTGGTCATCTTGACAAAAAGAACAATTTTTTGAGTGAGGACGATTAGCATTGGAGACATACTAATCGAATCAAAGCCAGCAGTAAAGTACCTGGTGCTACTGATTGACTGGAAGATGAGTTTTCCCGAGGCTTAGAAAGCTGCTTTGATTGTATTGGCTCTGAGACGACTTATGGCCAACGTAGGGGGACCCAACCCGACAAGTAGCCACCTTTTCATGAGTGCTGTAGGGTCAGTGCTACTGCATGGAGCAGAAATACGGGGTGACGCTTTCAGTAAAGAGGTGTGCAGAAAACGATTGACACAGGTACAGAGAAGAAGAGCACTGAGGGATGCATCTTCATACCCCACAGTCTCTGATTAGGTGGTAAGAATTACTGCAGGCGAAATGCCTATCACCCTCCTTGGATACAAGGGAGACAAGTGCGCGCAAGGAGCGACAGCGCTCACTCAACGATTGGCAGCAGTCTTGTGTGAATTGTACGAAGAGAAGGTGGACTGCGTGGCTCATCCCAATATGAGGCCGTGGCTAAATCGAAGACATGATGAATGGGTCTTTTCAGTCTTAATTGCAATCTCCAGCTTGAACGTACCTCACGGTGTAGCCAAATGGAACTTGGCCAGAAGTAATGTGTCAAACGGTTCCAGGCTAGGTTCTTAGGCTGACAAGGAAGGTGATTAGTGAGTAGACCAGTCGCTCGTGAGCATGAAAGCCTCACATTCAGAGCGTAAGTGGGATTTACCTCCCAAACACAAAAAAAAAAACCAATCATCATAAGAGAGGGAAGATTTGTTGGCAAACCATGGCATGGCATGTTACCAAAACGAACATATGCATTCAAAAAATCATCTTCATGCTGAACTCATTTTCATTAATACATACCCTTACAACCACAAACTATAGATATCAGACTTTTTACCTCGAAATTTCTACAGTCCATCATCTTTACATTAAAGGATAGAAAATCTTGCGTGCGAGACGGCATCTCTACCAAATTCCTAAAAAATTGTGCAAGTCGATATCTCCCTTCCTCTCAAACCTCATTAATCACTGTATCTTAAACGCAAACTTTCCTCAACTATGGGGACTTTTCATCCTCGTCGATCCTTACGAAAGGCGCCCCATTTTCTTACTGCCACCCACAAGCAAGATTTATGAACTTTCAATCAAACAATCCATCAAATGGCATATAGAAGAAAACTCTATCGTCTATCCATGCATAAGCCAAAAAATGCTCCTACAGCAGCCTGCTTCCTCAATATTCAAAAAGCCTTTCATATAGTCTGGCAACATGGCTTGGTCCATAAACCCCTTTCCACCTACAACTTCCATTCTCACCTATGTAAACTTCGACTTTCCTTCCTAACGAACCGATATGCACGAGCCAAACTCACTGACACCCTATCAGAAGCCCTCTTTCTCACTGCTGGAACTTCCCATGAACCCATCCTATCAGCATTCCTGCTTTGCTTATCCACTGCCAACATTCAAACACTTCCGAGGCCTATAAAAATACCGCAATATGCAGATGATATCACTATCTTTGCATCAGCCTATAATTTAAAATTCCTCCTCGTTATCTCTATCAGATAGCAGATTTTTTTTTCAATGTGTAAACTAATGTTCAACCTAGCTAAATATGAAGCAATTTTTATTCAAAACTACACTCGACTCAAAGTATCACTTCACAATATAGCCCGTACTCTACATTTAAACATCAAAGACATTAGTATTCCTTTGAAATCTGAAGTGAACTATTGGGATGAAAATTTACTATGATATCTCTCCTATTTCTCAAATAAAGAAGAAAACGCTAACAGCAACCAACGTTTTTCACAGACTGCTCCCACTTATCCACTTACTCGTAAAATCTAGCTTCCCCACTGAAACCAAAATCCTGCACTATATAAGTACTAATTTGTCCCATCTTATCTGACGACTTTGGCTTGTGGTGCGACCTCTCGTCAGATCAGATGGACAAATTTTTGAATAAAAAACAGCAAATCCTCCGCTACTGTACCTGACTGTGGAGAAACACTGAGGCGAATGATACAAAACTAAATGTTTATGACAAAGCCCAAACCCCTCGCAAAAACTACTGCCTCATCCAACAAGTTCTCAAATCTATCACAAAGCTCAAACCCATACCAACTCCTTAGTCATCGATCGATTCGATCAGCTTTGACTTCTTCGACACAATATGTTTTCCAAAATACTCTCCCCAATACTGGGGAGTGCAGCCTCAATTTGACGCTGATGGCCAAGTCACACTCTTCAACAAGTCCCTTAAAGGCAGACCGCGATTCTCCGAGTCCAAGTTTGGACCAACACTCCACAATACCTGATGATGTACGCTCTTAGCTGCCCACTCATCCATTAGCGGCTTCCCCCGCTCTTTTTGCTTCTACCGTCCCTACTCCCAAGCCTGGCAGTTTTGTCATCCTCCCTCAAATCCAAAGATCCCACATGATCTGCCTTGGTATGATGTAATTTATCGTGTTCGTCCGTTTTCCTTTCTTCTTTTTTTGCAGAATCAGTCAATCAGAAACATCGTCCGCTGCCAATAAAAACTAATCAAAAATTACATAGTTGTCAAGGATGCCTGAAATGGTCGATGGCTAATTAAATATATTATATTATGTACTTATGTTTATTCACAACGTATGCAAGACAATACGAGCACTCGCGAAAACGGCTTGTTACTCACTTCCTGAACCTTGACTTGCTCGACACTCTTCGGCAAAGTCAGTGTTGCCAGATTGGCTGAAGTTGACAGCTTGGCCACTTCTGACCTATAATTGTCCCGATGATCACTATCAGTTCTTGACAGCTTGGCCACTTCTGACCTATAATTGCCCCGATGATCGCTATCACAATTTCCGGGTTGAGGTGACACTACACCTTGAGTCGGTCGGCGGTATATACTCGGCTGTTTTTTCGTCCTTCACATATTAGGCAGATCTTCCACTACATATGTACATATCGTGGCGAAGAACCTTCGTGATTTGAAATGAACGACGAGGTCTTGTTCTCGGTACTGGTGCAGTTGCTTGTATTTTTTATCGAAACGTTGATTCCAACGTTGTTTCGCGTGAAGGATACTGTTAAAAGTCGGACAACAACTGTTTTGGCGGAAACCACGTGGTGAAATGCGGTTGGGAATTCAGAGTCTACTGAGATATTGGTCGTAATCCTTACGATCGATTGTCGAGCAGCGTAATCTTGGGAGAATGTCATGAGGAGTGCGGAATTCGAAAAACTATTTCGATGTGAAAGCGGAACCTCAATCAAATATAATGCGCGTCAGTAACCCAAAGAAAGTTATTACCTCTCGTAACATTGCGACTATGTGTTTGGCGCTCGTATCTTGAACAGCTCGGAGTATCGTGTATTTGGTAAACAGATCAACTTCTACGTTTGCTTCTCGGAAAAGGACCCAAATGATCCACGTGTAAGACACAAAAAGGTAAAGAGACGACTTCCTCGATGAAAATTCACCTCTCTCGTTTACCGGCTGGTATTTTGTTGAGACAACAGTTGATGCAAGCGCTGACGTAAGACTTAACGTAGTGACGCATTCGGTGCAACCAGAAAAGTTTCAGGATCCGTTGGATTGTACCCTCGCAACCTGGTAGCCCGATTCATCGTGACAACTTCTTACGATCCTCCGTCGTATAGTGGCAGATACAACAAATTTCGGACCGTCCTCACGTTTATCACGTTTTTGAATTGAAAGCAACCAATCGTCTTCGTTTGTACCAATCACCAACATATACTTGGCAATGGATTTCGGCGCTACAGGTCCGTCGGTCGGGCTTCGGCTTAAAGCATCTACGTAAGACATACGTTTTCCTGCTCAGTGTGTGACTTCAAAGTCAAACTCCTGAAGTTTAACCCACCAGTGTGCAATACGGTTGTTCAACCAAGTCAACAGCTTGATTGTCGATATGGCTTAGCAATCTGTCTCTACTTAAAAATGTTTAACCAGCACGTAAAACTTAAACCGTTCAAGTGCCTCGACAATTGCCAACACTTCCAATTCGTGACTGCTGTATCGTTGTTCTGCTTCGTTACACTGGTGGCTGTAGTACAAGATGGATTTCCACATTACCTGTTCTGGTGATTAAAACAGCACGGTGGTAAGTCCAACAGTGCTGGCGTTGGTGTGGGTTTAGTGAATTTCTGATGGATCACAAAGTGCTAAAATCAGTTCAGCATTAAGCAGAGTCTTCAATTTTTCAAAGGCTCTATCGCAATGCGGTGTCCGATCAAATTTTGATTGGCTTTTCGTTTCTAACAACGCAGTTAAAAGCCGGGGATGATGGTGTACTTCCGGGTGAACTTTCAAAGAAGCAAGATAATCCCAAGAATCTTTTGACTTCTCTTGCGTTCGTCGGTGTTGGGAAGTTGACGATGGTGTTGAATTTGACATTTCTTGATTTAATTCTGGAACACGAGATGGTGTACGAAGAACAAAACCTCGGTTCCAAAAAAATGCACTTTGATGTTCGCAAAGTCAATCCTTCCTCTTCGAGTACCGTGACGAATTCCATTAACAGCTCGATTCATTCGATAATGGTAGTACTCGCAATAATCACTTCGTCCATGTAGCTGACGATTTTTTTTTAACGAAGCTTACGGATGATCGTCGTTATCATCCGCTGAAATACCATCGGCGCGTTCACTAACCCAAACGGCATGACGATGTATGCGTAGTGACCACTGTGTCACAAAGGCTGTGGATCACATCGAGTTTTCGTCCAACGGTATTTGGTAATAGCCTGAAAACTAGTCCGGTATTGTGTAAAAGTAGTGTAAAAGTAGTATCTCGTCGATTATCGGCACCGGAACGGAGTTTTTTGCGAGATTGCATTGATGGCTCAGGAATTTACACATAGTCGGTCCTCTCCGTTTCGCTTCTTCAAAGCACGATTGAGACTAATATGTAGATTCGCAGGGACGGATGATACTGTGTGTCAGTAGTTCGTTGATTATTGAATCTACGGGTTTGAATTGGCTTCTCAGACGTTAGCTGAATAGTCATCACCGATGAACTTACTTCGTCCCATTTCGGATGTTTTGCCGGCAAAACACGATAGAAATTTGGACAACAGCTATCCTTATTTGAATGACTCGGATTCTATGAACTCGGACTTTACGGTAACGATCGGATAACGTATATCCTCTTTTAAACACATTCCAGATTGCAAGGTGACTTGTCTCGAATCGTGAATGAGCGCATCGGTTTCCAACAATATCGGCGAGGGAATGAACTCATTCTCGACAACAAGCAGCTTGGCTGGTAGTGTGCAACTATCCCCCTTTAGTCGTGTTCGTACTTTCTGCGTGCACGTATAAATATCTCCTCCAAAACCTTCGAGTATGATTGGAGCGCGTTCGATTACGCCGGAGAAGTCGTTTTCACAGATCAACGAATGGCTACTTCCCGCATTGATCAGTGCATCGATATGTTTATTGTTCAAAAGCGTCTTCTTAACGACACGATCGGATTGATGCGAACTCGGCACATCGTCGTCTTGGTTTATTCGTTCATCATGGAGCGTAAGACAATTATCAACGGAATGTTCAACTTTCTGACACTTCAAACAACGGGCGTAACGCTGCGGGTTTGGGCAATTGATTGATATGTGCCTCGGTTTGAAACAATTATAACACAATCCTTTTATCGGGCTTGTACGTTTTTGTCCTTCGACCGTTTGTTGAGGTGCGGATTGAGCTATTGGCGGAGGTTTCACTAGTTTAACTTCGTGCGGTTTATTAACGTTTGCGAGTAACCGTGAAATGGACATGTTTAGTTCGTTTGTGTCCCGGAAATTCAAGGAGGCTACCGAGTTCTATAGTGCCGGATAATCTAGTCCCCGGCAAATATACTGCATCATGGATCGATCCGACAATCCACCCATTTTACCCTCGGCATACATTCGGAAGTGATAGTCCAATACGAGTTCACTGATTTTTCTCACGTCAGTGGCCATACGTAAATAAACGTCAATATCCGGAAATGTTCGCAATAATTCAATTGTAAACTATTCGAAGTTTACAAAGGAAGATATTTGACTAAATAAACTTTCAGAAACTGAGAATCCCCCAACAGCGTAATTATAGAAAGTGTTCTTAGAATTTTGTAACGAAAACCAAACAAGAACTCAGTAAATTTAAAGGACCCTTAAAAATGAGTTTCAAAACGTTGGGTAAAAATGAGTTTTTAGGTCTTTGTAAAAAATTTTTTTACAAGGACTTACTAGTTTCGCGACCTGTCTGTCCGTCCGTCCGTCCGTCTGTCCGTGGGTCACAGATAGTTTCCTCAGAAACTATAGAAGCTAGAATGCTCAAACTTTGTGAAAAGATCAGGAGTGATGGTCTCTCAAAAGTTAATTAAATTTGAAAAAATTTTAAGGGGGGTTTTTAACCAAAGGTAGTCAAGTGGGGTATCAAATGAAAGGTCTTGATTAGAGCTTTTAGAATCTGAGGTAAAAAGATCATTTTGTGAATTAGGGGGTCCAGGGGAAGGCAAAATGTACCGAAAATTTGTGCCCCACCACCCCCCTCGCGATTGGACACCTTTGAGCCGAAAAATCGTCACGAATGTGGACCTTTATGAGTACAAGGGCAACAAATACCTCAGAAATCGAAATTCACTCAACTAATAGTATGATTTGTAGATTTTAATAGTATGATTTATGATAATAGTATGATTTGTAGATTTTACATTTTCACCCATAAAATCAAAACGGTACCTTTAAACTTCTTGAAATTTTGCAATTGTATAGACTGATATAAGATATGAATGTCCACAAAATTTAATTGAGATCGAAACATAATCTGATACCTGATACCTTTTTGCTTAGCTGAGGAAAACTTTGTAGTTTATATGCCTAGTGCCAGCAAAGGTTATTCGCTTTTTGTAGAAACTCGGTATGATGAAGGTCATGGTTAACGACTGGCTAAGCATGCGGAAAAAGAGCCCACAGCATAGAACAGCTCTCCGATTCGGGTGTTCCTAAATTTTTCAAATACCGGGTACTTGGGACCAGTAGAGCCAAACTTTACCATTTTAGCTTAAATTGATTCTGTAGTATTGTTCCAATTTTGACAATGGCTTGGATGTTAGCTTTTCTCTGCAGGTCTCTGGGAATAATTTTACGTTGATTCAATAGGTTTGCTTGCCAATTCAAGGATACTACCTAGCATGGGAATAATTGATTGCCTTTTAATTTGTACGCAGGATTTTGTAAATTATAATCCCTCGAAATTCAAATAAGTTAAATTTACCTCAAATCCAAAGCTCATAGAAATTTATGACCAAATTGACTTTATTCAAGGTTTTTTTTTCAGCGGCCTGTTTCCTTTGAAGTAGGTCTGACTAGCTCTCAAAGTCTTGAAAAACATTACTAAAAGAGAATATGATAAAACTAGTGGCCTTTGAAAAAAACTATAAAACTTACTACCACTCCTGCTTTTCAAACTCACAGCCTTTCAAAGGGAATGTCATCTTCAGGATTTTATCCTATTCCCAGAATCAAGAGCACTAGCCTTGGACCTGTCTGTTTTTCCACGCCTGAAGGGTCATCAATATTTCGGCTTAAATGTTGCTGAGTGTGAAAATCGATTCGTAAGTTACGCGATGTGGTTTTCAATGTGAAAAGTCCTTTTTTTCTACAGATTTGTAAATTCAACCTTTGACTCTTCACTGAAACACACTAAAACCACACAACAACCTATGCCTATCGAGGGTTGTCTGTATTCCGTTCAAAAACCACCTTCATTTCTCGCTCCTTCCATGTCCTACCTATCTTGCTTCTGATTCAAAACCATCCCATTCCGCCGCATCGAGCATATCACATCGGGCAACACGATTCAGGTCATTTATTTGCAGCGGGCTGTTGAATTTACGATACTTAATGGAAAGAGAAACGAATTTTCCGAGAAAGGAGGAGGGGGTTGGATTTTAGGTTGTCAGAGTGAATTGCGAAAGTGTTGGGGGAGATGGGCTGCAAGTTGATGTCCATAAACAAATTCACGAAAAGTTAACGGAAATAAAAACTAAAAACGAGAACGAGGACACATTGAAAATGGATGAACAACATGAAACCAGCCGAGGAAAAGTTCAAATACAAAATATTCATTGCAAAAGTTTTTTATGCCAATTCGGAACTTTTATTTTATTGTGTTTTGTTTTATTTAGTGACTACACTCAGTTAAATGGTTAGCTCTGCTGTATTTTGGTAGGTGGTGGAAGCGTTAACCGCAGGCTTACAAATTTCCACCCAAACAACGAGGGTTATACAGAGTGCTAAAGTTGGGGGATGAGAATGTGGCTGTCGATGACGCTAATTGCCAACTGGGGATGACACGTGTTTATTGAATGAGTTCCCCCCAAAGTCCATTTAATTCGATGCAGTTTTCCTTGTTTTTCTTTGTTATTTTTTGATGTCAGTTTTTTTGTGTTTTGTCCAGCAAATTAACTTTTTACAGAATGCATGTTTGCTTATAGCAACAATGGTAATGCACAAAAAATGAACTTTAGGGTAATTTACTAATTGATTTTGATGTAAATCGGAAAGCTGAAAAAACAAAGCGCAGATTGTGGTTATTGCATGATGAAAGAAGTTTTCATTTTGTGAAAAAAGTGGATTTGGACGCTAGCTCCATTATTAGTAGCTTTTTCAACTAAAAATTAAAAAATTGATTGCGTTAGATTACTCGTAGATTTGAATAAAAAATCCTCAACTCGGAATGACTAATTGTACACATAAATAACCCACAAAACGGGCCAAATGAAGTTGAGATACGCAAGAGGATGCGTTTCCATACAAAAACTTATTTCAAACGATAATAAAAGGGACACTGAAAATGACTCGAAGTAGTCGAAATGCGTCTGCTCACACAACAAATTGAGGCCCGACGGCTTTTAAAGAAAAAAGATAATTGGCCTGCGGATACCAAATAAATAGAACTATTGAAAATAAAATAGTCACACAAAATATATATTGATTTACAGCTCTACTCCGACAATTGGCGAATGAAAATCAATGCGCAGAAGTGCGAAACAATTTTGTTTCGGACAACGCTAGTTAAGACTTGAAACGTAATTGGAAGAATTTCCACATTATCGCTAGTAAGGGTAGCTCCAAACGGGTTCCACTTAAATTTTGTGTTCGATGCCTCGGTATTTATCTCGATCAGTACCTGTACTATACTGAAAGTGTCAAAATAATGTTTAAAAAACACAGAAAGTAGACTTTTTCATTCCAGATACATTGATCAAAAGATCAAAGTTATCTGTTACAATACCCTGTTAAACCAGTTTTGACGTATGGATGTCAGATCTGGTGCAAGTAATATGGAAAGATTAACAGTTTTCAAAAGAAAATATCTCTTTACCTGAACAGGTTTGTACAGAAAGCGTGAGATGAATTGGAAACACTATATTCTATATTGAATAGAAGAATTTATCAAACTGCTAAAGTGGCGAGAGTTGATATCTTCATATTTAGACTTCTTCCGAATCATATCATAAGATCTGTAACTTTGAATGGAAACCCCTGAGTTTCACGGCCGCTCCACCCTACATTATATTGAGACTTGTCCTCGCTAATGGCTTCGTTCCTCCAGAATCATTCGTGTTTTTATTACGGCATAGTTGCATTGGGTCACAGGTGACAACTTCCTCACTACCACAACAACAAGGAAGATTCTAAGGTAGCATAAAATAATCGAAATATATAAAAGAAACATAAACAAGACAACTCAACTAGTGGGGCCACGACTATCAACATTATATAAAGTAAATCGTAGAACCCCAACTACATTGTGAATAAATTAAATGTTAGGGAAGAAACTAGCAACTCAGGGGAAGTTGGAAATTTGTTCCAGATGACGAGAATTGGAAGTTGCCGTAGGGAGTACCATCGAGCGCTTGGCGGAAGACAAATTCATTTCAATCAACAACATTAGACGTTCTCAACACATCTTTTTCTTCTTAGCACTACAGCCCCTCTCAGGCCTTCGCTTCCTGCAGATACCGCATCCAACTGTCTCGGTCCATTGACCGCGTCCTCAAATTTAGAAATCCATGCAGCGATGAACTGTCTTCATCTACCGAGTCAGACCAGCGTTTCCTCGGTTTCCCCACTGGTCTCCGGCCTTCAGTTCTCCCAACGAATATTTTTTTGGGTATCCGTTGTTCATCCATACGATGCATGTAGCCGGCTTGCCAAAAATTACATACAACTCATGGTTGTATTGAATTCGCCATTGGTCCCCATCTAGCTTCGCTCCAATTATTCGCTCAGGACCCGTCGCTCAAAGCCATTCAATATATTTGCGGATGCTTGGGTTAGGGTCCATGTTTCACACCCATAGCATAAAACAGGTCTTATCACAGATTTGTATACTTGGAGCTTTGTTTTCCTGTGTATGCAGCTGGTCTTCAAGATCTCTCACCACTTATGCCGACCACTAAATCAATTGGTACAATTTGGCGTCGAGGTAGATGGTTAATAATTCAGAACACATCAATCGGACTATGTTGACCACGTTCAAACAAATTGCTATCTACCGCCACGTACACTTAACACATCTATAACTTATTAGTTGCGCGCGGATCGCAAAAAGTATGAATTACGCATGCACAAAATATAAATATTTTATAATAATATAAATATTTCGGCAACACGACAAAATAAACTGTCAGCGTGACAGTCGAGTGTGGAGACTACCGCTGGCAAAATTCCCATGCGAAATGTAGCTACCTCTAGCAACAATGTTCGAATGCACTTGTCATTTTTAAGATTCCTATGGGAAATGTATCGACCTTCTGGCAACTTTGCTGCAAATGCATTCCCCAGCTGCAACAATTCCAGCAGAAGAACAACAACCACCAGCTGTTGACCTTGACCGTGAAACCACTAGTGGGAGGAGATAAAAGGGCGTCTCATTTGTTTTATTCTGGAGGAAAAAATTTTGTTCAGGCGGAGGTTATTGCAGCAGCAAGTTGGTGGCAGGAGCTACTATTCTATTCGTTTGGGCGGGGAAAAAATTGGCAATGAGTAGTTCGATTGGCGGAGGTACCAGACTGTGGTTTATGGAATTGTTTTGAGTTGAGTTGCTTATTGTAGGTAACGATAGGGAAAAAGATCGCTTAATTAATTAAATTTGTACTTCTAAATTGATTTCGGCCCAACGTTGGGCGCCAAATGTTAGTCTTTAAAACAACTTCTACCACCTGAGTATTCTGGCTGGGGGCCCTGGGGTACTGGCTAACCAGCGGAAATAGAGTAGGTGAGCACCACTCGCCAACCCGTAGTTTGCTCCGCGAGCCAACTGGCGTGCTTTGACTCGCTGGAATAGCCAACGACTGAAATTCGTGGAGAGCCACTCAAGCAACCATTGCAAATTTAGATTCTGGTTCAAACAAAATCGCAATACCTCCACAACCACTTCCAGGATGCACACTTGACAAGAAGGATTTACCCGGAAATCAAGTTGATATCCCGCGCCGCCTCACTTAGTGGGGCGCAAGGCTGACAGCAGAAAACTATAGGGGACAAACCATGTCTATCATTGACTTGACTGAAAAGGACCCCGAACAACTCCTGAATAACGGCAAAGAGCAGCGCCTTGGCTATGGTCACAGCGCACAAATAAGCAAAGGACCCGCTAAGCCTAGAGCACATCTTAGAATCAGGAAAATGTTGAGTTTTTTACGAGGCCCTAGCCAAGGCAAAATCAGGGCTTCAATAATCCGCATCTTGCAAGTAAACCTACACTACAGCTTAACTGCGCAAAACCTGTTTGAGCAGTTTGCTAGGGACATGAAAGTCGACGCCACGATTAAATTTTTGCATCGTGGTATCGTGATGAAGCTGGTACTGCCAGCAGCTGGGTTTGCCGTGATTTTCAGGCGGGGGGATGTGGATCGGTTCTTCGTGGGCTCGTTGCTAAGGAACCGCCTTCTTTACCGTGAACCTAACGCCAAACGAACCAATATCATCTTTCCAAGCGAAGATGAATGCTTTCGAGGGGAGTGCCTCGAGCGCAGATGGCAACGTGCTCATAGGGGGAGACTTCAACGCTAAATCAATTGAATGGGACATTCTTCAAACAGATATGCAGGGAAAATGAATCTTAAAAGTGGTAGCCAAGATGGCAAGAGGTTCATCGAGGTGCTAACGGCAGGTGCTCTGCTGTAGGGTGATTCGCAGAGGACGCAAAAACTTACAGCTCAAGTCATAGTGAACTCAACTATGAGCACCATCAAGACAACTTGCAGCGCTTTTATGCCCCCGTACGACCAGCTCCCAGTATACTGATAATCAAATAGAATCGCTTAAAGGCGAAGAAAGTGCCAAAAGATTCAGCATGAGGCTCAACGGCCATGGAACTGGTTAGCAGCATATAAGTCGGACAGAAAATGCCCTCGCAAATTGATTGACAACAGCAAGGCGCGCTGCTGGCAAAATCTAGTGAACAATGTGAACAAAGATTCGTAGGGCATTGGCTACAAGCTAGTTATGCGGAAGCTTGGTTGCTTACGGACACCTTGCATACATTAAGCGGAAAAGACAGACGAGAAAGTACGCACTTGTTTTCTCATCCATCTAGTCCACGTTGATGCTGCCCATGGTGAAAAAGGAATCAACTGCCGCCTCTTCATACAGCCAAAACTAGAAGAGGTAGTTCTATCATTGGAAATAAGGGAGGCGCTCAAGGTCTAGATTGTGTTCGGGCTGAGGTGCTGCAACTTGTCTATCACCATTGACCTGACTTGCTGCTCAACACATTCAACGCTTGCTTTTCCGGTACGATGGAAGGTGACGAGGCTCGTGCTGATCAGCAAAGGGAAGGAAAGCTCCAGATCACCGTCTGCATACCACCCATTGCACATGCTAGGCACGGCTGGGATAGTGCTAGAAAAACTCATGAACAATACAGCTTTAGAGCTGTTTCACCATTGATGCATAGGCATAGTCATGCCACGTGACAAATCATTCTTTTGGTGACAGGAACGCCTCCAACTCCGCTAGATGAGTGGATTTTCTCGATACGCTGGGGAATCCGTTTCAAGTTCCAGAATAATCTGTGTGACTTTTCGGGAACTACTTGAAAGACAGAAGCCTTCTTTATAAAACGACAAATGTCCAACGAAGGATAGAAGTTGCGTTGGGTGTTGCTAAGGGATGTATCTTTGGTCCAGACCTGTGGAACGTGTCTTACAAGGGGCTACTGAAGTTGAAGATGCGAGATGAGTTACGCTTGTTCGGCTATGTGGATGATGTTGCGGCTCTTGTTACTGGGCACAGTGCTCAAAGTAAAGTATGGTGAGACCCACTTCTACCTGATCCAGTTTTTGAGCGGGCATGGGTTTTATCAGTTTTACCTGTACAATATTGGTAAGACACGGTCCTTCGACTGCTAATTTTATCGAGAAGAGGAATATTATGCCTGCCATACATTTTTTGCGTGCGAAAAATGGGACAAGCTCCGGCAGGGTCTCTTCAAGGAAACAGAAGAGCCCAGATAGTGTAGTCGTGGTAATGCTTGGGTCGGTTGACAGATGGAACCATGCGGGACGTTATATTCGCGCAGCCCTAAAAAACAAAAGGACTCAAAGCAGCTGGGAAGGTTGGGGGTTGGAAGTCACTTATCTAGAGATCCTCTTCCTCCCTCTGTTGCTTGACAAAGGATCCCCTAGCTTAAAGGCACTTCATGGCATAGCAAAACAAGATTTGACTCGAAGTAAAGTACCAAATGGCCCCAAACTATGTAGTTTCTTAGGTTTTAATAAAATTATTATTTATTTAAATAGATCAAATAAAAGTACAGCAAAATGAATTAAATAATAGCACACCATGCAAAAAGCAAGATAAAGGTAATAAAAAATGCGAAAACTAGGAGAAAATAAATAAGAAAAATTACTAAGAGTTGAGAAGAAGACAGTTGACAAATCTCTTATAAACTAAATACGAGAGGGGGAAGGGCCCAAGCCGAAGGTCATCATGTTTACGAGGTAACCTGCGCATGGGTGAGTGAAAATACACCAAACTACGTGCAAATGGAACATCAAAGATATTCCATGATCTTGTAGAATGCCTAACGCACTTCACTGGAACCTGGTTGACTAGGCGATTATCGAGCAAACCACGGCAAAGCCTGTTAAGGAAACATTCATCAAGGTAGGGTCGACGCATTTCCAGCGAAGGAATATTGAAGATAGCGAAGCGTGATTCATAAAAAATGTAGGGAATCTGGAATTTCAAGAAGATGATCCTGGTAAGTCTTTTTTGCACAGCTTCTAGCGTGAACTTCAAACACTTCAAATGAGGCGACCCAACTGGCGAACAATACTCAAGAATGGGGCGAACCAAACTAGAATATAATTTAACGCACGACAAAGGATCAGAAACAATATGGTAATTTCTTAAGATCAAGCCGGAAAGTAATTTCAGAAATATGAACATCGAACTTTAATTTAGAGTCAAAAGTGACACCCAAATCAATGAAGTATGTCACCGTACATAGGTACGAATTATTTGACATAAAATGAAATCTAATAGGGCAAGGGTTATTAGAAAATAAAAAATGGTTGCACTTAGAAACATTCATTATAAATTGGTTATAAGAACTCCAAGATAAAATGGCATTCAAACCTTCTTGAAGCAAGGTACAGTCATCGATTGACGACACTACTTTGAAAACTTTGAAGTCATCTGCATAAAGAAGGCCGGAGGAGTTGATGACAGCAGATGGTAGGTCATTTATAAACAGAGTGACCAATAGTGGGCTCAGAATGGATCCTTGAGGAACACCTGAAGACGGATGGAAGGGAGTAGAAAGACAGCCTTGAAAAGATACCAGACTGACACGATTGGATAAGTAAGAGGATACAGTGGAGCAAATAATCAGAAACGTTAAGAAATTTAAGTTTGCTGAACAAAATATTGTGATTCACTGCGTCGAAGGCTTTAGAGAAATCCAAATACAAGGTTTCGATTTGTAAACGGTCCTCCGTGGCTTTTGATGTTACGGTCATGAGCTCTAACAAATTGGTTTTGGTCGATCGCCCTTTGATAAAACCATGTTGTTCAGGAACGAACAACTCATGAATAACTTAAAAAAGGTGCAAGTACACGATTTTCTCTAGTAGTTTGGAGAAACAGGGTAATAAGGAGATAGGCTGATAATTGGCAATGTCTGAGGTGCTACCTTTTTTAAAAATGGGAGTAACATATGATCTTTCTCAACATGAAGGAAAAGAGCCTAAAGATAAGCTAGAATTGAAGAGAAAGGGAAGGGGGATACAAATAGAAGTAGCTAATGATTTCGCAAAATGATTAGAAATACCATCGGGATCTGAACTAACAGAGTCATCAGGCTCTAAAATAAGCTTCATAACATCTTCTGGATAGCAAGTAAAAGGGAATGAAGGTGGCGTGTATACGATTGAGAACGAAGAGCTATTGCTGGGAGTAGCGTTAAAAGTAGAAGAAAACTGAGTTCTAAAAAGTTCACAAATCTCGAGAGGTTGCTAAGCGGCCATTCAAATGAAGCGAGGATGAGAAACTGGAAGAGGATTTAAGAGAGCGTGTATATTGTCAAAATTTTCTTGAATGATTTGAGTTTAGAGCGCTTTCAAAACTATGAAAATAAGAAGCTTTAGCGATCTGCATCTTTTTCTTATGTACCGACTACAGATGACAAAAAGCTGTACGTGACTTAGGGGATCTGTCACGTGAAAAACCTTGACGAGCTCAGTCTTTAGCTTGAGCTCGTCTCACATCGAGAGTTAACCACGGACAGTCAGAAGAGTTTCTTACACTGATAAAGGTGGTTGAGTTAAAAAAAAGCAGCGTTTAAGTAATCATAGAAATTATTACAACAAGTTTCCGAGCCAAGACCGCGAAAGAAGGTGGACCAATCAACAGAGCGAATCGTTTCGGAAAGTTGCT
The DNA here is from genome assembly GCA_963969285.1 of Odontomyia ornata. Lineage (NCBI taxonomy): Eukaryota > Metazoa > Arthropoda > Insecta > Diptera > Stratiomyidae > Odontomyia > Odontomyia ornata. The sequence goes on from OZ017739.1 coordinate 46,467,197, forward strand.
CATAATTAGTTTTGTAAAAGTTATAGCGCTGACGCTCTTTCCAATGATAACGGACAGAAACAGTATAGGAAATTTCAAAGCGTAAGGGGGGATGATGGAGATCAGGAGGAAGATACGGAAAAAGAACTGGAGGTGAGCATAACAACGTGGAGCAATCGATCCTACAAAAGAATAAGTCAAGAATATGATTATGAACGTAAAGAAAATCATTAAATTGAGTCAGGGAACAAGAAGAAATTAAAGATCAAATTTGAGATGAGTCAGAATTAACCTGATTGTCATCCCAAGAGAGTTTAGGAAGGTTAAAATCTCCACATAAAATAAGGTGACAATTTGAAAAGCGTGATAAAAAATACTAGATATTTCAGTGAGGAATGTGTAGACATTATGTTACAACAGAGGGGTGCGTAGCCCGGGGTGTCATTCTGAGGCCGGTTAGCACTCAGTCGTGTCGTGGCACTTCCGGGACACCTTCTGCTCGTGCTGAGCCAATCTACATAAAAACACTAACACGGAGGGATAAGGACGGGATAGGGGGAGGTCATATTGAGAAATGAAAGATGATTGTTTTAATATGTACGGGCCATTTTATTTTAACTAACGAAACAATTCAATATACAAAAAATTCAAATTAATATCTTCTTCCTCGAATTGCTAATCCCCAAAATCACTTTGACGAAAAAAACGCAAAAACTCCCTTTTTTCTTTAAGACCACATGCCGAATCATTCATTCCGCAAATCACCTCCACAAACCACGCGAAAACTCCCTGTTCCTTTCAAGATCAAACAACGAATTCCTTCCTCCCCGAATCAAAAATAAATACACCGGCAAAAGCAATCCCTCTTTTTCCCAAAGTCAAATACCGAATGCCCTAAACCCAAGAACCCAATCCAGCATATCACCTCCAGCAAATCCGATCCCGCAATCCTCTCATTTTCAATTACCGCTGCCGCATCTGGATAACGTAATCGAAGCTCAATAAACTTCGAATTCGCTACCCGAAAATTTTTTTTTTCCTATCGACAAACGCAACAATTTCCATTTGCATATATGGCAATTTGCATAACCATAGAAGCATTTGATTAGATGCAAATTATCATATATACTTTATATATATATATATATATATATATATATATATATATATATATATATATATATATATATATATATATATATATATATATATATATATATACTATATATATATATATATATATATATATATATATATATATATATATGCATATACGAGTATATATATATATATATATATATATATATATATATATATATAAAGAAACAATTGTTTTTGCCGATACTCGAAAAAGATTACTTCCCTGCGCTCGGAGAACTTGATCCCAGGGTCCCAGTGGACCCCCGGTCGAGAATCCACGACGCTACCAACGGAGTCACCTTCTGTTGATTTCCCACTCATTGCATTAGCAACTTCAACTATTAGGGAAACGTGAATGAATTTTTGTTAGTGTAAAAATTAAGATTTGTTAGTGGGAGCAATGAATAAAATTAGTTAGTATGAAAGAAGGAATTAGGTTTTGGTATGGAAAATGTATCGAATGAAATTTCGTTAATGGGAATTAATGAATGAAATACACGTATTGTTAGTGGGAAAATTAAAATTATTTTTATATACAATTTTTTTGTAATTGACAAAAATGGAAAAGGGTAGGATGGAGATGGTGGGGAAATAAAAATTATAGGGAAACTGTTAAATGATAACAAAAATCAATGAATTTACTGATGAAAAGGGCATATGTGCCCAAAGGAGAGGGGAAACGTTGCGGCGGCAATTTGAAGTTGCGAATGAGAGAAAGTCGGTACGCCAAAATTCGTAACAATCGTTGAGACGACCCAGACCCTGAGTGTCTCATTCAGCCAGGCAGCAAAGAGATGTTGGTAGGGTAATTATGAGTCAGATTGGATGTTTTTAGCGTGAAATGTCCCAAGCAGCCTGCTGGACTCATCTTCAAGCTCGTATGCGACTTGTCCAATACGGCGACGGACCACTGCGTGAGCGAATAGGCAGCAAACCAACCTGCTGCATTGCTCACGGTGCAATCACGTACGAAAACCTTCATACCTTGAAGCAGCTCACGAGGACGAACACGAAGATTGTAGCGTTGAGCTTCTATTAAAATTCCTGAGGAGGGCGTACTCAGAGCCATGTTGGATAGGGTGATACCCGAACGTGAGAAAGTAGGGCGAATATCCCGTTGACTCATGAGTCACCTTGCGGAAGGCAAAACATGTAGCTGGAAGATTCTCGTCCCACTTGCCATGATCAAACCCTATGTAGGCTCTGATGGCATTCAGTGTCGACTGGTTTGACCTCTCCAAGGCATTCGCCTGCGGTGAATGATATGGGGTGAAACAATGCTGCACTCTATAGTCATTCATAAGCTTGCCGAATACCTTGCAGGTGAACTGTACACCTATGTCAGAATGTAGCCATACAGGAACTCCAAACTTCAAAAAGATTTCGCGCTCCAAATATCGCACGACTGTAACCGCAGTGGCTTTCGTTATGGGCTTGAGCCATACGAACTTTGTGTAGTGATCCTGGACCACGAACAATTGGATATTCCCTGATCTTGAACGAAGGTATGGGCCCATGAAGTCCACAAACAGGCGCTGCATATCTCGTACAGGTCTCGTGATGCCCGCATAAGTTGATAGGGAAGGTGTTTAGTGGGTAGTCCAGTCACTTGTAAGCACACCTACTGCATGAAGGGCATTCACCTCCCAAACCCCAAAACAAATAAGCTAGGTCGATAGAATTGCGATCATGGCAGAAGGGTTTTGTATATAACCTACAAAATGCAGACATATAGAATGATTTAATTCAAGAAAAACTTTAATGACGTACACAACAATTATATTTTTGCTTTAAAGAACCAGTGCTACCCCATTTTAACTGGCCAACATTTTGTTGCAATATAGCCAAAATTGATGATTAAGTCAGCCTTAAATGTCTTTTTACTATATTCTATTTATATTTGAAGAAAATTGTTCGATGGAAAAACCGTGTATGATATTCATAATTGGAGAAAATTCGAACGGCTATAACTTCTGTATATTCTATTAAAACTTATAGAATATAAGAACTTTTCAAAGGACTACTAACTAAATATCAAATATTATTAGCAAAGTTCAACGAATGTCAACGTTTAAGCTGTAACATAATAATTAACGTAACGTAATAGCTAGCCGAATCAACAAACCAATTGTATCTACACATCTAAGAAACCTACAAATCAGTAGCGTAACCAATAAACAAACATCATAGTTAAAGTAATCTAATAACTGGCATAAACCACAAAACAATAGTATCTACACATCCAAGAGACCTGCAAACAAGTAGCGTAACTAATAAATACAAATAATAATTAACGCAATCTAATAACTAGCACAACCAATAAAACAATAGTATTTACACTTCTAAGGAACCTGCGTACAAGAAGTGGAACCAATAAGTAAACATAATAATTAACGTAACATAATAGCTAGCAACTATCTATCTACCTACCTACAAATGAATAGTGTAACCATCACAATAATTAGCATAATATATAACATAACCAGCAGCTTAATAATTAGCACATTAAGGAATTAGCATGTATTCCTTTAAGTTAAAACTAGAGCTAAAACAAATATAACGCTAAGTAAACATAATTTCAAACCAAACGAAATCGTGACGACATCAGGAAATCCCCGTCAATGGAAGTCATTTGGTACTTTACGATACATAAGCATTAATCTCCCTCGTAACCGCCAACAAGACCAAGGTGACTATACAAAATATTTGGATAACATTTTTCCACCGTGGATGGAAATGAACAATGAATAGCGTTTTTTTTTCCTTTTTCTTGGACAATTACCTGGACGAGTGTAACCCAATGTTGCCTTTTTGTTATATTTTGCTATCTGCTTTATGATAATTACCTGGACGATGGAATATGCGGAAATTGGTCCGTCAGCGATTTATCCCACTCACCGTAACAGTCAATGAATATGGCAATAGATACCTAATTGACAATTATCGCCTATGTAAATAAATGAAGCACTTGAAGAGATGCACGACACTGGACACATCTAAGGTAGAACTTAGGCTGTAACAGGCCCTCCAAGATCGTCTACGCCTCGATTTAAGTGGAACTTAGGCTGACCACATACCTTCCAAAGTTAAGCAGTGCCAATCTCGTCAACATGAGTAGAATTAGGGCTGCCTGCACGTTTTCCAGCATTACGAAACCAATCGAATCTTGTTACAGTGGAATTCAGGCTTCCAAAAGCCCTCCAACGCAGGTCCACAACTGTCCTTTCTAAGTGGGACCAAGGTTGTCCCAGCCCTCCGGGAAGACCTGGACGACACTCACCAAAGCGACACTTCGCCGTTTAGCAGGCCATGCATGCACAACATCGCCGGCAACGCCACGCACCCCTGCCGCAAGCACCGGTTACATTCACAGATAGCCCAGTCCAGTAGCCGACTCTGACATCTACCCGCCTACGTTGGAGCGACTTGTTAGCATTAGCTGAGTAATTGTCATAATATTTGTCCATGAACTTGTAATAACCCAATATGTTTTGATGATTATAACGTTTTTAAAAGAAACTCTACCATCAAATGTCTCCTTACTCCGGACTCAAGGTTACAGGTGTTTCATAGGTAAGGAGTGATTTCTGGAATAGTGGCGAAAATAGATTTATAAACAAAGCAACATGTCATAGGATCCACTTCCATGATTTTCCCCCTATCAATTTTAGCTGCTCATCTTCAGCTATTCACTAATAAATTCAATCAAGTGTTAATAGCATGTACCCTATATGTTGAAGTTGGAAAAAAATAACATAATTTTATGCAATATTCTCATTCAAAACGGCCACCATTTTGTTTATTAATACGGATGTCACTCGTTGAACAATTTGTCAAAGATATTTATTATAAATATAATTCCTGAAACTTTCATGCAAATCCTAGCAAACCCGTAGTGTATGAGATGATTGTAAGTGCATATTGTCCAATAGCCATGTATAGTTGCTGTTGAAATACAGAAAAATTTAAATCACCATAACTTTGTTAAATACTATTCGATCTTTCTGTAATTTTCAGTAATTCTTAAGCTTTTAAACTGAAATTTCCTTATTGAATTTCATTGTTCTAAAGATTCTATTTAAGAAAGTGTCAAATTAATATACGATACTATTACTAACAAGTTGAGGGAATTTCGACTTCTGACGTATTTTCTGTTGCTGTGCTCATAAAGGTCAATACTCGTGATTTTTTCGCGAGGGGGAGGGGCCCGCAAAAATTTCATGCTAAAGCCTGTTTCGAAAAGATCTCATTAAGACCTTTCATATGTCATCCCATTTGACCACCTTTGATGAAAAACATTTTTTATGGGTCGCTCCTCAATATGGAGGACCCCTTAAATATCTTTGAATTTTTTTTCACCCTGAAACTCTATAGAAGTCATAACTTCCGAGCTTTCTACAAAGTTTCATGGCTGTAGCTTCAATAGTTTTGGAGAAAAACGGTTGTAACATACAGACGGACGGATGGACGGATATTAATAGGGTTTTATACAAAACCCTTAAAAGTTACAGATTAAAAACGAAACACGGACGTGCAGCCATCGAAACTAGACTCCACGAACGCGAACTATAAAATCAAATTTTCATTAATATAAAATCAAAAAAAAACATACAAATCGAAAAATATATAACATACAAATCAAACTCAGAAATGGTTTAAAAATAAACTTCAATGAATAAACTTTCTATTTATATCGAATAAACTCATAACCCTTAAATGTCTTGAAAATTTCAGTCTTAACTCAACAAAAATGCTACGAATACGTCCTGGTTTATTTACTCTTGTCTCACGGTCATAATATTTTTTTCACCTGGACAGTAAGGCGATTTTGTGAAGTGGGGACCGAGTTAACTCATAAGCGGATTGCTCACTTATCAACCTACGTGTGATGATACGTGTCCCAGCACGGAAGCAAAAGGACGAAACGAAATACTCCGACAGTCAGAAAATAGAAGCGGAAGCATACTCACCTTTATCCACTTAGTCCATTTTCGAGACCACTTCCAATTGTCTATCCCAACACAAAACTAGTGTAAATATTGTCCTTATTGTCACTCGTCCACTTGGCACATTTCTTATGAAGTGATTCCATAGTCATTACTAAATTGATGGAAATTCAAGTCGATTCAGTTTGCATGCCCACGCAAAGGTGTATTATTTGAACAGGTGGAACGAATGAGGGTGCAACATGAGATGGAGGGGACCAAAGTGATAACTTAATTTTGCTGATAGATTTCGAGGGATATTAAAGGTAACGTGTTTAAAATACAGCAAATTCAAACAGAGAATTGGAATTCGATACAATTATTTACTATACCCAGGACTCACTGGTGCCTGGGTTGGAATTGCTTAGCATTTGGGACTCATAATATTTCTAACCTAATGATATTACAATGTAGGTGTCGCAGGATATCGTACAATACTACCAACGAAAAAAGCAAGCGCATTTAATTTAATTGCCTTCGTATGTTCATATAAATGGATTTCCGTAGTGAAAAGCATCCCCATTCAAAACCCAGGAATAAAGGAGGAAAAACCAACGAAAAGAGGGTCCTGCGTTGAGCTTGTGATGTGAGCACAGGAACTTAGTTGTAGCTAGGTGCAAATGTCATTATACAATATGAACATGTATATGGAAGGCGTACATAAAGGTAGTATCGTGACGGTTTGTTTGGTCGGTCTCCAGAAGAATCAACCACGAAATCCATCTTACTCGTCCTCTTTCTCTCATTTTCCTCGTTCTCATTCCTATTAAGCTCTGCACAGTGAAAATGCTGCAAACGTTGCCACATGGTTCTCACTTGGCTCAGCCCAGGCCACTCACTCGCTGATGGTAATGTTTCAGTTACATGCTCGTAAGGCATTACTTTCAATCTTTTTATGACATTTATGAGATCCATTATTCGATAAAGTTGACAAGGTTATGTTGAATACCGCTGTCAAAAGGTGGGGGAATGAGGTGGATCGGGGGAATAGCATGAGAATGCACAAGAGTTTGTGGTATAGCGTTTGTGGCGAGACTGCCAGGGAAATGTAATGTGAGTACTCGGAGATGGTGAGGGTATAATGCAGATATTGCCTTTGTGGTCACAATTTAATTCCTTGCTTGACAGATCAACCAATGCGTTTTTAATGTGGCCTTTTTGTTCTTTGCATGTTTTTGTAAGCTTATACTCGTATTCCTAGAAATTTTCTCCCTTTGTCTGATAAGCTTTTGTCATAAATGTACATTTAGATTGGAGTTATGAGCATTTTGAAGGAGGATGATTAGATTATTTGTAACATACACATATATTTGCTCAACGGATGATGTTAATAGCATCGACTTTAGATTCAAGCGAATAAGGGCATAATTTTTTGTACTGGTAAAGCCAAGGGATTTCAAAGCAAAATGCCAATTTGAGTCATTTGTGCTGACTCCTTGCTTTTTAGGGTTTTGTAAAATAATTTAGCAAAATTCTAATAAAATCCCGTCCTGTCTGTCCGTCCGTTTGTCACAGCAATTTTTCTCGCAAACTACATAAACTAGAAACATAAGATTTTGTAAGTAGGTGTAAAGTGATGCTTTCTTCAAAATTTCAATACAAAAAAAAAATTGTAAGGTGTTTTAGAGAGGGTCTCCCCATATAGGAGAGTCGCCCCTGCAAAAAAAAAAAATCATCGCATGTAGGCAATATGGGTATCAAATGAAAGGCCTTGATGAGAACCTTTCAAAGCAGGTCTTAAAAAGACAAATTTGGCTTCGAGGGGTACAGGGGAAGGGGCATCGAAAATTTTGTGTGCCCCCTCGCGATTTTACACCTTTGACCTGAAAAACCTGAAAAGAAGTAGACGTACATCTTAAGGAGCACAAGGGCAAAAAACATCAGAAGTCGAAATTCGATCGACTTTGTTAATAATAGGACATTTTTGCCTATAAAATCAAAATGGGACCTTTAAAATTCCCAAAAGCTACAATTTATGTTCTTTGATAGCAATTGTATGTGTCCTGAAAATAACACAATAATCAAAAAATAAACAGCTAAGCTACAGCCGATCGGATATTTAACAATTACAACAACATTAACACGTGATATTTGGGAGATGCACGTTTGCAATAGTCCTAGACACTACAGATATGTAGGAATTTCGATAAAAATTTTTGAAACGGTTTATAATATTGATGTATTATCATGGCTAATCAAGCGACGGGGTCAAAACACTTGAAACAAAATGGTGGGGAATTTAATACATAATGTTGCATGTACAAATAATTCTGCGAGCGAATCCGAATGGGGAAGTCGATACACGCTGGTTGTAGCCGATTATTTCAGCAAGTGGCCCGAGGTCTACCCCATTCCCAACCAGGAAGCAACTACTGTAGCCGAACAGCTAGTGTTAAATTGGGTCAGTAGGTACGGCGTACCTTGCGAACTACATTCAGATCAAGGCCGAAACTTTGAGTCACTAGTTTTTGGTGAAATGTACGAGCTGCTGGAAATACGGAAAACGAGGACAACACCGCTGCATCCCCAATCCAATGGAATGGTCGAACGTTTCAACAGCACGCTCAATAAACATCTCGCCAAAATGGTTGACGAGAACCGAAGGGACTGGGACCGACATATCCCACTATTTTTGATGGCGTACAGAGCTGCCGAACATGCATCGACGGATCAAGCCCCAGCCAAAGTCATTTTCGGAAAGACTATTCGTCTGCAAGCTGACATAAAGTTCTGGACACCCCCCGAGAAACCCCAAACGATCTCGGAGAACGCAAGTGAGCTAAGAGAACGGTTGAACCAGATACATCGAACAGTGCGAAAACACCTCGAATCGGCTACTGACCGCATGAAGACCAGGTATGATCTAAAGGCAAATTCTACTGGCTTCCAGCAAGATGACTTGATGTGGCTATATAACCCTCAGCGGCGGTAGGGTAGGTCTCCAAAGATGCAGCATAATTGAGAGGGACCATACCGGGTTACAAATCGAATCAACGACGTCGTATATCGCATACAGGAACAATGCAACCCGAGAGCCAAAATGAAAATCGTGCATCTGGACCGTCTTGCCCCATATTACACCCAGGGATAATTGACTACAACTGGCGACACATCCTTTCGGGGCGAAAAGAACTGAGGCGCGGGCAGTGTTACATGTACAAATAATTCTGCGAGCTACTGTCGCAATTGTTTTCACAACCATTAAGAACATCAACAAAATGAATTTACTCGAAACCACGAGAACCCACCAAGCATGATCAACATTTGGAAGTGAGTCACTGCTCCATTCATTAATCTGCTCGAATATACCGGATACCTCTCGGCAGAACATTCGCCAATGTACGAGAAATGCATTGAATGGATGGAGGCCCTATATAAAGGCGAGCTGAATGAATGGGGGGATCATTCGTTACAACCGCGATAGAAAAACTGCGATATAGTGGAACGCAAAGTAAAGGCGATTGATTGTTTGAGTTTGAAGTGATTTTAAGTGGACAGTTGAATTAAAAATTTATAGACTAGGTGAAAATTAAAATTGTGAAATAGTAAAATAAGTGAGTGTGCATTTTTAATTAATTAAATAAACTCTTTTAATTTAATTTAACAGACATTGCGTTTTTACTTTCCCGGAACATTAAAATTATTGGCCGCGAACCATAACACGCGACAATAGTAACCATAATAATTTTTCGAACTCAATTTATGGAATCTGTATTTTAGTCAAGTTTTGATATGCAGAACATATTGTTTAATTTGCTAATTATTTCACAAAGAGCACTCTCCTGCCAGTTCAACTTCTTTTTTGATGGGATAGAGCATAGTTTTATTTATAGTCTAGTTTCCATCAGTCCAAACAACGTTCCATTAGAATAACGTTTCTTGCTGTAGGATCTCATTCGTTTGGCCACTCTGAGCTCTTCCACTTGCCAAGAAAAAGCTCTAATAGAGCAGGGTGCTTCTCTGAAGAATTTTACATCTCACTTGATAGCACCTTCATATTTCATTGAAATTTCTCTAATCAACTTTGGAGACAAACAGCACCTGAGATCCTCATACGCTACAAGTGATCACTCTCCCGAGACTCAGCCAAGTACTACCACCTTTTCTTCCTGCTCAGTTCCGCTTTCTACTCAAACTAATCTTTCTTCGATTGCCATCAACAGTCGCTGATGCAGTTAAGTGGCTGGTGTATAGCTTCTTCAGCTCTGAGCCCTGACCGAAGTGATTTCCGCATCGCATCTACATTTTTCACAGGCACGATTGGAACTTGCGGTCGTGAAGCGTCTGAGGGGTAGGAGGCGATTAAAAGTAGAAGTAGGGTACTAGTAGAAACTCCTGCTGGAATATTTGTATTGATATAAAAAGGAGTGGATTGCACTTGGTGTAACATACAATAACGAACATTTCTCATTCCAGTTGGATGCTGAGCTCAATGCTCAGGCGGGATGCCTACCCTCTGCCCTAAATATACACCATCTTAGTTAAACTCTAAAATGCACGCTAATTGTACACCCTCGATAGCAAGTCTGCCTACTGGTAGGTATTAGGTAGGTGGAGATGATAAGTAGGCGATTGAATTTATGAACGGGAGAATGCTGGTGTGGCCGAAACCCGCAACAGTATCTTCAGCATGAAGCCCTACTTCATCTGATGAAGGTCGGATCTTTACCAATATGAAGAGAATTTATTTGATCTCCAGAATGCACCCACAACGTGGCAAAGAACCATATATATGTATATGTTCGTCTAATTGAAGGATATTATTCTGGGTATTGTGAATTTAAAAATCATCTCCATATATTCCGAATAAATGGAGGTGATTTTTAAATTCACAATATCCAGAATAATATCGTTCAATTAGAGGAACATATATATATATATATGGTTCTCCACCAGGTTGTGGGTGCATTGTTGAGATCAAATAAATTCTCTTCATATTGGTAAAGCCCCGACCTTCATCGGATGAAGTCGGGCTTCATGCTGAAGATACTGTTGCGGATTCCAGCCACACTAGCATTCTCCCATTCACAAATTCAATCGCCTACTTATCTTCTCCACCTGCTTTTGAGCACACATACCTTTTTCTTTTCTACATTTTTTTTTAAATATTTAACCATATACCTTTATTTTTTACTCGTCGCCACATTAATTTTACCTTTCCTAACTTAATTTTATGTTAAAAAAAAATCTTATCTTTCGGACTAACAAAATATCATTCGTTAGTTCACATTTACAAAATTTCATTCTATACGTTTGACTAACAAAATCTCATCTTTTCTTCCTACTAACAAAATCTATTCTTTCTTAAAATCAACAAACCATCACATTGTACCCATTGTAATAACATCCACGTAAGCATGTGCAGTTTACTTGCTATCTGATGTGGTGGACTATCAATATGGGTGTCTGCTGGGGCTCTGGGTTCAAGTTCCCCTGGGCGCAGGAATACTCTTTTTAATTTCGTCAAAAGCAATTGTTCTTGTGTATATGACGATTTAAATATAACTATACGTTGTCCTGGTTATATGCAAATCGCCATGTTTATGCAAATGGAAGATGTTGTATTTGTTGAAAGTGAAAAGATGTGAGGGATGGGACCTAATTGCGTTGAGCTTCGATCACGTTAGCTTGGTATAGCAACGGTAATTAGGTAAAAGAGTTGTGAAATTGCAGAGTTACAAGTGGGTGGCTAGTCAGTTTTTTGTGACGGCAAGAGGTGAAAATGAGAGTGGATCGGATTTTTGCGGGGAATCATGCGTGTGGTTCGTGCGGATTGTCGTGTGTGTTGTAATTGCAGCCAAGAGTGGCAAAAAGTAACTACACGAGAATTCATTTGACGATAGCAATACTAAATTAGTGCAAGTTTGGGAGTGATAAAAAGGAGAAAAGAAAGAACTAAAATTTGACTATAATATAGCTAACTAAAAAATCAGAGTTGAAAGGAGTGAAGAATATCAAATTATGAAACAAAACTAAAATCAAGTGCTAGGACTATTGACATCTGAAAAATTGCCAATTGAAAATAACGGAGAGCGGAATTCTGATTTTTTGGCTAATAAACAAAACGAGAGAGAAAGATAGATAGCGTATGGTATTTGTACAAGTGGCCATTTTGTATTACGTAGATTTTTTTTACTTACAGATACACAAAATTATTTTAAATTTTGAAACGGTCATATTTATGTAAACACAATTTTTTCCGTTTCTCGAAACGACCCCCTCCTCGCCCGTCCTTCCCTCTTGGTGACAAGTTTTTAAGTGTACGGTGACACGGCTGAGTGCTAGTCGGCCTCAGTACGGCACCTCGGAATACGCACCCCTCTGGTAGGAATTTATGTCTGCAACTGCGGTGAATTCCATGGTTGCAACAATACTCTAACCTCTCGGGAATAATCTTCTGGTACCAACGATTCAAACCAGATTTTGTTACGCCGGTAGCAGGTATAAGACCCTTGTTGAAGAAAAACAGATGATTTGAATATACGGAGGTTTGGCTTTTTTCGCCCCGATCCTGGTGTGTACAGACTTAACTCTTCCGTTTATCATTCAGGTGGACACCTTGAAATTAAATTTAGATGCTATACTACCACGAAGGCAAGACAGTCCATTGGCTAGCCTTGCCGCTCCTTCGCTAGAGCGAAAATATTCTACGACGAAGAAAGTGTACTTCGCAGCACGTTTGGGTCTGAGAATCTGCATCCCTGATGGCATTAAGTTGCAGTATAATGGAACAATTACTATCCACTTTAGTTGAAGTTTACAGGATCTCTCAAAGTGATTGGCTTGCACAGCAAAAAAGCTGCAACAGTACGACTTCGAAATCGTATATTGTAAAATGAAGAAACACTTAGTCCCAGATGCTCGGAAAAGCCAAACTAGTGGTACTAAGATGTGTTGGAGAAGGTAGCAACTCAAGCCAAATGCTACACTCATTGGTTAGTATTAACTGCACCAGGTCGATAGTCTGAGTTCAATAGCCAAGTCGGGCAACAAGTGACAGCTCGATCAGAGCAAGGTCGTATCCTACAATAATTTAGTGGCATGGTTATCCCAATACGGTATATATTGGGGGTAAGAAGAAGAGTTTTTGGGCAGCACTACTGGCTTAAGATAAGACTGAATGTTAACCGGTATGTAACTTGGTTTCAAGTGTACAAATCAATCAATTTTGTGGGGCTACGATGTCTAGAGATTGGAAGATCAGACAATCTAGGGAGATCACTTGCGTAGATTGGTTAGGTCTTTTGCTAGATTCAATGAACAAAACACAAATATACTGAGATTATTTGACTTTGTAACATATTTTGTACTTTTCTTTCCACTACGTACCACCAAAGCCAAGGAGGTAGCTACTCAAGAAGCAAGTCTTTATGCTTTTTGGAATCCCAGCGACGGCTTTATGCAACAAAACAGTTGAGTTTTGCTTGAAAGAGTTCAAAAACCTACTGCAAACGTATGGAGCAACAATTAAATATACCGTCTTCATCACCTCAAAGCCAATCCAGTGGTAAGGGTTAACCAGAAGATCGAACAAAATGGGAGAGTCATTTGGCACAGACAAATGTGCTCTAGAAGACTACACTCATAAGTCGATAGAGATGACATCATATTATATCGATGTCAGAAGGATTGGGTGACTTGCAGAGATAAACCAGCACCTCCAAAAGAACACTAAATGGAGAAAGATCCCGAAGATAAGGCGATATTGTTGTAAAAGTAACGCTGAGAAATAGCCCAATGGTTCCAAGGCACAGACAAAAGTATGACATCTCGTTACGATTTGTGGATTCGTAGGAATAAATGAGGAGTTTGTCACAAAATATACAAGGTGAGGGAACAAGCAAGTTACACCACTATTCTACTTTGAGCCAAAGTTGAAACCCTAAGGCAAACGGCAGAGGTGTTGTCAGTGTGAAGTCTAGCTTACGCTTGCAAGTTTCAGGACAGTTGTGACAAGGGCAGCTCGTGACTATTTACATTAGATGGGCACGATTTAACGAACGCTCTATGTCAGAATAGAGTTCTCAAGCTTAGCACTTCATTCATCAGCGAGAACTAACATACAGGCTTAGCACTCTCTTGCCATGGAAAGGATGGTGTAAAAGGCAGTTGTTGAGGTTAAAATTGGACCTCAAGGTGCAAGTGCTTGACCTGGCAAATGATAAGCCAGAGATATAAATATTCAATTGAAAGTCAATTGTTCTCAGATGGTGGATAGAGGGTGATTCAAAAGCTAGCCGGTGGGTATGTAGAAAATAAAATACCACTCGCGGTCCTAAGATTAACTAAGTGCGACAACGCCCCACTTAGTATTGACTTGTCATGAAACCTGAATAGCAACTTCTGATCAGATTGGGCTAATGGCAACGACTATCGCAAAGTATAAAGGCCAATTTTTTGGAACTTGGAGTGTTAGACCAAAGAACAGACCAGTTGCACTTCGACAACTTCTGGATTATATAAAAAAATAAAAAAATCAACATCCTCATAGTCCAAGACACTGGATGCCATGGTGTAAACATATCGTAAGGAATCCATGGATTCGGAGTGACTTTCATTATTGATAGCACATTTATACAAATTAATACTGACTTCATGCCCATTAACGAAAGGACCTGTGTGATTCGTATCTTGACCAAATCCTTTAATGTCTGGCTGGTCAAATGTCACCCACCCTCAAAAGACAAGGAAGATATTATCAAGGACCAACTTTACAGCACCCTGGGAAACACTGTCGATACATTGCATAAAATCACATTCAAATTTTTCTGGTTGACTTCAACGCGAAAATTGGCCGAGAAACGGCGAACCAAGTAACTACCGGAGCTTCAACGCAGAGACCAGCAATAACGGACAGTTCCCGATAGACTTCGCTGATAGCAGAAGTTTCATTGTATACATACTTTTGACACTTCCACATCGGGACATTCATGAGAGAACGTGGGCATCCCCAGAAGTTGCACATTCAACCAGATCGACCATGTTCTTATACAGAAACGAGCGGTCACCATCATTCTCGAAACACACTTGCTTCTGTGATTCGGAACACTATCTTAAAAGGTTCAAGTTCCAATGCTGGATCTCCAAGAGCTGTCTGTAAACAAGGAACATCAGCTACTCCAAGCTACCAGATACACAAGCTAAATGACAGCTCAGTAACGTTCACATACATGTCAGCGCTGGTATATTGCATCAATATATCGCCACAGGCGTGAAAAATTAACGATGATATCAAAAGAATGTGGAAGACAGTAAAATATGCGATAAAAGAAGCAGCTGGAGAGGTTTTGCGGCACCAACCAAAGCAAAATGAAAGAACAATACAAGCGAGCGGTTAAAAAAGTAAGGTACTTGGCGTACGAAAAATTTAACTCGGGGCAAAGAAGAACAATATAAAATCCTCTAACGACAAGCCAAAAAAATATGAACAGTCGTCTTACGGACTGAAATCTGAAGGGTAAACAAAAGAATGACTCTACAAGAGGTCAGACTGGCATATGCCTCTATTAAACAACTAAGAGATGATTTCAATCTACAAACAAGTCTTTGCTAAAGTGCACAAGAACCAATCTTAGGTAACCCAGTCAAAATTTAAAAAATGGTGGCAATATTTCCAGAAGCTGTTCACAGCACCCCCAACAACTACTGAAACTGTGAACATTCCAGAAGCAGAGTAGGAGATCTCAGTTTTACCATCAACCTGAGACAAAATATAGGCAGCACTGCGTGACCTAAAACACAAGACTCTTGGAATAGATGGAAGACTAGCAAAACTGCCGCAAAGAGGGGATCTGTATTTAAGAACCTTCGCCATCGTCCAATATGCAGAATATGGTCAGAAGTGCTGTTACCAGAGGACTGCCGAAAAAATTTTAGTATATCCTGCACATAAAATGGGGAACATATTAAGGTGTCAAAATTATAGAGGCATCGCTCTACTGTGTAGGTCTTATAAAGTGTTCTCCAAAATAATAAAAAGAAAATTAAACCCGTACTATGAAAGTATTATATGAGAGTCTCAGGGAGGCTTTTGAATTGGATAGTCTGCAGTAGATGAAATATTCTCAGTAAAGCAGGTTTTTGAAGAGTGCTGGGAATGTGACATCGATGTATACCAACTCTTTGAAGACTTCTAGCAAGCATAATGCAGTGTCAACAGAAATCTGCTGTAAAAAAAAATGCTTGGCTTTGGCGTCCCAACGAAACTGGTCTGCATGGTCAAGATCACGATGCTAAACACAGAGCTCCAGGTCAAGGTGAATGGTGAACTAACGGGCGGATATGGAGTCAGGCCTAAAACAAGGGGATGGACTTGCCCTAATGCTCTTTAATATTACGCTAAAACACGTCATCAGGAAGACATCAGCTAAAACCTCGGGTACATTAATGCTCAAGTCCAAAGGAGCATTCCTGGGCCTACAATCTAAAGCAAACCTTACTGGCCTACGATCTAATGAAACTAATTCTAAATTCACAACTCAAACGAAGAAGAACACTCTGGTTGGAAAAAACCTGACCATAGGTGACTGCAACCTTGAAAGTGTGAATAACTTTTTCTACCTTGGAGCCACCCTGAATAGAATAGGTGCCCAAAAGGACAAGATTGGACGCCGTATAAGTGCCGCAAATAAAGCATATTCCCCCATACTTCCCATTCTTAGGTCCAGAATTTAGCCCAGGCAAAATAAGCTCTGCATTTACAAAATACTATTCAAGCCTGTGCTGTTGTATTGAAGTGAAACATGGACCCTAATGAGCGAATCCAAAAAAACAGTGGAGGTGTTTGAACGCAAAGTGCTCCGAAAAATCTAGGCCCCAGTGAAACAAGGAAGAGAGTGCAAACTACGTTACAATGAAGAGTTGTATGAAATATTTGACGATCCATCTGTTTTCTCCTGCGTAATGTTTCATAAAATACAATAGACAGGCCATGTAGAAATAATGGTCGAAAATCAGTTACCCAAAAGATCGTTAACGACGGGTAGAGCACAAGGTAGACATCCAACAGAAGACCAAGGCCTCGGTGAGAAGACACGATAGCAGCTTACAGCAGATCCTTGTTGAGAGTAAATAACTGACGGTGATGATTGGAGGGGATTAATCCTGCGGGTCATGGTTCGGCTTGGGCTGTCGCGCAATGGATGATGATTTTGAGGAAATTTTAATGATGACGATTTGAATATTGTTCTACAAGTATTTGTGTGTTGAAAAAAACATTGGAGAGATATTGATGGTTATTTCAAAATAGTATATTTTTGAATCAAGGAATTCGATACTGAAGAATTTTTGAATGTAGCAGGATGGCAAAAATCACGTACAATCACGTACAATCTATATTGCCACAGAATTAATCCTAGAGAGAAAATATAAGTTATGTGTCTGATTTCAGATTTCTATCGCAGGGGGTATTCCATACGTTTGAAGGTTAGAATTTCAAAATGGGCAAAGCAACTATGCGGAAAGTTATCCTAGAGACATACGATAAAATTTGGATGGCTCTGTTGCGAATTATATTCGAGTCCAATGAAGATCGAAGACTTCCGCATCATCGCCGATGATGCCAAAAATTGTCCGATTGTGTTGGTAGTATTGATGGTAAAAGCATCAATACCCAAACCCTTTTGAATAGCGGTTCAGCTATTTACAAGTATAAATTGGTATTCAGTATTTTTCTGCTGTCTTGTTGCGATATACGCTACGTTTTTAGATTTTGCAAACTCTTTATTCGGAATGAAGCTATTGAGTGGCCAACTACCGCTGCCTCCATCTGCAAAGCTACCAAAATCGCAGTTAAACTTCCCCTGCTTCTACCTAGTGGACAAATCGAGGAAAACGACTTAACAGAAACAAACGTGTGTTCGACCATATGCTATTGCGTCCGCGTGTTCTAATAGATAATATATTTGATACTCTGGCTATAAGATGGAAAGTATAATATTGTTCACTCACGAGCTTCACGAAAAATGCGGAAAAAATTGTATGAGCAATATTATAAAATTAAATGAGCATGAGTCAGGTGCATACTACGAGGGCGGTTCCAAAGGCGTCCGACCCGACAAAGAAAACAGTGAAAAGATTGCGAAAATGTTTTTTTATTTTTCAACAAATACTCCTTTCAGCTTGATACACTTGTACCAACGATGTTCAATAGCTCCGATACTTGCTTTATAGTAGGAACCGTCAAGCTCCTCAAAATAGCTATTAACAGCAGACTCTACTTCTTCATTGTTGGCAAATCTATTGCCGCCGAGCTATTTTTCCAAGTTCGGAAAAAGAAAATAATCCGAGGGAGCCATATCTCGCGAAAACGGTGCATGGGGAAGCAATTTCAACTTCAACTCATTGATTTCATTAGACTGGTGCGGTGTCATGATGGAACAACACTTTCTTTTTGGTTAGATGGGACCGTTTTCTCTTGATTTCATCACTCAAATGCTGCAATAAGGCTGCATAATATGCACCGTTGATTGTTTTTCCTTTTTCGAGATAATCAATAAATATTATTCCATGCGCATCTCAGAATACGGATGCCATGACCTTGCCAGCTGATTGAACTGTCTTTGCTTTATTTGGAGCCAGTTTTCCTTTTTCAGCCCACTGCTTTGACTGCTTCTTGGTCTCAAGTGAAAATGATGGACCCATGTTTCATCCATGGTTATGAATTGCTGCGAAACACTGTCAAACACTCGATGGAAACATCCTCACATTGCTTTTTGTGCTCCATTGTGAGCAAACGCGAGACCCATCTTGCGCACAGCTTTCTCATGTCTAAATTTTCGGTCGAAATGCATCTTGGCAGCTCGTACGATCTCACAATGCACAGCACTTTTTGAAATGCCTGCCATGTCTGCTATCTCGCGCTCTTTTTTAACTCGACGGTCATTCAATACCATTTTGTGGATTTTCTTCACATTTTCTGACTTCGCTTGGTCGACCACTGCGGTGTTCATCTTGGCAGCTCGTACGACCTCGCTTAAACTCAACCACCCAATATTTGACCATTGTAAACGAAGGAGCAAACTTTTCCAGAGTAGAATCCAACTCGGCTTTGATATAGGTTGGACTTAGACCTTTCAACTGAAAGTATTGTATCACATAACGATGTCCAATTTTTTCCATATTTACAAATTCACTGAGAGCATTCACATTGGGTGTCTATAAAAAAATTAAAAATAAACGAACCGTTATGAACTTTTCACATTAAGTTGTTGAAAGGTGGTATTGTCAATCGCAGTAATTGTTTTATTAAAACTACCTGCATTCATAAGTCAGGTCGGGTACTTTTGGGACTACACTCGTACTCTATACTCTATACTCCTGAGGGAGCTGCAAAGAGATGCAGGAAATGATAACATCAATGATAGCTTAAAACTACGCGATTCCTTGAAAGAAGTTTTTCAATGAAGGGGTGACCAACAAGCAAAAAAAAATTATGTAGATATAATAGAATTTAGAAAAAGAGTAATTTTTGGTGTTTTAATTTATTTTATTAAATTAAACTAAATAAGTTACACTTCAACACAATATGTAATGGAAAAACATAATGTCACTTATTACGAATTTCAATTGGCGAACTTTGGTCAGATATTACAAAATATCAGCCTTTGTCCAAACTCTTCTATCGGGGCGAACTTCGCAGAGAATGGAACCTACAATTCACCCAAAGTTACCCTCGACATTAGTACGTTCCACCGCTGACTTCTCCTTAAGTCATTTGGTGAAAGTATCAATCGCCGAAGCCATTTTTTCCTTCAGGACATTGAAGTCTGCAAAGTACACTTCTGTGGAGGTGATGACCACTTCAACTCAAATTTCCGCCCAGCGAGTGACTTCTTTAAGTCTAGAGACAAAAAGAAGTCGCACGGGGCCAGATCTGCATAGTACGGTGTATAGAGTAGTAGTTCGTAGCCCAATTTGGCCGTGGCGATGGCGGAGGTGTGAGCCAGTATGTTGACATAGTATGTTTCTTCGCTAAACGGGGCCTTTTTTCTGCGATTCGACGTCGACTCCTCCCAATAATTTGGCATAGTAGAGCCCTGTGACCATGGCCCTTCTTCGAGAAGTGGATGCAGATCACAGCTTGTGAATCCCAGGAAATGGTGCCCATGATCTTTCCGGCCGATAGGACAATCTGCGCCTTCTTTGGAGCACGTTTGCTGGGTGGAGTCCACTGTTTTGACTGCTCCTTATTCGTTGGTGTGTACTAGTGGAGCCATATTTCGTCAACGGTCACAACTCCTTTGGATTGTGCTTAAACAGCATCAAACACTGCTCTGAAGTAGTGTCACGATTGCGTTTCTTGTCCGAAGTGAGTGAACGCAGCAGCCATTGTGCTGACAGATTTTTTATGCCCAACATTTCATGCAGAATATGACCCATGCGGTCTGTTGAATTGCTTTTTGTCTCAGCTATCTTCCGCGCCTTCTATCGGCAGTCTGGCAATATACATGCTCGTCAATTTTTGTTACATCGCCCTCCTTGGTTGTGTGGCTCATCAAAAAATGACGCTCAATCACGCTGAAACTCGTTAAGCTAATTTTCTACGATTGCAGTCACAGGGACAGAGCACAGCGTTCTTTGATTTTACTGCGCACAAATGGTAAATACAAAACTACGGGTCAGATTCGCCTGAAATTTTGAGAGTAGCCATTTACGAGAATGCACTACATGATAACAAAGTTCCCTTGCAATAGTGGCGCCATCGGGCAGTGAGGCTCAATACTCATCGAGGCGCCCTCGTCCGTAATCGACTCAAACTAGGTTCTTTTGACCACCGATTTTGTTCTAGGGAACAAAAAACGTCACAGGGTGACATATCGGGCAAATAAGGTAGCTCTTGTAACACAGCGGTCCCTTTAGAGGCCAAATTCTGGGACACGCTGAGGGCGGTATGGTGTGATTTTTCGGAATCATCTTGGTACTCAACGCTTTCATCTAAAAATCGTCGGTTAAAATTTGTCTGACTGTTCGGTTCATAGCCAGTTCCTAGGCCAACATTCGAACTGTTAAACGCCGATCTCCATGGTTTTGGACGCGCATACGCTGCGCATTCACGTCAGTCCGCACCTCAACTGGTCTCTCGCTTCACGCCTCATGCATGCGGACCATGATCCTATCTATCATGAAATAATTCTTTTGTATTTAATTTTCAGAATGCTGACGTTGAAAGCATTAAAAACATTTTTTCGGCATTAACTGGGCTAGTACGTTGACAATATTACTTATAAGCAATGTACCGGATCATTTCTACCACATTTCTTTGAACACCAATAAGAGATACGTACATAAATAAAAAAAAGCAAACTCTTGAAAAGAAATTTTAGCAGCAGAGAGTTATTATTCCTGGATCGTTATTCTGAAACCAAATTTATGCCTACTCAAAGTAATTAGTTAGAATCGAGCTCGCATATGACGGACTACAAGGTATAGGTGCTGGCACTGACCCATGGGAGACCTTATTTATCCCTAGCTTAATCATCTACAAGAAGTACGCTCGAATATATGATTGTCGTGATGGGTATCGTGCATGGCTTACTAGCTGAGTGTGATTTACACATGTTTTTAGTACATTTGGAGCATTGTCGACCAATGGAATTTGCCTAAAAATATATATGATTTTCATTGTTTATATGAAAAAACTTTGCCCAAGAGAACTTCCGTGGCCGTAATTTTTTTTTTTCTCTCAATGTATAGTTTGTGCTATTTCACGAACAATCATTATAACTGATCAGTTCCTCGTCAGCATATCTTCTTGTTCGTAGCGCTTCAGCCCCTCTTGGGCCTTCGGGCCCTACAACAAGCGCCTCCAACTGTCTCGGCTCATTGACCGCGTCCTCCAATTTCAAAATCCGAGCAGCGAAGAACCGTCTTCCAGTGTTTCCTCGATTTCCTCACTGGTCTCCGTCCTTGTGCTCTCGAAACGTCGTCAGCATATATTTTGCATGATTGGAAGGTAAAGGCTATTTACACCCTGAGTTTCTAAATTATAAGCGTACAATGCTTCTGGACTACCCACTAAACACCCTCCTGTCAATTTGAGAATATATTCTAGAGCCGTTTGCCATATTGCTTTCACGCAACAATAGTCTCTTCTCTAGCAGGAACGCTAGACGAGAAAGGGATTGCTTGGAAAATGACTCCTCTATCCGCAATGCCTCCCGATGATCAAGTATGTCTTTTGTAACTATAGGGATCGTGCGACTATTATGTGCCACGAGGTTCCATTTGTCAACGGATATATACATCTTTTGAATTATAGTCTCCGGGGAAAGCTCGCCAATTTCATTGGAGAGGTAGCCATACTGTCTATCCTATCTTTTATAGGTAAAAAATATTTGGCAGGCGTCATTCATCTTTTTTGTACAAAGCGCGCTATTGGGAGACCATACCTATGAATCTTATGCAGGGAAGACGGGAAACATCAATGCCCGCCCAAGAGCTAAGCCAGATGGCAATCAGTCTTATCATACCCTCGATTGAGCCATTGCTTCAGGCCAGGGATCAGGTACACAGCTCATCCACCATTTGTGCTACCCTCCCAGGAATGTTGCCAATTGCTGAGACAGTGCTGCCACTCCTTTTTAGTGACTACCTTCTTATCCTTCACTTTGACAGATAGTTATTTTTCGCTCTCTAACATGGAGAACGATTCGTATTACCCCTGCAATCACCAAAACTGCCAAAAACAGCTACAGATGCTTCAATGTAGTTATATAAAAGTCGATATTCTAAATTTCTGACAAATTAATTGTTCGATGAACGGGTCTATTTTAAATTTTTTATAGAATCCAATGAGTTTACATCACCAAAACTCCTTCATGGCGCCAGACAGTATGAAGCGGCAATGTTATTCTCTGCACGAATATCAAACACAGGTAGTATGCAAGCTTATAATTATTTATAACTGTACAAACAGACAGATAACCAGCAATATTCCACAACCATGAAATTTGATGCATAACGACCATGTCCTAGAAAGGCTGCCAATATTACCTGATGCTCGTCGCATTCGATGAATCGATCGTCTGCTGGAAATCGCATTAACCACTTCTGGCATAAACATTGAACCATACCAGTCATAATTGCAGCATGAAAATTTATCCTCCATGAATAGACGCTGGCCGGTTCGTAACAGATACCTTTTACGCCGATTTAAGGACTCAACAATTCAGTTGTTATGTGTATGGACTAACCAATATTCTGCTACAAATTTGATGACCAACATCATGACCAAATGTGGAAATACCTCGGAAAAGCTCCCGTGTGGCTACGCATTACATAAATACTCACCAAGTCCAGCGTGATGACCAGGACCCTTCGTTAGCATTAAATTCTTTATATTGTGTTTCTCGGAACATTCGATTACGGAATGCGAATATGTGTACGCGTAGATCCCAAACGACAAGTTCTGAAGGCTCCAATGCTGCAATTAAGTTGCGTTCAATTATTTCGTCATGGTGCCATTGTAATGCATCATAGCCCTCTAGTTGTTGTTTGTACTTATGTATTTAAAGTACCAATGATCGTTTCAGGACTACAAGGGGATGTGCGCTTCTATGAATTGTAAATCCAGCATGCTATAGCGAGGAAATGGAATTATTTTACTCGTTTGTTCCTACGAAGGATGGTTCGATGTTGAGATATCCATTCAAAATTAATAGCTTACTTGGCTGTATGCAGTATAAGTAGGAGTTAGTGAATACCAAAGACTACAATTGTATCTCAAATTTGAGTGAACCGCCCTTAAATCAGCGAAAAATTTGCAAATTATATTGTCTAACGGTTGCACTTGTAAGCATATTAAAATCCACCAAATTGATGATTTGACCTAGTAGATTCGCGTCCTGTCTGTCCGTTGGTCCGTCACAGCATGTTTTCTCAGAAACCATAGAAGCTAGAATGCTTAAACTTTGTGGAAAGGTCAAAATTGTTGGTCTCACGAAAGCATTTCAAAATTTTTTAAGGGGTCCTTCCTTATGCTGAAGTGGTCCTAAGAATTTATTTTTATCAAATGTTGTCGAGTGGGATATAAAAAAAAATCATTTTATGCATCAGGGGATTCAAGGGGAAGCAAATTGCACGAAGAATTGTGTCCTCCCTAGCAATTGGGCACCTTTGAGCCAATGAATCTGAAAATAATCACCGAGTTAGGTCTTGGTGAGTACAAGAGCAGCAAATGCCTCAAAAACCTAAATTCTCTCATAAAATCATAACGGCTCCCTTAAACTTCTTGAACTTTTACAGTTATGTAGTTTGATATGTATTAGCTTTTGATAAAAAACGGCACCTAAAGTAAACAGGTCTTTATTGATCGAAGAATAAAATAATACTGCTTTTTTTACAGGGAGTATATGTTATTGTCAGATGGGAGTGTCAATTTAACACCCTATGTTATCTAGTTCTGCTTCGTATGATTTAGATAACGAAAAATTCGTTTTACTGCGTTGACTTGCATTTGACCGGGCCTATGCCTGAAGCGGCAAACATCTCCCACTGCGAATGATACGAGTAGTCACAGCGAACATGAGTGAACCGCAAGGCTCTCTGTAAGGGAACCTTGTTTTGCTGTCATCATCAATGAACGATGTCAACAATTTTCCAACGTCAGCTGGTGTGGAAATCGATTTCGACTCTTCCATATTGAGCTTTCGAACAATCCTGCCAGTGTATGATGGTTGGCAAATTCTAATTGTTCTTGCCTTTCAATTGCTTGTGTTCACCAATTCAACATAATAGTCAGAATTTCTGAATGTTACGTCGAACTTGCTGTCAACTTTATGACCAATGTATCAAGTGACGTCTTTTCGTTGGAAATGTCTTCATAAAATACGTATGGATCAGAAAGCGATTGCTTCATCTGACATTCCTTCATGAATTCGGCAAAGCTGCAGTTCGAAATACGCAACGATTGCTTTAATCCATACCGACTTCGTTTCAGTCGACAAACTTCTCCATTCTTATGCTTAATGCCTTTCGGAACTTCCATATATTCTGTTTCTCGAAATATTCCGTTTAAGGAAGCGGTCTTCACATCAAATTGTACTAAATTTATATCGTAAATGGCCATCAATGCCAAAAGACATGAGAGAATATCACTTCGCTACCAGTTGTGATTTGGATTTGGGTGAATTAATTATTTGGGGGATATTTTATTTTAAAAATCCATTTCTTTCCCACTTTGTTTGCGCAATTAATTGGCCTCTTTATGTTTTTCCGTGTTCTATTTCTTGACAACGACTTTATAATATAATTTTTTCTTTATTGGAATGTATGCGGTACAGAGGCCTTATAATATAGTAGGTGTTCTGACAAAGTCATCTCACCATCGTTTGAACATTACTCTTCATACGTTTCCAGTACATCTAGTAAATGCATCTTATGGCATTATTCGCTTAGGATTGAAACGCAATTGCTTGACGTCAGCCTCTTTA
This sequence comes from Odontomyia ornata, assembly GCA_963969285.1. Taxonomy (NCBI): domain Eukaryota; kingdom Metazoa; phylum Arthropoda; class Insecta; order Diptera; family Stratiomyidae; genus Odontomyia; species Odontomyia ornata. Next base: position 46,492,731 of record OZ017739.1, read on the forward strand.
TCTGCACTTGAAATTGATCCCGTCGATCTTTCAACGGATTCATCTTTCACCGGAACATCATTCGAAACTTCATCGCCTATGATCCGATGCATCTTGATATCGGTGGACTTAATGGGGAATTTGACGTAGTCGTTCTGCATCCAACTTTTGTTCAATACCACATCACAGCTGATGACGATTTTCTTTGAAACTGGATCGTAGAGACGACAATCCTTTAGTGTGGATTCACAGCCAACCAGATAGACCTTTTTTGCCTTGGGGTCCCATTTTTTCGTCCAACGTTCTTCGGAATGTGCATGAATGCTTTTGTCCAAAGAATTTTCAGATGGTCTATATGTGGTTCCTGATCACACCATCGTTCGAAAGGTATGTGTTTTAGATCAATTGCATTATTTGTTTGGTTAAGAATATATACCGCTGTTCGAACTGCCTCTGGCCAGAGAAACTTAGGCAGGCCACTTGGATTAACATACTACGCGCTGATTCTTGAACCGTTTTATTATAATTAATCCATTTTGTTTTGGTTTGTATGGGGAAACCCGATCCATTATTATTCCATGCTACGCCAAAAGATATGCAACATCGCTATTCACAAAGTCAGTTCCATTGTAGTACCTAATATATTTGACAAAAACATCCCAAGTACTCTCGCATTGCGACAAAATTGTTTCAAATATTTATAGGATTCTGATTTCCGTTTGAGAAAGAAGATGAATCGCAAGTTTGTCGCTTCACCCTTCAAAAACATAAAGAACTTCTCACCTCCAATTCCACGTTGATATGAATGTGTCCGGATTTCTCCAATGTACGCGTTCCACTTAATTGATGTGATACTCGATGCATTTTGACCGATTTGCATTCTTTGTAAAAGGAATCGTGAAGATAAGTTAATGTCAGCCCAAGCGTTTGTTTATACTGTTTTCTAATATGATTTTCTAAATCAAAAACTATTCTTTTTATTTGCTAAATTTTAAATTGATCATTCCACCCTTTTTAAATCAATTTAATGTAAATCCACACGATAATTTTTTACGCTGCAGTAAGTTTTTATTGCTTCGTGCGGATATCGATCTCGTTTTCGAATGGCTACGAAAGCAACAATAAGAGTGTCTGGACTCGTTGTCCTGATGGGTACAGTCCATTGTCACATTTCAATACTTCACGTCTATAGCCGATGAGGGGCCGGTTTAGATTTCCTTCGGGAAATCACGAACTAACGAAAAAATTTGAACTCATTAAAGTACGAGTAGTTAAAGAAAACAGATGATCCGTGTTAAAAGTGTCTACGTGGCTGAAAATGGCACTCGCGTTTGAGAAAAGCACGTTTAGATTTCCAGTGCATGCGTTAACATCATAGTCACTAGGAACATAATCTGATTTCAAAACATTGAAATGCTTTTCTTGAATAGCCTTCCAATATTTCCACATGCCGACTTGCTGTAACTCCAAAAGCTGCGTTGATAAATGGGATGTCAACCTACTATTAAGATGGTCCATTACTTACCTTAACGGTTTCATTAGGATTTGTAAGGCATTGATCATGGATAACACCTTTCTTTTGTCTTTTTGCCGTTCCATTTTAGTGGCGTCTTCCTTTGATGATGTCACTTAAAATTCACCTGACTTTTCCAATAGGCCAATCGCAAGTTTTGTAATGATTTTTAACGATCACCCAATGAGATTTCCCACGGAAATCTAAGCCAACTTCTCATCGGTTATTTAGACGTGAAGTCTGAGTTGTGCCAATGAATGCTACCCAATCGGTCAACCAGTGCGTGCACTCGTAATCCATTTCGCGGTGGCTGCTTGTCCGCCAGCTAGTTTCGAGAGGATTTCAGTCACAAATCGTTTTAAATGGATCACGCTCAATTACATTAATTAATTAATTAAAAACAACCATGCAGAAAAGAAACCTATCTCTGCTTTATTCCGTATTTACCTTTAATTCAGTTAAACAAACAACAAAAAAAACTTGATCTAATTACGCGTTCCCGAATTTTTTTTTGTTTTCACCGACGTGGTACCGAAAAATATACTACTCTAATACAAACTTCAAAATATCCTACTCTAATAAAAAAAACATCCAAACAAACTATGGTATCGCGTACCAAAACCGAGCCGGGAAAAGATGATGTTCAGAGGACCTTGAGTGAACCTTAAGGAAGGTCACTTACAGCCCCACCCTGCTCTGGAAGAAAAGATCGTGGTTTCTTAGCAATTCATTATAATTTTATTTATGGTCCTCAGATTCGATACGCGGTGGTCAAGATGCTAAAAATCTATTTATTCTCTAATTTGCGCTGTTTACAATAACACCATGACTTATGATAAATCTCGATAAAAACTTATATTACTGAATGCTCATCAACTGCTAACTCTCGTAAGGTTTGGAATTTGGAATTCTAGCTTAATTTCTTTATAAAGCCGATTGGATTGAACTTGGTTTATGTAGGCCCACGAGATATGGCAATAAAGTAATGAGACTAATTTTATTGCCGTGCTTGTGATAAACCTGCGCCCTTGAAGTTCCCTTTCCACTCCCCGGAATCCTTTCCCTCTACATTGATATATTTATCATTGCTCTAGCTTGTTTAGTTCGCTTGTTGTGTCGTGTTGAGTAGACGTGTGTTGGTGGCGCTCGTCACGAAAACGGAGAAACGAAATCAAAAGCAACGCGTCCCGATAAAATTTTGCGCCAGATTGGGCGAAACAGCTTCGGAAACGTACGCTAAAAACTGTAAGAGTGAATGGTGATAGTTCTCTTAGTCGTGCCCAGAGGTTTCGATGGCAAAAGAGTTTAAGGAGGGGCGTGGAAGTGTGATAGATGAGGCGCGAGCGGGAGACCCTCGAGGTGTGGACTGACGTGAATGCACAGCGGGAATCGTCCACAAAGAATTTGTTCCATCGGGGCAAACCGTAAATCAAGTCTACTATCGCCAAGTGCTCGAAAGATTGCGAAAACGAGTCAATAGGGTGCGCTCAGACATCGCTCGTAAAGGGGATCCTTCATCACGACAACGCGCCGTACCACAGCGCCCGCAGCGTGTCCCAGTTTTTGGCCTCTGAGGAGATTGCCGTGTTGCAACAGCCGCCTAATTCGCCCAATATGTTACCCTGTGACTTTTTTTGTTCCCTAGAAGAAAATCGGTGGTCAAAGGAAACCATTTTGAGTCGGCGATGGACACACAGGCGGCCGTGACGAGGGTACTCGCGGACATCCCAGTCAAAGCGTTCCAGAAATGTTACGAAGCATGGAAAATACGCTGGAATCCAAGGGGACTACTTCGAAGGGTGGTCAATGAAAATTCACATAGAATTGCGCGCATCAACAAATTCTAATTTCCACGCGCGATTTACGTTCAACGTACTCTGGACTGCACCTGAGCTGACTTAATATGCAATCTGTACATTCCAAACATTTTTTATTTCCGCGCGCGATCAATGCCCCAATTACAAATAAATTAATTCGTGTAATATGCATACTCCGAAATTTTCTTTTCCACGGCGATCATGAACTTTTTGCTGACCACGGCATCAAACATGCTGCAATGAACTCTAGGAATTCTCAACGAATCAGCACCAAGGAAATGACTGCGTTACGGACTTTGCGATATTAAAAATTGAATACTTGTAAAAATTGTACTATAAAAGACTTTAATAATAAAATTATGTTATCAGTTGTTCAATAAGTCTTTTTTGAGAAGCCAGACAAAACGCCATCTGACTCAAGGGCAACTATTTTATATATTTGGTTTTTGAATATTTGGTGACCCTGACGTGATCAACGTCATATTTCAAATTTCAATTCAATGGAGGAATCACAGTTATCACTTCTGGCAACCAAGCAGAAGGAGTTGGGAGACGAATCCCAGCGAATAATCAGCAATTACAGAAAGGATTCGTCCAGCCGCAAGACTCCCGCATTCCTGAAGGCTAAGCTAGCACAGTTGAGACAGTTGTGGACAAGGTTCAACGCAACCCACCAGGAGTTGCAACCCCACGCAGGGACTTATCCGCAACACCCGTACTTTCAAGTGCAGTATTTCGCCAAGGTCAGCGCGGAATACTCAAACGTAGAGGAGAACATGCAACAACATCTGCGAACTATGGAAGCACCAACAACGTCCGCACCAGATGCATCATCAGGATTGAAGGCTGACGTGCAGGGGCCGAAGGACTCCACTGCGTCCGACCTTCAGATCACTAAACAACTCATCAGGCGTGATGGTGTTGTCACGCAATCCATAACGCACCTTATTGAGGGAATCTACAGCATCGGAGTCGGCCAACCTAGGCAATTTTCTGAAGTTAAGTTGGTCACTTTCCAGTGGTTCTGGAACGAAGCCCGAAAACTGCATCAGGACATCTGTAAGAGCGGCAACGTAACAGCACTTGGCTACACTTCAAGCAGCTACCTCAACACCGAAGATGCGATCCAAGAGGCGATAATCTTCCTCAACCAATGTATGGTAACAACTACAGCCACAACTGCGCCCGCCACAGTTACGCCAACCACACAGGCATCGGTCAACTTGCCAAAAATCACACTACCGACGTTTGATGGCGACTATATTAAGTGGAAACAGTTCCACGATCTGTTCAAACAGATGATTCACGACCAACCACTTGGGACTACCCACAAAATATGGTACCTGAAAAATAATGTGACCGGTGAAGCTGAGCCCCTAATTCGTCACCTCCACCTTTCTGACGGTAACTATGCCATCGCGTGGGAAACACTACAGACACGGTAAAATAACCAACGAATCTTGGTTTCGTCACTCATCGACAGGCTAGTATCATAACCAACAATTGTCAGTGAATCCGCTGCATCAATAAAGGGATTCTACGACACAACCAAAGAGTGCTTGTTAGGACCAGCAACCTTGGGCATCTCAACAGGAGGCTGGGACTCCATCATACTTCACCTCCTGCTCAAAAAACTTGACAGAACAACACATACGCTGTACAAGCAAACGCTTTAATGACCTCGTGAAGTACAAACCATCGACGCCTTTCTCACATTCATGGAAACTAGATTTCAGTCGCTGGAGGCTTTAGGCAAGGAGAGACATTCATATCCACGAGTGAAACCAACATCCCTTGTCTCATCTAACTCGAACGAAAGCTGCAAAGTATGCACTGGGAATCACAAGGTTTTCAAGTGCGACCAGTTACTTAAACTAAGCCCACATGATCGACTTACCAAAATCAAGGGCCTTCAGCTGTGTATTTACTGTCTCAAGGCAGGCCATGGTGTAAGTAACTGTCCATCAAGAAGCTGCTCTAAGTGTCAAGGCAGGCACAATACATTGCTGCACCATGAGAAGACAATTAACAAGACAAAGAGATCAGCCATGACAACCAGCAGCTCCCAATCGGTTACTCCTAGCGACACCACTTTAGCAGCCCTAACCAAGAAGACATCTGGTAGCAAGTACTCATTATTGGGCACAGCATCAGTCAACATCACTGATTATGCTGGGTCAACCGAAGTTTGTACAGCCGTTTTAGATTCTGGATCTCAGCTCAACTTCATTAGTGCTCGAGGTTGAAAATATCCGGATCAAATTCCAACATCAATATCTGTGGAATAGGGAAAACAGAAACACATGTCACGAAGAGAGTGAGCATCACCATTTCCTCAAGACACTCCGGATATTTAACCGGATTGGAGGCATACCAACGATTTCTTCTACTCAACCGCCGTGATTCATCGATGTTTCTTCATGGCCAATTCCACCGAACATTCACCTTGCTGATTCAAGGTTCAACACTCCGAAACGAATCGACCTACTGTTAGGAGCAGAGTTTTACTGTGAGCTTCTTTCCATTTGACAGATAAGGTTAGGACGAAACCTACCAACCTTGCAGAACACCGTACTTGCATGGATTGTGCTTGGCCGTGTCGCAACAGGCGATACATCTGAATACTTCTGTGGAATCGGTATCAATAATCTTGAAGAACACATGGAAAGATTCTGGGCCATAGAAGAAGCACCGTTGGCAACGATCTCAAGTACTGAAGAGCCTGCGATTAATCTTCGACGAGACGATGACGGACGCTTTGAAGTGAAACTTCTTCTGTGTCAGAACCCATCTGTGCTTGGCCAATCGAAAGACATAGCAATTAGACGCTTCCTTGCTCTCGAAAGGAAGTTCCAAAAACACCCGGATGTCAAAAGGGAGTACACGAATTTCATCAAGGAATACGCCGCTTTGGTTCAAATGGAAGAAGTTAAGTGACTGATACCAGAGCTTAACTGTTTCTTGCCTCACCATTGTGTACTCAAGCTATCCGGCAGCACCACTAAGTTAAGAGTCGTATTCGACGCTTCAGCAAAGGTATTAAACGGCATCTCACTCAACGATATCCTGTTGAAAGGCCCGGTAGTACAAGGTGACTTATTCTCAATCCTTCTACGTTTCAGGAAACACAAATTTGCCTTCTCAGCGGATATTGAGAAAATGTACCACCAAGTGAATGTAACAGTGGAAGATAGCCATTTACAACTCATCGTCTGGAGAGACAACCCTTCCGATGACCTAAGGTATTATCGTTTAAAGACAGTGACGTACGGGACCACTGCCGCACCTTACTTAGTGACTCGATGCCTGATGGCATTGGCCAATACATCGAAGAAGTCACATCCACTAGCGTCCAGGGCTATCAAAGACTTCTATGTGGACGACCTAATGACTGGAAGCAACAGCCTAAAAGAAGCCGTAAAGATTCAGCACGAGATGAAAACGCTTTTGAAGTCAGCAAGGTTTCATCTGCGTAAATGGTGTGCGAATCACGAGCAACTCTTTGCATCAATGCCAAGTCAAGATAGAGAAATAGAGCTCTCGGTCGATGGAGACACAGAGGACACCGTAAAAACATTAGGATTAACATGGAATCCCAAGCTAGACCATTTACGGATAACTACCATTTGGAACAAGCCAACTAAGGTGAGAAAACGGACGATTTTGAGTGACGTATCACGGTTGTTCGACCCATTGGGATTGGTGAATCCAGCAATAACATTGGCCAAGATCTTTTTACAGGAGTTATGGTCACTAAAACTTGACTGGGATGAAGCCATACCAATGGAACTCCACAATCGATGGCTTCAATTTCGCAAGGAGCTTACAGACTGGACAGAATTCGGATACCCAGATACTTGGAAACGAAAGATGCCACACTCAGTTTGCATGCCTTTTCCGATGCAAGTGGAAGGGCTTACGGTGCAGTAATATATCTACGTAGCGCAAACAGCCGGGGAGACATAAAGACGATATTTCTCTGTTCCAAATCTAGGGTTGCCCCAGTGAAAACCATCAGCTTACCAAGACTGGAACTGTGTGCTGCAACTCTCATGGCCCACTTAATGAATCGTGTTAAGAAAATCCTCAACATAGACATAAACACTACACATTACTGGACAGATTCACAGATCGTATTAGCCTGGATCCGATCCAGACCGTCATCCTTTCACACCTTTGTGGCCAACAGGGCCTCATCAATACAAGGACTAACAAACATATCTGACTGGCGGCATATGAATTCTAAACTCAATCCTGCAGACTTGGTTTCTAGAGGAACACGGCCTAGCGTACTCATCAATTCTACGTTCTGGTACCATGGACCTGAATTCCTGCGAAAACCCGAAACTCATTGGCTATGTGAAGTTATTGGAGACCTGGGAGACACAACCAGCATTATCCAGGCGCATTTTATTGACAGAATCAATCATCGAAACTCCTTCACACATCTTAAGCGAATCGTAGCAACAGTTTTGCGGGCAACTCAACGCTTCAAGGCAAGGCAAGATTCATGGGAAGGAAGATTCCTTACAGTCGCAGAATTAGAAAAAGCTCTCGCACTTATTATTAAATTCATGCAGGCCGGGGAATTTTGAACTGAGATAAAAAGATTACAACAAAAAACACCAATAGACTCGAAGAGCAAACTCCTCACACTCACGCCGTTCCTGGATGATGACTCCATTCTTAGAGTCAGAGGGAGATTATAAAACGCCAATATACCATCGCAAAACATCCCGCAATTTTACCTGCTTTACATCCATTCACTAAACTGTTACTCACTTATCTTCACCAAAAGAACTTACACATGACGACTCAAGCTCTACGAGCAATAGCACGACAGCAGTTCTGGATCCTCGAGACAAGCGTTTGGCATCTGCAGTGGTGCATGAATGCGTTTAATGTTCCAGAATAAACCCACAAAGCTTCAAACAAATCATGGGAGTCCTTCCTGATACACACGTTCAACCAGCCCGTCCATTTGTCAACGTCAGCATCGACTTCTGTGGGCCGGTCTACACCCATTACAGAATTTGAGGCAAGAACCCAACGAAAACATACATCGGCGTGTTTTGCTGTTTCACAACAAAGGCTTGTCACTTAGAAGTGGTTTCAGACCTATCCTCCGACGGATTCATTGCTGCTCTGAAGCGGTTTATCGCTAGACGTGGCTGCTGTCAAAACGTGTACTGCGACAATGCTACCAACTTTGTTGGGGCTCGTAACCAATTAGAGGAGCTAGAATATTTACTGCACAATGAGCGTCCTCAAGAGAAGATTCACGCAGCCGCAACTCAGAAAGGGATCCAATTTCACTTTATACCAACGCGCAGTCCTCACTTCAGGGGTATTTGGGAGCCGGCAGTCAAATCGGCAAAGAAATTATTACAAAAGACTATCTCATCTGCATCTCTAACTTACGAGGAGCTATGCACCGTCACTACGGAGGCCGAGGCTCAACTCACGTCCAATACAGCCATTATCAGACGACCCTAACGACATGGCAGCACTAACATCGGGACATTTTCTTATTGGGGAACTACTCACTACAACAATACATAGTCGTGCATGTGACACTAATCCAAAGCTACTCACCAGGTGGAAACTCGTATAGCACATCCGACACGAATTTTGGCGCAGATGGTCAATCGAATTCCTTTCTGAACTACAGCAGAGAGCAAAGTGGACCCTAGGCTGTGAAAACGTCAAAGCAGACATGCTAGTTCTCATCAAAGATGATAATGCCCCTCCCTTGAAGTGGCAACTGGGACGGATAGTGCAAACGATTGAAGGAAGTGACGGACGTTGCCAAGTTGCAGATGTCAAAACTAAAAGTGGCATCTTTTGAAGAGCAATACACTAACTCTGCCCTCTTGTAAAGCCATGCGAAGATCTCAACCAATCCGCAGAAAGTTCCAAGCCTAAACAACTCAACTCAAACGGCATCCTAACCAAGGTAGATTCCTTCCAATCAAATCAAATTGGGATGAAAATCGGAAGAAGAACCATCCAGAATTAACAAATAGCGAAGTCCCTGTAAAGCGTTCTCGCCCTACATCCATGCTAGCAGCAACCTTAATAACCCTACTCGTTCTGCCTGCCATTAGCACCGCATCTCCCCCTATAACTGTTGATCCATTCACGAAGGACCCTGGAATTTACTTCGAAGCAATTGAACAAGCAAAACTAGTAACTAACGAATGGAACGTAATTACCTTCTATGATTTAAAACACTACTGGGAAGAATTAGATGGGATCCGCAAGGGTATACTCAACATGAAAAAGCTGTGTGCATCAACCACTATTCAAGGTCAAGTATGCACTCAAACCTTACAGCAGTACACACACCAACTATCTCATATCAGCTAAACAAAATCCTTCACAAGGGAGGAGAAGGCAGAAGATACCCTACCAGAAGAAGAAGAGCACCACTGGACATCGTGGGCAACGTCGCTAATAAACTTTTCGGTATTCTAGATTCAGACTATGCAACATACCTTGAAGATGAAATTGAAAAATCACAAGCCAACGAACATTATCTAGACTCATTCATGGAGAATCAAACCTCACTTCTCGAGACCACCACAAACCTTTTTAAAAAAGAGACGTACCATATCCAGGAACAATTTAAGGCAATAGACGATTACTTAAAACAACTGTCAGACGGTATAAGCAGTGTATCTCAGCAACAAACTTTCATCACACTTTGCTTCTGCACCACGATGGCACTACACAGTTACCAAGAAACACAAATGGCATTATGGGATATACTGCTTGATCTACAGCACGGTACATCAATCCATTACTTCTCACTCCACGACAACTTCAAAAACAAGCAACGCTCATACAACAGGCACTTCCTCCAAGTCTAAATATCCCGATCAGTCGAACAGTTGGAGATTTATCATTGTACAAGACGTTTTCGGTACATGCCAATATGACCAAATCCTTTGTAATTTTTCAGCTGAAGTTGCCACTAATCAATTCCGAAGAATTTCAACTGTTCAACTTGATACATGTTCCCATTAGATGAGCTCAAGAGTCATATCTCATCCAACCATCTACACGATATCTGCTAGTAAACACGTGGATCTATGCGCCACAAGGGACAAGAGTATTTGACACAATATGTGGACAGGAAGTCACGACACAAACACTACAAGGAAGTGGTGTTCTTCATCTAGAACCTCATTGTGAAATCAGACACGATACCATGACGATTAGGGGGTTAAACACATTCACGTCAGTTATGAACTACACGTTTACACCATCAGCTGTGTTGATAAGGAAGTCATCTATCGACTTCCTTATCAACACAAAAGCTGCTGACTGGAACAAAATCGTAAAGCAACTCTCAACGCATCATTCTCCACAGTTACTACCTTCTGATTGAATAAACAATCATCACATCCACCACTATACACTCGGCTACATCCTAACAACCACAACAATTATTTTGATCATCTGGACTGCGTTGAAGAAATTCAGACGAACGGAAATAAAACCCATTCCTGCGCAGCGCAAGGTCATCAAAGACGACTCATTTTCATTTGAACTGGGACAGTTCAAGGACGGGGAGAATGTTCAATGAAAATTCACATAGAATTGCGCACATCAACAAATTCTATTTTCCACGCGCGATTAACGTTCAACGTACTCTGGACTGCACTTGAGCTGACTTAATATGCAATCTGCACATTCCAAACATTTTTTATTTCCGCGCGCGATCAATGCCCCAATTACAAATAAATTAATTCGTGTAATATGCATACCCCGAAAATTTCATTTCCACGGCGATCATGAACTTTTTGCTGACCACGACATCAAACATGCTGCAATGAACTCTAGGAATTCTAACGAATCAGCACTAAGGCAATGACCGCGCTACGGACTTTGCGATATTAAAAATTGAATACTTGTAAAAATTGTACTATAAAAGACTTTAATAATAAAATTAAGTTATCAGTTGTTCAACAGGTCTTTTTTGAGAAGCCAGACGAAACGCCGTCTGACTAAAGGGCAACTATTTTATATATTTGCTTTTTGAACAAAGCGTATGGCAGAGTTGTAGAATAATTTTTAAATACACGGTTTTCATGGAATCAGTCTCATTACTTAATTGTCACATCTCGTATGACACTAGATGCACTTAGTAATGCAATATACCAGAGCTATTACAAACCATAACAACAATTATTTTCAAACAATATGGAAAATCATTCAATACCCCCGATAAAAACCAAAGAAAATAGAATGAACTTGTAGATTTACACGACAAACACTAAGTTTTTATTGTTTATATATCTTTTTTCGATTTCGAAAGCTTTGTTATTCACTGCCCTTCACAAAACCGGAACGAATTCAATTGCAATTCGTTCCAGTCAAAATCCCACCATATACTAAGTATAAGCTGTATTGAAAACTACATTTTGTTCCAGAGTGGAAACCGTGCTTTATAACCGGAATAGTCTTTTCCATTAAATTATAAGCAAAAATTTGGAAAATTCCAGTACCGTCCCATGATCACATAAAGGGTGAAGATCAGATTTTCCATTTTATATGCTGAATAGAAAACCCTTCCGTTAGAAGCATACTCTTGCCTACCCGACTGTTTTTGACTTAAAGTCGTAAAATATTTCAAGGCTCCGCCTTCTGTCTACTGATAATAAATAGTGCTCCTATGTAGGTAATGCAAAGTATATTTGAATTAAATTATATCTAAAAATTAAGGATTTGTGGCTTCAAAGCAAAAATTATTAATTTTAAAGTTGACAAGCTAACTGTAATACAAAAAAAAATTGAAAACCAAAAACGAATCGCACACCTACCTACCAATCTCACGCAAATCCTTTGCAATTTTAACAGGTGAACGTATACATATACGTACTTTCACTCCTTTATTTTCCGTTTGTTTCCCAACTGCCACTACATTACACAATTTCTTCATCTTAATTCTCAATAGCCTAATAAATTCTCCTCCATGCTCACCGAGCGCACATCCTTATTCACATGAGCCAACGGGAAAAATCGAAAAACGAACAACAAAAATAACGCACAACGTAACCGAAACAACATTAATCACTCGAAAGGAAACATTTTTAGTAACTTTCAAGAAGTAGCGTATCCCGCCTCTTAGCACTTAACTCCTTGTCCCCCGGATAGTGTGAGTGAGTCGCCTGGGTGGTGTCTTCATCCCCTAATCCATTGCACACGGATCATCAAGTCGAAGTGGCAGAGCAGAGTGTGAGGGCTAAAATTTGCAGGGATCATGCAAGCCCAAGTCGACGGGTGACAAAGAACTGGAGGTGGTGGTGGGCAGTGGTTTTTGAGTTGGTGGTGGGGGAGGTGGTGTTTGGCGAAATGGTAGTGAGGAAGCATTAAAGCAACATATGACACACGTCTGGGTAACAAATTGAAAAACGTCACCGAGCCGGGTCGTAAATATTGACAACATGCCTCACGAGTGGCGCCCCAACCACCCCGCCACTGCGAGTGAAGGATATATGAAGATGGTAGAGCGCTACACGCAAGGACGAAAAGCAATTGAAAAAGGAAACGAGGACGAGCACTTTTAACATTTTGGACGACATTTTAAATGTAACCCACTCAGTGATGCTATTATCATTAGAGCCTCTTGCACCACTCACAATTTTCTCATCCGTTTTGTTTGTCGGGTCCTAATGAGGCGAACGTGACTTGACATTGTTTCGCGATAAATTAGCGGTCATTAACGGAATATGGTGCTTAGGAGTTTGTGATCCGTCCGAAAGACGTTCAGGGATTTGCTTTTTGCGTCATTTCCTCAAACGCTGCTGATAAATTAATGCTGAGTGTGAGACTAGTTGAGCAGTTTGCTTTTCTTTGTTCATTTTCAAAACTGTTGATGCCTACTTCACCGTTTCTGACAGCACAGCTTCCGGGAAAATGTTTTCAATTATGAAATTTCCTAATTTATCCTTGAGCCGTGTTTTTGACATACCCCTTCAGGGTAGTGGCAGAAATATCAAATATAGTGCAGCGGCCATTTGTTTTGTTCATTTATGCTGCTGAAAGTTCTTTTGACTGCTGAACGTTGACTAGAAGACGTTGAAGACAAGGCTGAGAGGGTGGCAAGAAAAATTACGACCTAGTCCTGTCTGGGATGCAAACAAAAGTTTAATTCACACAAATATTTCATAGAGTTTATGTCCGGCATGATTTCAGCTGTTGAATAACATTGTGAAAGCCGAAACGGAGGTACATTGTCTGAGCATAAAACCGTATCCGGAATTTAATCCTAAACGTAATGTTTGCATGCCACTGGGACATCAAGGCGGAAATAATTTCAGTGACAGACGTCCAAAATCCCAAGGCGAAACCCTTGACGACGACTCCGATGACGAGAAGGACAACGGGAACGATGACGATGAACTGTGCTATTGCATGCCGGCAGCAGCATTTCGACTTGAATCCCTCGGGAATGTCGTGTCCCGTTCTCATGTATAGCACTCAAACTCAAATTGTAGCTGGCAAGTGGTTGGGTCTGAGTCAGGAATCATTGCCTGCCCACGGGGCAGGAAACACCACGAGCCCAGCACAACCACATAAAATGGGATGATTTCACCAAACTGCTAGGACTAAGGTGTCATTCAAACCTTATAATCGGGCCGAAGAAGAGTTGTCCTTTCGGTTGATTTAATTTATTCGTTTGCCTTTCAAAGCTGCTAACTTAGCTGAAGTGAGTTTATCTCAGATAGGAAAACCCAAATTGGAATATTGAAACTGAATAAATGATGGGTATTAAAATTGGAAATATTAAAAGGATATCACCACAAAATGTCTAACTTGGAGAGAGGGTTTCTTTCAATTTTATGAACTCTTTCCTTATCCTATATGTCACCCCTAACCTCAAGAATTCCAGTAGTCTCACTCCCAATCCAGTGAGGTCAGCACAGAGCTCACACGACGGGAGGATAAACCGTGAAGAAAAAAATGAAATCCTCGAATGAAAATTCTGTCCCCCGGAAAATTAATTAAAGAAGTCATCCGGTAATGCATACACAAAAGAACACCAAGTGGGCGGAGTGACAGTTATCTATGTATACGCAGTGGAGTAGAAGATCAAGCAAGTCAGGAAACAAGAAGAAGGAAATGCTGACATTGTACATGACCACGAAATGTGTCATCTTGTATTAGAGTCATTTATAATGGGAAAAATTCTCGTTGGGATGACATCTAAATCTTGGTCTGTGTCTCGGGAGCTTGTAATTTTTTCTTCGGTGTCCCGTAGGAAGTCGGTTTCTGTCGAGATTGTCTGAAGGTGATTTGTTTTATGGTTTGGTATCGTTGGAATATGTGTTGCAACCGGAGATGATTCAAATAATGCTTGGCTTCTAGTTTTTCTGCTTTTCAAGAGATTATGATGGCAGCTGGTGCTCGTGTGAAAGTTCATACGAATGCCAAGAATTTCATAAAAAATCACGCGAGCTTGAATTAAATGTGTGCTTATTTGATATCTGTCATATTTGAGCGTTATTTCAAAATAAAATTAATGATGAAATCTCCCCAAGTATTCTAGTATTTTGACAAGACATGTTTCATAGTGACGTTTGTGCTCATATCATGCCATTTCATTTCTGTAATATCTTCAGACAAAAGTTGATGAATCCATGGATGCAATTGTTTGGCGAGAGGTATGGAATATGATTTATAATGTGTACCAAAGAGATACTGTACAAAATTTTCAAGTTGTTATAAGAGGCAGAATTTAAATTTTGTATATTTCAAGCAATGCTTGATACAACCTGTCAGATTTTTATGACTTTCAGCTTTAAGTTGATCACCTTTCACTTTAACGGTTATCTTCACGGTCTTATCAACATGGACTCATACTGACGCCAACAGTTATTGACTTTCAACCGCGCATTCAGACCACGGAACAAAGCGTCCCGAAGAGTGTGGATAAGGGACGACCTTCCTCGGAAAGAAACGAGAGAAGAAATACCTACATAAGTGGCAATAATCCTTGTTGGAGATTTATCTACCACTACGAGAAACCAGTTTTGCAACCAGTCGTCTCACGTTTGGCTCGCCTGTGCGCTTGCACGCTTCTTAATTTAATAAATTTGAACTGTGTAATACAACACGTACACGATTCCTATAAGATCCTTTCAAAATCCCTATTATTGGTCCATCGAGTCGGAATCCACTATGAAAAAACTTAAACGAAAAATCGCGAAAGTGAGTCGAACGGTGAACTTTCTGCGCGCACGAATCGAGTTGTCAGAACAATACTGGTGCAGTTTCAGTGCCACATGCGAGCAGTTAGTTCAAGAGGCTGCGCCTAAAGAAATTAGTGTGGACGAAATTCTAAGTGGCGATCGTTTGTCTGTAGTCGAGGTGGCGTAGGTCGAAACGAGATCTTGGTGCTTGCAAAAAACACCACTCAACATCCGACTGCACCAAACGAGTGCTCCCATAACCCAAACCTACTAGATTCCCAAGCCGGGATAAAGCTGCCCAAAAAAGAACTCTCAAGCTTCGATGGCGAGTTTCTAAACTGGCCTTCCTTCAAGACTTATTCAAGTCGTTGGTCCATACAAACTCGTCATTATGCGATGTGCAGAAACTTCATTATTTGTAGTCGAATGTCCGCGTTAACGTGTATTGGACAACTTCAGTCGACACATAAATTTGCACGAAAATCTCTCTCAGCCAGTTTACTATTAGGACAGCTGGCTAGTGACGGATAAATTAGATGCCAACACTTGCAAGGACTAGGAAACTTCGGTGACGCATAATACTAAAGTACCTGCCTATAATGGACTCAAAAAGTTTCTTGAGTTCCGCATGCAGGCACTATGCGTCGTAGGAAGGGCATACTGCTTGATCTCGCACACATCTCAGACAACATCTACGCAACGAGCTGCTTCGACCAGTACCGCTAGGACGACTAGAAGTTGCCACTGGTGCCAAAATAATCACTTACTGCTAATCTGTCCGCAATTTCGAGTAAAAACAGTCAATCAACGTACCGCTCTAATCAAGCAAAAAGGTCTTTGCTTAAATTGCTTGAGAGCTGGTCATAACGCGACAAGCTGTCCATCAGAAAAATAGTGCCAACAATGTTAACAACGTCATCAAACGATGATACATACACAAAGAAGAAATACTTTTTCACATTCAGCATCTACTTCATCAGCTGATCTGCTGTCAAATGTGGTACCGATGGGTGTAGCACTGCTGGCGACAGCGATAGTGGAAGTGACAGCAGCTAGCAGTCAACGGTTGACAGTACATGCACTGCTCGATCATGGCTCGGAGTGAAACTTCAGGAAACAATTGCTGGCGAATTATTTACGATCATCTAAGAAAACAGTTAAAGTGAATGTGTACGGTGTCGGGCAAGTGAAAACAGGGACTGCCAGTTCCATTATGACACACGAAATCACTTTGATGCACGATCCGTCAGTGCGTTTTCTATGCCGTTGTTAGTGCTGCCATCGCTTAGCTAATTAATTCTCTAAAGTTTGTTAAGGAATACGACTGACCTGAAATTAGCAGACCCGGAATTCAAAAAGCCACACCGCATCAGCTTGATACTTGGAGTGGAAGTTTACGCGGCAATAATTAAAAACGTCATCCGAAGAGGCCTCCCGGAATACCTATTGCATAGGCGACTAGCGGCGGCTAAGTATTGTCAGGATGAGCTAAACAGAATCAGCCACTTTCAAGTGAAGCCCAGAACATCGTTAACCTTTAGACATTTGTAAGAGACACGGATAATTTTCTTCGACACTTTTGGAAGATAGAGGAGCCACGTAAGTCTACGACACTTGCACCTGACGAAGTCAACTACGAAGAAATTTTTATGAAGACTCATCGACATTCCGACGACGGCTGATAGGTGGCCCAACTTCCACTAAGGAGCCCCGCAGGGAACTAGGATCATCCAAGGATGCCACTACCTACTCGTTGCTACGCCTAGAAAAACGTTTCCAGAAGGACGTGCAGTTAAACGTTCTTATGACGATGTTATTGAGGAATACATCGAATTGAAACATATGGAGCTCATTTCTGCAAGAAATAAGCTTCATTTCCAGCATATTGCCTTCCTCATCATGGTGTTTGAAGGCCAAACAGCACAACTACCAAACTTTGGGTTGTGTACATCGCGTCGCAAAAAACTGCGTCGGGAAAACCCCTAATCGATATTCTTCACACTGGTACCAAGCTTTTGAACGATATTTTTGCAGTCCTCATACGTTGGAGATTATTTCCGTTCGTCCTTTGCGCTGATGCGAAAAAAATATTTCGGCAAATTTGGATTGATAATAACAATATCAATCTACAGTGTATTCTATAAAGACACCACTTTTCGGATCCAACCCTTACCTTTCAATTACTCACCGTGTTATTTGGATCAACATGCGCTTCCTACTTTGCGCCTAGAGTGATGCTACAACACACCATACACCAGCTTGAATTATCAGCGAAAACTTGTACTGCGACGATGTGTTGTTCACTTCGTTCGACGTTCAGACTGGCATTCAAGTTTGAGATCAAGTTATTGCTCTAATGAGTGATTGGCCAATTTCGAGAAGCTTTTAGTCAACATTGCACCGGAAGACATCGAACAGCGTGTAACTACCAAGGTTGTTCACGATAGCGACATCAAGGCTCTAGACATAGTCTGTGACCCGGAAGCAGACTGTTTCTAATTTCGTGTATGTCTTGATCTTTATCAGACTCCTGTGAAAAAAAGAGAACCACCTTACCGGATGTCAGTCGAATATTTGACCCATTCGGATGGTTAGCGCCAGTTGCCATCAAGTCAAAAAATTTCATTCAACGTTTGAGGCTAGAGAAAATAGGCTGGGGTGATAATTTGTCTGAGAAATTTGAAAAACAACAGGTAAAACTACGCCAATAACTTGCAGACTTGCATACTCTTAAGGTCAACTGCTACATTGGCACCACCAAGTCGCAATCGAGCTTAGAACTGCATGGGTTTTGCGACGCTTCTTTCGACGCGTATGGAACTACTGTATACCTGCGAGTCGTAACCGACATGCAGAAAATGGCGATGAATCTGTTGATGCTAAAATGAAAGTGAGCCTTTGAAAACAGTTTCACTACCCAGACTGGAATTATGCGGGGTGGCTTTCCTAGCTGACCTCGTGGTCACAATTTCCGACAAACTGAACTTCAACAACGTACAAGTACACCTTTGGCCTGACTCCATTGTCGCCCTTTACTGGCTAAAGGAACATCCGAGCAAGTGAAAAGTCTGCATTGCCAACCGAGTCGTAATGATACACGAAAAGCTACCTCACGGTATTGGGCATCACATTCCGTCCAAGAAAAATCAAGCTGATCGCATAACTTGAGGAATTTCTGCAACTGAACTCAGTGCCTGCGAGTCTTGGTGGTTTGGAGCTGTCTGGCTCAAGAAAAATTCTAATTTCTGACCGAAGTCATCACATTTTGTCGCCAGCAAAGCGACTGAACATGAAGTGCGGGTGTTTCAAACGACTACTAGCTACCCCACAGGCCCGAACATCGAGCTGCTGGAGAACTACTCCTCGTTTTCGAAACTAATTTGAATCACGGCTCACTGCATGCGATTTTACAACAATGCATGAGCAAAGAACAAACAAATCGGTCCGCTCATTATAACAGACGTTGACGCCGTTCATCCTACTTTGACGAAAATGATTCAGTCTTCATTTTTGGCAACCGAAATATCACCCTTTGCCAAGTAAAGGGATACACCGAATACTAGCAAACTGTCAAAACTCAGGCCATTCATGGATTAGGATCAGGTTTTAAGAGTCAGAGGATGACTCATCCACCCACAGCTGCCGTACAAAGAGAAACATCCGATTATTCTTTCAACGGAGAGCAGCTTTACGTGATTGCTAGTTCGACAAGCACATAACGTCAGATTGCATGGAGGTGTGTAGCTGACTATGCAATATCTTTGCTCGGGATACTGAATTATTGGAGAACGTAACAGGTGGTCCAACCATTATGCACGATGTTAATTGCGAGTCACATCTCAACGTCAAGTTTTTCACCCAACTTAATTTGACATTTCTTTGTTTCAGTGTTTAACGAATTCAACCATGGAGAGGTACACAATTGAGCAGCGCATTAAAGTTGTTGAAGCCTTTTACAAAAATAGGCGTCCAAATTAAAATTCATTTCGTGCAATTCGTGATTTTTTGGTCAGCATAATCGACTAAATGTGTCCACAATCGGGAGAATCGTGCGCAAATTTTAGCGAACTGGATCTGTAGGAAATGTGAAATCACTTGTGCATACTCGCCCAGTTCGTTGTGCGGAAAACATTGCTGTTGTTCGCAATAGTGTGGCAGAAGAGCGGTCAACTTCGACTCGTCGTCGTGTCCAACAATTGAACATCTCTAAAATGAGAATCCACTAGTGATTGTTGAAAAGCCGATGTATCCACAAAGAGGGACTGTTTGGTGTGGTTTATGGGCTGGCGGCTTCATCGGGCCGTACTTCTTCAGAAATGAGGACGGCCAAGCAGTTACCGTGAATGGTTTTTGCTATTGCGAAATGATAACGGACTTCTTGTGGCCAGAAATTGAGGTTATGGACCCGGACGAGTGGCTCTTTTGCGCGGAAGTTCAATGGCCGTGTTATCTCACGTTGTGGTGATGTTAATTAACATCCACGATCATGTGATTTGACACCATTGGACTTCTTTCTCTGGGGATATTTAAAAGAAAAAGTGTACACCAATAAGCCAAGGACAATTTTAGAACTAAATGATGAGATCATTCAGCACATTAACGACATTGAACCTCAATAATGCCTAAGAGTCATTGAAAATATGGACCAATGGGTGCGCATAATTGTCATAGATTTTCCTATTATAATAAAAAACATTAACATAATTCTCTGAAAGTTTTTCGTTTTATTTACAATTAACATCGTGCGTTTTTCTTGGACCACCCTTTATATATATTGATGCCATCTCGAATCAAGGCAATAATTGTTTGCGAGTAAAAGTCGATTTGAAATTCGAATATATCAAGATGGAAATTATTTGATATTGTAAATAATTAGGGTATAAGGTTTACTGCTTGAGGGACATTCACGAAAAGAAGCAGTTTCATAATAATAGTAACGCAATAAGTGCAGAACAATTTGATACGCAGCTTAATAATATTATTAGTACCAACCCGAAATGAACACCGCCATTATCATCGCTACCTTCATCGACAAAAAGTTTCTCCGGCCCCTACTCAATGAGCACACAAGAAAATTTGAATTAACCAACAATAATGTTGAGATCAACAAAATCACAAATTTACTTGTCCCAGTCAGTTTTAAAAGCGGTCATAATAAACCTGAAATTCCGCCGTAGACGGTCCCAAGCCCGTTTGAGAAAGGAGGAGGGAACCTCTTGTTTCCCCAACCCATAGCTTCCATGATTTCTCATCCCAAACCCCCCAATTAAATGGTAGTAAATGCTCTCGGTTGGGTTTACTGGTTCCGCAATAATGTGACATTAAATGCCGAGAAATGCTCATAACTGTAAATACATCTACAGCTCTGCTGCTAAATCCTACTTACACCTCCTTTGTGAAGGCGTAAGAGGGTGAAGGCGAATCTTACGCGCCTGATAACGGAATCGACATAATAACCATGCCACCAGAATATAGGTTGGATGACGAGCTAACTCCCTGTCCCTGGAAAACCTTTAAATGTTTCGAAACCTGCAGATGGGCCTCGAAATGGATTGAAATCACGGCAACGACCTCGCAAACGAAAAAAGGACTATGGCATTGGATCTTGGAATGTCAGATCACTCAATTACCCTGGCGCTGTTAAGGGCCTTTTACAACAGGCCAGTCAATATCAATTAAAAGTACTGGCAGTCCAGGAAACGAACTGAACTAGAAACAATATTCAAGACACGAGATCGCACTCAATATTCAAAAGTGGGAAGCCTACTGGAAAACGAGAATTTGGAATGGCCTTTATTGTGGATAAGGAGTTCAAATCGCACGTTATTGATTTTAAGGTAGCCAATGAACGGTTGTGTGCGATCCGTATAAAAGCGAAATTCTTTAAAATCTGGCTGATTAATGTTCACGCCCCGACCAAAGAAAAGGACGAGGAAACGAAGGAAACGTTCTACAACCAACTGGAAATACCTGTCGACCCATTGCCTACAAACGACACAAAAATAATTCTGGGTGATTTCAACGCTAAGGTTGGCAATGAGCTATCTCATCGGGGAACGACTGGAGGATAAAGCCTCCACGATAAAACAAATGACAACGGCCGGCGCCTGATTAACTGTGCATGTAGCAGAAATCCAGTCATACGTTCGACTTGCTTCCCACATCGACGCATTCATAAAATGACCTGGGTATCGCTGGATGGCAACACACAAAACTAGATCGATCACTCTGAAAATCTCAGAAGACTAGCGAACAAGATTATTAGGATTAAGAAAAGAAAATACTATGACAACCAATTGAGAAGTATAGATGTAAGTTTAGCGCGCAACTATACAAGACAAGCATTTAAAGTAGTGAAAGGCCTGAAACGTGGTTACCAGCCCAAAACCACGCTCTGTCGTGATGACATCGGCAATATCATCGCTGATGAAACCAAGATTAAGGAAAGATGGGCATCATATTTCAAGAACCTCCTTGATCCTCCGCACAACTCCAGAACATCAGAGCCTATAGATGTCTGCGGAAAGCGTCAATTGGCCCCACCAACTCTGGTTGAAGTTTGTTCCACCATCAAAGCTCAAAAGAATAATAAAGCGCCGGGCATCCATGAGATTCCAGTGGAGCTCATCAAATATGGTGGCAGTAGTGTTCATCAAGCTTTTCACAAAGTCATCCAGTACATTTGGCAACAAGAGCATATGCCGAAAGAGTGGAGCCAATCAATTATATTCCCTATCTACAAAAAAGGTTACAAGCTACAGTGCGACAATTTTAGAGACATATCACTACTCTGCACGGCGTACAACGTATTTTCAAAGATCTGAGAAAATAACTCGAATCATATGCCAACAGTCTTATTGGGGAGTGTCAAGGTGGTTTTAGAGCAGGTAGATCGATAATAGGCCAATTAATTACTGTCTAGCAGTTACTCGAAAAATTCTGAGGTTCAACAAAGACGTACAACACATTTTCATTTACCTTAAGCAAGCATACGACAGTATTGATCGTAACGTTCTATACCAAATAATGCTTTGGTTTGGCATCCCAGCCAAATTGGTCTGTCTTACCAAAATGACAATGACGTCAACGACCTCCCAACTCCGCATCAATAACCAAGTCAACGATGCCTTTGACACAAATGACAGACTAAAGCAGGGAGATGGACTTACTCTGTTATAAATAATGGTTCCAACCACTCTTGATCCATGTGGCTGGCAATCACACCTTAAAATCCCCTGAAAAGATTTTTCCCAATGGAGAAAAGGAAAAGAGTTGGGTTCGATTTTTTTCTTAAAACGTTAAAGTTCTTACACTCAAAATTATAAATCTAACTACGAAGTTAAGGTATTCAAAATTCACTAGCCCAGTAGCTGGGTCCTCAATGGTGTAGGATCCCCCAGCTGATTCCGGTCTGGGCGGCTTTGGCGATGCTTTTCACGTTGCTTCTTATAACGAAGTTTCTGGAGGGCCCTAGGTTGGTGACGGAAACGGGCTTTCCCCTCCAGTGCGACGCTGACCCACACTAGAGGGAGAAGGTTCCCCAGTTGGTGCCACAACTTTGTCTGCTGACCTCCCCTGCATGGCTTCAAGAGGGTTTTGGTGGTTTCTCGCTTCTGCCCAGCTGTAGGCTGTTTTTCCACTACTGCCGAGCCTTATATTCTTTCAAAGTGATCGCCACGAGAACGATGTCTATAAGAGGCCTTATGGTTATCTGCCAAACTGTAGCTTGGCGGGCTTTTGGGCGGGGCGGAGCAGCGTAGGAAGCCTCAGAACGCTCTTTGTTTTCCTAGGAAGCGAAGACGAAAGTTGATACCTCGGCTTTAGCCTGGCCATAATCAACTTTAACTAAATTGAGTCCCTTGGCTTATGCCTTGCCCATCTGCTGTATGTTGCTGCGATAGAATCGTTACATCGGCTCCTCAGCTTATGCCTAGCCGGTCTTCATCGGTCGCCGTTCACCACCGGCCCCACATACTCAGAGATATCATGCAAGTTCATCAACGAGCAGTTTGAGGATTTTGCCAATAGTGTTTTTAAAAGAGGAGTCACCAACCTATACCGTTGCCAATATCTGCTAACACAGCAAACCAAAATCTTTGAGGACATAATATCAAAAGGCCTGAACATGGAGAAGCTGCAACAGGAAGCATTACTCACGTAACTCCTCCCCTACAAGCCTTACCACCGTTAACACACCAGTTCACTGGCACGGCTCCATTAAACCCCGATTTTCAACCACTGCTAGGTCAGAACAACGCAATAGTCCCAACACAAGGGGTGCTAATCAACACCTTTTTATGTAACCTTTATATACCGCACTCACAACTCGTAAAATCCTGGTGGTCAGCAGTACCAGACGGTCCCCATACCCAATATTACACCACAAGCGAACCTTTTAAACCCTATGGGTTAACAGCATTAAATAGTCCCCCTGCCCAATACGAATACCCAAAGCAAAACACTCAACCTAGCTAAAAGAGTAACGTGCAGTTTTTGCAACAAAAGGGGACACACCTTCTCTGAGCGACTCGGTTGCAAAAATACTCCATTTTGCACTACTTGCAAAGACTATAGAGATGCCCAGAGATACTGCAATACTAAACCCCCACCAAAATCCTCATACAACACATCCGATAGTCCCAGGTTCTACCACATTCAAGTAATGTGGGAGTTTTGCGGGAGAAGAAAGGTGGGAATCAAGAGCTCATTAAAGCGGGAGAATCCCCGGCTCGACAACAATAGGCATTAAAGAGGGAACTAGCAAGAGGATGCCAGTTGAAGGCAGTCCTCAACATAAACCAAAACTTACGAAAGAACAAACAACTAAAGCCAACTTAATAACGACCTCTTTACCACTAGATATAAGCAAAAGCATACAGACTTAATTCTGCGGAAATAAGCCTAATTAAAAAAGAGACATTAAAGAGCGACTGCTCAATCAACGAACACAAGAAACTGACACTGGAAGTCCCTTTGGTGAAGGGGACACCCTTGGCTTTGCACAAGGCGAGTTCCGATTCCCCACCATCCTACGTTGCACGTTCCAAGTGGTGGATTAAACCACTAGCATGCCCAATGATGGGCTTTTGGGTAGCGATTTCCTATCCCGCAACTGTAATGTTAAGGGTCCCTGGAGAAAGCTAACTTTCCCCCCAACCAAGCAAAGCTTGGAGGACTTCGCAATTTCATAGAGAGCCTCAACAGGAGAAGTCCAGCAACAATGGGACTCGACTAAGGCTTCAAAAGCACTAGCATACGACCACGAAGATCAGCCCTAAGTGTTAAGTCCCAAACAGCGTGGGCTGATATTGGATTCATCAATCCTGTTCAGACTCCTACGGATACGGCCCTAGTAAGGGAAATGGATACTTTACAACATCATAACTCACCTGAAGCGCCGACAAACAAAAGCGCATGATGTGACGCCTCCGACAGGAAACACTGATGTTGAAGATGCCGAAGAAGATCACGAATGCCATCAGGTGATCTAAAAAGAAGTCATTACGCTCCAACCATGAAGCCAAAATTTAATAAAAATGCCGATAGTCTTAAAGTAGGACATGCTGTACTCCTGCAGAGACATAGCTGATGGCGTCTACATCACGAACTCCATGGTAAGCCCTACCTACCCTTTTATAGGAGTTCTCAATGCTATGGAAATACTAGTCACACTATACAGCCATAGACAACGAAGAACCAAGGGTACAACCCAGTGATACGATAAAACAAGTGGGTTACTTAAGTACAACCCAAAGTGAACAAATAGCCCCCAATAAAATTTTGCGAACAGCATTACTAAAGAAGGAACTAGCTCTATACTAACATCTCAATTCAGAAGAAAAATCGCCATCACCTAACTATTGTTGCGACCGCGGAAGTCACTGTAGTTGCAGACATTTCGTTTCGGCAGAGGGGTGAGCAATCCGGGGTGACATACTGAGGCCGGCTAGCGCTCAGTCGTGTCGTGAGTCTTCCTGAACACCCTCTGCTCGTGCTGAGCCACCCTACATATAAACACTAACACGAAACGAACGGACGGGAGAGGAGGAGGTCATCTTGAGAAATGAAAAAAATTATTTTTACTTAAAACGTAGTGGCCGTTTTAATTCAAGAAAAATTATATTATAAACAAGCTTACTCCTTTGTCTTTAAATAATTTAATGAATTGATTAAATGAATAAACGACTTTCGAAACCGCTACTATAAAAACCAGCAAATATTCTTAATTGTTAATGATATAATTGTGATAAGATACAAAAAAAAAACAAACTTCAATTAGGACGAAAAGATAAGTAAAAGAAAATATAAAGAAAAATGTGCAATTTACTCACCCCTATTGATGCTGCGGAGCGCTCGGCAACTGAAGGAGGGGCACTGAAAATTAACTTCAATTTATAATATTAACACTACTCAAAACATAACCCAAACCGGCCACTTTTCAGAAACGGTAAACCTTCTCTTCGGAGACCTGGCACTATATTCATCCTTCACTGATCCCAGTAATTAAACTCAGATTAACGTTTGATTTTATTTCACTTTTTCATTAATATACTTTTGATCTTAATTCATACTTCCTCTTTTCATTATTTTTGACATCCCAGCACTGAATTATATTTTTTCTTCTATAATTTCTTCACGGCGTCCACCACAACCTGCGTCCACTGTTATCCAGTACCAATTTTCTTTAAAATTCAAAAACTATTTAGATTTCTTTTTATATATCTTGAACCGTCACTGTTTTTTTCCGGATTCAACCCACTTAATTTAATTTTTTTTTTCGTTTGTTTAGCCCACTTAAACTCCATTCGCACGCAATTCAAACTCTCTTATCTCTCCAGAAAAATTTTACTTTTTCGTTTATAATTGCACTACACTTTCAAACTTCCTTCACCAACATTTCGATCATTTAATTCACTCCGAAATCTCCCCGAATCATAATCAAGGCTTCTTATTCACTAATTTTCCATATCAAAACTCATTTCACAAAATTTCCAAAATCAAGTCTTTTGTTGTTTTTTTCTCGTCATCATTGAAAACTCGCTAAAAACTCCCTCGTCAAAAGCAATTCCTCTATTTTTCCCAAAGTCCAAAACTGACTGCCCTTCCAAATCCAGCATTTACCGCTGCCGCTTCTGGGTAACGTAATCGAAGTTCAATACACTTCGATTCCGCTACTCACACATATTTTTTAGTACCGACAAACGCAACAATTTCCATTTTGCATATATGGCAATTTACATAACCATGGAAGCATTTGATTAGATGCAAATTTGCATATATATATATATATATATATATATATATATATATATATATATATATATATATATATATATATATATGGAAACAATTGCTTTTACTGATGCTCCAAAAAGATAGTTTTTTTCCTGCGCCCGGGGAACTTGAACCCAGGGTCCCAGTGGACCCCACGCCGCTACCAATCGAGCCACCTTCTGTTGGTTTCCCATTCATCGAATTAGCAACTTGAACTACGCATCCTTCTTGATGAGCATGGAAATGAAATTTGTTAGTAGGAAAACGTGAATGAATTTATTGTTAGTACGAAAAATAAAATTTGTTAGTGGGAGCTAATGAATAAAATTAGTTAGTATGAAGGAAGGGATTAGGTTTTGCTAGGGAAAATGTATCGAATGAAGTTTTGTTAATGGAAAGTAATGAATGGAGTGAGAAAATTAAAACTACTATTATATTACAATATTTTTTTGGTAATTGAAAGTAGGGAAAGTGGTAGGATTGAGATGATGGGGAAATAAAGATTATAGGGAAATTGTTAAATAATAATAAAAATAAATAAATTTACTGAGGAAAAGGGTCTATGTGCCCAACGGAAGGTGGGGATGTTACGGCGGCAATTTAGAGTTGCGACTGGGAGATAGCCAAGACGACGGAATTCGCAACACTATGTGGAGAATTTAATGACATTTTCTTCCTACCCGGTGATGAGCTGAGCTACACAAAAGCGCTCAGCTACGAGATCCCTCTTATCACAGATCAGGCTACTAATCAAAAGATGCACAGACTAAGCCAGTCGCAAAAGGAGATAATAAACTCCCTACTGATTTGGTGGACAACGACATTGTCCAGCCCGGCAAAAGTCCAAGGAACTCCCCCTTACTGGTCGTACCGAAAAAACAGGACCCAATGGCTCTAAACAGTGGAGTACTGTAATTGACCCTCGCGAATTAAATGAAAAGACTATGGGAGACGCTTTTCTCCTTCCACGTATCGAATAAATCCTGGACCACCTTGGTCACTCCCGTTAACATCAAGTATTGGTACAACCCAAGGATCGACCCAAAATAGCGTTTAGCACCAATTACGGGCATTACGAGTTTAAACATATGCCGGTCGGTCTGAAATGAGCACTGGCAACCTTCCAACGGATGATGAACTACATCCTGACTGGCCTCCAGGGGTTCGATTATCTAGTTTACCTGGACGACATAGTCGTCTACGGGCAAAATTCTGGAACGCTAAGCAAAATTTTCGAATCTAGGATTAATGCAGCTGCGAAATTTTTATGATTTTATGGTTGTTCGCAAAATGAAATAATTGCTACAGGAGGAGAAGAAAAATGTTATATAATTAGCTTGAATAATAATTATTTCTTCTCAATGACGGATTCATAAGAACTTTAAACAAGGTAAAGGAGACTTAAAACGAATCCTGAGTATAAGTTTCCCTCAAAGTTTAAGCTGGAGTTTACGGATTTATGAATTAACTCTGATTTTAAGCTCAAAATTCAAAATTGATGCTCATTTGAGGTTAATTATGAAGCACTTCAATGCGCTACTAGTAAAACTACCATAAATCAAACTTCTTGGAGGCAATCTTTGCAACTAAAAACCCTGAAATAAAAAAAAAACTTTTAGAAAAAAGGAAAACAACTTTGAAATGCCTTAAAAAGGATGAAATAAAGTTTACGAAACTGGAGCCACATTAGTTTCTCAGCTTTGAACAAGTGAATGCCAATAACTCATTAGACAATTTCAACTAAAATGGTGAAAAACTGATTAGGCTCTGATTCTATAAAGTTCATTTCATCTTTTGTAGACTATTTTGAATTCAGTTTTCAATTTTTCTGAAATTTTTGTTTATAGGTGTTAATATAGTTCTTGTTTTATGATTTTTAACGGGGACTGCGTTGTTTTCTTCTTCTATTGTTTTGTTTTTCGCTTTGAACAACTTACAATTTATGGACATGCCAAATTCAAATAATAAATTTTCTTCATATTTCGTAACCTTGTCGAACTTTTCCTCCGAATTCATAAATATATATTTTTGCCTGACATTATTTTTCGCTCTTGATCTTTTCTCAATAACCAAGTTCCAATTTTCTTGAAAATAACAATTTCAACTTATTCCTATCCATCTTCAACAACACCAAAACTTGATTCAATCTTTTCGCAAGGACAAACAAAACAATGAAACATCATTTCATTCTTTTCCCTCCTGCGTAACTTTCCAAATGGAAAATAATTCAACATCGCTCCAGCCCCTCGGCGGCGTCAAGTTGTTCCTCTTATTTTTATTTCTTTTTTCCGCAATTTACCATAACCGGGGTCGATTTTAAGAATTTTAACTAATCCCTTTTTCACCTCAGAGCACAACTCGGTAACTTTGGAAATTCAAAAAAGATAGAAAACACACTCCCAAAATAAAATAAAGCAAAAAACAGGAATATGAAAAAAAAATGTTCTAACTTCCTTCGCCAACAAACTTACTTTGAGTCACTACAATAAAACTTTTACTTGACGCTACCACCATTCTCGTGCGATGGCACTTGCTGGAGCCCAGTTCGACCCAATCCTTGCCCATTCCGTGCCTGACACATGCCTACAGCGAGTTTTCCTTGCATTGCTTGCCGTCGTACAGAAATAATCCCACAAAAAAAGTTTTATGCGAATTTTGTGTGCGGTGGAGACTAGAAAAAATGAAAACGCTGCGAAATTGAAAAGAAATAAAAATTCGAAAACTGCTAAAAACAAAGGACGAACTGCGAACAGGAGCGAAGCAGCGAAACAAAAGTAGGAAGTCTGCTGTAAGTTGATGTGCCGCCGCGGCTGCCACCGCCAAACAGGAGGAATATGCGGACGGGCACTTTATGAGTTAATCCCTAACAGGAAGGTTCATTTCATACACGCACAGAAACGTCCTTTTGTATACACGCTTGTAAGGACGATTGTGAACAGTTGCCGCGAGCAATCCTTCACCTACATCTCCTCGATCGCGATTCGCCACCCTCCAAAAGGCAACACAAGTTGCATGACTGCGTCATGTCGAATCCTCTGGGGAGTTAAGCTCCTTTTCAAAGAGTTTTAAACTTCGAAAACAGAGAACATATCCTGGAGCGGTGTTAGAGCCATGAATATTCTGTGCTGTGCTGTGAATTTTTCGGATGAAAACGAGAGAACCCTTAGCGGAAGATTTTCGCTTGTTTTTACCCGGAATCAAGCGGTAGCTAGAGGACGACCTGACTGGAATGTTGCTGGAGCTGGCAATGGTTGACCCAGGAACGGGAAATGGAAATAGACCATAGACCGTTCGTCCCGAAAGTGGTGGCATCTTTGCAAAGACCAAACTAATATATGTTCCGAATGATAAAGAGCCAGGACTGGGTCAGAGTCGAATGGGTCCCTTCGCAAGGAGCGACATGACAAAGCCGCTGGCAGTTTGTTCAAAGATGATATAATGTGGCTGTGAGCAAGGCTCGGCTCCTTGTTTTTGTGCACGAGGGCGAACCAACCGAACTGGCTGTCGAAAGTGGTTGGCAGTTGGAATCCCTAACGCTCACCCTGTAAAAACGATTTCTTGCTAACAACAGCAACAAGGCTAAGCCATGCATCCGAAAGGGATCTTATGAAAAGGATATGATAAAATGATTTTATCAAAGATTCAGCTACGTAGACACTTAATCCTAAAGACAGGGCATATTGAAATTAACTTTGTATTAAGGCTTCTTGCTGCTGGGGTGGCAGCCGAGGTGGGATAAACCACTTTGCTAGATATAAGCACACACCAACTGACGGTGGTTGCCAATTGACTGGGGAATCCTCTCACCTCATTGTGTCCCCAGTGTAGCATGGAACATTTCTCTTGGCATTCGCATTAATTAAGTACAGATTTCTTCATCAAGTAATTAAGGTCGTGACGATAATATGTCCCGTAATGCTTTTACAAATTGAACATTATCGACCATGAAATTACGGTCTGACAATGACTGAGTCGGTGAGCAAGTTGGTTTGAACTATCTTAAGTACATTTGCTTCGGGACGCTTCTTGGTGAAATTTAAGGTAATGGATACCACGCGTCAAATAATAATGATGGCAGGGGCTACGCACTAATAAAGATTCTAAGGCGTAGGTGGATGAAATCGGTTTGAAATTTTAACGTCTGCTTTTGAGATTAAAAGTCTATTTATAGGTGTGTCAGTAACAGGAGAGATGGGAAATTGTTTATGTGAAGCATTTAGTTTTGAATATAAACTAGTCGTAAGAGTTAAAAGGACAACCTTTAATTCAACATTCATTTCTGCGACATTTGTAACACTTAATTGTTGGTTTTTAGAATGAATTAAGGGACTTTGGAACACTCTGATAATATTACATTATGTGCGGTAAACTTTGAACAGTAAAATTTAAATAAGTAATAATTTTAGTTTTTTTCGTGATTGGTCATTTATTAATTTTCAGCAGACATAGGCGTTTCGAGAGCAAACTACTCTTATCTTCAGTTTAACTGATTCTTCATTTTACGTTACAATTTTTTATATACAGGCAGTCCTCGGCTTACGTCGTTTCGATTTACGTCGTTTCAAGTTACGTCGAACAATGTTTTGACACTATTCCTCAAGCATACGTCATTTGTTTCGATTTCCGGCATAGGAGAATTCA
This sequence comes from Odontomyia ornata, assembly GCA_963969285.1. Lineage (NCBI taxonomy): Eukaryota > Metazoa > Arthropoda > Insecta > Diptera > Stratiomyidae > Odontomyia > Odontomyia ornata. The sequence continues at coordinate 46,524,155 of OZ017739.1, forward strand.
CTTGTCGCGATGTCAATGATCGTGGGGCCGGTGGGGCGCGTTGTCGGCGTACGGGGATACCCCGCACATGCTGCTGATTTTGTTTAGTTACTTCAGGAACAACGGACAATCAAGACGTAATACATTAGTTTTTTTTGCATCTTTGACAGTTTTTGTTTTTACATACATATTTAAGTGAATTTTAAACTATGCCACCTAAACAAGACAATAATAGTGAAGTGAAGAAGAGAGTAGAAAGACAATTACAATGAAGGTTAAATCTAAAATTTTAAAACTCAAAGATCGCGGTTGTTCGACTTCATCTATTGGACGAGAACTTAATTTATCACGCACGACGGTGCAAACAATATTGAAAGATAAAGAAAAACTCTTAACAGCTCTACCTTCCGTCTCTTCAAACAGCACTATTATACGAAAAAGGAATGCTTCAATTTCTGAAATGGAAAAACTCTTGTACACTTGGATTCAAGATCAAACTCAGCGACGGGTTCCTCTAAGTTTGGCTATTATACAAAATAAGGCGCTGAGTATCATCAACACACTGCAAAATAAACGTGGCGAGAATAATAGTGAAGAAACAAAATGTTTTTCTGCCAGTCGCGGATGGTTCATGCGCTTTAAAACGAGATACTCGTTACATAACATTCGAGTGCAAGGAGAAGCTGCTAGTGCCGATCATGTGGCTCCTCAGAGTTTTCCTGGAATATTAAAGGAAATTATCGAAAGTGGAGACTTTTCGCCTAAACAAATTTTTAACGTGGACGAAACTGGTTTATTTTGGAAAAAAATGCCTTCTCCTACTTTTATATCGCAGGAAGAAAAGTCTATGCCTGGGTTTAAAGCGGCTAAAGATCGTTTGACGTTGTTATTGGGTTCCAATCTTGAAGGTGATCTTAAATTGAAACCCCTTTTGGTTTATAGGTCTGAAAATCCTCGAGCTCTTAAAAATTACGTCAAGAGTACTCTTCCAGTTATATGGAAGGCTAATCCAAGGGCATGGGTAACATCAATAATTTTTGAAGAATGGTTTACTAAGCATTTTATACCTGAAGTGAAACAGTACTGTTTAAACAATAATTTGGCTTATAAAGCTTTACTTATTTTGGACAATGCTCCCGGCCATCCTGCGTATTGCCGATATCGATCCTCAAATCAAAGTTTTGTTCCTGCCTCCCAACACTACTTCGTTGTTACAGCCGATGGATCAAGGAGTTATAGCGTCTTTTAAGGCCTATTATCTCAGGAGAACTTTTTCGCAGGCTGTAAAGGCTAATGAAAATGATGGCATGGAGCTGAGAGATTTTTGGAAAAGTTATAATATCTTGCAATGCGTAAAAAATATTGCCGCTTCATGGGATGAGGTGACACCCAACAATTTAAAAGGAGTCTGGAAAAAGTTATGCCCATTTTTTTTAAGCCATCTGGAAGTTCTTCATCTACAGATCAACTAAATATCGATGAGATCACAACTGACATTGTTCATTTGGCTAACCGTTTGCCTGACATTGCAGTTACTGCTGATGATATTGATGATCTGTTATGCTCACATTCGCAAGAACTGACTGATGAAGATCTTATTGAATTGAAGGCCCAAGTACAAAAGGAAGCAATCGAGTCACAAGAAATAGCTTCTTCTATTAGTAACTCTGAAAAAGAACTTACACTAAAAAAATTTCCGTAGCCTTTGCAAATTTGGAGAATGCCATGAAAATTTTTGAAGAAAATGATCCTAATTTTGAGAGAAGTTTCAACGTTAATAACAAAATTTGTGCAGCCTATCAGTGTTACCAAGATCTCTATGATAGCAAGAAGAAAGAAGCGAAGCAATCTAGAATTGATAGTTTCTTTAAGCCAAAAGTTTAATTTATTATTTATCATTACATATTTTGATTACATATTAAAGTTTTATAATTATTATTAAAATTAATAACACACAAATACCAAAAATAACTAGCAATTTCATAAGTGCATATATAATTATTTTAAGAACTTACTTTTGATAATAAAGTATGTATATCCTTTGTTATAAATGCAGCTTTTTTTTAATTTCGAGTCCGTGTGGATCCTAACCCTTGAGTTTTACATATAAACATATGAAAAAATATGTCTCGACTTACGTCGCTTCGATTTACGTCGCGTATTTCGAGAACCTAACATGCCGTAAGTACGAGGACTGCCTGTACTAACAAAACGTAATAGTTAATCCTTATTACATAATTACTTTTTGAGAGAAATGATTTTTACAATATGTAATTAACTTAAACGGTAGTCCGCGTGGCTTAGTGGTCAGTGCATTAAGCCCGTAAGCCGAAGGTCTCTGGTTCAAGTTTCGTTGCACCAACGAGATTTAGTTCGAGTGGTTCTTCGGACGGACTATAAGCCTGTTCAGTTATGATACGTGCTGGTTTAAAATCAGAACGTATCGCAGCTGGGTGGACGGATACACGGCCAAAGTGTGATAATGATCATATCACCTTGTGAGGTGCCGATACATTAGATGATGACAATGAGATACTCTAACTATCTCTAAGCGAAGGCCCGAATGGGGCTGTAGGGCTACGAAGAAGAAGAAGAATTAACTTAAACGTATCCACGTTGTCCATTCATTTAATAATCCATTTCTTCGTTAGCTCCCAACCTGTCGTCGTGTTGTTGATGACTAATTAGCTTTAATAAGCTGCTGTATGCGTTTCCCATGTTCGTATCTAATCGCTTTTCTTCCGGAGTTTTCGAGGACCAGAAACTCTCCATAGCATCCAGCTTTTTCGAATCATCGATTTCTTCCGATGGAGTTGTATTTTTCCATGCAATCCTGTGTTCCGGTTCGATGATGTGCTTCACGACTGTAGTTCGAATTGTCCTTCTTTCGAGCTTTTTTGCTAACGTAGCTTCTGGTAGATACTCCATTACCCTGGTTCTCATCGACCTTTTTGTCTGGCCTAGCTGTTCCGTGGAGCAATCTGGGCATGTGGTTTTATATAGGATGATTCATTATGAGGTTTGGTTTTTAATCTCAAATAAAAGGTATAAAGTTGAATTCTATTGTAAAAATTTTATTATGAGTCAAAGAACAATCTGTGACATTTACTATTTAAAGATTATCTTGTTTAAATGTCGACCCGACTACACCGCAAATGGTCCAACGTGAGGGTCCAATTTTGGACGACGCGTTCCAGCATAGCGACCGGTATCTCGCGAATGACATGAGTAATGTTAGCTTCCAAATCGTCAATTGAAGCTGACTTATCCCTGAAAACCAGAGTCTTCGTATTACTTCAAAGAAAATAATCTAATGGTGTGATATCACATAATATTGGCGGCTAATTTACTGGTCCAAAACGTTAAATCAAGTTCTCACCAAAATGATTTCTCAATAAGCCCATTGTTTCACTCGCTATATCCGAAGTGGCGCTGTCTCACAAACGCTGATTTTCGCAATACAGCTGAATAAATTGGATGAGTTATTGCCATGTAAGTCCTTCCATGTTGATTTGGCTAACAATACTAATAAAAATTACATTGCAGATTGACAGGAGCCACGCGTGATCTGTCAAAAAAAGCCTGTTAAAAATCAAACATCATAATGAATCACCCTTTATATGTATGCTGCTTTGCACCTCAATCATTTTGGCATCTTGTGATGATCCCAAAATACTTTCCAGCTGGAATAACTTTAAAAAAGGCGTTGCGCCTATATTAACTTTTTTTAATATTCGCTGAAGTTTCTTTGTTTCTGTCAAGAAAGCGCGGCGTTTCCTCCTTCTTCCAGTTTTATTTTGTGTAGACATGGTTGAAACAGTCTGTTATCGTCACTGTTCCTCCATTTTGCGGATACGATTGATGATTTTGTAAACTTAGACGATGCTTGATTTCAAATTTATTTGTCTAACGAGGCGTCTGGCCTTACTGCTATCAACAGATTGACTTTTTCTGCAATAGCGTCGTTTATTCTTCTTCTTAGTACTACCTGAATAAAAGAAAGATAAAAGGACGATAGAAATTATAATTGGAATCATTATAGGTCACAGTCCAGCCAAGATGACGCTTGACCGACCCCAGCTTGTTAGCCAATTATAATTTCTATCGAGAAAATGAGACGTTGGATCAATCGTGATTTGGGTAGAGCTGACGAAACCACTCTATTTAAGTAGATACCTTTTCCATTTGATTTGCTTTTATTTACATTCGTTGTTATGAATGTAAATAAAAGCAAATCAAATGGAAAAGGTATCTACTTTACTAGAGTGTTTTCGTCAGCTCTACCCAAATCACAATTGATCCAACGTCCCACTCTCTTTGCTTCTTGAATGCAATCTAAAGGCACTTAGATAATTTAACAATTATCGGCATAAGTAACAAGATATCGATCGTTCGGTAAACCCTTTCTTACCATGTACAGGCCCCGGTAATTAGGCATGAGTTTCTTGATGGATCTGGCCGTTATATTAACGTGCCAGATGACAATATAGTCACCGACTTCAAAGGTCCTGGCTGGTTTGCTATGTCGCAAGTAGTATCCTTCGTTATATTTTTGTGCTTTTTCGGTTGCTTTCCGGCCTCAGAGTGAACTTGCTGGAAATTAACTGAGTTTTGTTTAGCATTAAATGTTCCGTTAATTTGTGAACAATTTTTCCACGCTGTTCCACAATTTCCTCCAATCAACTCACTTTCGCGACCTTGCCCACCAGTTGTTTACTCCCAACAAGGAGCAGTTGTTAGCTTCTATTGTGTCTTCTCATTGAGCTCTCGGTCTTCTCACTAGACGTCTACCCTGTGCTCTAACCGTCAATGTAACTGGTTTTCTTCCATTCGTTCTACATGGCCCGCCCATCCCAATTTGCATAACTTTACGCAAGAGGAAGCAGATAAATTGTCAAAAAGTTCATATAACTCATCATTGTGGCTTAGCCTTCACTCTGTTCTTTGTTTGACTGGGCCATAGATTTTATGGAGCACTTTGCGTTCAAATACTATCACAGCCTTTGCGGATTCACTCGTTAGGGTCCATATTTTACTTCCATATAACAGGAAAGGTTTGACTAGCGTTTTGTAAATGCGGATCTTAGTTTGCCTGTGTACACCTTTGGACTTTAGAATGGGAAATACGGAGTAATAGGCTTTATTTGTGGCTTTTATGCTGCGTCCAATCTCGTCCTTTTTGGCACATCTTTTATTCAGGTTGGCTTCAAGATATATAAAATTATTTCCTCTTTCAAACTTGTATACGCCTGTCGTCAGGTTTTGTCGAACTAGAGTTTTCTTCCTCGTTTGTCATGGCTTTAGTTTCAGTAGCTCGTAGTCCGATTTGGTTTGCTTCAGATATAAGACTCAGAAATGCTCCCTTGGCATCTAAGATTGAACATCCCATAATATTGACTTGTCATCAGAATATGCTACCAATTATGTGGACTTGAACATTAGTGTTCCCGAAGTTTCCGCTGATGTCTTCTTGATGACGTGTTCCAGCGAAATATGAAAGAGCTTTTGGGGCAAGTCCATCTTCTTGTTTTAAGTCTAATGCTGTTATAAAGTTGTCCGTTAATTCACTGTTTACCTTGATCTGAGACTTTGTGTTTAGCATCGTGACTTTGACCATGCGGACAAGTCTTTTTGGGACGCCAAATTCAAGCATTATTTTATACAGTGCATTTCTGTCGATACTATCCTATGCTTGCATGAAGTCTAGAAAGAGTTAGTGCACATCGATGTTATATTCCCAGAACTTTTCGAGCACCTGCTTTACTGAGAATATTTGGTCGATTGTAGACCATCCATTTCGGAAGCCTCCTCCTTTCTTCTTTTTAAGCACTACAGCCCCTCTCGGGCGTTTGCTTCCTGCAAATAGTGCCTCCAATTGTCTCGGTCCGTTGACCACGTCCTCCGATTTCGAAATGCGAGCAGCGATAAACTGTCTACGTCGGCCGAGTCAGACCAGCGTTTCCTTGGTTTCCTCACTGGTCTCCGGCCTTCAGTTCTCCGAACGAATACCTTTTTGAGTATCCGTTGTTCGTCCATAGGATTCATGTGGCCAGCCCATTGCAGCTTCCACAGTCTTATAATCGTTGAGACCTCCGGGTCGTCAAAAATTTCATACAGCTCATGGTTGAATCGAATTCGCCATTGGTCTCTGTCTAGCTTTGATCAAATAATACTTTCATAGTACGGCGTTAATTTTCTTTCTACAATTTCGGAGAGCACTTTAAATGACTTACACATTAGAGCGAGCATTAGAGCTCAATAATTTTCACACTTTAGTTTTTCCCCCTTGTTGTGTATAGGACTATTATACTTTTCCGCCAGTCCTCTAGTAGCTGCTCCTCTGACCATATTCTACATATTAGCTGGAGCAGAAGGTTATTTAGATGAGGGCCCCCGCTCTAGGGCAGTAGGTCTTCGTCGTCAGCAAGCTTTATCTCCTCAAAGAACTAAAGCAGTTGCCAACTCCTCGGCTACAACTGCAATGGCGCCGGGAATCATAACGCAAGTTGATCATGCTATAACGCCGCATGGCTCTGTTGGTTCGTCAGATATTCCTGATTTGCCGGAATTTCGTATTATGTCAACACCCGCTCAAGTGTTCGTCTCTCGATTCGCATATCATACTTCACCTGAAACATTCAGAAATTACGTCGTTGCCAAACTGGGTTACAAGCCTCCATTATTTAACTGCACAAAAACTTACACCTGAAAATCTGTGTACCCTGAAAATTTCGTCATTTTGGATTACAATCAGCTCAACTATCACGACTTTATTCTGCAAGGACTTCTGGCGGCAAGGTGTGTTCCTTAAAGAGTTCGTCAGCAGACCAAGAATTTTTTTATCGCAAGTCATTTTAAATCCTTCAGAATTAGGACCAAGACGAACGAACTTCGTCTGGCTTCTTTTATCGCCTCTGACGACATTCTGTGCCTCAATGAAACTTGGCTTACTGAAGATATTCTTGATACCGAGATTCTTCCCTCTTACAATGTCTTCAGATGGGACCGTGATCGCATACTCTCTGGGAAATTGGACGGGGGTGACATACTTGTTGGAGTGAGAAGATCTATTATTTCTAATTACTGCACTCAATTCTTCCTTTCCAATTGAAAGTATCGCTGTGTTTGTTTCCTTATCATCTACCATAAAATTATTTAGAGTGTCTGTGTATGTTCCATGTAATAGTGCCGTTTATCTCTATGAAAATTTTTTCACTGAGCTGTCTTCATATGTTAACAATTTCAATCCCAAAACTGAATTCAAGGTTTCAGCAATATTGCATCACCCACATTCATCAGCAGGCGCCCGTCGAGGATGTAGGGTTATGTATATTTGTATTTATTTATATACATTGGTTTTATATTAAAAATAAAAACGAAAGTGGAATATCCCAGAGGATATGCAAAATAAAATTTGATAGTTTGCTAATGTGAACTAAAAATAAAATTTAACTGTAACATATTTCTTTTTCAATGTAATTTCCTTGAACAACGAGTTATGCTTACGAAATTTTTGCTTATATCATAAGGTGAAGTGAAGGATGGAAATAGTAATGTTGGTTTGGTTGATTTAAAAATCGATTTTTCCTTTCGCTGGAAACCTGATCAGGTATGAGACCCGCCACGTTGGCTACCCCTCCACTAGAATAAGCTAGCCATCGGGTGAGCTCACCCCTCCGCTTGCGTGCCCATTTATAGCATAGTGTTATGTGATTCCCCCACATAATACTATGACATAAATTTGCCACGTTTATATTTTTCATTTAAAGGAAAAATTCATTCAAATTATGTTTTTGTGAGTTTTTCACTTAAATGAAAAATATGGCTACGCTTGCATTTAGATCTTGATCTGCTTGGGAGGGTGCAAGGGGGCACCGCTTCCACCAGGATGCCCCTCTCTTATTTGGGGGCTATAAGTATCGTCGGTAATGACGAAATCCTCCTAAGTCTCTCTGTTTTCTCCAGGCCCAGTTTGTCCTCTGGGCCAATAATTTGTGGCCCTTAGTAGGTTACCTCATTCTCGACTGCGGTCGATATTTGTTTGTACCCCGAAAATCGTTGATGCGAACTTTTTTTTGTAGTGGGTGCTTGGGCTGGGGAAAAGAACCCACCGCAACGCTAGCCTGCCAGAGCATTCATGCATCCCCAGACAAGGCCAATCTAGGCAGATCCCACCATCCTCTTTCACCGAGGCAGCAGAAAATCACTGCAGTCCTTTACGGACACCTCATATCTTTCCAGCTCCCTACAGGTATTTGTTGTTGTTGTGCTTATAAACACCTACCTCCATAATTTTTTTTGATTTTTTACATCCCAGGTGTCCTATCGCACGGGGGGACACATATTTTTCGTGTATTTCCCCTTCCTGTGCGCCCCTCGAATCAAAAAATTTCAGATTAAGACCTGTTTTGTTTCTCATCAAGACCTTTCATTTAATACTACCTTTGAGTGAATTTTTTCAGGGGAAACTCCCCTATATGGAGAGACCCTCCTTAAATACCTTATAAATTTTTTTTGTAAATGAACTTTGAACAGAGCACCACTTTATACTTACATACAAAATTTGATATTTCTAGCTGAAGTAGTTTGCGAGTAAAATTGCTGACACACAGACGGGTGGATGAACAGACAAACGGACGGACATATGAATAGATGGAACGCGACTTTTTTAGGGTTTTGTAAAATTATTTCACAAAAACCTAAAAAGATGATTCTTCTGCTTTTTCCTTTCCTGAAAATGAAATGGAGCCGTTTGAAGGTTTTTCAGCACCTGCATCGTACCAAAATTACTTCCAAGATAATCCGGCGAAGCCAGAAAAACCATTATCCAGAACTAATGCCAACCAACGGAAGCTGGCTATGGAAGAAGAGATGCAGCCACTACTCGTAAATGATACATGGACACTTCAAGCCTTATCAAACAATCGAAAGGCGATAAAAATCTAAATGGGTCTTCCATACAATACGTAATCTCACGGGACAAAGGGCAGGTTGGTCATAAAAGGATACTCACAGCGAAAGGAGGGCACATACTCACCTGTTGTTCGATACAGTTCTCTGCGATATCTTTTCGCAATTGCAGCTCAATTAAACCTCAAGGTGGAACAGATGAATGCAATTTCCGCTTTTCTCGAAGGAAACCTTCCGGAAGAAATTTATATGGAACAGCCTGAATACTACCAGAGTCGAGAAAACTCATCGACGATATGTTGTAGGATTTGGAATCAAGAGCTGGACAAAACACTAAAATCATTTGGATTAGAAAGATCTAAGCATAATCCGTGCATTTATGTCAAAGCAAAAAGGGAAAATATACTTATCATACCAGTATACGATGATAATTTCTTGTTCTTCTCAAATAAAACCGACTGGCTTGAACATATTAAAGCGGAACTCCTTCAACAATGCAAAATGAAAGAGGTTAGAATAGCCAAACGAATCCTTGGAATGCGTATAACAATATCTGATTGTTCAATTGCAATTGATCAAGAGCAGTACATTGAGAAAGTTCTACAGATCTTTGGGATTGAAAAGGCCAAACCCACGATGACACCAATGAATTCTAGTGAAAAGATATCAACTAAAGATGGTACATCTGAAATAAAAGATATTGAATTTATGAAGAATGTTCCATACCAAGAGGCCATTGGTTGTCTAATGGATTTGGCAAAATGTACACGACTTGACATATGCTATCTGGTAGACCTACTTAGTCGATTCAGTTCCAGTCCTAGACCACGTCATTGGAATGCTGTGAAGCACTTACTTTACTATCTACGTGGTACATCTTCATAGAGCTAAAATTCAGTAAATATTGTAACAATAACATAATTGGTTACACTGGTGCTGATTGGGCAGCTAACAGTGATGGTCGTAGGTCAACCACTGGATTCGTTTCCATTGCTCAAGAAGGAACGATATCTTGGAGTTCCAAAAGACAACATATAGTGGTGCTTTCGTCGTGTGAAGCTGAATACATGGTGCTCTCAGGTACTTTACAAGAGGCACTATGGTGGGGCGGACTTGTCACTCAACTTGGTCAAAAGTAGCGGCCACTTCAAATCCTGTGTGACTACCAAAGCACCACTGAGCAAGTTGCAAATGTGCTTACAAAATCCCTGGACAAGATCAAACATGCACAATTCAGGGAAGCAATGGGAGTGCAACAAAAAACATCGTCCTAAGGAGGAGTGTTAAAGTCGCCCTATAACCTGAATGCTCATTGTCACGCTGTTATTGATCTTTGGTGTACTTCATAGCCTATTTTAAATAAAATTTCATAGGTAGATTATAGACGCCAAGCCAACCACACGTATTTTCCTTCTTCTTGGCTAATAATTTCAAAATTGTTTGTCAAACGAGGCGTCTGGCTTGATTGCTGTCGACAGATTGACACTTTTTTTTACAATGGCGTCGTTTATTGTTCTTTTAAGTATTACCTAAAATAAAAGACAAATGGCAGTATAACTAACATTTAAAATTAGAGCATTATATTGTGCGTATATTCCCATGTTTATGTAGTGCATTGGGTAGATATATGTCCGTATAGGACTGCAGCGATGGTCTGCTGCCTCAGCGGAAGAGGGTATTGGGATCGGCTGAGATTGGCCTTGTCTGGCGACGCGTGAATGCGCTGGCAGGCTAACAGAACGGTGTCATGGGGCGGGTTCTTTCCTCCAGCACAAGGACCCACTAGAAAAGAATTTCGCATCTACGAATTTCTGTGGCTAAATAAATGTCAACCGAAGTCGGAAAAGAGATACCCAACTAAGGGTCGGAAATTGCTGACGCAAAGGACAAACTGGACCTGGGGAAGACAGATGGACTTAGGAGGACTTCGTTGGCTACCAACTATTCTTATGGCCCACAAATAAGAGTGGGGCATCCAGATGGAGGTGGTCTCCCCTCGCACCCTTCCAACCGGATCAAGATCCAAACGTCGACTGCCCATGTATTTCCCATTTGAGTGAAAAACTCATACAAAAGCACTTTGTATGACTCTTTCCCTCAAATGAGAAATACAAACGTAACCTATTTATGCTATACCGTTATGTAATGAAATCACATAACCCTATATCGTAAATGAACACGCTAGCGGAAGGCTACTCTACTCGACAAGAGCCCTACTAACAACAAAAAACGAAGGAGCGCACCCGATGGCTAGCCCATATTAGAGGAGGAGCCTGCCGTCGTTGCGGGTCCTTTACCCGGTCAGGCAACACTAAATGGAAAGACCGAGTTTAAATGTTTATAAATTATTTATATTATTAATAATAGATCGTGTACTATATCAGAAAATTTAATAACATTAAGGATAAATATTTTCTACTTTCGCGAATTCTTTGCCGCAAAAAATGTTTAGAAAATAAATCTGAATTATAAACTATTTGGTTTTAACTAATTTATATTTTCGTTTCCAAATCAAACTTGCTTCATTTGTCCGTTTCCGTCCTGCCTGTGTCATTTTTTTCTTTTTTTTTACTGCAAAAGTTTAATTATTATATATGGAATTATAATTTAAGCTTCAAGCTTTATGGTTCAAATTGTAACAATTTATGACTTGCGAATTCCTTTAAGGAGTTTGGTCATTTTTTTTTTTCTAGTTAAAATCGATATCGTCAAATATATCTCATACACATTAATAGCAATCCACTCTCATTTTTTCGACTTTCTGTTCCAAATGAATGTTTTTATTTCAAAGGATGGATTGGCATCTTAATTGACACAATAAACTGTTGTAAACTATTTCAAATTTCGTTGAAAATAGCACTAGATAAACATTGCAGATTTTCAGTTCGATATGTATCTAGGAAGCAACTATTCAATAATTTAACATAAATAACTTTAATTCGCATTAATTATTTCAATGTTCAAAAAAAATTCTATCATAATTTATAAATCAATGAACTGCTGCATACGTCTAGGGTTCATTATTGGAAAAATCATGCGCACTGTTTGCAAATCATGTCTACGAGTATATCGATTTTTCTAGCATAATTAAATTCCTGTAGAAATCGTAGTATCCTAACTAAATCAGATTCACCACGGTTTTCATTTATTTGAGTATTATTCTTAGTATCTTCCTCAAAATTTTCTAATTTGGTGGATGTTTTTGCGATCTCAAGTTTAAATTCTTCAATTTGTTTTCGAAGTTGGCCTGCTTTGTTGCGTGATATTTGTAATTCTTGTTTCATATGAGCAATTGTGTCATTTTCTAGAACCGCATCGCCTAAATTGTTGCGAATAAAATCAACAGCATCTTCAGGTTTAGAATCTGGTTGCATGAAAAGTTCCACTATTGCTTCTCAAAGCATTTCCATTATATATCATAAATGAAATGAATGCGTACGTTCCAAATATTTTTTATCTAATTAAATATGCCTTTTCTGCCCATAGTGCATATAATTTTCATTTTTTTTTATTAGCAGTTTATATTTCCTTCCTGACGACGGAATTTATCTACGAAAATATTTGCGTGTTTCTCCGCGAATATCAATACAAACACGCCACCATTTTCACCTGCTTGTATACCTTTTTGCTTCAAGCAATGAAGCACATCATATCTTATTGATGCCAGAACTCTGCTTTCACGTTTCCCTTTAAAACTGTAACACACCCGCACAACCTAGAGTTGAAGGCACACATATTGGCATCAAGATTTTAAACTCGTAACGTTCACTTGACAAGTTGCTAATATGCTAGAGAAGCCAAAGAAATGCAAACGCTATATTAACTTTGCTAATTACACTCGAAAGGCTTAGGGGCGACAGTGCCCCTCCCTTATTATATAAAGGATTGCGAAGTACAATTAGATCGTTTGGAAAACAATCACTGCGTAAAATGCACAATCTACTGAATTACGTGTAATTTAGCTAACACTCTCGAAAAAACGTCTCACTTATTTCACGATTTGCGTTCCAACACTCCAAAAAACTATTCAGAAATCCTCTTGGGGCACGAAAAATTTTCTTCAATGAATACCTCACTGTCCTTTTTCCGATTTTTCATGTTGTAGATCACGCATTTTGTTGTTTTGTTAATCTTGTTCCGCTTCAATTTTTCGCCCTTTCGGGCAACGCACACGACAATAGAACTTCTGTATTTTTTTGTTTTTTTTTGCCAAATTTTTAAGTAGACACACTAATTTAGAATTTAACCGGTAAATGCGAAAACGGAATATTAATATTTCCAAAGCGTGAAATTTAATACTAAATCGAGACGATATACACGAAAATTTTTGACGTCCGCCGTGCTTGCGGTTTTTCGTGCACTCCCTGCACTTCTCGATCCGTCCAAAACTTGTCTTTTCTTTCCGTGTAGCAACCGGTAAAAATCCCAACAGCTGAGTTCGATCAGCCTTGTTAGCTGCCAAATTCAAAAGCGCTTTATTTAATACCAATCGTTATAAATTTTTAAAAGAACGTAAAGCAAATTCCAAACAATAAAACTATAAAAAAACTTAATGGCCCGAATGGCTCTCTAAATTTATACACATTTATACACATTTAATGAAAAAAATACACTTGTAAATTTAAATTAATTAAGATTATTTCATATTTTTTGATTCAATTGGAAAAAGGAGAAAAAACCAACCAGCATTATTCAAAAATTACTTATACTACTAACACAACAATGAACTTATATCCTATACCTAATATGTTACACCCTTATTCTAAATAAGTTCAATCAAAAAAAAAAACGTTACCTTCTAATGAAACCTATACCTAATTTATAATACAAATAAACGACAATACTAGATGTAGCAATAATGAGATGAATCTAAAAAACCAAGTAACGAGAAAAAGCACAAAAACAGAAAATAAACACGAATAATTTAGACATTGTCATTCAGCCACCAATACCTAGATTGCTCCATCTCAGCTCGACCAGCCTCAACGAATCTAGCAAATGAGTATCTCCATTGGAATTGTTGGCCTCGTGAACTCAGATTCGGAGGATATTTTATCTTCTTATCGGTGGCCCGTCGATATATGTGATATATGATTGGGACGCCGTCAGAATCAAAAACATATCGATTCATGTCCAAATACACGAATGCTTCTGGAGGAACGAAGCCAGTAGTGAGGCAAGTCACAATATACCCGTCTGTAGGGTGGAACGGCTGTGAAATCCAAGGGTTTTCACTCACAGTTACAGATCTTGCGATATGATTCCGAAGAAGTTTCAATATGAAGATATCGACTCTTGTCACTTGAGCGGTTTGATAAATTTTTCTATTCGATATATAGTGCTTCCAATCAGTCTCAGGCTTTCTGTACAAACCAGTACATGCACGAAGACATTTCCTTTCGAAAACTCTTAATCTTTCCATTGTACTAGCACTCTGGTTGTACCAGATCTGGCATCCGTATGTCAAAACTGGTCTAACCAGGGTCTTGTAACAAATAACTTTGACTTTTTGATCAATGTATCTGGAATGAAAGAGTCGCCGAAGGGCCATGACTACTTTTAGTGCTTTACTGAGCATGATTTTGACATGTTCAGTGTAGTACAGATACTGATCGAGATGAACACCCAGGTATCGAACACAGGATTTATGTGGAACCCGTTCTGAACTACCCTCACCAGCCATAATGTGGAAATCCTTCCAATTACGTTTCAGGTCTTGACTGGCTCCCTGCAGCGTTGTCCGAAACAAAATTGTTTCGCATTTCTGCGCATTGATTTTCATTCGCCAATTGTCGGTGTAGAGCTGCACATCATTCAACATTTTTTGAAGATTGCTCTGAACTATTGTAGCTTTTCGGCCTGCCGTATAGATGATCAGATCATCAGCAAACGCTACCAATGATCGCGTTGGCGAGACATTAAAATCAAAGCTGTTCAATAGCTTGCGAATGAATATTGAGAAAAGCAGGGGCGCAGTAACTGTTCCCTGCTGTAGACCATTCAAGACCTTGAATTCGCGCATTGTTGTCAGATTTCCATCAGTTACAACAAATGATTTCACGTATAACATATTACACATCATGGCGACAAGGTGTCTGGGGAACCTGTCCTGAAGAAGTTTGAAAACTAGTCCATCTAACCATACCGTATCGAAGGCTTTCTCCATATCAATGAGACATGCTCCAACACATTCTTTGTTGTTTAGTTTCCAACAGATGTCTGAGGTTACTTTCGTTATTGCATGTATGGTCGAATGCCTGGCACGAAAACCAAATTGGCAATTCGGCATCAACTCATTTTCCTCAATGTGGGCGTTTAATGCTCTGTTGAGTATCACTTCAAACACCTTGCTGATGTTAGGCAGCAAGCTGATTGGGCGATAGCTTTTAGGGCAAGAAGATTTTTTTTTTCTTTCTTCAAGATCGGAAATACCTTAGCCTTTTTTCACTCATTTGGGAAATATGAATTGTTCAACATGTTGTTGAACAATATGCAATAATTGCTAATAGCAACCTCAGGCAAATGTCGGAGAACTATATTTGGAATACCGTCA
Organism: Odontomyia ornata; assembly: GCA_963969285.1. NCBI lineage: Eukaryota > Metazoa > Arthropoda > Insecta > Diptera > Stratiomyidae > Odontomyia > Odontomyia ornata. The sequence continues at coordinate 46,539,597 of OZ017739.1, forward strand.
GTACCACATGATTTTTTGTTGTTTATTCTGCGAAATATGAAACACAAGTCTTCATAGCTGACAAAATAATCAATAAGATTCAAGGTCGGTATGAGGTCAGATGTTAATGTTTCATCGAAATGAAGAATTGATTGGCCGTTCAGGCTTGATTTGAAGTCGGAAACTTTTGCTTCAACGACCTCCGAAAATATTTCATTCCTTCTCTCTGGGTTTGGCAGATGAACCAATTCTAAATGTGTTCCAATCAGGGCAAGTTTCTGCAAACCATCACATATAATCCTGTTTCCATTTCTATCCGGAGTCGTACTATCAATTTCGATACCAGCTCTATCGAGAAGATTTATCTCATCACTAGTGACTTCAAGATTCGATACCTTCACTCGAGACTTCCTGCGGAATAAGCTTTTCACTTTCGCGAAAACGCCATCTGGGCCCTGTGGGCCCAGATGAATTGAGGTGGGTTTCAGTGAGAAGTATGATGTCGGGCTTTTGCTTAACAATAAATTCAAGGAGATAATCACGTCGATGTATAGCAACGAAAGAGTCCATGGGAATATGACTGGATGACAAGTTATTATTAGGCATTTGAAAGACCTGAACGCTGAAAAGCAAAGTTAATTTTTGAATCTTGTTTGTCGATTCTCTCCGAAAAGAATTAAGCTGCTGGTAAATTTTGAGAAGCAGCTCATTATTGCCACTTACATTATTTTCAGCATTTTCTGCTGGTCCTCTAGCGGCGAGTGCAAATGATACTCCGGGCTTGACGAAGTTGGAAGGTATTGTATTACGGTGTACTTGTGTTTGCTTTGGAGCAAATTTAACTTTTGCATCTTGATATCGAGAGCATCCTCGATATGATGCTGGGTGACCAAAAACACCACAGTTAACGCAGTATAATTTTTCTTTAGGCTCCGTCTGAGCCAATTTGCATTTAACGCAACGATAGTGCATGGCACAATTGGCAGCCGAATGTCCGAATCTTTGACACCGGTAACACTGGTTGACTTCTCTTTTCTGGAGGCGTCCCCACCTCACCACTCTGAAATTCAAGTACCTTATTTATTGAAGGGCACTTGGACTGCTCTTATTTGCAATTTGTACCAGGTAAAGTGGTAAATTCTTCCTTTTTATGGTCGACCTTCTTGTCGCAAAGGCTTTGACTGAAACAAAATCAATATCTGGTGCAGCTTCCTTGAGCACCTGAAGAAGATCGACCGTATCCTCTCCGCTGTCCAAACCCTTCAACAAGAAGATCTGGTTCTTTTCACTTTTTGGGGTATAGGTGAAGAGTGGAACCTCCCCAGAAATCAGCGCATCTTTCGCTGACTTGAAATCAACCAGTAATTTCGTCCTTATAGTTAATTTTTCGGCATTAACTCTTTTGATTTCGAAATTGGCGTTTATTTTCGGCTGCCAATAGCCGAACCATATCTTTCCCGGTTTGTCCGAACACGTTGATTGGCGGAACTTTTTCTGTCTTGTTGGAAGCTTTTTCAGAGCAACCAGCAGAACTGCGGGCTGGTTTTTTCTCCTTACTTTTGTTCTTTAAATATTGAATAAAATTTAAGTCATCATCTTGATTAAAATTACCTCCGATGTTTTCTTCAGTTTCCATATCTTCGGTTAATCTCTCTAGCGCACTTATTACTTCTTCTGGAATTGCTTGCTTTGTACTTTTCTTCGGCTTTGTTACCTGTTGCCATTGATTTTGCGGCTGCGTCTTTTGAGGCTTCATCCCTTTCTTGAAGAGATCCTTGAGGGGCTGTATCTCTTGCCTTAGTTCATTATTTTCTTTTTGCAATTTGGCTATTTGTTGATTGTCCGCTATTATTTGCAGCTTGCACCCTCCATCTGCGGAGTTTTCTTCGTTATGTTTTCTTTTGGTGATTGTCGCCAGTTTCGTATTCGTCGTTTCCCCAGGTTGCCCCAACGGTGGGAAGCCGTCGGGCTCCTCCATACCAGCGGCGAAATTTTCTTTGTGAATTTGTTTTTCGTTACCAATCGAAGTAAAAATATTCGATAGAAATTTCCTGAGTCGATTACTTCGACAATATAAGATTTTTTCCGATAAAAATTAACTTCGGACTAACGTTTTTAAAAAATTAATTTAATTTTTGAAAACTTTTGACAGGAGCGATTTAAAAGACGTCTATACGCAAAGACTACTACGATGCATCGTTCATCGATACGTTGTTCGATTTGTTGATTGCTTTTGCATGTTAAGTTTTCGGGGTTTGTCATTGCCACTTCGGTTTGATTTTTGTGGGATTCTGGCTGCCATGTTCCTTGCGCGTACTAACGCGTGTAGATGCTGGAATTTCCTTCACTTCGTCGCTAATTTTTTGTATTCTAATTATTTTTGAAGGAAGAACTCAATAAGGGCCTTGATTTTAAGAAACTCAACTTGATCAAATGTATTGTCAATTCGAAAAACATAAAAACACCGAATCGAAAATATTATTAGTTGTCATTAATAGCGCGGAACACTTGATTGAGATATTACAGTAGTTATTAATAAATACCATCACGGCTTTCGATTCATATTCACCCTACTATTGGGTGAATGAATGACCAAATAATGAAGTAAGTAAATAATAGAAAGAATAGGTTCAAATCAAGAATTTCTCTGTAAGTTAGGCTTTCTAATTTAATTTTTTAATTAAAATATTAAATTTTATTTTTTTCGTGTGACACAATGGAATATCAATTCAATTTAATTTTGATTGAAATTATATTTGAAAAACAACTTACGTTGTTGGTTTCCTCATTTTGAGATTGACTTTTTTTTTAGAATTCTGCAGTGATTTATCATACAGAAAATTTCAAATACCGCCACGAAATAAATGCTCAATGTATTCGAAAACAATTGCAAGAAAAAAAATATTCCGCATCTACTCTACAACCCACAAAATAACTATTGCAAATAGTCAAAGTCAAAAGCGCTTTATTTAATACTAATCGTTATAAATTTTTAAAAGAACATAAAGCAAATTCCAAACAATAAAACTATAAAAAACTTAATGGCCCGAATGGCTCTCTAAATTTATATGTTATGAGTTAAACACATTTAATGAAAAAAAAACACTTGCAAATTTAAATTAAATAAGATTATTTCATATTTTTTGATTCAATTGGAAAAAGGAGAAAAAACCAACCAGCATTATTCAAAAATTACTTATACTACTAACACAACAATGAACTTATATTCTATACCTAATATGTTACACCCTAATTCTAAATAAGTTCAATCAAAAAAAAAAAAACAAAAAAAAACGTTACCTTATATTGAAACCTATACCTAAATTATAATACAAATAAACAGCAACACTAGATGTAGCAATAATGAGATGAATCTAAAAAACTAACTAACGAGAAAAGCACAAAAACAGAAAATAAACACGAATAATTTAGACATTGTCATTCAGCCACCAATACCTAGATTGCTCCATCTAAGCTCGACCAGCCTCAACGAATCTAGCAAATGAGTATCTCCATTGGAATTGTTGGTCTCGTGAACTCAGATTCGGAGGATATTTTATCTTCTTATCGGTGGCCCGTCGATATATGTGATATATGATTGGGACGCCGTCAGAATCAAAAACATATCGATTCATGTCCAAATACACGAATGCTTCTGGAGGAATGAAGCCAGTAGCGAGGCAATTCGCAATATACCCGTCTGTAGGGTGGAACGGCTGTGAAATCCAAGGGTTTTCACTCACAGTTACAGATCTTGCGATATGATTCCGAAGAAGTTTCAATATGAAGATATCGACTCTTGTCACTTGAGCGGTTTGATAAATTTTTCTATTCGATATATAGTGCTTCCAATCCGTCTCAGGCTTTCTGTACAAACCAGTACATGCACGAAGACATTTCTTTTCGAAAACTCTTAATCTTTCCATAGTACTAGCACTCTGGTTGTACCAGCTCTGGCATCCGTATGTCAAAACTGGCCTAACCAGGGTCTTGTAACAAATAATTTTGACTTTTTGATCAATGTATCTGGAATGAAAGAGTCGCCGAAGGGCCATGACTACTTTTAGTGCTTTACTGAGCATGATTTTGACATGTTCAGTATAGTACAGATACTGATCGAGATGAACACCGAGGTATCGACCACAGGATTTATGTGGAACCCGTTCTGAACTACCCTCACCAGCCATAATGTGGAAATCCTTCCAATTACGTTTCAGGTCTTGACTGGCCCCCTGCAGCGTTGTCCGAAACAAAATTGTTTCGCACTTCTGCGCATTGATTTTCATTCGCCAATTGTCAGTGTACAGCTGTACATCATTGAACATTTTTTGGAGATTGCTCTGAACTATTGTAGCTTTTCGGTCTGCCGTATAGATGATCAGATCATCAGCAAACGCTACCAATGATCGCGTTGGCGAGACGTTAAAATCAAAGCTGTACAAAAGCTTGCGAATGAATATTGAGAAAAGCAGGGGCGCAGTAACTGTTCCCTGCTGTAGACCATTCAAGACCTTGAATTCACGCATTGTTGTCAGATTTCCATCAGTTACAACAAACGATTTCCCGTACAACATATTACACATCATGGCCACAAGGTGTCTGGGGAAGTTGTCCTGAAGGAGTTTAAAAACTAGTCCACCTACCCACACCGTATCGAAGGCTTTCTCCATATCAATGAGACATGCTCCAACACATTCTTTGTTGTTTAGTTTCCAACAGATGTCTGAGGTTACTTTCGTTATTGCATGTATGGTCGAATGCCTGGCACGAAAACCAAATTGGCAATTCGGCATCAACTCATATTTCTCAATGTGGGCGTTTGAATGCTCTGTTGAGTATCACTTCCAACACCTTGCTGATGTTAGGCAGCAAGCTGATTGGGCGATAGCTTTTAGGGCATGAAGATTCTTTTCCTTTCTTCAAGATCGGAAATACCTTAGCCTTTTTCCACTCATTTGGGAAATATGAATTGTTCAACATGTTGTTGAACAATATGCAATAATTGCTAATAGCAACCTCAGGCAAATGTCGGAGAACTACATTTGGAATACCGTCAGTACCACATGATTTTTTGTTGTTTATTCTGCCAAATATGAAACACAAGTCTTCATAGCTGACAAAATAATCAATAAGATTCAAGGTCGGTATGAGGTCAGATGTTAATGTTTCATCGAAATGAAGAATTGATTGGCCGTTCAGGCTTGATTTGAAGTCGGAAACTTTTGCTTCAACGACCTCCGAAAATATTTCATTCCTTGTCTCTGGGTTTGGCAGATGAACCAATTCAAAATGTGTTCCAATCAGGGCAAGTTTCTGCAATCCATCACATATAATCCTGTTTCCATTTCTATCCGGGTTCGTACTATCAATTTCGATACCAGCTCTATCGAGAAGATGTATCTCATCACTAGCGACTTCAAGATTCGATACCTTCACCCGAGACTTCCTGCGGAATAAGCTATTCACTTTCGCGAAAACGCCATTTGGGTCCTGTGGGCTAATACCCCTCAGTTTTTCCGCCCATTGATTGCTGACCTCACTCCTGAAGTATGAACGGATTAAGTTCCGGACATTCTTCAGGTGTAATTTCAACAAAGCCAACGAGGGATGGTTGTAGTCCAAAAATCGTCGATAAATATTGTTGACGCGGGTGAGAAGAAGGCTTTTCAATCTTTTCAACCTTGCGATGGTTGGTGTTTCATATCCTTCCATATTGTTTCGATATTTAATCTTGGGAACAACTTTCTCAATCTTTTCCAACGTCAGCTTCTCTAACTTCGACAAATAGAGATCTATTTCATCGTCAGTTAGATTTCTGTTATTGGGAACCATTTAGCAAGCGTTGCCATCATCAGAACTGGGACATTGCTTCTGGTACTCCCGATTAAACTTCTTTTGAAACTTTCCCCAGTCTGTTTTTTTAAATTCAACCGATGGTTCTCATGTTGAACTGGAATGAGGAAGAAATCATCCCTTTGATGATTGATTTCCATTACGATTGCGTTATGGTCGCTATCGTAAGGAAGCACCTGCAGTTTCCGTTGAGGACTATTAAAGCTGAATTCAAGTCTTGCGTCAGCAATGCAGAGGTCCAAATATGAATTTGTCCTAGGGTATGTTGGGAACTCCGACCCATATAAGTTGCACCTGTATTCAATTTGGTTCTCTGTTATCCATGATTTCAGGAATACACCTCTTGGATTATTGGTGGCGTTCAGCCATGATGTATGCTTGGCATTCAGGTCACCGGCAAAAACATAATAAATATGCAGCCTGTTCAATTCGAGTATTTCAAACAAGGAATTGAGTTCTTCCTTGAACTTGAGAACATTTTGACCAGTTGCATAGGCAGAGATAACGAAGAGGTTATCCCCACCTGGCAGTGAAATTTTGATGACGGACACTTCAAGAAATTCAAAGTTTTTGAATTCGACTTTTTCAATATTTTGGAAACAATAGGGTCTTCGAACCAATATCCCGGTGCCACCCCCCCCCATCACCTATTACCCTATCGTTTCTTACGAATGCAAAATCCTTGAATTCCATGGAATGCTATGAATTGAGGTGGGTTTCAGTGAGAAGTATGATGTCGGGCTTTTGCTTAACAATAAATTCAAGAAGATAATCACGTCGATGTATGGCAACGATAGAGTCCATGGGAATATGACTGGATGACAAGTTATTATTAGGCATTTGAAAGACCTAAACGCTGAAAAGCAAAGTTAATTTTTGAATCTTGTTTGCCGATTCTCTCCGATAAAGAATTAAGTTGCTGGTAAATTTTGAGAAGCAGCTCATTATTGCCACTTACATTATTTACATTATTTTCAGCATTTTCTGCTGGTCCTCTAGCGGCGAGTGCAAATGATACTCCGGGCTTGACGAATCGAGAGCATCCTCGATATGATGCTGGGTGACCGAAAACACCGCAGTTAATGCAGTATAATTTTTCTTTAGGCTCCGTCTGAGCCAATTTGCACTCACCGGGAGCATGAACGTCTTTGCATTTAACGCAACGATAGTGCATGGCACAATTGGCAGCCGAATGTCCAAATCTTTGATACCGGTAACACTGGTTGACTTCTCTTTTCGGGAGGCGTTCCCACCTCACCACTCTGAAATTCAAGTACCTTATTTGTTGAAGGGCACTTGGACTGCTCTTATTTGCAATTTGTACCAGGTTAAGTGGTAAATTCTTCCTTTCTATGGTCGACCTTCTTGCCGCAAAGGCTTTGACTGGAACAAAATCAATATCTGGTGCAGCTTCCTTGAGCACTTGAAGAAGATCGACCGTATTCTCTCCGCTGTCCAAACCCTTCAACAAGAAGGTCTGATTCTTTTCACTTTTTGGGGTATAGGTGAAGAGTGGAACCTCCCCAGAAATCAGCGCATCTTTCGCTGACTTGAAATCAACCAGTGATTTCGTCCTTATAGTTAATTTTTCGGCATTAACTCTTTTGATTTCGAAGTTGGCCAGTTTATTTTCGGCTGCCAATAGCCGAACCATATCTTTCCCGGTTTGTCTGAACACGTTGATTGGCGGAACTTTTTCTGTCTAGTTGAAAGCTTTTTCAGAGCAACCAGCAGAACTGCGGGCTGGTTTTTTCTCCTTACTTTTGTTCTTTAAATATTGAATAAAATTTAAGTCATCATCTTGATTAAAATTACCTCCGATGTTTTCTTTAGTTTCCATATCTTCGGTTAATCCCTCTAGCGCCGCAAAATAGTTTTGGCTCTCGTTGGTGCCACCAGCACTTAGAACTTCTTCTGGAATTGCTTGCTTTGTACTTTGTTACCTGTTGCCATTGATTTTGCGGCTGCGTCTTTTGAGGCTTCATCCCTTTCTTGAAGAGATCCTTGAGAGACTGTATCTCTTGCCTTAGTTCGTTATTTTCTTTTTGCAATTTGGCTATTTGTTGATTGTCCGGTATTATTTGCAGCTTGCACCCTCCATCTGCGGAGTTTTCTTCGTTATGTTTTCTTTTGGTGATTGTCGCCAGTTTCGTATTCGTCGTTTCTACAGGTTGCCCCAACGGTGGGAAGCCGTCGGGCTCCTCCATTCCAGCGGCGATGGTTTCTTTGGTAATTTCTTTTTCGTTACCAATCGAAGTAATAATATTCGATAGAAATTTCCTGAGCCGATTACTTCGACAATATAAGATTTTTTTCGATAAAAATTAACTTCGGACTAGCGTTTTTAAAAAATTAATTTAATTTTTGAAAACTTTTGACAGGAGCGATTTAAAAGACGTCTATACGCAAAGACTACTACGATCCAATCTAACTATTGCAAATGGATCATATGGCATGCTCATATTAATTTTCGAATGTCTTCCATGACATTATAATCAAATTTTCTTCTCATTTTTCATTCAAGATTTGTAATTATTTTGAACAAATTAAATATAATATCTGAAACCTGTTCAATGGATACGTATGTTCTGATAGTTTGTTTACAATTGAGAATTCTTGCGCGTAGTTTTTTTCATTAACTTAAAACCGAAAATATAAAGAGGTTGTACTCACTTTGAATCGTTCTTATATCAAATTCTAATCTTCACGATTGAATCAAAAGTTGCCAATTAAGTGCGTACGAAACACAAGCAGCAAACCCATGCCGAAGCCAAAACGGGAAGAATATATCGAACTTGACCTACTGCACCTCATCAACACACATCTTGCATGCTGCCAACAAATCCGGCAACACGAAACAAAAGTTGCTAAGCACACACGCTCCCCTTAAATTCACTAAACACTTTTCAAGCAACAAATATTTGTGCCTTATCTATTTCTCCTCCACCTGCAATTGGTCTTTCAATCGCCATGCGCAACATTTCCCACGTCCTCAAACTATTCCGGCAGAGGTCTCGCGCATCGAAAAATCGATTTTCCACCAAAGCAACTTAGCGAAAGAAAACACAACCACGTAAACAACACACCCAATCTTTCCATTTTGCGGTATACCCAACTCGCTTGCACTCATGCTATTGTACCGAGCAAATCTGATTGCTCGGCGGGGAAGTGATAGAGCGATCTCCGTCTCGCTTGGAGACTGCTGAAGCGCATTTTTTCCTTGGCAAGTCTCGCAACAAATCAGACGTACTTGGACTTAGCAGCGTGATGGTGGTATGTGTCGCTCGAGTGAAATTCGCGTTCCGCTATTTCAGACACATCTCCCATTGATGTGCCCAACTCCAGGCAGAATTTAGTGATAGTGGTTCTAGGCTAGACTAAACTGTCAAATGCAAATGAACGAGTCCTGCATGATCGCAAAGTGTTTTCCCGAGTGTGTTTAGAGTTTCCTTTTTCCCGTGTTCTGTTCGATTTTCTTGTAGAAATACAAATGCTTCGCCATACGAAAAGCGCTCGAGCCAAACAATTGCAAATTTCTGTGATCCATTAAGTTCAGTCGAATCGACCCTTGAGAAATATTTTACCCAAGTCCTTGCAAAGTTGATTGTGTGATGACCAAAAGGACGAACGTCCCAAGCGACTACGGGGTCAAAGTTCCCGCAATGTGAATGATTGCAAACGCTAAGAATAATCATTTTAGTATGCGTTTTGCCGTTTTGTTTTTAAGTTTGTCACTATCGTCCTTGCTCGCGCTGAAACCGAATCGCGACGTGGAAAATTCGATTTGTCCTTTCCGACCGAGTGGTGCAAAGTGCGATTGAGTGTTTTCTTTTCGTTTGCTTGTTAATTTGTAGCTAGTGCTCGCTTATATTCTTACTCGGGCGAATTTCGTGGGAGAGAGATAATTGTCAGCAACGTTGTCCTTTTTATTGCTCTCGAAATCCTCTTGATTGCAAGAAGTGTCAATTCACGTGTGTATGAAATAGAGGAGGAAAGTGCTCCTTCGTGCTTTGAAATTCAGTGAAAAGAAGAGAAGTGAAGGTTGTTTTAATTTGGTTTTGGCGTTATTTTTCGGTAATTTGCGTCGTGAAAACAGTCACATTGCCCGCTGGTATTTTGAAGGTCGCGGAAAGGAACAGGACAATTTCGCTTATTCGAGTATTGTGAGCCTTGACGAAGCAGGATCATCAGAGTGATTTTGAAGGAAAATGGGATAATGGTAGAATTCGCTGACTGAATTGGATTTTTGGAATTGAAAAGGTTTGGCTTTAGTTGTTTCTATTAAATTTGTTGATATAAATGTTATCAGATTCCAAAGAACCTACGATCATCCTTAATGTACCGTTGATTTTGTATTTAATAAGACAATAACTTCTTCTTGGAAAGAAGTTGTCAATTCATCTCTTTTGAACAAACGGCTAAAATTCATTACTTTGCAAAGCTTTGAAGCCGTAAAAAAAAACTTAGACAGAAAAATCCCTCTTGAGATTAATTTTTACGACTATAAGAACGGATGAAATCAAATGGTGATCTTGGCGTAATGTTATTTAAAAACATATTTTGTAATTACGAAGTTATATTTCTTTGAAATTAAGGACAATAATAATTTTTAATTTCACACATTGTAAGGGGTGATTCCTTATCATGTTTAATTTTCAATAGGCTTGTTTGACAGATCACGCGTGACTTCTGTCAAACTGTAATGTAATTTTTATTCAGTATTGTTTGATAAGTCATCATGGAAAGACTTGGACATCGCAACAACGTATCCAAATTGTTCAGCTATATTACGAAAATCATCGTTCTGTGAGAAGGCTACTTCGCATACAGCGAGAGAAAAAATTAACTCATTGAGAAATCGTTTTGGTGAGAACCTAATTTCTCGTTCTGGACAAGTAAATTAGTCGCCTAGCTCGTGTGATATCACACCGTTACATTCTCTTGGATTACACGAAGTGTCTGGTCTTCAGAGGTTAGCCAGCTTCAAACGACGCTTTGGAAGCCAACATTACTCGTGTCATTCGCGAGATTCCGGTCGCTATGCTGGAATGCGTCGTCCAAAATTAGACCCTCAGAATGGACTATTTATAGCGTAGTCGTGGTCAACATTTATACGAGATTTTCTTTTAAAAGGAAATGTTGCTATTTCGACTCACGATATCACCTTTACTATAGAATTCAACTTTATTCCTTTTATTTGAGATTAAAAATCAAACCTCATAATGAATCACCCTTAGTACGGTGTAATTAGACCTAAACCTCAACATCCAAAGTAAAAGTTTTCCTCCAACACCAAATTGCTCTACAGAGTCCCCTTATTCTATGGTAAAAAGTTACACCATTTTGAGCGTCGGGTTTGGGGGTGAGGGGGGGTGGGGGGAATTTGAAAAATCACTAGTTTTTTTAGTTTTTCGTAAATATTTCAAAAACTAAGCTGTTTATCCTAAACATTGTTATATACAAAAATGTTCTACGTTAAATTTTAAATAAGAATGGTCCTATTCAAAATCACTCTAAATTGTACGGTTCAAGAGTTACAGACGGTGTAAATGTTAACTTTTTCGTAATTTTGATAATTTTTAAAAAAAATAAGCTTCGTAAAAGAATGTTGCTATTTCAGTGGCCGGTGGTATGTTAGTGATAAGCCCTTGAAGGAACGACAACCTCACCACCTTATCAAGGGGCACTATTTTTTAAGGGAAAAGAGGCTTCCACAGGCCTAGGCCATATAAACCCTGAACTTTCTACGAACATTGCAACATAAATTCACTTCTTAAGCATAAATATCTTTCAAATTTGGAATGTTCAATGTCTTTATTAACTTCACTCATCCTCCAGCACATTATCCTCCTCCTCTAGCTCGTCGTCTAAGATGTTATTATTGTCCATGTTATCACATGCTTGGCCTGAGCAATTGCTGCATATGCTAGTGCAGTTTAGACCACTCCTTCTGCATGCACAATTACGAACGCATTCATCTTTGCAAGTACACATTATAAGGGACAGTAATTCCTGGGGGGCTGCAGGACGTGCTGTTGTAATTGGTGTCAGGTGGTCGCCAATCTTCTTCCAACCCCACTCGAGTGGATCCTTATCTTCATTCAGCCACTGTTTTACCTGGTGGTAGGTCCTAAATGAATGCTGTCTGGACGCTCCTGAAGTGGGGGGGTAGTGCATCCAACTTCAGTAATGCATGTATAGGCTGCTTTGCAATCGTTTTCAAGTAGGACTGGTAGCGGAGACAATCTAGATCTTCAGTGTTCTTGGCTCCAAACATTGCAAGTAGGAAGTAATTTCCTGCATCAGCCACGGCACTGCGGTCGGCTTTGGGGTTGTTGAAGACCTGAAGTTTTTCACGAAGAACGGTGTTGGCTTGAACTTTCCTATAAGGTGCAATTTTTCCCTTCTTATAGACAGCAGACACAGTGTCACATCCTGAAGGCGTATGTAACCAGAAGTACATCTTTCATATCCCCAATGCCTTGCTGAATGTCAGAAATAATGTACACTTTTTCCTGGTGATTTCCTTTTTTAGGTACGACCATTTTCAGTTTATTCCCTGAAGGTGCGTGGACAGTCAACAGTACTAATAAGTCCGTGTCATCACCAATAACACACGTTTGAACATCTTTCTTTGCTTCATCAATAGCTGTTAAGACTACTAATAGGTCAGCATCACCCGATGCTTGAAGAACTGTGCAACCACATTGTTGCAAGTGCGATGAAAGGAGGGTTATTAGACCCATCTTGTTTTTAGCACTAGCTAAAAATTCATTTTGATTTATGTTGACATTGAGTCTTCTACTTTGACCACAATGTTGGAACGTGATCTTCGTAGGTGTTCTTGATCCTTTGTGTTACTTCGTTCGTAACCATCAAAAACAACAGTCGCTTTTCCATAATGAGTACATACGTAATCACTATATTGCTCGCAAATCTGTTTAAATGTAGCAGGCTGTTGCCAGACAACACGATGTAGGAGGTGGCCTCCGTCAATTATATAGGACACTTTCACTGGGTCATCGATGTTTGATGATTCTTTTGAATCTGAAACCACAACCTTCATCATTGATGATTTTTTCCCCTTCCTCATCAAGCCAGATTCGTCAAACAGTGATGGAGGATATGCACAGAGTTCAAACTGAAAAATTTCCTCTAATCTCTCATCACTCCTTACTGTACACACCATCCAATGTAAGAGAGTGTTAGGATTTACACATATCATGTCGTTGTTTATTTTCACCGACTTCGTTATAGAGGCTAGAGACTTGACAGCAAACTTTCTTTTCATGTGTATTTCTTTAAATGTTTTGTTTTCAATAGCTTTGATGGATATGGCTCCTATTTCAAATGCTTTATCGCAGTTTACAGTTTCATCACCTATATAACCCCTGTTGACAAGGAAGAGAGTTCAGGTGATTTAGAGAACGGATTATGTTCTTCAATCCAAGAAATGAAGGTTTGCAAGTCCTTACTGTTTCTTTTTTGCCTTGCATCTCGTAGCTCCACGTGCTGTTCTGAAGAGAGGCTGCGAACACCTGCAGACTCTTCCATTGCTTCGCACACCCGAGAACAAGTCGGCATGGAATTGATCCAAGTGGCAATAGTTGTCGCTGTGATTCCTCTACCTCCAGTCAATCCACCAATGCTTTTTAAGGACCTCATCAAAACCTGTTCTATGGTCATATCACTCCATACTCCAGACCAAAACTTTTCAGTTCGTCGGTTGGTGAAATAACCACAATTAACAAATAAATCGTTTTCTTGGTGCAATGTGTTGAGAAGTTCCAGCGAGTCTTGTAGGTAAACGTGTGCAGATTTAGCGTAGTTAAAGTGACCAGATGCATGGAAAATGGAAAGCATTTGATGGACACAATGAAGGTGAAGGAGAAAGTCCTCACTCCTCTCTGCTCTTAAAAACATTCGAACGATTTCAACCATTTCTATGAACTGAATCCACACTTTTTGTGTTCGTCCAGATTCATTTGAACGCCTAAGCTGGTTTTCTAAAATGTCTACAAAGCTCTTTACCACGGTTGACTGTGCAATCTCTTCAGGAGAGGTATTTCCAAGCTTGAAATTGGAATAGACATTATGAAGCTCATCTTTATTCACACTTATGAGAGTTTCATTATTTTTCAAAAATACAGTCATCAGTGCTTCTTCGACTAGGCAGAGAGCATGAATGACCCGAGAGTAAGCTTTCCCGTTCATCATTTGTTGAACACTGTTTTTAGCATACACAGTACTATACAGCTCCTCCAAACCACTACCTGCCATGATGAATCCAATCGCTGACAAAAAGGACATCAACAAATGAAATCCTCCTAGTCTAATGAAGAGTGACTTCAACGGGCTGTCATGAGATGCTGCGGCTACTATTGCACGAGCTTTAGCATACAATGGCTGATCAAAAGTCACCATTGTTATCGTTTGACCATTGCTAGCCCCTTGTTTGGCAGCTTGAAGAAGAGCTGTATAAATTGTTGATGGATTTGAAGGAGCTAAGTTGATAAATGGAAGAGGGACTACAGCCGAAGTTTGGAACTGTTCCTTCGCATAAAGCTTTTCCATGCAGCCACTCCAACCAGGTTTACATTCTTCTGGACCTTCTAACCAGGTGCCACTCAACCAAAACATATTAAGTGTTCGTCCATTTTTGTATGAAAGTGATGGTTTGTCTTCTAGGGAAGCAAGGTTTGTAGCGACTATTTTAGAATATCCAGATGTAGCCGGGGCTTTGTAAGTTTGCAAGTCAAACAGGCCTTTGTTTTCAACAGCTTGAGCAGCAACATTCTTTCGAGGTACATTTTCCTCAACCTGAAGAGCTGTTTTAGGTGTAATGCAAGCAATTCCACCCATGACGTGGAAGGTGTTATGACCATCTAGTGTGTGAACATTTTTTTTTTTTTTTTTTTTTTTTTTGTGGTAGGGAGGTGAAGGCATTTATGCCCGCCGAGTCTGGCAGTGTGGGACTCCCATGGAGGATACCTTTGGACTACCCACTAAACACCTCCCCTGTCAATCTGAGAACCTAGCCTGGAACCGTTTGACACATTACTTCGGGCCAGTGTGTGAACATTGTAGTCTGCATTATCGAACACGAATGGCACATAACCGTTCTCTATTCTTGTGTTCTCTTGGCAAGTGACGGATCTCTCATATCTCAACACTTCCTGGTAAGGTACACAAACACCCATATTGCACAGGGTGTCAATCAAGACCTTCGAACCAAATTTTCTGTGTAACAAAACACCCGTTCCAAGTTGGGCTGGAGATAAAAACGATCTTGGACGAGCAGCGTGTATTATACTGTGACATATTGCTGTTTTTTTCCTTTCCATAATTTGTTTTGCCCTCTGGATTTTCTCGGATGTTTGTCTTGTACAAGTAGGCTGAATGATTTCAGTTATCAAGACATTGAGCAACTCAGGTACCAGTTCAGATCCCCCTTTACGAATATCTTCAATTGTTGGAAACTGGGAATAGTCGTAACTTTTGGACTTTATCTCACGTCGAATAATTGCTGCTGCAGTTTTGATCAATCTCAGTTCCTCTGCTTCATTATCACAGTTCCGATTTTTATACCAGTTGTCTGATAAAATATTAGTTGATGCTCCAGAAAAACAAATCACACTTCTTTTTCCTGGTAAAATTGCAAAAATTAAACTATTACCATAACGCTGGATAAGTTTTCTTTTGAAATGTGTGACAGTATATGGCTCAACTTCAGGGCTCAGACGAAGGAATATATTTTGTAGTTCTTCAAAGTCGTATTGACATTCATTGTTTTCCTCCAAATAATCACATAGCTTTTCAAAAGCGTCTTCTCTTTTGGCATCAGCACTAGACCCACCTTTACTGGTTGCTACTCCTTTTTCGGGCCGTGACGATCCTGGCTTTTGAAATGTCTGATAACAATGCCAGTGGTACCTCCCATCAGAACTTACGAAATCTATGACCTGAGAGAGCCTCAACCTCAACTCCCCACTTGTCATGCCTGTTATTTGCTTCCGTTCTGATGCTTTCAATCAGTTCAAGTTTCTGCACTAAACTCCACTTTTCTTGAGCAGGATTCCTGCATTTAGATACATCTACACACTTGCGACCACAAAGAAAACATAAGGCTTTAAAATCAAGGTTTTAACACACACTCCGCCATAACTAACACACTATCTCAAGTGATTTTCACATAATTCGCACGTTACTATAAACACCAACTATAAAAAATTTATAGCAAAACTGCACTAGAAGTACCACGCACAAACGTACTCAACTTGTCTCCTAAGACGACTGAAGAAGAATATCGATCGATCTGTGACAGTGCGTGAGGGAGGGGTGGAATGGAGGGGGCAGACAACAGGTGCAGAAGACAGAACCGCCATTGGTTGCGGCCCGCGGTCCAAGGTCACTATGATGGCTAACAATTATTTTTACTTTTTCAACCTTCTATGGTGCCTCTTAGCCTCTTTTTGACTATAATACTGTGGTATATTATTACTCTTTAATTAAATCATTTACTTATTTCTATATAGCTTTATTTGGAAAAAAAACCTTAAAATTATATCATTTTTATTTTTACACCGTCTGCAACTCATGAGCCGTAAATTTTACAGGGAATATGCATAGGACATTTTTAGTTTAAAGTTTCATGTAGAATATTTTTGTATATAACACTCTTTGTGCTAAACAGCTTAGTTTTCAACCAATTTCCAAACAACTAAAAAAACTACTAAATTTCCTACTTTTTCTCCCCCTCCCCCCCAAACCCGACGCTCAAAATGGTGTAACTTTTTACCAAACAATAAGAGGGTTATATAGAACAATTTAGAGTTGGAATAAAACTTTTACTTTGGATGTCAAGGTTAGGCCTTTTTTTAAGGTTAATAACACCGTACTACCTGTATTTAAAATATGGTTGCACGCGCGCTCCTGGGGTCCTCGCGCCGCAAAATTGTATTATTTTGTGTTTTCTCTCAAATGAGTAACCGAAAATGTCAAATTGTCATCAACGCTACCGGTTTTAAATCAAGCGGTAATCTCAAGAATTGCATATGAAAGAAACTTCCTGTAAGAAAAATGTATTATCTTTGTCCTTCATTTTCTCGAAAACTGATGAAATTTCGCATCAATACTCAGAACAAACATCATTCTTCTCACCAAGCTGAATTGAATGCTCAGACGTATTATAATCTGCCCCTGTCAAAAATTCTTTACTTAAAAGTTAATAATTTACCTTTTAATTGATTTGCAAATCTGATTTGTTTAACAAATTTGAACATCCAGTAGTGGATGGAGAAGCCGAATGACTTTGACTCTTTTCAAAAATTACGCAAGAAAATTAACTGATAAAAGCAGAAATTAATGCAGGCTTGGTCATATAGTAGTTTCTTTTTAAATCACATGTTTTGACACTGACAAACATACGGTATGCATGTGAGATCTAAACATGTCTCTATGCTCCAAAAAGCAAGAGAAGAGTTTAAAAAGTATCATTCTTAATACTAATTTACCATTCAATGGTATTAAGCTCTTTTGCTATAATTGAGCGGTATGAGAAGGAAAATAAATAAATTATACCTTGATGCTAAGTCCTGCAATTTTAATTTATTAGCGTTCACCGATACCTGGCTATGTGATAGTTACATAAACAAAGAAATTCGAGACAGTAGCTGGACAATTTATAGAGCTGATTGTGATTATTCATCCACAGGTCTAACCAAAGGTGGTGGAGTGTTGATTGCGATCGAAAGTTTCATGGCCTCTGAAAATGTTGAAACTTCCTCCTATAAAACTTTTCAACATAAGGCGGTTCGAATACGCTTAGGCAAGTGTTTTTTATACATAGGGGTATTTTACATTCCACCAAAATACGAAGTTTCCGAGCCCTACCTTGACCGCGAGCTTCGCTATCTGCAGAATAAAAAGAACAAGCTCTATAAATTAATGAAAGATAACAACTTCGACACAAACCGTAAGAGTGAATATGATTAGCTAGCTATGGAATTCTCTATAAGATCTCACGAAGCATACGATCATTACATCAATTTAACCAAGGAGAATATTATTGGTATTCCAAAGAATTATTCAATGCCGTAAAAATCAAGCGGAAAGCCACAGGTTTTCCAACGTCAATGTAATACGGTGAAAGTAATTCGGATTTTCCTCAAAAATATGCGGCTTTTTTGCCGAGCATTTTCAAGAGGTTTTCCGCCCAGCGACCACTTCTTCAAGCATACCAAACTGCCATTCAACGGCAGCACCATTCATTGATGAAATGAGTTTGTCTAGTGAAGATATCGTGAATGCTATTGAATAACTTGATGTTAACAAGGTACATGGATCTGATTCTATTCCTCCTAGATTTATTTTTGAGTATATACATCAGATCACTTCCCCTCTGCTTATTCTATTCAATGCGTCTTTATCGCGAGGAGCTTTTCCATCTGTCTGGAAGTCTTCTCATTTCACTCCAATTTTCAAAAGTGGCGATAAGCGGTCTATAACAAACTATAGAGGTATAGTCATACTTTCAGGTATTCCGAAGTTGTTCGAAAAAATTATTTGTGAAAACGTTACCACGATTAAACGAGCAGCAGCATGGTTTTCGCAAAAGTCGATCAACTACTACTAATCTAATGCTTCTTGCCTCAACTATACTCTGCGAAATGGAAAAGGATAACCAGATTGACGCTATTTATACGGACTTCAGCAAAGCTTTTGATCGAGTCGATCATGGAATTATGATCTCCAAACTTCTGAAGTTCGGTATCTCTGGGTCCTTGCTAAGTGGGATTGCATCATACCTGAATAATCGAAAACAGTTTGCGAAATTTCAGGGCACTTTTTCAAGAGAAAATTTGCCTCTTCTGGAGTGCCACAAGGCAGCCGCGTGGGTCCCCCTTTATTCAACATCTTCATTACCGATTTGTCTGAAATTTTAAGTGACGTACCTCATCTTCTGTATGGCGACGACCTCAAATTATACCACATGGTGAATTCCGATTCTGAGGTTATTTTACTGCAGGCCTAAATGAATTCATTATTGAAATGGCGTAATGATAACTGACTTCAGCTAAATGTCGGAAAGTGTTACGTTATAAGCTTCTCGAGAAAGAATTCAGTATTCGAGCACACTTACAATTGTAAGTGTTAACCTGAACAATCTCCCACTTAAAAAGTTGACCAGATATTCGACCTGGGCGTTCTTTTGGACAGAAAGCTGAATTTCAATTCTCATCACGATGCAATGCTTGCTCGGGCATGTCAGCAGCTTGGTTTCATAAAACGTCATGCCAAAGAATTCAAAAATCTATGGGTCACCAAGACTCTATACACTTCATTTGTGCACCCCCTCCTTGAATAGGTTGTATATATTATTTGGAATCCATGCTTTGGGACTAACAGCATCCGCATCGAATCTGTCCAGAAATAGTTTATTCTTTTTGCCTTGCGTGATACTTATGACCCAAGAGACTTTGCTAACTTGCCGCGTTACCAGCAAAGACTTAATATTATTTTGAATCTTTGCTCGCTCTCATCTCGAAGAACTATCTTAAGCTCCTGCTTTGTTTTGGATGTAATCAAAAAGATAGTAAATGTCACATCATTATCAAACAAAACCACATTTAAGGAAACTATTAAACGTATTAGAAACACTCACTTACTTGATGAAGACCAAGATAAAACCACCTACGCAGACAACGAGCCAATTAATAGGTGTTGCAAGATCTTCTATTCTATGAATGAAAATTACTCATCTTCTGTTTCAAAACTTTACTTGAAAAAGAAAATAACTGAGGCACTAAAATAAGTTCTGATTGTTAAATATAGATTTACTTTTTTTTTGTAATTTGTTAATATAACAGTACTTTTTGTGATTGCCTTGTTTGGCTTAATAAATAAACAAATCATGTTAGTGAGTCAGTATTAACCTTCCATAGAACCAAATGGATCGATTTACACTTGAAAGATGTTGGAAAACTATGAAATCTTATTTCCAAAGTGACTGCTGTGTTGCTCAAACAGTGCGTTTTTTGAAAAGAAGTTTTGGCCGAAATGGGCACCCACTGCGCCTACTGTACGAAAATCTGTGAAGAAAGCTCGTGAGACATTCATGCTAGTGGACATGGTCATGGTCCTCGAACTCGTACGGTGCGCACTCCGGAGATTGTGACTCCGAAACTCGCCATCGATCGCAGCAACTCAACATTAGTCGTACGACCCTGAGAAGAATTTTGCACAAAGACCTCGGTTTATTTGCTTACAAGATCCAAATGACTCAGGAATTGAAGCCGAATCACCATCCGCTTCGCAGTTTGGTCATTAGAGTAGCTCGAACTGAATGCCGATTTTTCTCAAAAAGCCATCTTTTCTAATGAGGCATATTTTCATCTCGGCGGCTATGTGAACAAACAAAACTGCCGCATCTTGGGCTCGGAAAACCCACAAGTGATTGTCGAGAAGCCAATGCATCCTCAGTGAGTGACAGTGTGGTGTGGATTCTGCAGTCGTGGCATCACTGGACTGTTTTTCTTTGAAAATGAGGCTGGAAGTGCTGTTTCGGTTCCAGGGGGGAGCGCTACAAAGGCATGATAATCGACTTTTTTTAGCCGCAGACTTGGCTGACCTTTGGATTCAACAGGATGGCGCGCCGTGCCATACAGCTAATCAAACAATCGATCTTTTGCGTATTAAATTCGGAAATCGTGTAATTAGCTGCCTTGGCGATGTCAATTGGCCGCCTCGAAGCTACAATTTGACACCGTTGGAATTCTTTTTTAGGGGGTGCTGTGAAAGATTGATGTTATGTGGAAGCACTGAAACTGAATATTCAATAAACCATTGCTCAGATACGGCCGGAAACCATCAATAATGACTTGGGAAATTGGGCTGAGAGGATGGCCTACTGTCGTCCCAGCCGTTGCAGCCATATGAACGAAATTGTATTTCACAACTAACGGGAAGATTTGTTCTCGCGAATAAAGCCAAAATACAAGAAAAAAATTTGATTTTAGTTCATTTTACTGCATTTTCAAAAAGAAACTTGTATTTAGCCCAACATATATATGTCAAAAAAAATAACAAATAGCGTTTTGATGGAAATAATACAAATTAAGGACAAATTTAATAGTTACTCATGGAAACTGCAGGTACTTTCCTATGATAGTGATTATGACGCCATAGTTGTCATTTTCTTTATATTTTTTTTATAAAAAACCTAATTTTGCCACGTATTTAAAAAAAATTTATCAAACCACATTTTTTATGACAATAAATTCATTTTTACCCACCTGTTATGTCAACTTGGATTCTTTATTTCGTGTTCTTATGTTTTTGAAAGCTCGAGTGGTTTCGTTTTTTATAAAATGTCTCAAAGAGTATGTCAATTAAATTTTGATCGTTTTTGTTACGTGTATGGACAATTCATATTCGCGAAGAAACAGCATATTTGCACTATTTTGGATTCTCTGTGGCCAAAATAGAAAAAAAAACAGTGAGTCCCGCATGTTTTTTTATTAAAGTTGTAGGCTTACCCTGAGCTCCACGTCTAGCATTCGCTCCTGCCAAAAGTTTTCAAAAAACTAAATTACTAATTTTTTAAAACGTTAGTCAAAAGTTAATTTTTGTTAGAGAACGCTTATATCGTCGATTCAATCGACTCAAAAGTTTATATCGATTATTATTTTTCTTCGATACATTAAGAAAAGCAAAGAATTCAAAGACAACTTCGGGACCGCTGGTATGGTGGAGTCCGACGACTTTCTACCGTTGGGGGAACCTGGAGAAACGTCAAATACGAAACTGGCGACAAACAACAATAGAAGACATAATCAAGAAAACTCCGCAGATAGCTGATGCAAACTAAAAATACTCGAAAACAAAGACGAAACAATCACACTACGTAAAGAAAATTATGTACTGAAGCTACGGACACAATCCATCGAAGATATATTCAAGAAAGGGATAACGACTAAAAAGCCGCAGTAGCAAAAGTAAGTCCAACAGGAAATAAAGGTGAAGAAAAGTATAAAACAAATGGTCCCAGAAGAAATTCTAACTTCCGGCACTAAAGATAGTCAAAACTATTTTGCAACGCTGGAAGGATTAACTGAAGAAATGGAAGTTGATGAAAGTGCCGAAGGTAATTCTGAAAAGATACTAATATGAATTTTATTCAATATTTAAAAACTAAAAATAAGGAGAAGAAATCAACTAGCAGTTCTGCTGGTTCCTCTGAAAAAGCCACCAAAAAGGCAGAAAAAGTTCTGCCAACGAATATATTCGAACAAAGCGGAAAAGATGTGGTTCGGCTATTGGGAGCTGAAAATATACTAACCAATTTCAAGATCAACAGAGTTAATGCTGAAAAATTAACAATTAAACCAAAATAACTGGTTGAGTTCCAGCCAGCTAAAGATGCGCTGAATTCTGGAGAGTTTCCACACTTCACCTATACCCCAAAAAGTGACGAAAATCAGACCTTTTTGTTGAGGGGCTTGGACTGCGGAGAGGGTACGGTCGATCTTCTTCAGTTGTTCAAGGAAGCTGCACCAGAAATTGAATTTATTTTCGTCACAACCTTTGCGACAAGAAGGTCGACCGTAGAAAATAAGAATTTACCACTTTACCTGGTCCAATTTACATATAAAACCACTCCAAGTGTCCTTCAACAAATAAGGTACTTGAATTTCCGAGTGGTGAGATGGGAACGCCTCCAGAAAAGAGAAGTCAACCAGTATTACCGGTGTCAAAGATTTGGTCATTCTGCTGCCAACTGCGCTATGTACTATCGGCGTTCAGGCTCCCAGTGAGTGCAAATTGGTTCAAACGAAGCCTAAAGAAAAATTATACTGCGTTAAATGCGGTGTTTTTGGCCATCCAGCAGCATATCGAGGATGCTCCCAATATCAAGATACAAAGGTAAAATTTGTTCCTCACCATTTCTCGATGTAGTAGTCTCCTGCGTTGGTTACACTCTTTTGCCTGCGTTTTAGAATGTTGAATATTACTTGCTCATAAAAAGTTTTAGGACTAGTTGTCAGCCAACTGCACACGTGCTCCTCACTTTGTTCATTGCTTTGGAATCATTTTCCTCCATGTGATTATTTCAGGAGCGCCAACAAAAAGGAGTCACAGTGGGACAAATCTGGACTATAAGGAGGGTGTTCGAGTGTTTTCCAGCCCATTTCTTCCAGTTTAGCCTCTGCCAAAGCTAGGGTGTTCGGCCTAGCGTTGTCATAGAGAAGGATGACCTCTCTAATGGGCATACTTCGTCTTTTGTCCCGGTGGAAGGTTGTCGCTAACTTTAATAACCGGCAAAAGTAGACCGCATTTACTGTTTGTTGATCATGAGAAAAATCAATGAGTAAAAAAACCGTTGCATGCACTTTTCCAGCTGAGAGACGAAATTTGGTCTTCACTGGGCAGCCTTCATTCTTCCTTCGCCATTTTCGATTCGAGGATGTGTTGGTGAGCCCGCGTCCGATCACATGTGACGATGGCCTCAAAAAATCCTCCCATATCGAAATCGATTCCCTTGTCGAAATCGATTCCAAAGTCTCTCAGTGATCTCCGATCTGACCTGCTTTTGATTTCTGGTTAAAAGCTTCGGAACCCATCCACCACTAATTTTCCTGAAGTCGAGATAATCAGTGATAATGGATTGAGCACTTTAGCTGGTACCCACTTCTGACAAAATGTTCAATAAGCTCTCGAATGTTACGGATGCTGTCATCTGTAAGACTTGCCCCTGGACGTGGATCATGACTTTCGTTTTCGACGCGTTCTCGCCCACCTTAAAATTTCCCGGCCCACGTATACATTCGATTCTGATACATGTAGTGTCCCTAAATTGCGCCTCTAAAAGAGTGATAATTTCCGACGGTTTAACGTTTTCATTGGTTTAAAACTTTATAATGACGCGTTGCGCGACAGACGAATGTAACTCTTGCTCAGTAAGGGCTGTACTGAGCACAGAACCGAGCGTGGCCCCTAATTAGGCTGGTTTACCCACTCCTTATAAACCAACCACCAACCGCCATACTATATCATCTACACTACCATGCAAAAATATGAAGATCTCATCGAAACAATCGATTTTTTGAGTTTCTGATTGTTTCTTATTGTGTTTAACAGCATTTTATGATTAAATCTTGTATATGAACTTAAAAAATAGACTATTTTGTCATGATTTAAAAACATACATTTGCTTTAAATTAGCTAATTATTCTTAGTTAAAATGATGGAATTATGCAGGAAAAAAAATTCTTATTTTGAAGTAGTATCATTTTTGCTCTGTAATTTCAAATATAATAATCATTATTTTATTTTAAACTATTCGAATATGGATGCTCATATCTTAATTAGTCATTCTGGATCATTTGCGTGCGTGTCAAAAAAAGGGTCTGCGCCCTCTGCTGTGCTCTATGTGCACTAGAACTGTCAAATTCACTTCCGTCTTTGTTTATACGCGCAAAACCGATTGTGAACCCAATTTCGCTGGATAATGTGGAACGTTGTTTGCGGGAGAAGGGGATCGCGTTGCTGTGAAAAACCCACATCTGCAACCACAAAACGAGCGGAAAAGATTATTGTTTGCACGAAAATATAAAGATTGGTCAGTAGATTAGTAGAAATCTGTGTTATGAACCGATGGATCAAAGTTAGACAATTTCGGGTCCAGGCGGCGCCAGTATGTTCGTCGAAATAAAGATGGGCGGTATAATCCTCAATGTATTGCGCCAACAGTTAAACATGGTGAAGGCTCCGCGATGGTCTGGGGGTGTTTCAGCTACTATGGTGTTGGAAAACAGGTCAGAATCGACAGAATAATACGCAACGAAGTGACATTCCATCTGGCATCATATTTATCTTTCAACAAGATAATGATCCCAAGCACGACTCCCATCTGTGCACGAACTTTTACGGTCAAAGGAAGAGAAAGGTGTGCTCAAGTCATGAATTGGCCACCGCAATCCCCTGACGCCAACCCGATCAAAGTATTATGAAATGAGCTCGACCGCAGATGAAGAACATGCACGTGACCAGCGAAAAACAGTTGTTCGACAATCTAAAAGTGGTTTGGGACAATCTCGCAACAGAAACAATTCAAAAATTGGTCAAAAAGCTTTCAAAAATTTGCACTGCAACCATCAAAGCACAAGGTGGACACATTGATGAAAAAAATTTGATTTGACTTGTCATGATATTTTCAATATTTTTAAAAATTTTATACAAAATTTAAATGTAATGAACATAAATCATAGCAAAATAGTCTATTTTGCGGTTTGTTTGTGAAAACAATAAAAAGCAATAACAAACTCAAAAAATTGATTTTTTTGGATGATGTCCTTATACTTTTCCACGGTAGTGTAGAATTACCATTAATTTTTGGTTCATCCTCGTATATACATTTTGAATTCTGCAAAGTGAATCAAATAACAAATCTTTTGTTCATCAGCAATAATTGTATTGAAAAAATAGTAGTAATTGAAAATTGCTATTAAATTAAACTAACACGATAATTTTAATGTATTTTTGTACACTATACTTTTACCAAGTGTGGCATCCTCATCTAAAAATATTATTATACTTAGAATTCGTCAAATTTTGATAACAACGCACTTCCTTTCATGAGTGCACAATACTAACTGGTGGAGCCAATTACCAGTAACAAAGTTAGACAGTTTCATAGTTTTCGCAGGTTTACGAAAATCACTTAGACCGTGTTTGGGCTAGTTTTCGACCCCTATTATTTTTAGGTCTTTGTAAAAATTTTTTTTACAAAGACCTACTAGTTTCGCGACCTGTCTGTCCGTCTGTCCGTGCGTCACAGCTAGTTTCCTCAGAAACTATAGAAGCTAGAATGCTCAAACTTTGTGAAAAGGTCAGAAGTGATAGTCTCTCAAAAGTTTAGGCCTTACCAAAAATTTAAAGTTTTTTTTTTAAGGGGGTCCCCCCTTATAACGAATTAGCCCTTCAAAAAATTTTTTAATCAAAGATAGACGAGTGGGGTATCAAATGAAAGGTCTTGATTAGAACTTTTAGAATCTGAAATAAAAAAAATCATTTTATGAATTAAGGTGGTCCAGGGGAAAGCAAAATGCACCAGAAATTTCAGAAAAATCATTTAAGCTAGATCAAAATGGCGGCTGCACTGTGCTTATGAAAGAAACTGTGCATCTATTGCATTAATTTCAACAATTTCATATCCAAGTATTGGATGAATAATTCAAGTTATCGATTCACGCTATTAGAAAACTTATTTCTAACCCTAGGATGTTTACAAAGACCTGCTGGTAGGAGCACTCTCTTGCTTATTCAACTTGTTCCTCATGTTTATTGTACAAGGTTATCCATTTCGTGGTAGGAAAGTATAACCCTGCCATTTGACATCTGTCAGAATTAAATATCATCCAAAGCATGTTTTTTTTAGTCGAAGGTTTGCCATTTGGAAATATGGATCGTTTAACAGTCAAAGAACGCGTTAAAATTATTAAATTTTATTATTAAAATGGTGATTCTGCTGTATCAATATTTAGGGCTTTACGAGCCGATTACGGTCGACATAATCGACCTACTCAGCATACAATTTCGAAAACAGTGAGAAAATTCGAAAAGGCTGGATCGGTTATTGATATTCCAAGGCCTGTGCATCATCGCAACATTCGTTCTGCTGAAAATATCGCTGTCGCTGCTCAAAGTGTGGAGGAAGACCCAAATTTGTCGATTCCTCGACGTGCTCAACATTTGGGCTTGTCTTACGGCTCATTGTGGCGGATTTTGCATTTGGATTTGCATCTCCATCCGTACAAAATCCAACTCACTCAAGAACTTAAGCCTCAAGAACATACACCACGCAGAATGTATGCGAATTGGGTGGTTGAACAATAAGCCATTGATAACGATTTTTCGAAAAAAATGTTCACCAGTGATGAGGCTCATTTTTCGTTCAGTGGTTATGTAAATTAACAGAATTGCCGCAAATGGGGCTCTCAAAATCCTCAGGTGATCATAGAAAAGCCTTTGCATCCGGAAAAAGTGACCGTTTGGTGTGCATTATAGTCTGGTGGTGTTATTGGCCCATATTTTTTTGATAACGATCAAGGAAGAGCCATTACAGTCAATTCAGACCGCTATGGACGGATGTTAACCGATTATTTTTGGAGAGAAATTGAAGATTATGATCTGGAGAAAATGTGGTTCCAACAGGACGGGGCCACAAGCACTTTTGCAAGAGAAATTTCCAGGACGTGTAATTTCGAGATTGAGTGATGTCAATTGGCCCTTTGGATTTCTTTGGATTTGAAAATTGAAAAAAATTTGAATTGAAAATCAATATTCGTGAAGTTATGGCCGAGATATTGCCAGAAATGTGCCGAAAAGTCATTGAAAATTACCTCAAAAGAATTGAGGCCTGTAAGAGGTCCCGTGGAGGACATTTGAATGATGTTGTGTTTCACGTATAATGGCAAGGTTCAATCTTTATATTGAATAAAAAATGCCATCTGAATATTTTATGTGTTTTCTTTAGCTTTACTTTCCTAAGCGTAAAATGGATAACCCTATACAACATATGCAAATTGTCCGCGTCGTGCAGTAGTTTGAGTGTTCACTGCGTGAGCCGAAGTCCCTGGTTCGAATCCCGTTGGTGACAACGAGACTTGTTTCGATTGATTCTTCGGACGGATTTTAAGCCCGTTCAGTTAGTATACGTACTGGTTTAAAATCAGAACGTGTCGCAGCTGAGTAGACGAATCAACAGCCAAAGCGTGATACTGACCATATCACCTGCACGAGTGCTGATGCATTCGATCAAGATAATGAGATACTCTAACTATCTCTAAGCGAAGTCCCGAAAAGGGTTGTAATGCTGAATCAAAACAAACGCTAGCTAATGCTACTTACTCGTTTAGAAGTGATGTCTGGCTCCTAAAACTTAGTTTCATCTCTTTCGATTTGGGTGACTGAAATCATTATTTATAAGATTAGCTTTATTGTTCTGCAAGAAATTATTCTTCATCTTCGTAGCGCTACAGTCCCTCTCGGGGCTTGTTGCAGGAAACGAAGGCGTTTCCTGCAACAAGCCCCTGCAACTGTCTCGGTCCATTTACCCGACCTGCAATTTTGGAATGAACTGTCTTCGTTAACCGAGTCAACCAACGTTTCCTCGGTTTCTCACTGGTCTTCGCCCTTCAGTTCTCCCAACGAATACCTTTTTAGGTATCCTTTATTCGTACATACAATTCATGTGGCCAGTCCATTGCAGCTTCCGCAGTTTTACATTCGATGAGACCTTCGGCTCGTCAAAAGTTTTATACAGCTCATGGTTGTATCGAATTCGCCATTGGTCCCAGTAAAGCTTCGCTCCGATTATTATGATAATGGAATTGAAAGTAATAACCATGCCGCCGGAATAGGGGTTGAACGATGGGCTAACTCCCGGTCCCTGTAAAACCCTATGTTGTTTCAGAACCTGCAAGAAATTATAAACGTAAAATGACTACTTATCTAATGATTCCATCACCGCTTGAAGTCAAACCACTGAAAATTACCGGAAACTCCAGCACCCTCCCGAAAATGCGTCGAGTGTAAATAACAATATGATGACTATAACATGTCAAATGTCCATCACAGTGACAATTCCAAAAATCATCGAAGACTCCGAATTTTGGAAACACAGGTTGAAGTGTGATGAAAACTGCTACGGAATTACACGAACCGGGTTAGCATTTCTGGGAACATAAGGAGGAATATAAAGTTCGCCCCGGGATAAGTGATGCTCCGTTGGGAACAAAGTTATAAAAGGGCGAACAAAAAAGAAAAAGCCCTCTTTTATGTCTGATCAATAGAAAGTGCGGATGTGAAAAGTCTCAAGTTTCTTTTAAAAATATCAAAGTATAAAAAACAGAAGTTCGGAGTTGAAATTAATGGATAAAATCTAAAGTTTTTTTTTAAAATATCAAAGTGTACAAAAAATAGTAGTTCGGAGTTGGGAATTATTGGGGAAAGGTCAACAAGTGCTTGGATGCGGGGAAAGATCCTATTACTGCCGGAAAAAGGCAACGTTGCCCGGAAAAATTGGACGATTGGTTGGCTGCTGAACGAGTGCGTCGAGGGAAGATCGCGTGAAATCTGTGAAGCTTATTTCGCCGTGACGTCAACGACGGGAGCTCAACGAGGAGGTCTCCTTATAGATTAGACTTTTGAGTTGATCATTTAATTTGCCCTGGACAGAATAACTTTTCGTCTTCAGGTCGTGTAAAGGTTTGGCTCGGGAGAATATCGTGCGCGGTCTACGTAAAGTTAATTTTCGTACTCGGTGGTGTTTGACTAGTGAAGCGTGGGTTAGATGACATAGGGCCCATCCCCAAATTATCCCGAGTTGTAAGTGTTTGTGTGTTCTGCTGGTGCAGAAAATTTTGATTGGGGAGTGTCGCAGAATGAGTTTCGGCAAACCGCCTTACTAGCTGGGCGGTCAAGTGTGGGGCCTAGATTCGCGAGTTGGCGCCCACGCCGGTCTGAGGCGAGCAAAATCGCAGCCGAAGCGCTCCACTTATTGGGCGCCAATTTGTTAACCCATACAACGGGGGCGCATCGGCAGCGGGGGCCCTGCAGTACCGGCTTTGCTCGCCGCAGATGGGCGTGCTTTGCCCTTCGTAGAATTGGAAGATAGCATAGAGGTACTTGACCCATAGTGGCATACTAAGGCCGGCTAGCGCTCAGTTGTATCGTAGATCTTTTTCGAAGTCTTCTCTGCCCATACTAGACCACCATACACAAACGTGACTAGCACAACGGGAGGGCAACAAAGATGAGAGAACATAAATAAATGAAAAATACTGCTTTTAAATTTTCATACCCGTTTTTCTACACCAAAAATGTTTTTTTTAAATCACTACAAAAATCCTGATCATGAAGTCTTCTCAAAAACAAAAAATGAATATTATGCTCAAGAAATTGATTCCAATGATGAGGTAAAATTTATATGATTACGATGGATAAAAACAAGATAAGCATCAGAAAAACGTGAAATACAAAATTGTTATAATAAATTTAAAAATGTCTACTTAATCCTCCCATAATAATAATAATCCATCGCACAACGATCCAAATCCGAACCTTGGTGTTGAGATTTATTGTTAGGGTATCTCATTCCATGATCGTAATGGAATTCGAGGTAGTATGGTCAATATCACGCTCAACCATGTGATTATTACCTAATTTTTCAATTAGTAGTACCCATCACAGCTGGGTGGGCTGGTTGTCCGACAGTAGCATCAGAAGCTTAAACTTGATGCAATCCTCCATAATAATTAATATTTAATATATAAAAATATTTCATTCACATAAATCTTGCTCAGTATCAAAACACCTGTACCATGGTAGTCGATGGGTAGGTGGTTGAAAGAGAGTCTGCGTCTTCAATAAGGTGAAAGATATAAAATAGACCTATCTTGTGGTCTCCGATCTAAGTATTTATCACTAGCTAGAACTAGCTAGAACCTAAAACAATGTAAATAAATGCGCAATTTGAAATCACCCCAAAATGGGAATTTCACCAATTTTAAATCTTGGAGAACGAGTTTTAGAATTTTCATGAAGTTGAAGCAACCACATGACGTCATGTTCTTTCAATTTATCTATGTATTCTCTTTGTCAAAATCTTAGTATTTTCATATACATACGAGTATGTACAATATATATATATATATATATATATATATATATATATATATATATATATATATATATATATATATATATATATATATATATATTTGTCTAATGTTATTGTAATTACTTGATAGTACTTCAACTTTTTTAACTCTGTTACAATAGAATGTTGTGTACGAAGAAATGTTTCTTAAAAGTGCAAGACTTTTTCTTACTTTTGTTGTTAATATCATTTAGAAGAACTGATTCCGTCAACACACGCACCTGAACTCCATGCTTATAAAATTTCTGTTGCCCCACCTCCCTCGAGTCTTAGGAAAAAAAATTTCGCAAAGAAAAATCCATAATACTCATTACCAGCTAGCAGAAATCATGTATTAACATACAGGAAAAAGGGCACAACCTTGCTGCAAAAAATACTCCACCATGACTGAAAATCACAATGCGTTGTTAAGGGTGTACGAACCTCCGATTTTTGAGAGCAACTGAATCAGTCAGTCGTGTAGTTGATGACGGTGAAGAGATGACTTCAAGTTCATATATCACTTGACTGAATTATTTTCCCACCTCACTATTATCCTTTTGGGCTGTTCCGACAGCGCTTAGCTTCAGCTTTTTTTGTTATTGTTTTCTCTTCTGAAAGTCGTTGGTTATTCTTTGGATGGTTGACTTCATGATATTTGGTTGAAAGATATTCTTCCACAGAACTTGCCTCATCTTCAGTTCAGCAAAAAAGAAAAAAGCATTCTACAACGCTCACGTTCACTTTTCTCTTGCGAAAGTATGCCCAAAAGCCTTCGAGCTCTGCTTGACTGTTTGCTTTTCAGCTTGCTTGCCAACAAACCAAGCGATATGTGAAGGTCGAAAATATAATTCATTTCAAGGACTGACACTTTTTATTTGATCATCCCACGTCGCGTACAGAAATTTGAGCGAGTATTATGGACTTTTTCTACATTCGCTCATTTCCTCCTCTCTCTCTCCCTTTTTCTCTGTCATTTTCTCTCGCTCGAATATTGAAGAATGAAAGCGTATCACCCACACTAGAGTCTATCATTTTTGGGTCTCAGTCCATGTCCTTGCAAAGGATTTTCAACCAAACGTGCCTTAATATTACGATGAGTGGTTGTGTGTCGTATATAAAGTATATATTTATATTTGCTAACCATATGTGAACATACTCGTAGATATCAGTCTCTATAAAATATATATTTATTTTTGATGGCTGTTGCGATTCGAAATGCTGTGAAAAGTATCCAAGGAGGCAATGGAAAAGTAACGCAATCATCGCAGTAATCGGTCAAGCATATAATCCTGACCGTTCTTAGTTCCATGGGAATACGTTGAAATGTATGGTTTAACTGCTAACAAACATATGTGTATACTACTATACGAATATATGAGCAGTATCTGCATTGTCATGTTCTTTATTCCAAGTGTTTTGTGAATATCCTGTAAGGGACCAGCTGAGGTTGTAGATGAACAGAATACGTGAAACGGGATTCTTTTAAAATTCAATGACTTGCAATTTTTTCTCGCTTTTCCCTGAAAACGTTGTCCTTGATGAATTGTAAACGAGGGGAAAACAGGTCGGCTTACCTTTTAGAAGCAGTTTAGATAAATTGCATTTTTGAGAGTTTGGCAGTACTTTTATCGAGTTATGAATTATCTAATTAAGAATATACTTATAAGCTCAGATAACTTTCTGAAATTTGTAATCTTATCAATGTCGGTCTAGAAGACTAAAACATACTTTCAGTCTGTTCAAAATTGTTGTCTGCCAGGACTTTTTAAATGTTGTTTGAAAGGATAATCATATATACTTAAGATTTTGAAACGTAAAAGATAAATCTATTAGTTGTATTTGCGCTGGTGTTATTAATTTGACTTTTTTCTCATCCATTTTATATCGTTTGAACTATACAAACTATATACATACCTGTATATATTTATAATTGGCGTACCAATGACGGTATGAGAATTTGCCGAGTTCTTGCGTTTATTACTAGATCTTAAGTTTTCATATTTTGGACTGTGTAGCTGCTAAAGAATCTTTCAGCTGATTTTTCTTGAAGAATTTCGCATGACATTTATATCCCTTATTTTTAAAATCAATTCGTAGCGCAAGAACGGCATAATATTTGATACCATACTACCGGCATCTTTACTTTCTAAGGCTTAATTAAATAATCATGTTCCAGGCAAATATATCACTCGAGCTATTTCATTATTGAATCAATATCTGCCTTGCTAGTAGTGCGCGTAGTGTACTGCTTAGAGTTCTCGCTGAGTAAGCCGAAGGTTCCTGGCTCGAATCCCGTTGGCGACAACGAGATTTGTTTCGAGTGATTCTTTAGACGGACTATAAGCCCGTTCAGGTATGATACGTGCTGGCTAAAGATCAGAATTTTTCGAAGCTAGGTGGACAGACATGCGTCCAAAGCCTGGCACTGACCATATCGCCTAGTCGACTGCCGATACATTCGATCAAGATAATGAAATATTTTGTCTCTAAGCCAAGGCTCGAAAGGGGCTGTAGTGCTAAAGCAATACTTTGCCAACAAAATATTCCCAAATTGCTTTAAATTTTCAGCTCAAGATTAGCTTCTGTATTGACAGAGCCGAGAGAGGGAGAGAGAGATAAAAAGCAGAAATCAACTGTCAGTATTCATTGATAAAGTGCTTCATCGCAACTTTGAACAGCTTTGGTGCAAGTTCATCCCCTGTTATTGATCAAATTCAGTGGGGAAAGTTCAGTTAGGTTTCCGTTTACCTGATACTCGGTGCTTAGTATTGTAATTTCAGTCTTCAAGATAAGTTTGGACGCTGAAAGGCAGTTGTTTTAAGTCTCCTTCAGATCTCGTTCATCTCGATTGACTTTAAGATTTTCTTAGTAGAATGTTTCTAAACCTAATTTTTTGGCACCTTTCATGATCATAACAAGTCTTCAATATTTGCCGGTTTTAAGCCTTGACCAACAGATTTCTGGATGCTATTCTATTATCTATTACGATTTCGATTATTGATATAACGATTCGCGGGTATATCTATACTTTCTTCACTTAAATTAATTCAATATCAATATACAACGATTCCAGCGCGTTTTCCATGCTTCGTAACGTTTCTCGAACGCTTCGACTGGGATGTCCGCGAGTACTCTCGTCACGGCCGCCTGGATGTCCGTAATCGACTCAAAGTAGGTTTCTTTGACCACCGATTTTGTTCTAGGGAACACAAAAAGTCACAGGGTGACATATCTGGCGAATAAGGTGGCTGTTGCAACACGGCAATCCCTTTAGAGGCCAAATATTGGGACACGCTGAAGGCGGTGTGGTTTGGTTGTTTGGACCCATCTTCGCGCACAACTTTTTCATCCCAAAATCGTCGGTTAAAATTTGTCGACTGTTTCACGGTTCATACCGAACTGTTAAACGCCGATCTTCACGGATTAGAGCGCGCTCACGCTGCGTATTCGCGTCGGTCTGCACCTCAACTGGTCTCCCGCTCTGCGCCTCGTCTTCCACGCTTTCACGCCCCTCCTTAAACTCTTTATGCCATCGAAACAATCTGGCGAAAATTTTATCGCGACGCGTTGCTCTTGATTTCGTTTCTCCATTTTCATGACGAGCACCATCAACACATGTCTACTCAACAAGACACAGCAGGCGAACTAAACAAGCTAGAGCGATGGTAAATATATCAATGGAGAGGGGAAGGCAGCGAGGAAGGGGAAATAAATTTCAAGGTCGCGGGTTTACCACAAGCGCGACAAAAAAAACAGTCTCATTACTTAATTGTCACACCTCGTATGTAAAGTAACATCTCGATCTTGCACATTTGTTCAATAAAAGTCCAAATCGGAAATTAACATAAAGTATACCAATTATCCATGTCTAGGAAACGTTTGATTTTTGAATGATTTCAGAAACTGATTTTTGTATAATTGTAAGAATCAGGTTTTGATAATTTGTTTTGCTTTTTGTAGTTCAAGTAGAAAACGGCTAACTTAGTCAAGAGAGAATTCCATTGTCACTTTAAAAATATTGAATTTTATATTTCTTTTATGGTTTTCGAAAGAATATTCCTTCAAAAATGGAGCCGGCATCGCTGATTAGCACTAATTATACATTTTCAGTAGTTTTTAGATAAAAAAAAATTTGAAAGTGTTTTTCTCAAACCGCTTTTTTGACACGGTGTGCAGCTTTTTTCAAAAACTATTCATCCGATCCTTTTGAAATTTTAACCACTTAAAAAAAATATATGTATAGTTACTTCTAATGTATTAATATTTTTTCTATTTTACATTTTTTGCAAACGAAAAATCACCGAAAAAATGTGTTTTTAGGCCGTCATGTTTGAAACGCTGCTATTTTTTTGGAGGGGGTAAAAATAATTATTTTATAAGTTCCAACTGTAGCCAGGGACAAAAAGTTAAATTTTTTTTTTTGAATTTTAAGTTTCAGATGTTTCTTTATCTCTGAATCGTGCGCACCGTCAAAAAAGAAAATTTGAAAGATTTTTGTACATGCCGCCATTTTGTTAATTTATATATAAGAAATTAATAAAAAAAAATTTTGTATAACTCAAATATGTATTTATTAAATCTAAAAAGATTCAAACCCATATATATAATGAGAATCTCTAAAAAAATCATGAAAATAGCTCTTTTTTCGCGTTCACAATAGAATTCTCCTTTAAATGCTGACATAATTACACTCGGATAGGACACTCGTCCTTAGTGAAAACGTTTTTCCTGCATTCTGGCAGCATACAAAACTGGTGATCTTTCGAGTAATTGCACAAATTGACCCAATCTCAGTGTCTCTTTAAGAATGGAAGCGTTTCTTTATTGTACTCTACGCAAAACCGACGTGAAATACAAGTTTTCCAGAAGAAATTTTTATTTTTGGTAGTCAGTCTACATGTGGTAAGCTGCAAGGAGTTTTCAGCTTACTTCGGCAAAAGCACTCGAAATGCAAAGTTGTCTTACAATTTAAAATGCTTGTAGGGCATAATGTTTATCATAATTCACATAAAAAAGAACTAAACACACTCCTTGCATGCTTAAAGTTCACCTTGAAATGTCCACGGTTCACCTACACTTTTAAGAACGGCTAAATGAAACACATGTTCAACTTCTTCCACTGAAAGCTGGGCTTGGAGAAGTAAACTCCTATTCATTGCTCTTTCGATTGCATTAAAAATTGAACAGGTTTCAGAACTGAAACAATTTTCACTTAACAAGGAGCGCTAATATATTCTCCGCGGATCATAGATCTTACGTCGGTTTTGACTCTGCAACCATCAATCGGAGTAGATGATAGTTAATAAGAGTGATACCTAAAAAAATCCGCAAATGGGTTTCTAGAGCGTAAACAACTTACCATCATGATGCCGACTTTCATCTTGTTGAAAAACTACTGTGTTTTGTCTTTGCTTGTATCATTGCCGTTTTTTCTTTTATGCTAGACCAAAAGCATTCATGTTCGTTAGCGAATTTTTGCAATGGTTACATCTAATTAGAACAATTCAAAATTCGCCCAATTCAGCTGGTTCTTCTAGCGTTATCTGGTATCGTGGACGTTTGTGCTCCGCGCAGAAGTTAATGCGTTGCTGAGATACTTCCATCATTGTTTACTTTTTTTTAATGCACTACAGACGCTTTCGGGCCTTTGCTTTGATCTACCTTGATCGTATCTATCGGCACTCGAGAAGGAAATGTGGTCAGTACCACGCTTTGGCCATGTGTCCGTCCACCTAGCTGCACTACTTTCTGATTTTAAACCATTACGTATCATAACTGAACAGGCTTATAGTCCGCCAGAAGAATAACTCGAAATAAATCTTATTGTGCACCAGGGACCTTCGGCTTACAGGGTGAGCTACTGACAGATGAACGTTGATGAAACGATTACGCGCTGTCACGAATCTCCTTGGTGTAATAAACAACCTACGATGGCCTAGATTCGCCCCTCTCCCCCATCTTGAAAGAAGCTTTCCAATTCGGCGACGTATGAATGCCGGAAAAAAACGTTGACCAGTTTTTATGACAAAATGATTTGCCGCGTTACTTATGACAAAGTTTCGTACGGAAACCTACCTGAAAACGCTCAAACGGGAAGGTCTTCCCCACCCGCTATATTTCCTAGATATTGTGCCGTCCGATTTTTAATTGTACCGTTCGATGGCAAATTATGTGGCTGATTAGCAGCTCCGCTCAAATGAAAACATCAAAAAATGTCTTGATTCGTGGACAGCCTCAAAAGATGAACACTTTTACCGTAACAGTATCTTAGCTGTACCAGAAAGATGTGAGTTGCAGTAGCGACGGGTAATACTTTGAACGATTCATTTGTAACGATTTTCAACTGATTTCTTTTTTTTAAATGTATGCTCACACAAAGCTTTTGAACGGGGGTAGATAGAAAAGTCCTGTTTTTGCTAAATGTTACGACTTACTTTCTTTTAGGTCCCATTCAAAGGACATGAAAATCAAATAACATTAAAACTACTTTACCGTTCAGACTTAAAATTTCCGACTTTTACCCCGATTTTTCAGCATAACTGATCGACATACATAAGGCTTATGATTGTAGGCATTTTAAACGAAGGACAACATATTGGACTAAAATGTCTCAACACAGAATTGTGATCATTTCAAGAAGTTTGTAGATATTGACAGTTCAATATGGTGCATTGACGTCGAGAAATTGAATTCGCACTTTCCGACCAAATATGCTAATTATTTTGCGATTTATTAAGGGTTTGATGGAGCATACAGAATTTTTTGGTGGTGGATAACATAAACGATCAGTATCTTCAGTTTTTCAAATTAACGGCACATTTCAGCCAATCGTTTCTTTTGAAAATTACCAATACATTAATCTAAATTCAAGATGATTTAGAGCAATACCGTTGGGGTTTTTCGATAATTAATGTCGACTTTTTCATGTTTTTCAAAGTAAATTTATTTAAATGAACAACAAACATTAATCGATAATACATTGGCCATTTTGTTGGATGACCTTTTGCAATCTTTCGGTGAGTTGAAAAATTTCACGTTCGAAGAAGCCTTGATTTTTAGAAGCGAAGAATTGGTCCAACTTATTTTTAACAGTCTTACCATTCAAATAGCTTTGAAGGGATCGAAAAAAATGATAGTCTGACGGTACAAGTCAGGGCTATAGGATGGATGTACCTGTACATCAGTTCCCAATTAAGCTCCATTGATTTATGACGGGTTATCAAAGAGGTGTGGGGTCTAGCGTTATCATGATGGAACATCATGCCTTTGCGATTGGCCAGTTCAGGGCGTTATTACCAGATTTCTTCGTTGAATTTCAATAGTTGACGACGGTAGACATTCGAAAAAATAGTTTGGTTTCTCGAAGCAGCTCAAAGTAGACTATACCCTTGCAATCCCACCGCACAGAAAGAATAATCTTCTTATGGTGAATATTGGCATTGGAAGTCGATTGGGAGACTCATTTTGCTTGGTTCGTGATCGTTTTCGGACTACGTTATCGTAAACAATCAATTTTTCATCATTCGTTATGATCCTTTTTAGAAATGGGTCGCTTTGGTTACGATTCAGCAAAGAGTCGCATATTTTAATAAGCTTGGTGAGGTGGATTTCCTTTACTTCGTGAGGAACCCAAACATCCAGCTTTTTTACATAGCCAAGCTGTTGTAAATGCAAGTAAACAGTTGAATTCGATATGTCAGGCTTGCCTGCTATCTCTCGAGTTGTCATACACTGGATAGTTTCGATAAATGCCTTTATTTTTATCTCATTAGCAGTGGTTGGACGACTATTATGTAGTGCATCTTGCACGATAAAATTTCCAGAACGAAACCGAGCCAACCAACACTGACACTGGCGTTCAGTAAGGCAGTGCTCACCATAACCTTCCCACAATTTCTTTCGAGCTTGTACCGCATGTTTGCCCTTTCGGAAGTGAGGCAATAAAATATGCCGATAATGTTATTTTTGATCAGCTTTTTGTTTACCAATGACGCTCAGTTTTTGACTGAAGATAGTCGAACGTCAATCACTACTACATGAAATATTCAGTTCACGACATCTATGAGAAAAAACGGCATGAATTATCGAATACATAGTATACTCACATAGTATCCACACTCAATCTAGCCTCCGGAAAAATCCGAACACATGCCGAAGAGCGACCATAAAAATTCGGTAGCAGGTAGGTAGGTAAATGCTGACGCGACGATTGGCGCGAATATAAACATGTGCTTCGATGAGAGATTTCAGGATTACCAGATCTCAAAAAATCAATAACTTTGTAGAAAAACAAATTCATGCTATGCAATCTTTTAGTTTTTTATTAGGGTCTGGCAGTACTCCCATGTTCTGAAATGCGTAAAAGAACACGTGCTTATTGGTTTTTTTTCGCCGATAAACCACAAAAATTCTACACAGATGGAATAATGGCTCTACCCAAAAAATGGCAAAAGGTCATTTACAATAATGGACAATATGCACTCGTACTTAAATAAAATTCATTTTAAATAAAAAAAATATTCAATCGAAAAATGACAAAAAAGGGATCAATACATTTGGACTTACCAATATATATATATATATATATATATATATATATATATATATATATATATATATATATATATATATATATATATATATATATATATATATATATATATATATATATATACTATATATATACATATATATACATATATATATATATATATATTTATATATATATATATATATATATATATATATATATATATATATATATTATATATATATATATATATATATATATATATATATATATATATATATATATATATATTGATGTAACTTGGCCATGTGGTAGTGGCTGCAAATGTCTCGTGAGCAATAAAGAAGACTTCAATCAGGTCAGAATATCAAAATGGTGGCTAGGCAAAGATCGAAATTTCGAAAGCTTTTAAAACTACAATTTTAATTGGACTATTACGAAACCTAAGATGGAGGTAGGTGTTGATGAGATCTTGAACGAAAATTTGTCAGAACGGAATTCGAATCCTATGGACCCTGAAAATTTGGACATTTATGAGAGTTTTGCATTGCAGTCGTTAAATTAAATCGAGTCGTGTTTTCGGCAAAGTATAGGACTTACTTTCTATTAGGCCCGAATTGAAGACTATGCGAATCAAATAACAGTTAAGGACATTAAGTGTTGCTGGCAATACCTATACCCCAGTTGACCCCAGAAACAAAACGAAATGTGCACCGTCTCATCTTAACAGGAAAAGCAGACCGGTCAGTACAGAGCTTAAGAACGATCTTGAAATAAATGCCTGCAATGAAACCGTGCGAAATTGTCTAAGGGAATTAGGTATGAAGGTAAAAAACTGGGTTAAAAAACTATTACTTCGTCCAGCGCGTAAGAAAAAACGTCTAGATTTGGCGAGAAAACATAAGAATTGGAACGCTGCGCTCTGGAAGGAGGTCGTATGTTCAGAAGAAACGAAAATTAACCGAATAGGCTCGGATGGACGACAATGGATATGGATAAAATCTCGAAAAGAAAGAAACGATATGGAAACATTAAAATTCTGTGGTGGTTCCTTGACCGTTTAGAGATGTCTTAAAGGAACTCGGTTGGATAATGAAGGCGACCGATCATTCGTATATCGATATTCTAAAAGACTCATTTTTGCCCAACTTGGAGAAGTTTTGTTGCGAGAAGGAAGACGTAATTTTCATGCCGGACAATTTTCGAAAATCAATTCGAGAATCACAAAAGATTTCCATAAAAACAACGATATAATGACTTGCACTGGCCACCGCAGTCGCCTGATTTAAATCCTATTGAGCATTTGTGGTCTATTCTGAAAAGATGAATATTAGCAAATGTCAGTTAGACCAAAACCCTAAACGAGTGATGGGAAACAATCCAGCACGTTTGGAGAACAATAGACAACACGGTACTCAATAATTTAATTGAAAATATGCCTCAACGTATTCAGGCTATTCTAAAAGGAAAAGGAGGTTGTACGACGTATCAATTCGCTGGGAACGGAAATTATTCCGTTGGGTCAAAAAAACTGTTCACTCAGCTTGAACCGTAAATAATTTTGTAGTATGTATTGTAGTTTAATTTTGTTGATATTTATGTTGACTGCATACACAACTAGACAAAATAATAGGTGTGCGCAGTTTTTTTTTCTAAAAACAAGCTTCATTTTCATACTTTTCATTGAAAAATTAAGTTGGATTTCAAAATCAGCACACTTTATCTTCGTGACGAAAAACGAAAGGCTTCACAGGCTTTTAAAAAACTTAACATCTATTTAACTCATAACATGTACCAATTTTCAAATAGCCAGACTAATAGGTGTACCCAACAAATACCGTAATCAGAGTCGAAATTTCGATAGTTATGGTCCCTTAGAATTAATAAAGACGCATCTAATACCCTGAAAACTTGCTATTATTCTTAACGACTTTTCCAATTCTTCCGGGCATAGACGATATCAACTTCCGACATATTTTTATAGAAATATTGTACCAAACTTTTTGAATATTCCCCCATAATTGGGTTTAGTTTTGTCAAAACATACTTGACAATTCTTGTTTAAGCTCACCAATAGAATTGAGGTCTGGAGATTGACTTGGCCACTTAAGGACGTCTACATTATTTTCTAGGAACCATGCTTTGACCGATCGAAATGAATGTTTTAGATCATTGACCCGTTGAAACGTCCACAACAACAGCACATTATCCTCGGCATATGGTAGCATTACTGTCTCGAATAAATCCTTGTACACAAATCTATCCATTATGCCATCAATTCGATGTATTGGATCTACACCTTGTCATGAAAAACAACCCCATACCATCACTCTGCCACCTCCGTGCTTCATCGTTGTTTTTGTAAACTCAGCATGAAATTTTTTGCCTTCCGGTCAACAAACGTTTCTTTCCACATCGTTAACAAACAAATTTAGCTTTATTTCATCGCTTCAGAGGATATTGTGCCATTTTTGCTCACCCAGGTTTCATGAGCTAACGCCAAGTTTTTCCTCAAATTTGCAGTTTTCAGGAGCGGAATTATTCGGGTAATCATACCGGGTAGTCAAATGGTTCCTGATGAAACAACCTTTCCAATCCCCCCCCCGTCAGTCGTCTTTTGAACGTAACGAAATCGATAACGTCCGACGATACCTTGTATAATTCCAAAGAATATTTTATAAATTGTATTTAACAGTAATCAGGCATTCTTACTTCTTAAAATATTTCAAAATAATTCTCCAAAATGGCAAAAAGAAAGTTACCACAAGAAGTGTTCTGTGAATCTGAAAACAGCGATGAAGAATTTTATTTTTACCTCATGAATACTGACTCTGATAGAGAAAGTGATAACGTTTGCAGTGACTCGGATAGTGATATAGTTCCCGTGAAACGACGAGTAAGGCAAATATCCAGCGACAGTGAAACAGAAGAAAATGATGAAAATGAAAATAGTAATATAAACGAATTTACTACTTGGAAACTACTACACAGATCAGCCTCAATCAAAAACTAATTTTTCCACTTTTTAGGTCTTCTTAAAAAAAGTTGTTCACAAAGACCTACTAGTTTCGCGACCTGTCCGTCCGTGCGTTACATCAAGTTTCCTTAGAAACTATAGAAGCTAGAATGCTCAAATTTCGTGAAAAGATCAAAAGTGATGATCTCTCAAAAGTTTCGGTCTCACCAAAAATCTAAAATTGCTTTAAGGGGACCCCCCTAATAACGAAGTAGCCCTTTATTTATTTTTTAATCAAAGGTAGTCCAGTTGGGTATCAAATGCAAGGTGTTGATTAGA
Source organism: Odontomyia ornata (assembly GCA_963969285.1). Classification (NCBI taxonomy): domain Eukaryota; kingdom Metazoa; phylum Arthropoda; class Insecta; order Diptera; family Stratiomyidae; genus Odontomyia; species Odontomyia ornata. The sequence goes on from OZ017739.1 coordinate 46,581,957, forward strand.
GCTTTTAGAATCTGAAATAAAAAGGTCATTTCATGCATCAGGGGGTCCAGGGGGAGGCAAAATGTACGAACATTTATGGATTATATTGATGGCAAATTCCAAGAGTATTTTACACCGGATAGAGAAGTTTCCATCGATGAATCTGTTGTGAAATTTAAGGACAAAATTAAATTTATTACATATAATCCTAAAAAGCCCATCAAATGGGGAATCCAGATTTATGCATTCTTGGAAGCACGCACAGGATACATATACGCTATGCTTCCCTACTATGGAAGCGTTAGTACAGACACTCTCATCCGTCCGGACCTCTCTGTCCGTTCAAGTATTGCCTTACAATAGTATCACAAGCTGTTGATCGCAAATCCCGAGGCAAAGGGACACTACATATTTATGGACAAATATTTTACACTAAGCTGTTATTTAACTGGTACAATTAACACAAACAGAGAATATGTACCAGCTGTAATTGAAAAACCAGCTGTAACAAAAAATAATACTGTCGCTGTCTACCGCTCAGGTGATATTCTATTATTAGCGTGGAACGATAAAAGAATAGTCACCATACTAAGCAGTTGGAAAGAAGGATGAAACAAGGTGAAACCGACAACATTATCAAACCAAACGTTATTATAAATTATAATATGAATATAGGAGGTGTCGATAAGGCTGACATATCAGCAAGTTCACATTGTTTTATGAGAAAATCGTGCAAATGGTGGCGAAATCTTTTTTTCTGGGGTTAAAGGCTTGTCCAATAAATAGTTACATTTTATATAAGGTGTCAGCTAGACAAGATAACAGGACACCTATGCCACATTTTATGTTTGTCCGAAAATTGGTGGCACAACTGGTATGTGATTTTTGGTGATAGAGCAAAACCTAAACCAAGAAGACCCATCGACCTCCGATAAGGAAGAAAGACTTAATGAAAAACTGCATATATTGATTTACATAAAATTTTTACCAACATGAAAACTTCCAATATGTACACCATCACAAAGAAAACAGGGATAAACTGATATGGCACCGGTTCCATCAAATTTATTTCATCTATTTTAGCGCATTTTGAACTTGGATTTCTATTTTTTTTCTCAAAATGTTTTCATTTTTATGTTCATTAATTTATATTTTTCATCAAAAAACAGCCAGAAATTAGTAAGTAATTTATTAGTGATTTCCGATGGAAAGGATTCACTAAAATTTACTGAGAAAACAAAGGACTCTGGTCCTTTCCATCATCAAGTACCAAAAGATTTAGTGCCTTTCATCAAATTCTTGAAGAGTCACAAAATAAAGGGTGTACTCGTATTTCGGACGAAAGAGCATTAAAATTAAATTTCTCCACGTTCATACGAGTATAACATACTTATTTCTTAATATTTGCACGAGTCCTTGAAAGGATTACAATTCTGTGCCGTCCAATTTTATTCCAATATGTTGTTAGTCCAATATGTCATCTCTCACTTGGAACCTCAAGAATGAAAATCCTCATATGCGTCGATCAGTTTGTTGGAAAACCCGGCTGAAAGTTGTATTTTTGTGTGTTTTCACACTTAATATCCTTAACTGTTATTTGATTCGCATAGTCTTCAATTCGGGCCTAATAGAAAGTAAGTCCTATACTTTGTCGAAAACAGGACTCTTCCATCTATCCCTGTTCAAAAGTTATGCTTTTCCCTTATTCATAATAAAAAGTGGTCCAACCATAATGCACGATATGAATTGTGAGTCACACCTTAACGTCAAGTTTTTCGCCCAACTTAATTTGACATTTATTTTTTTCAGTATTTGTCAAATTCAACCATGAAGAGGTACACAACTGAGCAGCGCGTTAAGGTTGTTGAAGCCTTTTACGAAAATGGGTGTTCAAATCAAAATGCATTTCGTGCACTTCGTGATTTTTTTGGCCGGCATAATCGACCAAATGTGTCCACAATCGGGAGAATTGTGCGCAAATCTCAGCAAACCCCGTCTGTAGGAAATATGAAATCACCTGTGCATGCTCGCCCATTTCGTTCTGCGGAAAATATTGCTGTTGTTCGCGATAGTGTGGCAGAAAGGCCGTCAACCTCGACTCATCGTCGTGCCCAACAATTGGACCTCTCACGAACATCACTGATGCGAATTTTAAATAAAAATTTGAATTTACACGCTTACAAAGTTCAATTGACTCAAGAACTGAAACCTACTGACGATTTCAAGCGTCCGCGATACGCTGAATAGTCGGTTGAACAGACAAAAGGGAATGGTAACTTTCCAAAGAAAATCATCTTCAGCGACGAGGCACACTCGTTAACAAGCAGAATTGCCGCATTTGGGCAAATGAGTATCCACGAGTGATTGTTGAAAAGCCGATGCATCCACAAAGAGTGACTGTTTGGTGCGGTTTGTGGGCTGGTGGCGCCATCGGGCCGTACTTCTTCGAAAATGCGGACGGCCAAGCAGTTACCGTGGATGGCATTCGCTGTTACGAGATGATAACGCACTTCTTGTGGCCAGAAATTGAGGTTATGGACCTGGAAGATATGTGGTTCCAACAGGATGGTGCCACTTGCCACACAGCCAACGAAACAATGGCTCTTTTGCGCGAGAAATCTCGCCGTGCTCTCACTGTGTGGCGATGTTAATTGGCCACCACGATCATGTGATTTGACACCGTTGGTTTTCTTTCTCTGTGGATATTTAAAAGAAAAAGTGTACGTCAATAAGCCAAGAACAATTCAAGAGCTAAAGGAAGAGATACTTCAGTACATTAACGACATTGAATCTCAATTATGTCTCAGAGTCATTGAAAATAGGGACCATTGGATAGAAGTATGCCACCTCAGCCGTGACGAGCATTTAGGCGATATTTTGTTTCACACAAAATTGCCATAGATCCTTCTATAATTAAAAAAATATTAACATAATTCTCTGAATACTTTGTGTTTTATTTACAATTAACATCGTGCGTTTTGGTTGGACCACCCTTTCTTTATAAAACAAAGTTTCGATAAAATTAACGTAAAATTTTCAAAATACTCCGAGTTCATTCGGAAACTCGATAGTTCGCGACGCTACTCCTTGTCTCCTTCACTTATCCATTATTTTATTGCCATTCTAACAGATCAAGTATCAAACAAATTCCACTCTAAGAAAATCTATAAACATTTCCGTTCTACAGGGGTCAGCAAAGATCAAAATGTTTATTTAAAAACTCATGCTTTTATAATTTACATCTCCGTCTGGTATGCCCGCAAGACCACTGCTGTTGGCAGAAGCGAAAATCAACCAACCTTGCAAAAATTAATTTATCTTCACTGCTGGTGTTATAGCCGTGGCTGTCGCCTCATTTTACTCGGACACTCATTCCCAGATCGTATTTAGCCGGTCTTTAATTTAATGGCCAAAGACATCTTTATTAATTTCATTTGAAGTATCTTTTTTGCATACTCAGCACATACGAATATACAACTCTTCGTCAATCGGTTCTTTCTCACAGCATTCCGGCAAGACAAAGAACTGTTTCCGGCCACCCACCCCACAAAGTAAAACAGCCCAGTCAACCGCTACACTATATGCATGATGAAAAGAATTAGATCCTCTCAATTCCCTGCTCCTGCTTCATTTATCGTTGGGTCTATCTTTTCTTATACGTACTGCGAGCTACTGAAATTCTGATGAAGAAAATCTATAAACATTTTGTTAATGTGTCGAATAAACACTTTCTGCTGACTTTTAAAGACAATGCAATGGTTTTGTCGCCTGTCTGTCTGCGACTCATTAAAAGAAATCCAAAGGAATGGAGCTGAGAAGAAGTGGAAGAAGAAAGACCAGAAGAATGATATCAAATGGCGGCATGACAATAGATTTTATATAAAAGACAAGATTGGACGACGACTCATGCATGAAAAGACATAAAAATCACATTGAAAAAATTATGATAAGCTATAATACGAGTACGATAAATGTCCGAAATATTATGGCATTTTGTCTCATTTCGAATGTTGATGAACTCCAAGAATATTCCAAGAACATTTTCATGACCAAAAATTAACTACAAAGTGTAGAAGGGAAATGTTGAATGCGTTGGTTTGTGAATGCATGAGAGCATGCATTGTGCTGCAGCGTGTGAAAGTAACTGAATGTTTTATTAGGTGAGTAATCTGATAAGGTGTTCCTGCACATAGCGATCATCATCATCCTCATTCTGATGATGGGAATGATATCATGCGATCACAGATCCAGAACACTTGCCATCGGCGCAGGGTTAGTCATACAAAGAATTTCGCTGCACTTTAAAATGTTCAGATGAGATACGGAGTTAAGTATGCCTATACAGCGCGACATTTTTCTGAACCACTCAACCCTTCATTGCCGTTCCGCTTCGCTGTCTTAAGTGAATCATTTATCTGAAAGTGAGATCTTTTTGAACGTACAAAAGTGATGCAGATGTTACAAAATACAGACATACGTGCCATCAAAAACTGACACCTTTCATTACTGCACTGCAACGGCGATGAGTTGGAAAGTTAGATAACAGATCTGTGTCAGAGGACATGATGCGTGCGCTTCAAAGGGGCTTATCCTTATTTACCTGTTACTACTCTAGTTTTTTTTCGAGGCAGTTTTTTCTGCTGCAGGGGTTGCTATTCAGAAGAAGAGTGGTTGAATTAGAGCATGCAAAGGGAGGAAGAATCGAAGGGTGTTTGAGTAATGTAATGGGATTCATAGTGAGGGGTTGTTAAAAGTATGATCAATGATGGTGAGGAAAAATCAATTGAAATGTCACAAGTAGTGAATATCTATTTCGTTGATTCTTAGTACAATGGAAAGATAGGAAATGAATAGGAATAGAAATCAGAATGCGTACAGTAAATTTCTCATACAGCAAAGCTCTTAGAATATCGCGCCCTTTTGTCATTTTAAATGTCCACAATTTATACGTAATATCTTCAAATCTTGTACATAACGAAGTCACTTCAAAAGTAGTATTCTTACATGAAATGCAAGCGTTCAAGAAAAACACATTTCCAATATTGTTCTAAACAGTTGCTACATGCCGGGCATCTAGACATGCTTCCTTCCTTCAACAGCTCAAATAACAATTTGATCTTCGCCTACTCCGGCTGGCCACACCAACAATTTCCTTATCAACACGAGCAACTTCAACCATAAATAACATGAACAAATTCTCTTGTCATAGTTTTCGGCATGTCTGCTTAATCTCCCAACCTCTAAACTCCCCATCACTTTGGATCGTACATCCGCCACCACCCCACCGTCACCACTCCCACATTATAATCAGTTGTCTAACACTTTCCCTAGCATTTAGCTAGTCCTACTCGTAGATTGGAAAGCATACTCACTCGCCATATGCACGCAATTCCACTTTCTATTTTCCTCTCGTCATAAATCTTCCAACAACTTAATAGTTTCGCAGTAGCAAAGACACCACCCGCCATACCAGGACTAAAGGACTAAAAAAAATCCTCTCAACCCTATCATCAGACAAAAGCCTACCAACCACATTACATACATTGTTGAATAGAGAAAAAGAGGATATTGAATGAAATGGGAGAAAGTGGAGATTCATCCAGCAAAGTATGTAGTACACACGTTCACCAGAATACCAAAACGCGATCGGGATACGAAACGGGGAAAATAGTCCAGGATAAAGCCGGGGCAAACAAGCACACTTACAACAATGAAGGCAAACAACAATCCAAGCCAACTTCATGCCACTATGGCATCTCGGCAAAGTAATTATTTTCCTCCTCCGCCAGACAAGAAGCGAAATAATTCGCATCCTTGAAGGCTCCTCTTCTACCCACATAATGCCTACTTGGGTGTTTGCTCAGTTAGTTTTTGCCTTTAGAAAGTTGGCAGCGAGATGATGGCGCTGGCAGTTGATGGTTGTTGGTCGCTTCACCATTTAGTGGCTTCCGTGTTTTTGCACACTAGGTGGTAGCGGCATCAACAAGGACTAGCTTACAATAGTTAATGGTGAAAAATGGTGGAAATCGTCACCTTTCTATTCTTCTCTTGCAGGCTCTTCAAGTCTTCTTTTCTGCTACACGTTGAGGAGCGATGTGGCGCTTGCTTTTCACTTTTTTCATTAAACTATGTGATATGTAGATAAAAGAATAGAGGTTGAGGGAGGAGAATGTGTTTCTTATTTTCGTGTTCTAAGCTGAATCAAGTCGGGCCTTCAAGTCCTTCACAGGTTGCTCCATTCCACCATATATAGCAAATAGTTTGTTGGTATAGTAAATTCGTGCATGGCACGAAAATTAAATTACCAAAAAAGGATTGCGTTTCTGTTCTATTAGAACGTTGTTTCTGCTTTTCGAATTTTCGGGCTCCACGCCTGCTAACTTTGTTTCGTGAATTTGGTTTTGGTTGTACAGGAAGTTTATTTGAATTCCAAGCTCAGCGGGGAACTGAAATGAAACAACGAAAATGGCGGGAATTTAGGTTTGGTGTGATTTTGTTTGTTTGTTTATTAGGTAGTCATTTGACCAGCAGGAAGTGCTGTAGCAAATTACGGAAAAATTAAGTTTTGACTTACACTTGGTGATAAATCTTTGTTTTTAGTTTATAGTTGCAGTCTGACAGTGTCTTCGTCGTACCGTAAAACGAGCATTGTCAATCCATTGCTGCTAGTAAAGATTAACCATAGATTTATCAAAATCTATGCAATAATTTATACTTGTAACATTACATTCCGTTAATGCAGTCTGCTCTTTGTTCTTTGGAAGAACTGAAACATCCGCACCGGTATCCACGAGAAAACGCAATTTGTTTCTTAAGTCGAAAACTAGAAGTCGGCTAGTTTGTTGCTGTCCAAGTTGATCGTTCTCGGCCGCCGAAATTCGAGACGACGTTCCTAGTTTTCCAAATTCGAATCCGCTTTATTTTTCCAGGTGGTCAACAACTATCAGCAAAACCGCATAAATCTCAATTTTTTGAACTGGAGCGTCGTTTTCTATTCTGGGATTTCGATCGTGATCGATCGCGCATCCTGACTTCTAGTCAATCAATGCGGTTTAATATTTCACCCAAGACTTCGCTTGTGCTTCCTTGATTATGCGTCGATGCAATGGCGGGTGGTTGCTGTAATTCAGTCATCAGGTCCGCCATTTTTGCTAGCTTGTCAATATCGGCCTCGCTGGAAATTGCTAAAACTACCTGAATGTTTTCTGGAAGTTGCTCCAAAAGAAGTGGACGCAGCATTCGTCACCTGTTCTCCACCAGTATTATGCAGATGTTGCAAATAATGCGATGGCTTCCTTCCGTCCATATTTTGCCCTCGAAACAGGCGCCTCAGTTTCGATTCGTTGGACTCTGCAAATGCTGCCAATATCCGCTGTTTGACGGCGTCATATTTATTTTCCGGTGGTGGACTCCTCGCGAGCGAGCGTACTGTATAACGTATTTAAATTTTGTTTCGTTCTGCGTTATATTGTGAGTGTGGAAAGCGGTTTCCACTTGTTCAAACCCAAATTCCGGATCAACTTTATAAAACGCAGGAAATTTAGCGATACGTGATGCTTCCCCATACGGGTTCGCAGATGTCGACGGCCTTGGCGCGATCGGTGGCAAATTGATTGGCGTTTTCGACGTTTTTGGCATTTTCGTTAAATCGTTTTTAGCGTCACTTCTTTAATTTCACGAAAACACAGCTTTTTATAAGGGGATCAAGTCGGGGTCACCACTGTGGGTATTCACTACGCACTTATATGAATTGCATTGAACTTGAGTTCAATAATAAAGTTTTATTAACAACACAAATAATGCGTTTAAAAAACATGAAGATGCGTTCTCGATGGCGGTCAAAGGAGAGAGAGCAAAACCTAGAAGAAATGTTAAAAACACTCCAATTTTTGACCCTTACAGTGGATACATTCAAGGAACTATGATACAGCAGCTCAGATGTCATGCCAAGACCTCGTAGGTAATAAGGTCGATTTTCTGACTTTCCTGTTACTGCGTCATAAATAATTTTGCTGTTTACGCCTGTTATATTAAGCATTGTATAAAATACTACTGTTGTCCATCGTCGAGTAACTCTGGCAACTGAGAAATTCCCACACATTTGGTCCAAGGCGTCTACTCCAACTTCGACTCATTATAAAATGTGATAATTGCTGAGTTATTTTGTTGAGGAGGAATTGTTTCAGCATCGTGATGCATACTTGAAACCATTACTACAGCTGTCAAACCAAAAAAATATGATTCTACTTGGGAACTCTTTTTTGTTTGACCTAACATATATAAGCTTTCGGGCCCACAGTTTATCTACTACTTCAGTACCCAACAACCAATTGTCTCCAATTATATTCAGATTTGATATCTGAACAGGACTTGTCAAACGGAGTATAACTTGTGTAGGTAAAAGCTTCGCGTTTTTACTGCTTGGCCCGTTTGATGTTTTGCCACAATAAATTTCGGCATTTACCCTATAATGGGGTTTAGGATCAGCCAAAATCATTATCTTCAGACCGTATCTGGCAGGTTCTTTTGGCATAAAATGCGAAAAGCATGTCGCTCTCTGAAGGGTGCCAGCATCTCGTGAAAAGTAAGATTTATTCCCGGAGAATAATTATTTTGACAATGACTTACCCATCTGGAAATTTTTTTAGATACAGCCGCTTCCTTGTTTTCTTTCGCGTTGTTCTATCTAGTCTAAGCCAGAAAGTAAAAATCTAAAGCGGCAAAGAGTCCTTATGCATCGAAAAATGTCGCGTCCAGTACCATCTGATATCCAAAGTGAAGATACGAGTATATTTTCGTGATTCGATTTAAATCAGCACGCTGAATACAGTAATCCTATTAAAGCTATTCATTTATTAGATTTATAAATGTTCATCGCCAAACAGTGCGTGATGAATGAGTACGCTTAAACATTTGTATTTTAGTTGAACCTCCTCAATTTTGGCGTTTGTGTGTTGAGTGATCGCTTGAAATATAAGATGAAAAATGTCAACTAGTAATGGCTCCGGACTTAAATTAGTTGCTGGTCCTTTAGGTTTTCCTACAGAAGTAGATATGATGTTGTGAGCTAGAGTTCGACTTTGGCAGTAGGTTGATTTGTCCACCGCATGCAGTTATTTTTCCTAAAGTAATAGTTACTGTGATGCGATTTAGAAACTCTAGGCGACGTTTTCGAAGGCAGGTGGATGCAGGGTGTAAAATACCTTTTCGTTAATCTCTTCATCAATATCGGTCGAACTGTTGTGATCACTAAATATTTCTGCATCATTCCACACGATGTTCCTGCAGTCAGCATCATTTAGAATACGAGACAAAGCATTTTCTCTGTTATCGGCAGTGAAATGCAAAGAAGACGAGGTAGCAGAATTAGAAAAATTACAACCTTGACTTGCAGTTGTATCGTCAAAATCACGATTCTCGAGCGAAGCATTTAAAATTTCTTCATTCGTAGGATTCATTCTTTTATCCATACCTGCAGCAAACAAAAACCGATATGCAGAAAAGAAAAAAGTTAAATACCACTCGTTTAGCTTTGCTTTGATTGGGTATAAAAATTCTTCAAAATAATTTATACTAAAGAAAATTTCACTTGATAAAGTCAATGATTGCGACTCACCAACTTTTTTTGCGACTCAAGGGTAAACGTGATCCTTTTACTACTGATTTGAACAGAAAAGCTTAATACCTCCACTACGTATAACAACGATCGCAATACTGAGAATACATCGACGGGAAGCCGGGGTTGCCTGAGAATTATTGGTGGAAAATATAATTTCTAAAGTCAGAAGGGGCATGCTGACCTATAAGTAGCATCCAAGGGTGAACAAACTTGAAAACAGTTCCACTCCAAAGGCATTTGTTGTTAATTTCCTGATAGGAAACAACGCTCGTTGTCGCCAACTGTATTCGATCCAGGGACCTTCGGCTTATGCAGCGAGCACTCTAACCACTGCATTGCGCTCATGTTACGCGAGCAGAATCCTAGTGTCAGTCGACTTATACCGCTCAGGCTTAGGCGAAATCTGTTTCTAGGAGAGGATGCCTTTATGAATCCGCATCTTTGGCCTTTATTTCCTACCTCCGAGCCGGCCGACTCGGGCCATTTCTGGTAACTTCATTGTCAGTATATCGGGGACTATATGATGCGTCCCGTTATTCCTAACCCGCATCAAAAAATCATTCGCGAATCATCTAAGTACTATCGAAACTTCTCTTGTATTCATAAGCATTCTTGTACTGATAGAATGATTTCTCCAGATTTTGGTGAGACTGCCACTTTTCTTTTCCTTGAAAATAGCTGCAGAAAAATCGTCCGCGTGGCCCAGAGATTAGAGTTTGGTAATGCAACACGATTTAGAGGAACTGTTTTGACTTCAAGAGGGCTATAAAAGCTGCAATTTACACTCAACCTTCTCCGGGTCAATCTACGACTAAAACACACTTTCGTCCATCACGTATTCAAAAAACTCCAAACGCGGCTCCGAAAACTGGAACTTTTCCTAGGATGTCTGCAAAGTGGCCCTTCGCAATCGTCCTAGCACCTCTAGGTGAATCGTTAATTATTTAACAACATACACACTTCCAATTTTGTCCCTAAAGCCCGATCCAGGGAGTGTTGTTACATCGCGGCGCCCGTATGTCATCCAAAATGCATCTATTTCAACTGAAGTAGATACAGTTTACAACAATGATTCTTTCACTGTGGATACACTCGTATGTCAGTAAGCGGAATTCATATCAAAGAATGAAAGTCAACCTGCAGCTTATTTAATGAAGCTAACACATATTACAAAGGGTCGGCGTTGCACTCCAATAAACGATTTAGCATACAACTGAAAGACTAGAGGATAACGAGGGGCTCTCAGAAGATTCCAACAAACTCACCTGCACCATCTTATTTGATTATTCATTGATATGCCCTTACATTGCTAGTGACGACGTTAATTATATAGTCATTTCATTGCTTCATCCCATGACTTGATAGAAGCATGTTAAAGGGATCTCGTTAGGATCATCAAAGCTGTTCTCCGTTAATGGGAATCCTTTCTTGGCCAGTGATTAAGAACACCAACTGTGTTCTCCTTTTCTGCACCACACATGCTACTAACGACTCGAAATCCCTGAATTTGTTTCCATTCGTTAAAAACCGAATATGGCACTACAGCAACGACCAAAACCCCTTAACTATCAGGTAATTCACTTTATCCTTATAATTACTCAAGACCTATCTTCTTATCATTCGATTTCGTTAACCATATTCCACTAAAACTTCACTGATACGTTCAAATTGGTTCAACTCAGGCTGACAAGTTGGTGGCGCAATAAAAGACAAATTGGTGTTTCTATTGGTAAGTTCCCTACTTTTAGGACATGCAACTTACTCTCGTCTGCTAACTAGATGAGAAGTCGGAATAATGCATCTCCTCCTTACCTTGAATTCAATGGTGAATCCCTTCCCAAAATCGGTCATTGTAATGTGGTGGCAAGGAGTTCACTCTATAAACATACTACCCCAACCCATTCTAATGACTGAGCTCGACTGAAGTAGAGGAGTCTATCAAACGAGAGTTTCTCAGCTTAGCCACGATTAAAATAAAAGTTCCACCACATGACAGCTTACTGATTTGGCGGCTGTTTGCCCGGCTAGCTCAGTTGATAGAGCATGGGACTCTTAATCTCAGGGTCGTAGGTTCGAGTGCCTCATTGCATTGTATTAGTTTCAAGTGTTTAAGTCTGTGTAGGATACAGGTTCTGGATGTTCTGGTGTAAAAATAAGCGAGCTATAAAGAAGACCGAGCTCAGCTGACCACCGCGTACGCGTGATTGTCGGCTAGCTGTTTGCGGAATCATATTGAGCAGGTTCTTTTGTCGTGCCACAAATCTACACTAGAAAACATTTATCACGCGCTCTCTACGCTACTAGGCATACCGAACAATTTTTATTATCATTGAAATTTTTCGTCGCTGCGTGTCGATCAAGCTACCCTATAGTTAAACGAAAATTCTGTCCAACCAAGCTACCAAAGCTTGAGACGGATGCATACATAAAATAAAAGGAAACAAAAACTTCCATTTCTTGTCCGAAAAAAGTTGTTGCATTATAAGCGGAAAAGCAAGAGCCTACAAAGTGTCAAACATAAAGATGTTAATGGTTGTTAAAGTGAACTACTCATCCTTACCAAAATTACGGAAACTTAACGGGTATGACTGATCCTTTTATTGTGTATTGCCCTTAAGAACCACGACCATTTTTTGGTAAGCAGTTCCTGCGAGATGACCGCCTCGGGGTAGCTCAACTGCTTATTTGAAGTGAATTTCCCAATGTCTGTTCGTCCGTGCTTCCGTTACTCAATCTTTTTGTCCGTTCATTGTTCTGAACATTCGTTACAGGTACAGATTTGGCGAGTACGAAAGGACTACTCCGCCAGTGATCATCAGTGCATTTGGTCTAAGGTTCGTGATGATGCTCTCCAGCCTCCATTTCTTCCGACTTCCCCACTTGCTTCTGGGATATTGGAAGGATGCATGTTGAGGGGTTCTTCGAAGGGTTCGTAGCTAGAATACCGCCAACGGGAGGTTCGTGCGGTGAGGAAGCCTGACAGCTGAAGACGTGGTGAACTCAACTATGATTTTTAATGTGTCTGCTTGCAATCCCTTTATGCCCCATCGGGAACTTCGGCACGGCAAGCCATCATTGTAGTGTGAGAAAATGGAGGCTTGTGAGTTGAATGGTCACTTTCCTTGCAATCCCTCTTCCCCCTTTCTTCCTGTTAGGGTAGAGAATCCGTTGTTCCGGTGGCGGTTTATAGTGTGGCAAACAAGGCCTACCCCGGAGTTCATTCTCAGGCTACATTCTCAAGTTAATAGAGGAGGTGTTCAGAAACCTTGTGGCTCATTGAGCCCCAAACTCAGGGCGTAAACGGCCTTTACTTTCATACCGCAAAAGTAAAAATAATCATTGGATCTTATTCTTCTCTTGCTCAATGAGTACAAAGTCTTTCCCTTAATTAAAACCTTTGTTGACTGATCGATGTAGAAGTTTCTCGTCTTTCGCCTTTTAACAGACATGCTTATTCGATATGTTGAACATACAACCTAGCGATTGGGCTACGATCTATTTACTGATTTGTATGAAATTTTAATTAAACCATAAATCATTAAGAAATTCTTAAACTTATTTTAGAGATAACCTTCTATATGCTTGCCTTTAGTAAAAGTATTTTCCTTATTTTTTACAGGTAAGGCGAATAATGCTTTGTGGTGAAAAAATCTAAGCTTTTATTCTTTCATTTTCAAACTCGGCCACAGGTAAGCTTTTGATATATTTTTTGATATTTTCTTCGATTGGGGTCTGTATTGAAGGCATCTAATTTTTTTTTAAATATAAGTTCCAATAAGGTTTAAAAAAATAAAACCTCACCATAGCTTTAAAAGAGTCTTCAAATCAACAACAAAATTTAGCTTTTACAATCATGATCCCGGTTTTTATATGAGTTTGATGATTTTGCGCTACAGTTGAAATATCCTCGTGTCTCTTCTCGCAATTTGGTTGCCTCCATTTGGTGTGGTTAACACAGAAAGAGTATCGCTTTTTAATTCGATCAAGCTCCTAAAAACAGATGATCCGGCTTAACGTCTCTGAAAATGTTCGAGGTGATTCTGACGCAATTGCAATTGCCTTTTTAGGCTTACAATCAACATCGAAAATACGAGAGGCGGAGGTCTTAGCAATTTTAAAACTGCGGAAACTGCAATTGGCTACCCACGTGAATCAACCCAATATAAATATGTTAGAAGGCAATAAAGATGAAACGTGGTAGTCAAAGCGCAGGGGGATTTGCTAAATCCTGAAAGAAATTCTCAGTAGCTAGTATTTTTTATAGAAGACATATCCAAAGTGTGACTGCAAAATAGGAAGTGATACTCTGTGTTGTGACACGATAAGGTGACCAGAGCTTTGATCTGTGCCACGGCCTAGCGGGAGCCCATGACAGGTAACTGTTGCCCCCATACGGTGAGGAGCCAATTTCGGCCAAAATGTAGCGCTGGTGGTTGGAATACCATATAAAGTAGTTTTTGAACACACACTAGTTATGTTATGGGTATCTTGAACGGGGGTAAACTGCGACCCCATCGTAATGGCACATTGTGCGAATTCCTGTCTATTGGTGACCGTAGGGTTAAGCCTACTTTTGGCCGGAGCTTACGTAAACCATTTTCTTTCTCTCAATCCACTTGAATCGTTTGGATGAAGATTGGGTATCCAAAAAGGTATTCATTGAGAGAACTGAAGAGCGGAGACCACTGCGAAAGCCGAGAAAACGCTGGTCCGGTTTTGCCGACGAAGACAGGCAATTACTGCTCAAATTCCTTAATTTGGTGGACGTGATCTATGGACTAAGATTGTTCGGGGCTCTATTTGCAGGAAGCAAAAGCCTGGGAGGCGTTGTAGTGGAACATAAAATAATATAATCTATGGAATTAATTGAAGTTTTAAAATTATAAAAAACGATGTTTTTCAACAATCCGGTGAGATTTCTTGGCTAATTTTGTTACCTTTGCTTGTGAGTCATAGCTAAACGTATGTAATACCAGTCCACTTAAAAGTTTTGTTTATTTAAATGTCTAAATGCATACTTTACAAAACCACACCGCATAATTTTTCGAAATTTCGCACATGTATCGAATTTCGCAACCTTCCAATATTTCTTTAAATAATTCCATTGCCCAGTCCACTCAATTGTTCGCATAAACACCAAATGTATGAATTTTTTCAGCAAACCACAAAGGTCTCAAAGCTCGAATAAAAGTAAATATACTTTCGTGATTTCATTTCAAAGTAAACCACAAAAAATAACCAAATCTTTTCTTTTGCTGCGTTCTTACATATTTCTTGCCTGGATCCATCTCTCAAGCACAATCCATTTTATGCTGTGGTATGCAAATACGAACTTTTTTACCCATCGAGTCTTGGAGCCACCTCTCAAAGCAATCACGCAGTCATTCCCAAGGAGTGTTGAAGTGGTGTTGGCGCTCTTTATAGGATCCAGGTGAAAATATGCAAATCAAAGTGTTCAGGTTTACTTACTTGATAAACAGAACAAAGAGGTTTTTGTCTTGCACACCACCGGGTTATATTAGCAGTGACGAGAGGAACAACGACAAGAACGGCCTTCATCCTCGGGATAAGATTAAGAGTTAGCACTCGTTCGTTTGTTCTTTCACTACTTCTGCATAGGCTCTTCACATCCTTCGTTGAATGGTGAATCTTTCGTCCCTTTACAAATTCCCACATGGCATGCATGCATATTTCTAAGGTTAAATGCGGACACGTAAACATGGCAGGGCGACGCGAAGGTACTTCCCAGCAACGTAATGGTTGTTAAACCACCACATCGTATCCATTTGATCGACCGACCATCATCAATGACTTCCTTTCTTTTGACCATCACATTGTGTAAATTGCCCACAAAAGTGCATGTCAGTCCCTTATAAGCCTATAATTTCGCATGACTGCATGCGTGTAAAGGGAAAGGTGTTGCATATACTCGTAGCATGCAAAAAATGTTGGATGCAAGCAAAAAGAGGAATGGGAAGGATGCTCTTATCGGGGATGCAATCCCTTTGTGTAATCTTGATGAGTGCAGAACGTATCACAGAGTTAGTCGCGAATATTCAACGGAATTAAATTAAGATTGTTCGATAGAGATTTAATGCATTGCTTGCCGCAGGCGATTTGCAACTAACTTACACAGAAAGTCAAAAGGGATGTAATTATTTTTTGGTCTTATGTGAAAGATTTCGAATGCTTGTGATGCATAATTAGTGCCAATCTAAAGAGAACTTCATGTTTACTTGAAAAAGAACTGGAAAGCGCGACAATGGTATTAGCACTTCGATACTTTTCTTGGTGAATCCTCTTTTGTTGGTGAAACTCGATATTATCAGTTCTGCCAGAGTGGAATGATTTACAGTAAATCCGCCTTAGGCTAATGTAATTATAGAACATCAACTCGGCCCGATCCCATCGACGCTTCCCATTAGCGCAGCCCAACCAACCATGGCATCAAATGCATTAAAGCCCACATCATCGCCATCTTCATCACCTCTCCGAATTCCTGGTCCGATTGTAATCGATTACTTCGACCAGTGACCGCTCGGTCGAGGACTGACCATTGGCCATTGTTGATAAACGAAGAAAGCAGAAGTGTTTTGTGTCCAACACCATCGAGTTGTTGTCGGGCCCCAGCTAACTATGCAAAATAAATGGATTGCATCGCTTGAATTGAAGAGTGGCAATATAAAAGGCTTAAAGTGCACACACCGTAGGCTCCATTACTGCCAACATCAAAATCATGCTGCACTATAGAGTTCGCTGTGGAGGACTTGCAGGACCCGCTCCTCCCTCCAAACTCGGACTGCAATGCAATGATGCAACTGGAGCCAATATAATTTATGCTGATTGTTGTCGAGGGTTGGGTTGTTGGGCTGATGGTGCTCGGGGTCCGTAGATTTGCGCTACACACGTGATAATGGATTATTTAGCCTGAGTTCCTCCTGCCAGCAGACTTGAATGCACTCGACGCTGCTCCTGTCCGACGAACGAGCGAACAAACGAACGGATATGGTACTGACTCTCAACAATAGACTAATGGTATTTGTTTATGACAGCCCGTAATCGAACAATTAAATCGAGGACGTATTATCGGGACAGATTTAGTGTTGAGTTTAACGCCTCCAGGCTACAACGGAGAATAAAGAGCTCTAGCGGGCTTACAAAGCGCCGTGCCAGGATGAATGCACGTATGAGAGTATGCGTGGGTCAGAGGGCGGATCAGGGCCGCATTCGAAATCCCTCAAATGGCGTATTAATCGAATCTACCGTGCCAGTCACCTGAATCAAACCTACCCTGAATAATTCGGCAATCAACACGCCATCAGACATGCACTCCCTCCTGCTCTTCCCACGGTCGATCGTTTTCACTATTGTCGCGTTCCATTGCTCACGCTTTCCCGTGATTTAAAATTCAAAACGATGACGACAACGACGAGGTAGCAATTAATCAAATCGAATGTTTGATTTATCGCTTTTAGTGAAATATAGTTTTAGAGGCAATTAATTTAGTTTTTTTTCCATTATGAAGGGGTTGCTGATGTCGCTCAAACGCTCGTTGACTGATGCGTCTCCGCCTCTCTTTTTCGGATCAAATATGAATAAATAGTTGCGTTTTGTTTTATCTCTCGGTTAATGGTTTTTTATGAATTTATTAAAGCGAGGGTAAAATGTTTGGAAATTTAATTTAGGGACGAAATAAATGGGAATTGGAGAAAGAGTCATGGTTGACAAACATCTGAATGATTTATAGTTTTGAATATTTATTTGTTTTATTTAAATGAAGGAACTAGTTTATAAGGGGGAATTCCAACTGCCATAGAAAGAGAAGATTGAAGAGTCTATAGAATTGAAGGATTATAAATTCGTAATCGGTGGCTTGAAAATCGGTAGTGAAATTTTAGTGTGGTTGCCAAATCAATTCCAGATAAACTTAATAATAAAGATAAACGGCAGAAACATATTCCATGTTTTAATCATAATTCCACTGAAGCAAATAATGGATCCTCTAAAAAGTATTGAGCCTTTTTTGTCACTAGATGGTGTTCGTTGTCGTATATCTGTAGCCGCCTTGAATCCCGTGGATTAAGACGTGCACAATGCAATCGTTAAACTCATTTAATGTGGTAAATAGCCAAAGAGAACAGTTGATGAAAAGTCTTCTTGTTGCTAGCTGATTGGTTGGCAGATGTGTAAAGTCAAACTTCCTCGAGATGATGTCAGCGCCTGAAAATAGTTTTTATGATCGCCACAGTACCCTCTTTCCAGAATTGACGTCAAGTTTATGTTGGCTTTGACGTCCGACTATACGTTCTGAGGAGAATTTCATGATGTTGTTCGTTGTCATCTTTTGTAGTATACGCTGATTTGAGTCGTTCGGTTGAGACGGTCGCATTTGGTCCCTTTATCTTGATAATGGAGACGTGACAGTTGATTCGCTTAACCACCTCGTGTGGTCCTGTGTAGTGTTGCTCCAACGACTGTCTGACTGCATCGACTCGCAAGAAGACATGAGGGCAAGTGTAGAGATCCTTGTATTGAAAAAGGCTACTTTTTATATGGTGAGCTGTTGGTATCGATCGAAGGAGTCGCATGCGCCCACGAAATGTCTCGACAAAAAAGGTGGGATCGGCTGGCGTGTCCTCGTTTGTAAAAAATTTGCCCGGAACACGTAGCTGTTCGCTGTAAAGTAATTCGGTGGGTGAAGCTCCCAAGTCCTCCTTGAGTGACGTTCGCAATCCTAGTAGAACAGTTGGAAGTTATTCTATCCAGGATGTTGGTTGACTGCACATAATTGCTGATTTGAAGGTTCGGTGCCATCGCTCAATCGCATCATTGGACGCAGGATGATAGTGTGTTGTTCTAATTCGTTTCGTTCCGGTTAGATTGGTAAGGGCTCGAAAAAGTTCGCTCTCAAATTGAGTGCCTTGTTTGGTTGTCATCGTTTTGGGAGTTCCAAAACGAGCAACCCAGGTGTTTTAAAAAGCATTGGTGACTGTGTCCGCAGTCATGTCTTGCATGGGGCCTGCTTCTGCCCACCGTGAAAACCTGTCTACGATGGTAAGACAGTATCGATACCCGCCCACCAATAGCAGAATGACGATGTTCGGTACGTTTATTGAGATGGGCTGGTTCCTGTTGTGTCGTTGGATTTTCGAGCGTTGACATGAGATGCAGTTGCGGATCTATCGTTTCGTGTCCTTCTGAATGCTGGGCCATACGTACTTTTGGTCTTGCCGCTCGGGTGAGCGAGTCCGTGAACTGAAGCAAAAGCCTGTTGACGAAGCTCCGGTGGGACTCAAGGACGAATATTTCCCGTTAAAGTATCGCAGTAAACTATTGCAGTACCGATTGACACCTTTTGTAGTTGTAATCCCGTGTTGTTGCTGTTGTCTAGGAGCACACGAAGCTCGTCGTCTTCTTGTTGAGCCTCGGATAGTTGAGTTGGATCTAAGGTGAATGGCATGTTGATCATATTAATTCTGGAGAAGGCGTTGGCTACCAGATTCTCCGAGCCGGAGATGTGGACTATCTCCGTCGTAAATTGAGAGATTAAGTCAAACTGTCTCAATTGTCTCGGATTGGCTTTGTCAAGACTTTGAGGGAATGCGTAGATTAAAGGCTTGTGGTCGGTTTTGATAATAAAATGCCGACCCTCCTGAATATACCTAAAAAACGTAATTGCGGCTGAATAGTTAGTAGTTCGCAATCCTACGCGCTGTATCTAGCTTCCGTTGGGCTCAGATTACAAGAAAAGAAGTCGCGTGGATGCCAGTGTTCGCCATCGTGCTGTTCCAAGGTTGCTCCGATAGCAATGTCAGATGCGTCAGTGACAAGTTGAAGTTGTGCCTTATGATCCGGATGGACGAGTAAGGCTGCAGTTGCAAGGTCGCGTTTGCACATTTGAAAATCTGATTCCGTTTGTAGTGTCCGAAGAACTAAGCGATTATCGTTTCTCTTACTGTTGCTTATGAAAGCATTCAACGATGTCTGATGGTGAGCTGAGTGTTTAAGACAACGTCTGTAGAAGATGCAAGCCCCAAGAAATTGACGCAGCTCGACGATGGTCTCAGATTGTTTGAAGCTAAGCAGCGCAGTGATTCGCTCTTGTGTTGGTTGTGAACCGTTTTTGTTGATCGTGTAGCCCAAATACTCTATCTCCGTTTGACCGAAAGCACACTTATCAATGTTAATATGCAAGTTATGTTGCTCTAGTTGTTGACGGAACATTTTGAGGTATTCTGGATGTTGGTCAACATTGTCTGACATGATGATATCGTCTATATAGCAAAAGACGAATTCCAGTCCGTAGAGGATGTTGTCCATGTACCGTTGAAAAGTTTGTGTGGCATTTCTAAGACCGAAAGGCATGACCAAATATTCAAACAACCCGCATGGTGTTTTAACGGCTGTCTTTTTAGGGTTTTGTAAAATAATTTTACAAAACCCTTCTAAAATCGCGTCCTGTCTGTCCGTCTGTCCGTCTGTCTGTCCGTCCGTCCGTGTGTCACAGCAGTTTTTCTCGGAAACTACTTAAGCTAGAAGCATCAAATTTTGTATGTTGGTGTAAACTGGTGCTCTCTTCAAAGTTCGATTACAAAAAATTTTTATAAGATATTTTAATTTCATGGACGGTAGCCGGTATGGGTATCAAATGAAAGGTCTTGATGAGAACTTTTCGAAACAGGTCTTAGTTTGGCAAAGTTTGCTTCGAGGGGCGCACAGGGAGGGGAAATACACGAAAAATTTGTGTCCCCCCCTCGCGATTGGACACCTGTGATCCGAAAAATCAGAAAAAAATCAGAAATGTAGGCCTTGGTGAGTACAACAACAAAAAATACGTTAGAAGTCGAAATTCACTCAACTTTGTTAGTAATAGTATGATTTATCGATTTTATGTTTTCTTGAATAAAATCTTAAGGGTACCCTTAAATTCAATGAAATTCAGTACACAGATGACTATTTATAAGATTGATTTACCCTGCAAGTTTCATAAAGATTGAATTATATTTAGCGAAGTTATAGCGGTTTGAATTTTCCTGTATTACTATGGAACAATATGCGCTGCATGTATTACTATGGCAACATATGGCTATGGAACAATATGCGCTTTTCGCCGACTCAGCCACTACAGTTTTGCTAGCATAGGATGTCATTGGACCGTATTTATTTAAAAATGAGGCTGGAAATGCTGTTTCGGTTAACTGGGAGCGCTACAGAGGCATGATAATCGACTTTTTGTGGCCGGAGATTGAGGATTTGGACTTGACTGACCTTCGGTTCAGCAGGATGGCGTGCCATACCATACTGCTCATCAAACAATCAATTTTTTGCGCACAAAACTCGGAAATCGTGTAATCAGCCGCCTTGGCGAAGCTGTGATTTGACACGGTTGGTCTTCTTTTTATGGGGCGCTGTGAAAAATCGATGTTATGCGGAAAATCTACAAGCGATTCAAGCACTGAAATTGAATATTCAACAAACCATTGCTTAGATAGGGCCCGAAACCATCAATAATATCTTGGAAAATCAGGCTGTGAGGATGGCCTACTGTCAAGCCAGGCGTGGCAGCCATATGGAAATCGTTATTGCATTTTTAAAAAGAACCTTGTATTTGGCCCACCCTATACTAATTATCTATTTAAGGGATCAAAATTGAATAAAAGCAATGAAAAATATTTTAGTTTTGATTAAAACAGGCAGGCAGTTAAAGCTTCGAAATTTGTTGATACTATCCATGTTTACTCCTGACAGGTTTTATAAGTCCCAAGTTTGATGGATCATAATAACAAAAACTAAAATCCGGAAAACTTCTGCAACATTTTGAGAGCATAAAGGATACCTTAAGAATTATGCATTGAAAATAATGTGGTTTGCCAAAATCTGTAGAATCAAAAGTTTTAGATATTATTGCTTGGATCCTAGATAATACAAATTACATATTTTCATAAATAATAAATATTTTAATAGCTGCGGAAGCCGGTTGCGTTATCTTGGGGCGGGTTATTTTTCTCCAGCAGAAAGGCCCACTACAAGGAAATTTCGCATTCACGAATTGTACGTTAGAAAGATAACGCGTCGACGGTGTAGAGCCCGAGGTAACCTACCAAGGGAATTGACATTTGGAAAACGACGCCGATGCTTGATTAACGCCCGCCGGGACACGATTTCGTCCTTACTCCGACACTTACGACCCCCAAATAAGAGTGGGGCATCCAGGTGGAAGCGGTGCCCCCTCGCAAACCCCACATCTGAATCATTATTGATATTATGCTAAATCGAATAAAATTTATTGCATCTAGAGCCCTTACAATTTTGGTAATTTAATTGATTGCCATTCCGAAATTCGAGAGACGAACCACTCGTCTGTGTAGCTAATTTAAATGTCAGTCAATTTACAAATTTCAATCAAAATCCAGTGAGCACTTTAGCTGCTACTAAAATTAAAAATTTTGCTTCTTATCTGAACCTTCAGGTGCCGTGATTTTGAATTCGAGCTATTGACCGACACAACCAATTCAGAATTTATATTTTTTGACACAACTTCTTTCGCTTCCGCTATATGTGCCGGATCATTGTCCCGCTAGAAACGCCATCTGATTCGCATGTTTTTTCGGGCCATGACAATAGGTAAAACTTAAATATACCTTTCTTCCGCCGTAGCGCCATTGATTGGAAAAATTGGACCAGTGCTCCAACAAGAAAAACAACCCCAAATTTTCACATTACCACCTCCGTGCTAAGTTGACGATTTTGTTTAGGGTGATTCAAAAGTCTGCACATTATCCATCCAAAAAATGCTTATTTTGGTCTCGTAGCTCCTCATGATACAGGGTGGATCAAAACTCCGCTAACATTTAAATCAGTAGATATGTCGCATAGCGATGCCGGTGTGGGGCAGAGGAGTTGCGCATTGAAAGTGCGGCCAGTGAGAGGGAGGATGGGGGGGGGGGGGGATTTAGCGACGTTCGCCGGAGTGCAACATGCGTTCTGCGTATGTAAGTACTATCGAAACAACGATTGTTCGACAGCGCAACGAAAATATTGTGCTCATTACAACATACATCATAAAAATGAAACTCCATCGATCCAACTGATTAAAAAATGGGTGCAGAAGTTCGAGGAGACGGGTTTCACAGTAAATCGTAGAGCGTGTAAGAGCGTCTGTTTGCGAACAACCCTTGCTCTCTACTTGAAAGCTATCTAGTGTTTTAAATTTGTCCAGAATTTTTTTAAGTCGCATTCTTCACAAAGACTTACATTTATATCAATACAAAATTCAAATTGTGCAGGAATTAAAGCCTCAAGATCATGCTCCAGGTTGCTATTTGCTAATGAAATGTTGAAGAAGTTCACCAGCTTCACCAACATTATTTTCTCAGACGGCTACATTCGTATATCTATTGGTCAGCTGTCATGTTGCTACACAGCTCCCTCCTAAGTAGTTTTGTTGGAAGGTTATTTAAAAATTACGTTAACATTTTTTAAACAGCAAACTGAACATTTTTCGCAACAGCTGCCTTTGATTGTGGTCCTAGATACATTGTAATTGTGGAATTAACTCAGAGTTGTCAGCTGATTCAGACGAAAGTTCGAAGTGTGCTGGTTTCAGTCAGTCGATATTACATTCATTGCTTTCCCATGCATATCTAGGTTAAAAACTTTGTCGGAAATCCGTTGCAAAATTTTAAATGGTCCTTCGTATGAATGTTCTAATGGCCTCTTCACTCTGTCGACACGAACGAAAACATGCGAGCGAGTTGAGAAGTCTTTGTGGACGAATACTTTTCGCTTATCGTGGCGTATAATTGACGTTGCGCGGACTAGCTCCATACGCTCGCGAAATTTTTGAACAAATAGTTTCGGGCCCGATGGCACACTTCATAAAAGAAGAATTCTCTGGGGATTCGCAGCGACGTGCCGTATACCAACTCTGCAGAAGTTGGGTCGATATCCTCTTTCACGCTTGTGCGAAAGCCGAGTAACACGGTTGGAAAAATTTCCGCCCATTCTTGGTTATTGTGGCACATGACGCCAGCTTTCAGAGATCGATGCCACCGCTCAATCATTCCATTAGCCGCAGGGTTGTACGCAGTCGTCCGAGGCTTCTTGCAACCTACAAAATGCGTTAGCGAATGAAACATTAAAGACTCAAATTGAGATCCTTGATACGATGTCAGTACAGCAGAAGCTTCGAATCGCACTACCCAGTTAGTATAAAATTCAGTGGCTATTACGTCCGCTGTTTTTGTTCATATTGAAACTGCCTCGGACCATCGCGTGAATCGATCCATCATCGTCAACACATACGAGAAACCCTTGGAATGTGTCAGCGTTCCAACGATGTCGATGTGGACATGGCTAAATCTGGAGTCCGGCATTCCAATATGCTCATGCGGAGCTTTTGTATGCCTTCCAACTTTGCTACGTTGGCATAAAAGACATCTACGTGCCCATTCAAGAACGTCCTTTGACATAGTAGGCCAAGCATACTTCTTGATTATAGTTTTCTTCGTCGAATGTCCGCTGGGATGCAAAAAGTTATGGGGTAAATCGAATATCTTCCTTCCTGGTACTTTCGGGACGCTTTTTCGAATTTCCTTAGTTGAAACATCGCAATAAACTAACGAGTTGTCTAATCTAATGTTCCGAAATCGGATGCTTCATTCAGCCCGAAATCAATTTTTTAGTTCTTCATCCTCCGCCTGAGCCTTCGTCAAATCCTCAACTGTAACCATTAATGGCATAGCAATATTATTAATTCGGGATAATGCATCCACTGTTGCGTTTTCTTTTCCAGCGATGTCGACGATGTTAGTCGTGAACTGCCCAATAAATTCCTACTGCCTTAATTGCCGTGAAGACGCTTTATCCGAATTCTGCTTGAATGCATACGTGATCGGCTTATGGTCTGTCTTGATGATAACGACGCGTCCCTCGATCGTGTGTCGAAAATACTTTATGGCACTATAAATCGCTTGCAGTTTGCGGTCGAATGTAATATATTTACACTGCGCTTTGCTGATTTTTTTCGAAAAAAATCCAAAGGGTTCCCAAAGAGTATCGTTTAATTGCTCGAGTACTGCTCCCAATGCCCTATCGGATGCATCACACTTTATTGCAAGCATAGCGTTTTCGATGGAATGGCACAATAATGTTGAATTGGCAATTTGAGATTCCTCAAATGCTGATTCTGCTTGTGGATTCCATACTATCGGTCGCTTGTCTTTCTTTGTGGCCCCAACAAAAATTACTTGGACTGATGCTGCATTTTTTAGCGATTTTCTATAAAAGTTAATTTCTCCTAGAAATCTGCGCAGTACTGAAACGGTTGACGGCTTCCTGAAGTTCATAATCGCTTCTACTTGGTCAGGAAGAGGTTTTATGCCTCGATTATCGATAAGAAGATAGCCTAGATACTTCACAGTTAGTACTCCAATCGTACATTTGCCTATCTTGGTCGACATACCATATTCTCTTAGCCGGCTTAACACAAGTTTTAAATGCTCACGATGTTGATTATGCGATTTGGACGCGATGAGGATGTTATCGATGTACGTGGTCTAAACCGCGTAGAGCGTAATCGATGTACTGTTGGAACGTTTGTGCGGCGTTGCAAAGTCCAAACGTCATCACTTTAAGCTCATATAGCCCAAATGGAGGTATCCTCGCTGTTTTGGGGATGTCTTGAGGTGCCACTGAGATTTGATTACATGCTCTCATCAAATCCAATGTCGAAAATACAGTGCAACCGTTTAGTGGACGAAATCACTACGGTGAGCGACGGGGCATCGATCTGGGACTGTTATGGCATTGAAACGGCGCTAATCCCCACAAGGTCTCCATTGCCCACATTTCTTGGAAACTATATGTAATGGGCTTGCTCACGTGCTTTTCGCAGGCTGTCAAATTCCTTGTTGAAGCATGAGATCAAATTCGGCCTGGGCTTCACGCAATATCTCTGAAGGTAGGCGTCTTGCTTTTTCGGCAACCGGTGGCCCTTGCGTTAAAATATGGTGACAAACATCACGAGCAGTAACCTTTTGGATATCGTAGGCAACAGTAACATTGACGAATTCTTTCAATAAATCCTTATCGTTCAAATTGGTATCGATGGTTGTGATGCGCGAATTGGATTCACTTGTACGAAGAGTTGTAACATTTAGATTCGTTTCACGATCCATTTATTTTTTCCCACGTGGGTCGACAATTAGACCAAAATGCTGAGGGACATCGATTCCGATGATTGGTTGTCGTACGTTTGCAACCACAAATTTCCACTTAAAAGTACGTCATACCTAATCCAAAATCTAATGAAATAATTTTGTGGCCGTAAGTTTTGATCGGAGTATTGTTTGTAGCATATAGTTGCAACTTCATGGGGACGTTTCGACTTTTGTCCCGTGGAAGGGCTGATATGTCGACACCCGTATCAATAAGGAATCGGTTTCCATTCTCTTTGTCATAACTTATAAGTCGGCGATTTCCATTTAGTTGGTCGTCGCTCGCCTCAACTCGGGGAGACAAACTTAGTTTCCCGCATTGCCTTTTCCATCGACTGTCCACTGGCACGGTTGAAAACAATTTCTTGTGCGTTGTCCGAAGCGCTTATAGTAAAAGCAGAACGAGTCGGTTGATTTCGACTTTGAACGTCTCCTTCTCCTTTGAGACGTTGAAGTTGATCGGAGTCGCATCCGAAACTCCAGGCGGTCGAGACGGTTCAATATCTATTGTAAAACTTCACCATTTGTATCTTCTTGTTTTTATACAGATGCAATGGCCGGTGTTTGTTGCAACTCGATCATTAGATCCTCCATCTTTGAAAGCCTTTCAATGTCGGGCTCGCATGAAATTGCCAAAGCAACTCGACCCTTCTCAGGTAGCTGCTCCAAAAGAAGCGATCACAGCATTGCATTTATCACCTTCTGTCCTCCTGTATTTCAAAGATGCTGATGATAGTGTGATGGCTTCCTTCCATCTAAATTTTGCCCTTGGAATAAACGCCTAAGCTTTGATTCGCTAGATTCTGCGAACGCTGCTAGTATACGCTCCTTGACAGCATTATAGTTGTTTTCGTGCGGCGGATTTCTCACAATGGAAATAACATGCGGTAATATCTCCGGATCGGCATACTGGATGACATACTTGAACTTTTTTTCATCTTGCTTGATGTCATTTGTGTGGAAAGTGGCTTCCACCTGCTCAAACCAAAATTCCGGATTCAATTTGTAACACACAGGAAATTTGGCAACTCGAGATGCTTCCACAACCAGATTCGCAGTTTTCGAAGGCCTCGGCGCGATGAGCGGTAACGTAGCACTTGGAACTTTGGATGTCTTCGGCGGATCTACGGAGTTGTCCGCCCCGGTAGCCATTTTCAATATTAGCTGGCGTCATTTATTTCTGCGTAAATGTACAAACCGACAGGAAATCATGTCGGCATTCATCACGGATTCACTATTGTAGAGGTTCATTGTGTGTCCGTATGAATTAAAATGCACAGGATTAATTATAAGGTTTATTAACAAAAAGAAGTATTCCGAAGTGACAAAAATGCGTGCGTTCACGATGGTGGTTAAAGTTGGAGAGGGAGTGAAATTTTTTTGGAACAAGTTATGTCCAAAAGAGGTGACATCAACTGGCCAGCTCGTAGCCCAGACTTATCCCCAATGGACTATTTCCTTTGGGATACCTTAAAAGTAAAGTTTATAACAGCAACCCAGGGTGTCTTGAAAAATTAAAATCAAATATCCGAGAGAAAATTCAAAACATTTCACAAAACGCAGCAGTGTCAAAATAATCAAGGGTCACATTTGGATGATATTATTTTTTGCGTACTTTTATAGTGAATAAACAGTTTTTATCTCATGTGACTAATTTTTTTTCCACATCGCTTGAAATAAAAAAAAACCTTTGGTCCACCCTGTAGTTCGCCATTTATTTGACTTCAAGTGGGGATCTTCGGGAAAGTGGTATAGCTTAGCTAACTCAATACTTTTTTTCTTATGTACTATCTTCAAAAGTGGGACCTTTCTATGTGCTCTGGATTGAAGCCCATTCTTTTGAAGAGTTGTTTGAACAGTTCCATCTCTTAGACCAATAGCTTTAATGACAAACAGGATAGGATTTAGTTTGTCAGTCTTTGCCATTCCTGGTGGCCGTCGTCTTGTTTTAGGCGTCGGTTTTGTATGAAGTTTAAACAACATCAGTTGAGAGCATTCTAGGACATTTGCAATACCCCTGACAGTATAGTCCAGGTTTTATTTACAAAGTTGAGTGACCTTCGTCTTCTAAGATATTTCTTGGTGTTGTACTGACAGAGACCTATCTTCAAAATTATTCTACAGACTTTTCGGATCAAAGTGTCTGTTTGCGAAGGAAACGGTACCAATGTTTCTAATATTTCCCTGCCGTCTTCAATCCACGCACCTGGTAGCACTGTTTGAAGGCCTATTCTCGAAAGTTTTCATCAAGCCCTTCTATCTGGACACGCAAATAACTATCTTCGGTAAAAAAAATGTTAAGGGTTCCCTTCCGATATTGGGAGATCCGTTTTTTTATTCGAATTTTCAGAGGTCATTACTTCTAATGTACCTATCAAGTTTGGTATTTGTAATTGCTATATTTTTGTAGAAAAACTACTTTGACACACAGACGAACGGACAAATAAAACCGATTTCAATAGGGTTACGTAAGTCATACAAAGCAAGCACAAGAAAATTAAAATCTTCTATTCTATGGAAGTACTGGTATGCTAAAAAATTTATATTTTCGTCAAAATTACTCAGATATTAAATATTCTCTTTATGAAATATACCCTTAATTCGATGCATATCAGTCTATTTACGCTTGACAAAATATACTACTCAACAGCTGCAAACTTCGATAATTGGTCATCTTATTTCCCAATATATCTTGAAACTCGACAAATGATCCCCAACAATTTTAACGATCTTTCTAATTTAACGGAAAAATTTATTACTTGTTTATCAATCACATATCAAAGAAAGAAATTCTCATCTTGACACAACAATTTCAACACGCCTCCACCACCGGAAAATCCCACATGGAAACTTTGTTTAGATTTTTCCTCAGCGAGTGAGCATACATATGTAAGCAAGCTTAAGACGATATATTGTAGATTTTCTTCGTCCTCTTCGTCTTTTTCTTTAAGACGACGATTTTAAATGGCGAAACCATAAAATTTATGTGTGAGGTGTAAAGCTGGCAGCAATTTATACAATATATTGTCACTTTGGGTCTTAACGAGAAATGCCATAATTTTCCCATATGTAATGATTACACAGCAGTAAACATATCATATGCATATTCTAGACATAACAGACCGTCAGTCTTCTATCTTGACAATATTCTGGTATTTAGATATTTGAGTAAAAAGAATGCATATTGCATTCTCAAGTATTGGACATGTGAATGTTGTTAAGATTTTTGAAATATGACAGCAACAATTTTCAACGTCAACGTGGTGGTGATGGTGTGATATGTTTGACTAGAGTTGAAGAAAATAAAAAAAAGTTGTGAACATATGTAATTTGATATGATTTAAAAGTACAAATGTAGACAATCAATGCGATTAGTACGTATGTGTCTTTTATATCGACTTTTTCGTGGCAAGTAAAACTACGGGAAGACAAGACTTGGATTGGTATTGAAGTATTTTTTTTTTTTGTTTATGACTTATGCCCATTGGTAGAGGATTAGAATGATTTTGTTGTGCACGTTGTAAAGTGGAATTAAAATCAAACGTTGTTATAATTTTTTAAGTATGTATTCTTATGTTCTTGAAAGCTTTAACAGTCAATTGAGTTCAACTGTCATTTAATTGTAAACCACTTTGAGTGGTATTTTTATTGAGCCTGAAACAGGTAATTGGCATTGCTGAAGTGTTTCCGATTATGATTAGAGTAGGGTTGGAAAACTAATTTTATTCACCGATGAACGGTTAACCATTAACAGATTGCGTTTTCACCCGAGAAAACCCTAAAATGTAAAGTTTTGACCGGTTAACTGGTTAACCGGCGATGTTATTAAGAACAAATTCTAGAAAGTTGCTAAAACCATTATGTAATTATAGATTTGCAATGGGATTTGATCATGTTAATGGAAAATGAGGTTAATCATATATAAAAGAAAATTGATGACTGCTAAGCGTGCCACAAAACGATGGCCGTGTTGTTGGCAGTTCCAAAAGGTGTTGATTCGTCTCTGTCCTGCAACTTGGCTTTAGCCAGATCTATGTCGTCTTTATGAATTACTATGGAACTAATATAATCCTCAGAGTCGATTAAAGGCTCTAGTGGTGGATCATAGGTAACGATTATGTAATCGTTACTTAATCAGAGACGAAATGCCAATCATATGATTCATACCATTTGTTGGTGCTCGACCCTGGCTTTAGAAGATGCTCTTGATAACCGTCGTAGAGGAACCAACTACATAGACAATGTTTCTAGGAAGATAAAGCAATCGCTCTTGAAATTCAGGCCGGATCGCTCCTAAAAAATTTTTTAGGACTACTGATCTGACTAGTCGCTCTATCAAGCAACTTAAGCTTCGCAATAGTCATCAACCATCTTAAAAACCAGCTGACGCTTACCACGATGCCATTGTTTTATTATATCATCACTTTACCAGTCGCTAATTCCCTGAGTGTGACAAGTTCTAAGCCGCTTCAGCAAAAGTAGAGCTCAGCCTTGACCAAAATCCTAAAGCAAAGTTGGGTATGCCCTGAAAATAGCAACTAACTGAAAGTTTCCGCTCAATAGCATTGGACCTCTCATTTCTGGCAACACCAGTTTCCAGCTAAGGATAATTTGGGAACCATAATTTGCAGTAATCGTGGGTCAAGCTCGGCAAGCATAGGCGAATCGGAAATTTCCAAGCGGTAGTGGTTTGCGTGAGTAGCCGTTCGGGACACTTCCATGTTCGCAAGCGATGCAATGTCATTTGTGTGCACAGAACAAGGCCGGGAGGTACCTTCCTGATAGTACATCTTATCATGAGAGATCGGACCTGCAGATTCTAGTCGGAAGTGTTGTATTGGTGGTCTGGATGTCGCATTACCTGATCCTATGGGGTCTAGTTGGCGTGATTGGTTGAGGACCCGTGGCATTCTTAAACCTATATAGTGACGTAGCGTAGATAACTGTCCGTAAAGGACTGCAGCTATGTTCTGCTGCCTCGGCGAAAGAGGATGGCGGGGTCCGCCGAGATTGGCCTTGTCGAGGGGCGGGTCCTTTTCGCCAGCACAAGACCCACTACAAAAAAATTTCGCATTCACGAATTGAGGTATAATTCGGATCGACTGGTGTCAAGGCCGAGGTAACCTACTAAGGGTGGAAATTGCTTAAAACTAGTAACAAACTGGGCCGGGAGAAAACAAATGGACTTAAGCGGACTTCGTCGTTACCGATATACTGATGGCCCCCAAATAAGAGTGGGGCATCCAGGTGGAAACGGTTCCCCCCCCCCCCCCCCCAACCGGATTAAGATCCAAATTTAAGCTTGGCTATATATTTTCAAATCAAGTGAAAAACTCATACAAACATAATTTGCATGAATTTTTCCTTTAAATGAAAAATATAAACGTGGCAAATTTATGTCATAGTATTATGTGAGGGAATCACTTAACCCTATGCAATAATTAGGCATGCGACCGGAAGGCCACCTTACCCTGCAAGAGCACCTGTGAACACATAGAAAGGGGTGAGGTCACCCGATGCCAGCCAGCGTGGCGGTTCCAATACCCGGTTTGAGATAAAAGGAAAGACCGAATGTAATACTTTAATAACTACACATTTTTATTTTTATACTTATAGTGACTAAATTTCGTTTGACAAGAAAATAATTTGTCATTTCACATCCAATAAGTTTGAATATTTACTTCTCATACTAACTTCAAATACAAACTACGATCACGTTGATGTAGTAATTCAATTAAATCCTTTCTTGCACAGCAAAGTCTGCTGTACATATAAAAATGAATATAATATCAACGGAGACGGCTTCAAAAGCAAAATCAAAACAACCGAAAGAATAAGTTCAGTGTTGGAGATTTAGTTATTTTTTTCGAAAATTTCTTTACATCAACTTAAATATCATATCATATAAATATATATATATATATATATATATATATATATATATATATATATATATTTTATTTAAACTAGAATCTGGGTTTAACAAGTCATTCAATAAGCACCCACTAATTAATTTGTGTTCATTTGTCGTGCCTCTAATCTACCAATTGCACAGCTTTGCTAGTTTGAAGGGGAGTGCTTGTTAGAAAATGTTCTACTTTTTTTTAATTCCTGGAGCTTAGAGTCTTCCTCCTTTTTCATTTTGCCTTCCAAGCAGGATATTTTACATTCTTTTTTGTTTTTTTTTGCCAGAAACTCATTCATCAAAATAGTTTAGGATTTCCTTGTAATGTTTATCTCTGATTTCTATTATACAAATCCCATTTTTTTCTTCAATGTATAAATACATATAAATATTTAAAAAATTTAAGAAGAAAACAAAACGGTGTACTCATCAACATCCATACCGGGCGCCCGCTGGTGATGTGGTAATATGATATTACTGGAAATTCTGTCAATTAGGTTAAGGAATTTGAATAAAATTATCACGTTTTGCCCTTAATTGAAATGTTTAGGACAATTCCAAATCACACTTTTGTATTGTATATAAATTAATTACATTCTTGAAAGCAAATAGTATTTAACATTTACACATTTTTCTTAAACTTATTCATTATGAGACTATTTTTGCATATAAAACAAAAAAGATAACTGTGCATTCAGTTAATGGTAGGGTAATTCCAAGTGCATGCCAGCGTGTATTCCGTGGTCACACAGTCGGATTGGATCCTTGTAGGTATTGTACCATTTCCTCAGAAAGATCTCCTCGCTTCTGGCTCTTTTTTACAACCCAAAATAAAATCTTCTGATCGCACCTATTTTGCTCGAATCTTCGCGATCTTTCCGACGAAATTTCCGTCGTGAATCCGTCACTCTCGGGGTGATATTTCTTTTCCAATCGTCCGCACTCTGGCATCATAGCGGGCTCCGTTATCAATGGATGCGTGCCGCGCATAGCTGCGCGAATGCGATATATTTGACGGGTGAGGTCAGAATCCGAGCTGGTTATTTTACCTTGGGTTTTCTACGCTAGTGCCCCGCCGGGCAAAACACTTTTCAATCGAATGTGCACTGTCGTAACTCCTTCCCTGCTTTTCTAATGCAAATTTTCCACTTTTTGCGAAATTGCACTTAACACGGCAATCGATTCCTGCATTCACGACATACACATCATATCTGTACGTTAAACAGCACCGATTCAATTTTCGCAGATAATTGAGGAGACTAATGGTGTAATATTTCCCGAAATTTGTAGTAATAGAAACACTTTTTCACTTTTAGGTTTATGACTCTTTCACCGTGAATACTAGTTAATTTCACTGTCCAGAGGTCTCAACACCGAATATTCAAAGGATTTCATGACTTCGAAAATTTATGCTTGGCTATAAGACGTCCCGCATTCATCTCTCAATGGTTGAAAAACTGACGGAAATTCAATTTTTCCAAGTCTCCGCTTGCCGGCACGACGTCTGATCGACGTCTGCCCATGGCGACCAAAGAAGACTTCTCAATCTATTCAAATGCCAGCGTAATCTCCCTGTCACAACGGTGGTTTGTCGCGCCCAAGCAGATTTTCTTCTTGGCTTGTCTATTGTCCACCGTATCGTCACGCCGCAACGGTTGATTAGGATAAGCCTCTATAACACTGTTCTCATGTCTGAAATTTTAATTGCTGGCTTGAATTATTAAATTAATATAAGATAATATAATAGTGTAGAAAAATTTAAATAAAGATAGATAGATAAATATCATAAACAATATAATTTTAAAAATTAAATTTAATATAAAAAAAACGATAATATAAAATTTATATTTATAATAGAAAATATTTTATAATTTATAAAACTATAAATTGCAAGAATTAAATTTTTCAAATCTGTAATAAAATTCGGGACAGTGTTATGCCGGTTTTCAGCAGTTTGCTTAGGCGACTGCTCGATTACTACACCTAGCAAAGGTTTTGTGACTTTTGCAGGGTGGTGGACAATTTATAATGACCTTTCATCGGAGAAGCTTTGAGCGGGAGGTCTTAGATTTGGCGCAGCAAAGTTGCCCTCCAGTCGTTGTAGCCTCGTAGTTAGCTTTTGTAGGCAACCCGGCACCTGTTGCATTTCAGTTCGCCTATGATCTAGTATTACCGTAGACTCAACCGCTTCTGCTCTTCCTTTATCATCTTTGTGTTTCAATCGCAGCTGCTGTTGAAAAATAGACAACAAGCCTTGAATAATTCTTAAGGACAGCTCTCAGTAAACTTAGTGACATCTTTTCCTCCTCCGCTCTGATAAAGTGGGCATAAACTGGATGTAGGCAAGTGTCGCTTCAGACCCTATGCCCAATCTACAAAAAAGCGACAAAATCCGACAACACAATGAAGGAACTATCGTGTGGACACCGCTTTCATGTTATCTGTCTGAAACGACACTTGCAAACATCCAGTTTATGCCCACTGTATCAGAGCGGAGGAGGAAAATATGTCACTACGTTCACTGAGAGCTGTCCCAAAGAATGATTCCAGGCTTGTTGTCTATTTTCCAACTGTAGCTGCGATCGAAACACAAAGATAATAAAGTAAGAGCAGAAACGGTTGAGTCTACGGTAATACCAGATCATGGCGAGTCGAGCATCGAATGAATCGCCTCTAATAGCGTGACATTCCGAGAAATGAATGCAGCTGATTGAGAGCTTTTGGGGGTGGAAAAGAAGCAATTGCTTCTGCCTTTTTGAGATTGCTTTTAATGCCTTCAGTGCTTATGATAAATCCCAAAAATTCGACTTCTTGTCGGAAAAATTCACACTGGTCAGGATTTACCCTCATATGCGTTTTTTCAAGAGTTTTCAGGACGGCTTTCAAGTTCCTTAAAAGGCTTCTCGTCATTGAAGACGATAATATCGTCAATATAAATATAGCATTTAGTAGGTGGACCATTCTTAAGTTCAAAGGGCAATCGAACGAATTCATATTTCCTATTGTTTATTGAAAATGCCGTTTTTTCAATGCATACATTGTAGGGAGATCTGGACGGCCGAGTAATGCCATCCTGCAGTAATTTATTTATTTCTGTTTCAACTATACCTTTTAAAGCGTGGAGATATGTATATGATTTGGAGTACACGGGTTCTTCTGAAATTGTCCTAATTTCGCCTTTAACTATAGTGTTATAAGCTTTACTTGGATTAGGTTCCGAAGAACGAAGGGACAATCATTAAGGGTCTTTTTCAAGCGATTTGACTGGTTAGTAGTCATATGGTTTGTTCTAATTTCCAAGGTGTTTAAAGTGTTAAATTGTTGCTGCTTAAGGAGAAAACGGAGTTCTGTTTTAATGGTCATGAAGTCATTGTTTGTGTGTATACTTGTATGCATTTTTTTAAGTGTATAATAACCTATATTGCCTGCAAACGTTCGCAGATTAAATGGGACAAAAAATTTTAATTTTTCTGTAGAGGGTCAAAGCAAATTTATTTACGCAGAATTAATCGAAAAAGGTTTTTCATTCACTAAAGGGTTGAAAATATATTATGGTTAAATGTAATTTTTATTCGAACCGGTCTCTATTAAAAATTTTAAAACATTCCCGCTCTTCGCTGTGTACTCAAAGTACGGGGACGTAGAGCTCATAGATCTAAAAATTCACTTTATCGGCTTCCTCTGTCCTGTCATTGCTGTCTAAAGCCAATGTGTCAATGTATTCTTCAAGAGAAGGATTCCCGTCTTCTCTTGAATCGTCCGTTTCTTCCGGCTCAGGCTCCAAATTTAATAGCCTTTGCTGTTTGTTTAGCGGGTTTGATTGTGCCTGATTAAAATCTTGCGGTCGTTTAGGAGAAAATGTGGGTCGTACTATTTTTGGCCGATTTTTATAATTTACGGCCTTTGTCCTTAGGGATGAGTCTACGTTCATTGGTTCGTATATTCTTGGCTTCAGTGGTAACGCGAATTTGCTGGTGAAATTGAGGTCTTTGCGGCACTCTTGCGTAATGGAATAGTTCAGGATGAAAATTACTCTTTCCAGGCTGTTGACCATAATTATTTTGATTCTGTTTGAGTCCTTCCTTTTTTGGTGACAATGGAGGGGGATTGCTAGAATCAGGTTTGCGAAAAGTGTTGTTGGCATGCTAAGTCCTGTAATTCATATTCTCTAGTTTTTAGATAAAGATAAAGCTTGCGGGAGGTGTACACTGTACAGGCGCACTTATGCTAAGCAGGCGAGCAGGGGGGTAATTAAATTCTGAATGTATCGCATTAAAAATTAATCAACTTTTCATAAAAGAATACGATTAATGAGATCAGAAACAGCAAAACTATAGATCCGCTAACACAGCCACACAAAAAAAGTGGAGCATACTTTTGATGCCATATGTCCTATCCGTACTCTTTTGGCCTGCTGAGCACGAATCCGGGTCCAAAATTGAGCCATCACGTCCTGATTTTTTTCTAACCTCGGAAATTCGGGAACGCGAAGTAAAAATTAGATTTTGTTCTTTGACTGGTTATAGGAAGAAATACGGAGTAACGTAAAGTAGGTTTCCTCTCCGTATGGTTTTGTTTTGTGACGCGTTTGAAAACGGGCATGTGTAGGTGGCTGAATATTGTAAATGAGCGTAACCCATTCGGAGACCCGCGACCGAAATCCTCTCCGATCTAGCTGGCCGACAAGCAGCCACCGCGTGAATGGGTTACGGTGCACGGATTGGTTGACCGGTTGGTACCATCCGTTGGCACTACTCAGACTTAACGTCTAGAACCGATGAGAGGTCGGTTCCTCGTACGGACGTAGACTTAAAATCATTACACATGCTACTTTTATTCTTTCGGTTATTTCTAAATTTGTCATCTACAACATTCATACAGAAGAAACATTCACTTTCACAGGAAGGTCTATTCCATATCGCAGGTCCGGTATATTTCACGGCTTTCTTATGTGAGTTATACAACATTATTTTGCAAGAATTGCAAATGATGTGGGGAACCCAATCTGTATTCTGGTGCAGTCACTCTAGACCGAAGGTATCTTTATAAAAATTCTTAATCTTATCTGTTGTAGCTATTCGCGTTTTGATAAATACATATTTACAACACATATAAGAAAACATATCACATTTTTTATCACAGTAATGAACTGCCCTCTTAGCCTGCGACTTTTTTCTTGTAGCATTATACTCAACATGAGCCAAGCTACCCACACATGAAGAGCTACGGTCGCTGGATGACGACGATTGCGGGCCCGTTTTCACACCCTGACCAATCCTCGATACTGGGTTTCCGACTCCCTACATCGTAATTCTGTTCCTTCTACCTTCTGCCATGACGGCATGAAAGCCGTTATCCAGGAACTTAGCCGGATTGTGGAGCAACTCCGTTGCCCGCCGTCACCGCGTGGAGGTGCCCTGGATGCAGGTAGAAAGGGATTGCGTGCGCCGTATTTGATTTAAATTTATTGCCAATAACCCAATCACCTCAACATCCCCAGTATATGAAATTTATGCAAGTTACCTGTATTTCAGAAACTGCGTTTGCGTCTTGGATCTGCCAATACTCGTTAGTATAAATATAGGATCAGATGTGTAAAAAATTGTTTTTCGAACTTTTACGAGTGCATTTTCCTCGACGTTTACTGTTTTTAACCCATTTTTTGAGGTTAGAAAAAAATCAGGGCGTGATGGCTCAATTCTGGATTCGTCCTCAGCAGGCTAAAAGACTACGAATATGAAATATGGCATCAAAAGTAAACCCCACTTTTTTGTGTCGCTGTGTAATATATGGGTCTTAGTTTAAATTCAAAAGTTTTTAGGCACAGAATATGCAATTCGCGTGAGCCTTACACTTTGTGGCTTACTTTGTTAAATACACAATTATAAAATTTCATAAATATTTATATAAATTCAGTTAAAAATAAATAAGGAAAATTCATTAAAAATTTTGTAGCGAGATAAATACAATATATCATGAAAAACCTTTACTTCACTATCAATCAATATCGCCTTCAACCCGCTCTCTCCACTATCGCAGTTTTTACTATCGCAGTTTCTACTATCGCAGTTTCTACTATCGCAGTTTCTACTATCGCAGTTTCTACTATCGCAGTTTTACTATTACTCTATACCTCCCATTCATTCAGCTCTTCTTTATATAGGCTCCTAGTCATTCAATCCATTTCTCGAATATTAGCGAATGTTCTGACGAGAACTACCTGGAATCTTCGGGCAATTCTGAATACCCAGAATGACGTCACTTTCAAATTTTGGTCATGGATCTACTTGGTCCATTCTTGTGCTTTCGAGTACATTCGTTTTCTTTTCTTAGTTGATTATGGTGTTATTAATAGTCGCGACAACAATTGCGAGAGTAGCTCCCAGAGTTGTTAGGACATGTAACAATATGTTGAACTCAGTGTAACAGAAATGCCACAAACTTAAAAACCGCAAATTTATGATTAAAAGTAAACATTTTCAAATTCAAAGGAAACAAGTGTTTTTTTTAATACACCTAAACAAGTCTCATAAACATAATTCAAATTTTTAACATCTTGGCCTACGACGGGTTAAGAACCCAAAGGAGATAATGGTGTTTTCCTTTTTGGGCCCATCGTTGGCGCCATTTGCAACGAAATAGGTGTTTAAGCCCGTGCAGGACATAGTTGCCGATGATTTGGCATAACAAAAAAGCTCAGAGGCAAATGAAAAGACATGGGGCATAAATATGTACTTAATTTGCGAGTGAGTTGAAATTGAAAGAATTGTAATCATAGTTTCATTTAATAACCATATTTTTCAAAATGGTATAAAATCTCTCAGATCTTTGTTTACAATGAGAGAAAGTGATACAAAAGCTTTCACTCAAATCAAAGATTGCTATCGTCGCACAAGTACTACAAATACTTGGATAAGTTTCCGCGAAATATTGATAACGACGATCTAATAAGCTCTGAATCTGGAATTGTATTTAAATTCTGCTGTATACTTTTTGATTAAATATTCTACGATTAATCCCACTTTCCGTTCAGGTTCGTAAAGAAGATAATATTGCTATAACTTATTGAATTCCATATATCTTTCTTAACAAGCTCAAAACTTATGACGAACCCATAAACTAAGGTCAAATTTAAGAGTCCTAACAAGCAACTCATAAATTCTACCAATCTCAGCTGAAACAAAACACCCAACACTAAATCAAAAAGAAAGTAAAAACATCTTGTACTCTCATTAAGTTCGTGGTTGGTCAAAGCAAGCAACTAAAGTTGTAATTTGAGATCATGAGATTGCTTCAACCTGTTTTGTTTTAAGAAAACCTAAAACCACTAACTAAATACTGAAAATCGACTAAACTCGCCGCGCCGTTCATTCCCGCCCGCGTCTATCATCCAACAAGATCATCAATTAGTAGTTTCTAGCCACTTGCTTATATTTGTCTTCACTATTCTTCTATTTTCTTTAATCTTTCTTGAAAATCGTAAGATAGAAAAAAAACCGACAAATACATGCGTGTCTTGGTTTGCGATTGTCATCTTTTCACGCACGTATAAGCCTCTAAACGATGATTTTATAGGTACCATCTTGAGAAGAAGTTAAGATATGTTATCCAAAATGGGCGTTTCCGATGATCACAGATACTACGCGGGTACATATAGGAAAAGGTCACATACATGTGTCTAAGCATCTTCTAAGTTTATTTAGTTTTTTTTATTCTTCTGCGCTGTCTTAGGTTACCGAATCCACTTGATGTGGTGCAGGGACAGGGACTAACGTTAACTCTCAAGGTGGAGTGGTTTGATCTGCAGGAACAACGCACAAACAAACGTAGCCTAAACAAACCAGATTCACAACAGGTTTCTATTTTCTTTCTACCTTTACCTGAACGCCTCGACGTTTTTTAAATGCTGTTACCCATTTTCAGGGCTACCGCTTATCGGATTACAAGAAGATTAGTGACGAGGAAGACCTCTTTGAAGAAGAGTTGAGATCAGAAATTAATTTGCATCTGAAAAGATGATTAAGATCGTTTGCGTTGATAGATATTTTTTCGGGGTCTTCTCTATTTGGGTAGAATCCTCTTCAACGAATCAAAACCTGTAGTGCATGTATCATTTTTAATAGCAGCTTTCATAGCGGAGAATAAGAAGTAGAACTGGTGGCTTACGTACATACTCATATGTGAATGCTGTTGATCTATAGAATGAAGCTTTTAATCGACAGTCTTCTTCGTGATTAATGTACTTGAGTGGAAATTTGTATGGGCACAATATTTATGAGCAACAGCATTTGCTTATGTGATTCAATATCAGGCATAGAATGGGTATTGGCCTCGTCTTTGAAATTGTCGTGCACACGAAAGAGATTAGAATGGAAAATAAACGTAGAATTAATGTCAATATGATAAGGAATTGAGAACGACCGATTGTTATTCGTCTATAGAAAATAAAAGAGTTGCGTTCGTTGCATCGAGAGTAAATAGACAAATAACATTTATCATCTATAATGGAGGTATGCGGGTATTCTCATATGTTAACGACATGCGGTAGTTTGATGATAATAGGAGACAATATGCTTGCGTAAGAAGGCACGTTGATAAATGAAAGAACTTCTTTTCTGAATTGTAGCCGAAAAGTTTGGTTCTAGTTTTGTTTGAAATAAATAAACACCCAACTCTTTTTACACGGTAGATACGTTCCAGCCATAATCGTGTAAAAAAGCCATGTCTTTCATATTAAACTCAAGAATGTGTTCCCAAATTTACAAAAACCGTGTAAGATTAAAAAATAAATGAATTTTTGTTTGAAAACGGTGCAAAAAATTAAACTGAAATTTAAAATCATGCCACTTTCAAAATTTTGAATCCATCAAGGTTTTTATTCGAAAAATATAACAAAACAGCTTTGCTTGCCTACTTAAATGGTCAATAGTTTCATAAATAACTGAAATTAAGATTAGTTATTAATCACTGTATGATAAAAGTCTAGAACGTTTATTCCCAGCAGAAGCAACATCACCTACATCGCTTGATATGGATGTTGAAGATTCTTGCTCATTAACGCCTTTTGACGTTGATTTTCTCTTAACCAAGAAGTTTGTTATTGGATGGTGAGTTTTGGGTTTAACAAGCTTACTGTAAAGCTCTCCATATCCAGTCGTGCAAGCGTGGAGGTCCCGCTTAAATTGCAATGCACGTTCTATGTTAGGGTCATGAGCCAAAAAATGATTTGCCATATTTGAGGCAAACTTTAAGCTCTCGCGGATCAAACTAGCCGTTAGTTGAGTAACTTCACCATCATCTTCTTCATTAGGACCGTCGGACGTTATAATTTCCATGAAATCCTCCACATCCAAAGGTTTTTCAGTCAGCAATTTATCGAAATCGCCTTTAACACCGATCGTGTGTGACAATGATGGGGATTTTTGTATTCCCGCATTTTCCTTATGTACACATTCTTGCCCTATTTTCTTCCAGCAAGCATTAAGGGTCGATCTCCGCAGTTGTGTAATGGCAAAAGAAGCAGATGTAATACAATCCTTTATTGTATAATTTTTCCATGCTTCTATAACTGTCATACCTGGTGTACGATCGAAAACTGTGTAGTGAGCTATTTACGCATAACGCTTTAGCCATCACATACTAGATGGCGGTGTGCGTCTTTAAGAACTCGCCAGCAACTTGTCAATTAAAAAAATAATGAGGCTATCTTTGAGAATGGAACACTGGAGTGGAACATCAACTCAAATTTTGTCATCAATTCCCGATGCGCCACGCACGTTGCTCTTTTGATTTAATTTTCGAAGGGTGTACTTTAAAAAAGGAGCTACAATTTAGAAATATTTGAATATGTAAAAGTTAACTGCTATTGCATAATTAATCGATAATGTTCCTTTTTCAGACTTGAAGAGTTTGCAGAACTTTATTTAGATAAAAAAAAACTCGCAGCGACATTTAATAAGCAAAAACTAAATCTGTTCCTTAGATAATTACAAATTCAACTATTACTAAAATTATTATCGTTCATTCTATTATACTTTTTCACCTCCATTTCCCTTTCATAACCAGGCTTTGGATCGTCTTCAGTGGAATCAAGGTGAAATGTACAATCGTTGAGCTTGACCTTCGCTTTATGTGAGAGAACTACATATCTTTAAGGTGTAATAATTTGTTGAGATATCGGCTAACAGGAATATATTCTGATTTTAATTTCGCAATCAAATAGTATTTTGTGTTAATGTATTTTACTGCTAGAAGCTTAACTAACAAACTGAAGTGTCGTTTGTTGTTCATGTGCTCACCATATACAATAAAGAGTAGCTTTCCGATGCATGTCACTTGAACATTTTTAAGTATACTATTTGGAGTAAATTAAAGTTTCTCGTACGTTGTAGTAAAATGCCTTACAGTTTGTATATTATATTGCTATGGCCGAGACTTGATTGAATGGATAAAAAATAGCTTTATGTGATCTTGAACTATTTTGTACGAGGGAACAAATTTGAGAGTACTATTGTTTATAAATATGTCATTTACTACTATTGAATTTCTCAAACCAGTTATTAGTCCTAAAAATCCAACGCTTTTCTTTAAATGAATTATCCTGCGCCCCAATAATAAATTTTTCTCTTTGATATAGGCTATAAAATTGATCAAAAGCTTTAATACAAAATTCGTATTTGTACAAAGCATATTTTTGAGGAGTTCATATATCCTACTGCTTGTTAATGTAAAGACTAATTATTCCGAAATAACTTTCATTCATTTGAAAATTCAATAATATAATAAATGGAATTCGTTCGATATATGCCTACAGTTAAAGGAATCTGCTTTCCGCTTTCAAGGATGAAATAGCTTCCACATCCAAAGAGGCACTTGAAATCAATACTGTCGCTAAACTCGTTGCATTTGCCTGCAAAAAAAAAAATATGTCTGAGATCCAGATGAGATTTATAAAAGTAAACAGTTTACCGATTGCTGTCCATTAATTATTTTTTCATCCCCATATATTCGCATGTCCAGTATCATTTAACAGACACCTGGAAAAAGAAATAAAATTGATTTCATTAATTAAATTATTCAAGCAATATGCTAGCAAAACTTGCCCCCAAAATGCAGGCGCTACTACGCGAAAACTAATTGAATAAAATGGTCGCCATCGAAATGTAAACATAATCATGCATGAATTGAAAGCAGTGATTTTGAATGAAAAAACACCTCCAAATTTTGTATTTTCTTTTCTACGTTTTATGTTGCTACTAACCTAGGAAATGCTACTCCTGTGGGCTGGCGGGTCGTTCTATTATTACATATTTTCACAATGCTCCATATTTTTGAAACTTCTTTGCATTTTCTTAATTTTTCGTCGAAATATAACGTTTTCTCACTTGCAATCTAACCGATAGATTGTCTCTTATTGTCTTGTTGATGTACAAGAGATAAATCACGAATTTTCACTGATTTTAACATCCAAATTACACAGCAAACGAGTTTGTTTACGCGTTTTCACAACCGAATTTGACAGCGAATGCAAAAAAATCATATGATAATATGAAGATTTCTCCTTATCGATAGCGAGAATTGATGACAAGAAAATTCAGTGTTCCATTAGCATCGGGCCGTTCCTGTTAGCTACCTGTTCCAATGAGGCTATGATCAAATTGTCAGAGTTTTTTCTGGTAAAATAAATCAATTGTGTGCTTAAAGGTGGTTTTAATTAAAGATCAAAGTTTCTTATTTTAGATAGTGATTGAACAAAAGTGAACATGGTGCCGAAACCCGGGAGCAAAGTGTTTAACAAAAGTGAACTGTGGAATTGTGGAATATTGTCAACTTAGAAAAATTCTATCGATTTGGTACTTGTAAAATTTTTGAGATTCTATTTTATGGACTTGTGAAAATTTTGGCTTCATACTACAGTGGCTTGGAAATATTTTATTTGCTCGGACTTGTAATTTGTTATGCATGTATCCTACGGACATAGAAAAATGGTGATCAAACTTTGTCGATATTTTATCAAACTTTTCTAAAACATTTTATCAAACTTTTCTTAAACATTATCATCCTGCGACGTTATATTAGCAACTGCAGTGATTAGGGCACAACCAGCTTGCGGATCTTTTTATGTAATCAGGGCATTAGTTGATCAGAGGTCATAAGCTTCGTTTATTACGGAGGCTCCTGTACATTTACTGGGACTTAAGCGTACACCAATCAATGGCTTGGTGTCTGGATTGAGAGATGGTCACACCTGAGTAAATATTGCATATCTTTACGTATTAAATCACGCCATCAACCAGGTAAAGCAATCTCAGTAAATGCATTTGTGTTAAAAAACCTCACGTCTATGGTTTCATCTAGAATAATTCATTCATTCAGAGAAGTTACCATTAGCAGATCCAGAATTCACAACACCGAGTTAAATTGATATCTTTCTTGGAGCTGAAGTATACGGAGAAATACTGAAGAGGGGCGTAATCAAATATCCATCTAGAAATTCAACTGCTCAGGACACCAGTCTAGGCTGGATTATATCAGGTCAGTTGTCGCCAGATTCAACTTCAGCGAATAGAATGATTAGCATGCACACACAAATCAAAGGAGATGAGTTTTTGAGAAAATTCTGGGTGTTAGAAAATGAACCAGAAGTACAGCAGAAGATATTAAGCGAAGAAGAGATAAAATGTGAAGAACTTTATGTATCAACTACTGTAAGAGATGATGATGGTCGGTTTATTGCACAGTTGCCGTTCGAATCGGAAGATCCAGAGTATCAATACGGGCAATCGCTGCGAATAGCATCAAGACGGTTCATGTCTATGGAGAAAAGATTGAATCAGAATTTAAAACTACGCAAAAAATATGTTAAAGTGATAGAGGAGTATAAAGAGCTTAATCATATGCAACTTGTACCAAAACAAGACATAATAAATCCTAGAGCAGTGTACCTACCTCATCATGCTGTAGCACGTGATCACAAGGATACGACTAAGGTTTGTGTCGTATTTGACGCTTCCAGTAAAGGTTTAAATAATGTATCCCTTACAAGTCGGGCCAAAGTTGCAGCAAGATATACATCAACTCATGTTAAGAAG
Organism: Odontomyia ornata; assembly: GCA_963969285.1. Taxonomy (NCBI): domain Eukaryota; kingdom Metazoa; phylum Arthropoda; class Insecta; order Diptera; family Stratiomyidae; genus Odontomyia; species Odontomyia ornata. The sequence goes on from OZ017739.1 coordinate 46,626,768, forward strand.
GTGGTATCACAAAATCTGTATTATTGCAGACTTAAATAAAGTGTATCGACAAGTACGTGCTAGTAAGGAAGACGTTAATTGTCAACGCATCGTATGGTGAGCTAGTGCACATTTGCCACTGGAACATTATCAGCTATTGACTTAAACCTTTGGCACGGCTTCTGCCCCATATTTAGCAGTAAAGCCACTACACAATCTAGCAGAGACTGAGAAGACACAATTCCCTGTGGCGGTAAAACTAATAAAACAGGATTTGTTTATGGATGATTTAAGGATAGGAGCGGAAACAGTGAGAACAGCAATCGAAATATTTGAGCAATTAAACAAACTAATGAAGTTAGGTGGATTTACCTTTCAAAAATGGAGTGGATTCAAGTTTGGTGGTGAATTACTCGTATATCGGAAATGAAAAGAGAGAAGATGTAGCAGTTAGAATCAAAACGGATACAATACTAAAAATACTAGGACTGATATGGCGAAAGAAACACTGGAATATGAAATTAAGCTGTCACCGTTAGAGACAACTGTAACAAAACGTAAGGTCGTTTCCGATATAGAACGGTTGTTTGATCTACTGGGCTTGGTAGCTCCAACAATCATAACAGCAAAAATATTCATACAAAGACTTTGGCTGTCCGGAATCGAGTGGGATCAAGAGCTACCAGACTAAATGACTGGATTATCTACAGAGAAGAATTACAAGTTCTTTCTAGTTTTTCTTTAACCCGATGTTGGACGATGCAAATCTTATATGCATACTGAATTACAAGGGTTTTGCGATGCGTTGAATGAGGCGTATGCAGCCGTAATCTATTTGCAGACGATAGTCGAGCAAGGTGAAGTACACATCGGTCTTATTGCATCAAAGACCAAGGTCAAGCCTGTTAAACAAGTGCCTGTCCCGCGCTTAGAGTTGTGTGAAACGGTATGACTAGCCAAACTCCTTTTAGATGTGTCACGAGTGCTAGACATAGCCAAAGAAAATATACATGCGTGGACAGATTCATCGGTTGTTCTCGGATAGTTATGGAACCACCCCAGCAAGTGAAAGACATTTATTGCAAATAGAGTTTCGGAAATACAGGTACTTACCATCATGGACAATAGTCAATGATCGCATATCGGATCTGAAGAAAATCCAGGGGATCGCTCCTCCAGAGGTATAAAAGCATCGGAACTGATAGTGCCAAATTTATGGAAGAAAGGGCCTCAATGGTTAAAAAAAAGAGATCAAGTATAGCAGAGGAGATTTTACAATGGTGTTGGAAGAAAAGAAAACCGAGAAAATGTGTTTTGCGGCAAGCGTTAATGAAGACAATAGCACAGAATTCATAGAACGATTTTCGTCACTTACTCGAATGCTTAGAGTTGGATCCTATTGCAGAAGATTTCTTGTTTTAATCAATCAAAAGATGAACGTCCTAAAAGGTCGGAGCTTATTATGGATGACAAGATAAACTGTACGTTAGTAAAACTAATAGTTTTGGTTCAAGGCAGACGTTTTACTGAGGAAATAGAACACATCAAGTCTCACGGTTGTGTTTTAAAAAGAAGTGCGTTACACACTTTAAGTTCAATATTAGACGCTGATGGTTTCCTGAGAGTAGGCGGACGCATCCAAAGATCAGAACTGAATTACGAGCAGAAGCATCCAATAATATTGCTAGATAAGGATAATCTCACTCGCTTAATAATATTGGATGCATATAACAAAACTCTCCATGGAGGGCCACGGATATGTTGAATCATATCCGCCAAACATACTTTATATTAATACTTGCCGAAGATACTCGTCAGCGAACAGGACAAAGCTAATGGGGCAGATCCCAGAAGTCAGATTAAAGCCCAGCAAACCTTTTAAATCAACTGGCTTAGAATATGCTGGACCAATCAATGATAGGTTTTCTCTTGGTAGAGCTTCCAAATCATTAAAAGGGTATATTTGCCTTTTTGTATGTATGGTGACACAGGCGGTGCATTCAGAGGCTGGATCTGATCTCTTATCCAAGGGGTTTATTGCAACGTTTCGAAGGTTTACTTCACGTTGCGGACACTGCCAGGACCTATATAGCGACAATGGGACAAATTTTGTTGGATCCAATAAATAGTTGTTGGAGATGTTAAAACTTGCCAATTCTAGATGGCCCGATGAAGTGGTATAACTTTTGACACTTGAACCAACCAACTGGTACTTCAACCCTCCTGTAGGAGGCAGGAGTGCGCAGTGTGAAGAATCATCTAAAAAAGGTCAAAGGGTACGCTTACATTTGAGGAGTTGACAACCGCTTTGACACAGATAGGAGCGTGCTTAAATTCGCGTCCTATTTCGGCTTTGAGTGACGATCCTGATGACCCTCTTCCATTGACACCAGGCCATTTTTTGATGGGTGAGCCATTGATAAATGTATCTAATGAGAATTATTGTCATCAACCTCGTAACATATTAGATCGACGGAAATTATGTCAAAAAATGATATGCGATTTTTGGAAAAGATGGTCAAAAGAATATTTGGTTAGCTTAAATCAACGCTACAAATGGAATAGTCAAATTTCTGAACCTAATGTAAATGATGTTGTAGTTATTAGAGAAAATATGATTCCACTGGCAAAATGGGTAATCGGTACAATTATACAATAAATCTATTTTGTCAAGTTGGTAAGACTTTCCTTAATTACTATGCCAAATATGAGCGCGATCTGTCAACCAGTTATTATACAGCAGCTGCTTAAGTCGGTACACCTGCGTAGTGCGTTGCGATTTTTGTGATTATGTAATTTTTTTTTATTGTGTTCGAATTTAAAGCCAAAACGCAATAAATACCATCGATCAACCACCGTATTCACCAGATTTGGTTCCGTGTTATTTTGATAAATAATTAAATATTTTGCGTGATGTTTGCAATTTCTAGGTACTTTTTGTCACAACGTACGAATATATTCAAATGTTTGCTTAACATAATAATTTTAAATTTTGCAATTATGCCTTGATTCAGGGGCTGGATCAAGAATGTGGTATTAGGTACAAGAATATTGAGTGGGTGCGTTATCAATAAGCAAAAGAACTTTAAATTCGATGTTTTTTAGTTCTAAATATCCCCTGACTTCTGAAACGAAGCATTCATAAAACTATTTTTCTTAAAATTCAGCCGTCATTCATGCCTTCTTGTTTGCCATCTAATGAACAGGAAGCTGATTAAGGTTCTAGGTTTTCAATGCTCGTGCTTTGAGTGACCGGTTTATTAGAAACTGCTTTAAAATTCGATCAGCCGATGCGTTAGTGCACAGTAAAAATGTCACCCGATCCTTAGCCGCTTTGTAACCACCAGCAGATTTTTCTGATTTAGCTATGGAACATAAGTTCTGGAAGGCGCTTTTTCCAGAGTAGCCCCGTTTCAAAGGTATAAAATATTTGGTCCGGTAAGAAACCGCCATCTTCAATTATTTTCATCAATTGTTTTGGGTAGCTATTTGCAGCATTTTCATTTGCTGATGCTATTTCGCCTTTTATTTTGACGTTATGATACGCAATGATACAAAACAAACAACCACGATGCAGGCACCTCCAAGTACACAAAATCAACCTCACAATATGGACCAAATGTTTGCCAAAATACAGACACAATTCCAAAACATGATGCAAGATATAATTGCAAACATGATTCAAACCATGTTCGCTGCATCTCAAAATGTCGTCAACACTAAACACTAATGAGTTTAATGAACCACGTTTCAATTCTGACGTGAAATGCGAATTCCTTGCTTCAGCATACTGGTACTGGTGAAATACAACAATTTATATTTGACCATAAATTCGATATCATCATGACCTAAGAAACTTTTCTGAAGCTTGGAAGACGATTTCGCATCCCTAACTACATCGTGTACAATGACAGAATCATGGGTAGAGGAGGCGGAACGGCCATTCTCCTGAAACGAAACATGAATCATTATCTCATTAATACACCCACACTTAAAAAGGAGAGGCCACAGCAATCAAGGTGCGAACTGATTTTCTAGAGTTCGATGTGATTTCTGCTGTGAGAAGCAATAAAGCTGGGGCCGAGCTCAATACATTTATCACAGCGAACCACTTCAGCCTACATATCCCCAATGAGCCAACACATTACGGATTAAGAAATGGCGCTGCACTGGACATTGGAATATCACGAGATTTCACACAAAATATTCGGTTAAATGTCCTCGACGAACTGTTTTCCGACCACAAATCAGTCCTTTTCCTCATAGAAAACATCTTTATTGATGTTCCTATAAATTATAAACCGGAAAGCGTTTGAAGTCGCATTGGCCAATGTAAATAATTTTCAATCAGCCGACAACATCGACATTATGAACTTAACTCAGAAAATTTTACAGGTTAAAGAGGACCATATGGTCATAACTCCGAGGAGTGAAACGAATCCCTATGAATTCCCTCAGAACATCAAACAACTGATCAGGAGAAGGAATCATGTTCGGAGGAGAGCTAGATTTACAGGTGACTCTACGCTACGCATAAACGCTACTCGGATGACAAATGAAATCCGCGATAAGATAAGGCTTTTCCGTCGAGCAATGGGAGAGCTTTTTGCAGAGTCTTGAGCCTGGGCGTGGTAGTTGCTGAAGAATGTCCAAATACTTTCGGACAAATAGTAAGATTGTGGTACCGCCTATTCATGGCCCGAATGGGATGCAATTCTACGATGCAGAATAGGTGGAAGCATTTGCAGATTCTCTAGAAATGCAATGCCGTGAAAATTCTTCAGCCGAGGAGGACTTTGAAACTGAGGAAAGGATTGAATCTTCTTTGTCAACAGACTCCTGATGACATTCAATATGAAGACAGGAATGAACCAACGGACTTAGATCAAAATAAAAAACATTATAAACACACTCAACAAACATAAAGCAGCTTGCCATGACACTATAACCAACACAATGATCTCTTGACCTACCAGACAAAATTTTACAAATACTTACTGACATTATTCATGCAATATTCCGTTTGCATAAGTATCCCGAAATATAGAGGTCAGCGTTATTATTGCTTTTCCGAAGCCTCAAAAGGACCCACAATTTCCACAAAACTGGATACCCATCAGTCTCCTCTCATCGCTGTCAAAAATTGTGGAAAGTTTGATTCTGCATCGACTAAATGAGGTTGTATCTGACAAAGATATTATATCGGAAGAACAATATGGCTTCAAAGCTAAACACTGTACTGAACTCCAGTTAGTTATAGTGGTTCAACATACCAAAACAGGCTTAAATCGCAGGAATTCAACAGGCTCAGTAATGCTTGACATAGCTAAGGCCTTTGATAAAGTCTGGCATGCAGGCCTTATCTTCAAAATGCGTCAGTTCAATATGCCACTGCAGTTCACTCAAATTATTGGCTCCTTCTTGGAAGGCAGAACATTCCGTGTCGGAATTGATAAACAACTCTCAAGCCTGAGACCAATTGATGCTGGAGTTCCTCAGGGCTTGCCCATCTGACGAGTCCTATACAATATATTGGTAAGTCTAAAAAGTATTGAACCTTTTTTTATCATTTTTCTATTGAATATTTCTTTTATTTAAAATGGATTTTATTTAAGTGCATACTGTCCATTATTATCTATGACCTTTCGCCATTTTTTGAGTAGAGCCATTATTCCATCTGTATAGAACTTCTGTGGTTTATCGACGAAAAGCCTGGCCAAGTGATTTTCACAGTCCTTTTTTGAAGTGAATTTCTTTTCGTTAAGAAGTTTTGCAGGGACCGATGCATCAAAACTTCCCAGCCAAGCTCTGTCAATTTTTGCCGAGTTATCAAAAATGTGTGTGGTCTGGCATTGTCATGTTGGAAGGCAACGACCTTTCTATTGATCAATTCTGACCGGTTTTTTTGAATTGCTTGTTGCAATCTGGTTAATTTCTGACAGCACAGAGCCTTCCAATCCCACCATACACACAGCACAACCTTATTTTGTATCAATCCTGGCTTTGAAGTCGTTTGTGATGGATGATTCACCTTTTTTGACCATGATCTTTTTCGAACGACATTCTCGTATCTTACCCATTTTTCATCGCCCGTTATGATTTGCTTCAAAAATGGCTCGATTTCGTTGCGTTTAATAGCATTTGGCAAATGGAAATTCGGTCGGTGAAATTTTTTTGTGTTAATTCATGCGGCACCCAAGCGTCGTCCTTCTTTGTGTATCCAGCCTCACGCAAATGGTTCAAAACTGTTTGGTGATGGATATTCAGTTCCTTAGCAATATCATGTCTTCTTCAATTTTTTGCAAGATTTCATCGACTTTTTCAATGATTGGTCGACCTGAGCGAGGTGCATCTTTGACATCGAAATTTCCAGAACGAAAGTGAGCGTACCATCTCTTGGCTGTGGCTTTTGATAAAGTATCCTGACCGTAGACACCACTAATTTTTTCACGAGCCTGCGATGCACTCTCACCTTAGTCGTAGTGATATTGTAAAATATAACGAATTTTTTCAGAAGTTTAACTCATTTTTAAATGACTACAACTTTTGACACGAATGACGAAATACAAAACTATCCATATGAAAATTTTAGACTGGAATGTCACCTTTCTTACGCATGTCAGTTTGACTCAATCTGATTAGTATTGCCCGATATATAACAATGAACACCATCTAGTGACAACACTTTTTAGACTATCCAATATTTTCTACAGTGCTATTCTTCACATCCCAAGAATTTACGTCTGGAACAAAAGTCTATACTAAATAATTAAATGCTTCGACGCAGAGAAAACTCAGTGTAAACAAACGAATTTCGGGTATTCCCCCAATCCCATTTTGTTTCTGTAAGTACATCAATATTTATTGAATTACACTGCAAAACACTGAATTTGGGAAAAAAAAATTTTGAATTCGTGCTAGGTCGAAAAATGCTGTTTAACGTGAATTTATTCTTATTTCTGAACCGTGTTATTTCAAAATCGTGTAAAAAACATCGTGTAAAAAAAGAGTTGGGTGTAAATCATTTTTAAAAATACGCAAAAAAGGGTGCGTTTGATATCTAGTCATTCAATTTCCCGCAACATCGCAGGAGCTTATATCCTAGTTGTTATGAAATTATATTTTTTTTTCTTCAAATTTTCATCAAAGTTCAAATATTTAAAAAATTATTAAAAACTCTTTCATAATATTTAAATGTTTGTACTCAATTCTTCACCTCCCATCTCCCCTTCAATACTCTTCCCTTGAAATTTTTGCATACTTTCAACCCCCCGGAGTGCAATTTTAATGAAAATGTTACCAAACTTCTCAAACTCACTTTTGTGCCAAGTTTCTACGCCAGTGACGCCACACTTCTATCGAAAATGCAAGACTTGTGTCTCGACAAACTGGAAGGAAAAGCTCCTGCAAGGATCTCAACGTCTATATCTACACTTGAGCAAACTGCAACAATTTTCATTATTTCCATGCTAAAAAGACATCGTTAAGTGAATACTCGAAGGAATTTTTCTTCAAATAGTTCTAGTACAATCTTCCACTCGCTACTCTCTCTCCACTCTCCAATCTAGAGTAGCATCGTGTCGCCGCTAAGATATTCCTCAAGGATATGTACACATCATAACTTACTCTATCTACAAGTACTTTGTCATTTTAGTTTTCCTGACTGACTTCACCCGCTTCCAGTTCCATCCACTTGTGTTCAATGTTACAATGTCAGCTCGGTCCTTACTACATTTCCTAGACTATACCAACTAACCACGCTCTTCTGTCAAGTTGTCCTTACGCACTCTCTCGCTGGAGCTTGGGCATGAAAAACGGGGACAAAAAGACGACACTGAGAAATAGACGTAAGTAAATGTAATAGGATGACAAACAAATTAAAATTTAACGAGTGGATTGTGCGGCGGTACTGGAGAAGCACTAGTACCAACAGCAGCTGAAACAGTGCTGGTAGATATCCTCCTTACTGCAGAGGTAACGTGAAGGATTGGTAGCACACTCTTCCTTTAACCATTTCAGTTTTGTATTTATCTTCCATCAGAACGGAAACTTTTTGATAGTTTTGTGTCTTGCAATGATGAAAGATAATTCTCTACGGAGAAAAGATGATTGTTTGACCCGGAGTATGATTTATTCATAGGAATGACAAATAAGTACTTTTGAAGGTGATTCAGTCAAGCAGGCTCCAAGGAATTGAGAAATGCACGAGAGAGATTGATAATGAAATTATAACAAAGAGCAGAGTGCTCTCACTAACCATCAATTAACACTTTGATGAATTTATTTTCTCATTTGTGGCAGGAAATTTTTGGGTGTTTTTGAAGTGATAGAGCTGATTGAAGAAGTGACTTAGATGAGTAAGGACTCGGATTGGGAGTTGTTTGAGTTTTGATGATGATAAGGAATTAGTGGCTTATGTTCAGAGCTGAAACTTGATGCATAAATTCAAAAGGCTTAGAGTGTTTTAGTACTGGCATGATTCTTTTAATATTCAAGTGCTTAAAATAGAAACTCCAGTTTTCTGAACGAGCTTTTGAACTTCAAGATGATTGGGTGGACACTTTTCCCAATGATAATTTATCCCAGTGACCAATTTTCAGAACGATCACTTTTCCCTATAATAGTTAATGTTACCAAATAGTTAATAGAATAAAGCATAAAATTTGCCATAACAGACTATGTGTTGGCCAAACACGACAGATTAATGTGAGATATCTCTTGTCGAATGGTATGAGGAAGACAGAGCACAGCTGACAGCCGACAGTTTGCAATCCCAGTCCTTCTGATTTTGGTTGATGTACTTACGGATAGCCACCAAAAACATGTTTTTCAAACGCTCAGAAGCGTTGTCCTGTGGCGAGTCTATTGTATCTAGTTTATACGTCGTGCCGTATTTTTCAAACAATTTGGAGTACTGCACTGACTTAAACTAAACTTCGTTGCCAGCCACAATGTACTCTGGTACCCCAAAAACGTGAAAAACATGCATCTCTAAGAAGTCCACGATTAGCGATGCATTAAGTTTGCGAAGGAGTAACTTCGGTGGTTGGTTCAGAACATCAACAGCGCCGATGTGTCCTGTCTTAAGACTTGGATAGGATACGATCAAATCTTTTTACAAATCCTGAAACAAGCATTTGGGTATGTTCAGTTTACCCATTAGATGTCGAAGAGCGGTATTTTGGGCCTTGATTCACTTTCATACCTCACGGGCTGCTACATATTCCCCACAGCCCAAGGCTAAATTCGCGAGCAGTCATCTAGTCCTCAACTTAGCGCTAAACATACCTAGTCTAAGTTGCGCTTTTCAACTGTAAGTTCCGCGACATCATCCACATAGTCAATCAACTGCTACTCATCCGGCAGCTCAAGTCTCAGCAGCCTGTCGTACGTGATGTTCTACTGGTCCACAGGACCAATTATGCAGCCTCGACCAATACTCGATGTAACTTCTATCCTTCTCCGACTCTGTTCGTGTCATAGAGCAGACCGTCAGATAGTCCTAATTCCACATCAGATACTTTAAAACTTGAATCGGGGTTTCCAGTCCTTCCAAAATATCCACCCATCTTGCAGAATTGAAAGCGTTTGTGACATCAAGCACCACCAGCAGCTCAACGCGTTTGTTAGATCGGTGTAGGCCTTCGCTTTTTGGATTGCGAAATTAGCGCGTCAATAGTGGAGTATGCTCCGAAACCCAACTGCCGTAGGGATAGGTCCCCAGCAAAACGGGCCGTGTCAGTGAGCTTTCCTGTGATGAGTTTCTGGAGCACTCTACTGACCGTCTCTAGAATACATAACGGGTGGTATGCAGACGTTGACTCGGAATTCCTCTTCTCTTTGCTAATCAGTGCGAGCGTCGGTACCTACCACCGTTTTAGTCCTGGTGCCTTCCTTCCTTTCATGGACAGAATTGCCTCTTCCAGTTCAATTCTCAGTAAAGGTGGGCATTCCACAGGTGTTTTACTGTAGGCTGATTGACACGGATGGAATGTGTATGAAACAGAGCCCGTACAATCTCCTCCATCTTTTCTGCTTCATGTAAGCAGGGCTTTTGTAGGGTGTCAAGCTTCCGTGTGACCACCTTTTTCTGGTATATTACAATAAATATTAATTGCCGTGGCTCCTCAAGTGGTGCTGATCGGCCATGCGTGAAACAGTCACTGAAGAAATCTCCAAAGCTAAAATTATAACATAAAAAGCGATTATTTTCCTCTTAGCTTGGTTGTAAGCTCTAAACCTACCAATCAGAGTGCCTGAATTGTAAAAATTTGTGTATTTTTGTGAAGGAGCCCTCTTAATGCGCGTCTACTCGTGAATAAGTAAGGTCAAGGACTTCCTCCCTGAAAAAGGTCTTGAGGTTGCCCAAAGTACATTTGAAGTGCTGCAGGCTAATCTGCACGACTTCGAATGTAAATTGGCAAATTTCATCGATTCGCGTATCCTTCAGCAACCCGCTTGTTGCTTCGGTCTGGACATAACCTTCCGGATGTGAATATGAGAAGATTTTGAGTTTGGCATTCTTTACGCCATGCGTCATACATAGGTTTTCCCTGTCAAGAGCCCCTCAACTCCCCTTATTTATGTGAAGGAACGTGAAGCTGGATGCTTGAGAGTTATCAGCCTTGAAGACAATAGTCAACCAAGGGTATGTTTATGTTGAAACTTAGACTCTGAAATAGCTGTCCAGTTTCCACCTTCGTGAGTTGAAAACAAATGAGTACCCTTGGTGAAAGGAATTTCTCGAGCCGAAATCAGCTTTAATCTCAAGCGAGCCCATGCATCCCTAACCTTAGTAAAGTATTTTCTGAGGAAGTCGAAAGCACTCTGGGAGACAAGCTTGATGAACTGGAAGCTCCTGAGTTGTAGTGAAATAGTGGGCCGCCGGGTTAGTCATCAGGCGCATTGTGACCAACTCGAATATTCTGCTCTCGACGCCCGCCCATCCTTCCGTGGACAACCTACTCCCCGAAGAAAGTTAATAAGCTACAGGTAATCTCTATGGTGGTCATGACGCTGTCCTTTATTTATTTACAGAATTGTTCTTACATACTAATGCAAGATATATATATATTAATAAGTCTGAAGCAAAACATATTTAATTCAAGCTTAGATCTTAACAAATTTTTAAGCCTTTGAAGTGACGGAGGAAAAGGACCGAGCTGCAGAGCATTATGTTTTCTCGGTAAGCGAATCATGGCTGAATGGGAACGAATATCCGTTGTCTAACTGGATTTCCAATCAAAATTCTATTGAGCAAGTGTGAATCTACATGATGATAGTATAGTTTAAAAAAAAAAAAAAAAAAAATATATATATATATATATATATATATATATATATATATATATATATATATATATATATATATATATATATATATATATATATATATATATATATATATATACTCATATTCGACGCGAGCTTAGAGCTGATAATCGGAGACGTGACAGACGATTATTATAGGGACGATAGGAAAAGTTCAACTTATATAACAAATTTCTCGTAAACCATTTCTGTACATGTTCGAAATCAGCATCGCGATAGCCCTGATGTGGTGACCATACTTGAGTGCTGTACTCAAGGAAACATGGGACTAGGGATACCGATAGGCGCACTGGATGTCCTTAAAGATGTTTACGTGACGTAGTAGTAATCACGATATTGTTGACGCTTTATTGACAGTTTGCTGCACTTGGTTTAAAAACTTCTTCTTGCTTTCTCTTTGGATTTGACAGCGTCACATACTTCCATATTAAACAATGGCGGATCTGAATTCTTCATACGATTATGGACCGCAAAATGTTCATCGAATTGACTGTACAATAGGTGGTAAAATCTAGATGTAGCCTCCTCACTGGAAAGAACGGCGAAAACCTGTAATTATAAGCAGAAGGTTGACAAATTTTATTACTTCTCAATACCGGAAAAGAGAAACGTCAACATTCAGTGGAGGTGATGTGGGTCAGCACAAACATAACAATCGAATCAAGAAATAATTGCACCATTACCGAGTGAAGAGCTTAGAAATATAAGATGAAATAATGTACGGCTTTCGTTTTGAAGGAAATTAATTTGAATAAGGGAACTAAAAAAGAGAAATAATAGGCAATTGGATAAGGAATTGGACAAAGTAACTCAGTTTCCCAAGCAATATGATAAGAATTGAAGTCACTACGTATAACTAATAAATCTGCAAGAAATCTACCAAGAAGTCTACGTAAAATTTTATCGGAGAATTAAAAGGCACATACAAGGGGTGTTCAAAACGTAAGGCGATTTTGTATTTTTAGGAAAAAAATATTTATATATTCGTCAATATTTATGTTGTCCCCTTCAAAGTAATCAATACACTTGTGCCAATACACTTGTGCCAACGCTTTTTCCAATCCTCGAAGCACTTCTCATAAGCGCTTTTCGGTATAGCCTTGCCTGTTCCAGCGATGCAGCCTTTATCTCCTCAATCCTTGCAAATCTCCGTCGTTTCATAGGCCTGTTCAGTTTTGGGAAAAAGAAAAAGTCACATGGGGCCAAATTCGGTGAATATTGTAGCTGAGGCATGATTGTGGTGTTGTTTTTGGCCAAAAAAATCTTAATCTATGATCCATTTTTTTCGATAACAAAAAATCGTCGAACACGCAAAACACTTCTAACCGTTATACCTCTCACAAAAAAACTAAACATATTATATAGCTGAAACTGTAAATATATGTTTGTGACGAGTGTACCAACATAAGAAAATAAAAAAATCGATAATCTAATGTACGTTGCCCGCGAAATTTGAAAAGTCACTTTACTTTTTGTACACACCTCGTATATGGTTGACACTAATAAATTAGAACCTGGACTAAGTAAAACTCTCTAATATGCATTCAACAGGAGGAAAAGAGTGTTCAGAAAGCTATTCAGAAAGTCATCCAGCACATTTGGCAACGAGAACATATGCCGAAGGAGTGGAGCCAATCAATTATATTCCTTATCCACAAAAAAAGGTGACAAGCTACGGTGCAAAAACTATAGAGGCATATCACTACTTTGAACGGTGTACAAAATATTTTTAAAGATCTTAGAAAATAAAATCGGATCATACGACAACAGTATTATTAGCGATCGACAGTAGACCAATTGTTCACTGTCAAGCAGATACTTGAAAAATGCTGGAAGTTTAACATAGACATACACTAAATATACGTTGGCTTTAAGCATAGCATACGACAGTATGAACGAACGTACTGTACCAAATAATGCTTTGCTTTGGCATCCCAGCTAAATTAGTGCGTCTCGCCAAAATTATAATGACGTCGACAACCTCCCAAGTCCGTATCAATAACCACCTCTCCGATGCCTTTGACACAAATATCGGACTATTCACTTTGGCTCTGGAGTGCGTCATAAGGAAGCTACCTTTCGTTACACGAGATGCGTTACTATATAAGTTGAGCCAAGTAGTAGTCTATGCGGACGCCATCGACATTTTGTCACGGTCATTAACAACCGCCAAAGAACTCTTTCTGAAATTGATAGCGAAGTAAAACCAGTAGGGCTACAAATGAATGAGAAGAAAACAAATCTCATGACGCAGTTGAGGAAAAATACTTCAAATACACAAATATCACACTTGAGGAATACAGTATCAAAAATGTGAGTGAATTTGTGTATTTAGGCGCCAAAATACCGAGAACCGGTAATGAAAGAGACGAAATACGTCGAAGAATATAGATCCCAAATATATTATTTTATTCAGTTTTGACGATCTTGAAGACCAGCTGCATACACAGGAAAACAAAGCTCCAGGTACACAAATCACCTGTGCTATTCTATGGGTGTGAAACATTGACCCTAACCCAAGCATCCGCAAATATGTTGAATGCCTTTGAGCGACACGTCCTGAGGCGAATAATCGGAGCGAAGCTAGACGGCGACCAATAGTGAATTCGATACAACCATGAGCTGTATGAAGTTTTTGACGAGTCGCAGGCGCATGTAAGTTGCAGCGAGGAGCAACGACTAATCGTTCTCGTAACTCTGGCCTGATTCCTTCCTAAAAGAGACTTCAGAACTCTGACTCCGGCATGAAGCTCATTAGCCGTTCCAACAGGCAACATAGAGCTTCGTAGTAGTCGTCTACTGTCTCCAGAGTCTATTCGTGTCTGTTTCGTAGCCTTTGTTTCAGTGTATCATCGCTCTTTACTGGTGTGGACTCCCGGAATGCGGCATGCCTCAAAATTTCCCAATCGAATGTTGGAAATGTATCAACGAAACGCCAGAACCATCAGAGAGCTCTCCCAGTGAACAGCATCTGGGCGCAGCGAACAACTAGTCGCATGTTTCCTCCCAGGTTCAACGACGTCATGTTTTCTACCCTTCGTAAGAAGGGTCCGAAAACACAAACTTCCAGCAAGCTATGATGTGTATTTGTAACTGGTTTCATTTTCACAATATATTTTTGAATAAGTAAAAGGTCTTCCTTTGAATTACCTGTTAAATAAACACCCATACCCTTAAAATAGTTATTATATAAGTAGAATATACAAATAAAATTATTTAGTGGCTGAAGAAGATCGAACGATCACGGTCGAAAATCGATTCTGATAAAATAAAGAAACTCACAAAATTCAAAGGAAGACCTATGTGTGCCACTTTAGATGGTGAAATAGTGCACGAAGAACGATTGCGTTCGCAGCTGGCTAGTCGTGGCACTGTCCCATCTCGGTGCGTGGACCTTCCCATTCGACGACTTTCTGGGTTAGTTGATGGCGGGAGATCCCAAGTTTACCAGGGCATTGAGCCACGGTTATGGTCTGTCTGTTCAAACATCTGTCGATCAAGGCTCCAGGCATGCGTGTTTTCCGGTGGTGCGGGTGTGAAATTGAAAGACTTACTCTGGGCCTATATTCTGGGACCATTGGGTTCATCACTCCGCTTGCCCTTGGAGGTTCAAGGCCACTAGCTAATTTTCGGGGTGGCCAGTCGTGGTGCAAACTGACGCGAATACGCAGCGTGTGCGCGCCCTAATCCGTGAAGTTCGGCGTTTAACTGTTCGAATGTTGGCCTCGGAACTGGGTATGAACCGTGAAATAGTGAGGCAATTTTTAACCGACGATTTTGGGATGAAAAAATTGGGCGTAAAGATGGTTCCAAAGAACCTTTCTGAGGAGCAAAAGCAGCATCAAATGACCATTGCAGAAGACTGTTTGGAACAAGTGGAAAACGATCCCACGCTGCTTGATCGAGATATTACAGGCGATTAGAGCTGGTTTTTCCAATTGGTGGTCAAAGGAACCCATTTTGAGTCGATTACGGACATTCAGGCGGCCGTGACGAGGGTACTCGCGGACATCCCAGTCGAAGCGTTCCAGAAATGGAATCGTCCAAGAGGACTACTTTGAAGGGGATGGCACTTTGGTCCGCCAGTTTTTTTTTTCCATTTTTTCGTTCGTCACATTTGGTCATGGTAGAGCAGAAGCCCCATCGCTACGAAACCGCACAGGAGAACTTGGAAATGGTCTCTTCTGGCTGCTCCCAAAGACGATATTTGCCTATTTTCAAGATTGGACGACATCGAGAGGATTCAAAATAATACGAAAGCTCGCTCGTCTTATAAGTTTGAATCATCTCGGCCCACTTGAAATCTGAGTTCTAGGACTGTTTTGGGATGTAAATAGGAGCGTGCTATTTAATGAAATCGAACTACTAGCAGGTTGTTGAAAAATAACACCAGCATAGAGATAGTAGCGCTTGTTGGACAGTTTTCATACAGACCTGGCATTAAAAATGTATCAAATGATAGCCTCATGAGCTAATATTTCTATTTTGCTTTTTTAAGAATAAATCACTTATCAATTGATTACAGACTTTTCAAGCTATCCCTGAAGCATTCAACCTCAAATGAACTGTTGGGAAAACTAACACAATTCGAGATCTAATAGCCACGACTATGTCAATTGCTCATATCCTTCAGTAACTTTTTGCCTTTTCCACTAGGCGAACGTACTAGTGAACTCTTTGAGCTTCCGCTCTACCATCAACATCGTGCAAATCATTCAATCCAGCATTCAAGACATGTTCGTTTTCCTGTTTCGTTCTCTTCATTCAATGCAAAAATCAATCACATTGCACCTGTGCCTGAGAGTCTTATGAAGGCATAAGCAGAAAAAAAAATGAAAAATTGCCTGCCACCCGTTATGAAATTCAGCAGCCAGCGCTAGACTAGCAAACGTGCTATCCACCCACATCTATTCGCCGTTATCGTCATCTCTGGCGCAGGCAGGGTGTACTCGTATTCGCGTATTGGCATCCACCTTTGAGTCATACGTTCACCTATCGTCATAGCACACTTGTTGTAGGTATGCCAGCTATTTAGTGAACTTATTGTTGGCAGTGTCGCAACGTATCGCTTATGTGTCGTCCGACAACCAGACCACTTTAGCATTTTTCTAATAAAATCCATAAAAGTACAACGTACTATACGTAAGGCATGCATGTACCGCCGATACGTGCCCATACTATCAATTGAGCGTACGCCACAAGGAGACACCGAGGTGGCCGTTGTCTTTCACATGTGAGAATGTACAACAGATTGTTGGGTACCTGTACCTGTGCCTTGGATGATAATGTATCTGTTGTGTACATTGCTGCCGCGAGTTTCGTATGTACAAGAAGTGCCTTGCCTTAACTTACTGCTGCCGCCAACAACATCATATTGTCATCATCATCGTCATTACCATCATTGAACCACTCATTCCGACTATCACCTGAGGTGTGGGTGGCACGAGGACTGATTGCGGGTGACTTTGAGGTGGAAACCACCTGAGTTTGAATATAATACAAGTAGAATGGAATACGACTTTCAATTTTTTTAAATGTTTTTATATTTCAAAGGAATGGTTAGAATTATGATAAGTTTGAAAGGACGAGGATGAAGAATATGGTGATATGTCCTTCAATATACCCGTAGGTTTCATTTTTCTCGGCACATGTAAATATGGAATTATGTAATTATACCCTTAAAAGAGTTAGTGGTGATCATCATCAACGATGAAATGTTCGTTAAGAATGCAATCAAAAATAAAAATGTGTTGATTATAATTCCACCTGCATATATAATACACCAAAACTAAAAAAATATTTGCTCTACCATCTCCACAAATGTTCAATGTATTCATAACAGGATATTTCCTCTAATTAAAACTAAATTTAATTGTCCAGTCGTTGGTTCTGTAATTCACTATTAAGGTGTTATTTATGGCAGCAAACATGAAACACCTTTTGTATGTAATCACCGTTTTTTCCCTATCGTTCTTTATTAAAAATGCATTAGCAAGTTGTAGCATAAAGGGATGTTATTACAGTTTAGATAGTGTACAGACTCAACTCTATTCATTCCGCCCTCAATTCAAATATTCACCCCTAAAAGTTTTCGTTACTTTCGTAATTGTAATTGCAATGTGGCCATATGTTTGGATTTTCTCTATAATATATGGTAAGTGGGTTAAAAAATACTGAAAATCTATTTTGTATCTTCATTGAAGTGGATCTGTCTTTTTAGCATGATAGCGATTTTTTGGGTCTTTCGCATCTACACAAAATATTTAATGACCTGGGTGGAATTCGTTCATATGAAATTTAAAAATCTTTCAAAATCATCAGTAATTTAAGATAATTTCAGACTAGACTAAATGTACAAATTATACTAGGGAATAAAAGCAATCAAACTCAATCGAGCTTATAACTTTAATTGAGTATAAAGTAAAGATTGCCATGGCTTAATGATAGTGTTTCTGAATTGTGTCACATGAAATGCGTGTTCGATTCCAGCTACGCCTACAGGTATATTTTCATGTGCATTCACACTCTACATATCATCAAATCATCGGTTGAGAAATGTTTAACACCGCAGAAAGCTACTAAATATTAAGGATACTCAGAAACGTTGAGCTGAACATCTATTTAGGCAACAGGTACAGCACTCTGCTAAAAATAGTAATTTGAGATCTTGAATGAGCCATCGAATGGAAGATCAATTGAAAATTGAGAAACTGGACAAGTTTCTGAGTAGCCTTCAACTTATATTTCCGCAGCAGAAGTGTTAATCGGACAAAAGTATCTTTGGAAGCTACTATTCTTTGGGGAGTGCCGAACCCCTATACCCGAGAAAGTGGTGGTTTCGGTATGGTTCCTCCCCGGACTAGGACTTGGCAACAATCACTGGACCACGGACAAGATATTGAATTAGAACTGATGTTTTGGGCTGGCGGATATGATATTTTTGACCTAATTACGTAGCCCGGTACCGTCGGGCGGCACTCATGCGTCAACGACTTCAATCTAAGTATCATACCGTCTTCATCCGGGTTAAACCTCTGCAGGCCTCGGAGTACGTTCAATGCTCCCACACTTGAGTTAGTTGTTGGTTCGTTTGAGATGGACTCCCACTTAGCGCCGACCTGACTCTGTCTTCATGAGGGCTGGTGCCAACCCATCCATGGCCTCCCTACTCTACAGCGATAACCATTTGACCAATAAGGTGATTATACATACCAATGAAAGTAGCGGCGCCATAAGAGGGACACAACAGATATGACGTCTCTGAATATACCAAAATTAACAACGATTAAGACATTACCAGACATTAAAGAATTGATGAAAAAAAAAAAACAGAAAGCTGAACGAAAAGGCTCAGACAGCTCAAATCAGTCCTAAATATTCGTGTAGTTCGGGCACAATAAAAAACGGCGCGCACTGCAGAGCACCCTACAAGAAAGGAATGCATAATGAACCATCCCGAGGTTGAAAAACCAATCGTGGCAGCGAAAGAACAGAACAAGGAGACAAACACAGTGCCGTTGCGCGATGTTGCTCTCATCGCCGCCAATGTGTTACAAGAACTGCATTCAGGGTCCGAAACAGGAGACCTTTCTCCAGAGAGAATGCTGAGTAGCAAAGTGTCGTTGAGCGCTATCAGAAAAAAGGCTAATCCCAAAAGTGGGAAATATTTCGGAAAGAAATCAATCCACACGTGCCTCGCAAAAAAACCAATAGGAAAGACGCGAGGAACAGACTACTGCAGTTAGGGGAGCTCCTAGATCGTATTGTGCCTTATTGACGGAACTGTTTGAATGCTGAGGAAGAGCTAAGGTCTAAGCCTACCGACGAAACGCTACCAAATACTATCAAAAGAATGTTCTGTAGCCCAAACAAAGAAGGCCGGGACGAGAAGAAGGATAAGTACCCATGGCCTTAGGATGGCAACCTGACAAAGGCAACCAAGAAAGCTGTTAAAAACCTCCTCCCAAAGGCTCCAAAAATACATTTTCTCAAGAAGCCCAATAAAAAGAAGTAATTGATATGAAACAGAGAAAAAAAGCCACAGCTTAGACTCCCAAGCCTCGTGAAAGCCAAGAATGGCAGGTCTTATGCAGATGTGTTGCGTCTGATCAAAGGGGTGTAAGGCATAAGGACACTAAAACTGCCATTAAAGCATTACAATCAACCTGGTCTGGCCCCCTCTGCTTGACTTTGAAGCAGAGGTCGCAAATAAAGAAGCCTTTTGTGGTTTGTGGATGAAATCCGATGGCAATCATCGAAATCAGGGACATGGACTGCGTCGCGGACTGTCGAGGTAGAGGAGGACATCGAAAGGGAGCTCCCAGTGTAAGCGGGATTAAAGTGAAGCCAATGCAAGAAAACTATAGGGGAAAACATATGGCCATCATCGACCTTATCGAGAAGGAAGCCGAATAATTTCTGAGTAAGGAAAGGCTGTTTGACCTGCAGGGTACCGCTCAGAGCTGTTACTCCCCACTGTATTAAGTACTTTAGTTATGGTCAGAATGCACAGAAATGCAACCCGGACACCACACTGAACTAAAACACATCAGATATGTCGACTAATTTAAGTAATCTTTTAACTAAAGCTTAGAGATGTTTTGCGAATGCCTTTCTGTTGCATCAAATGAACGTAAACAAGTCAGAAATGAAATCGTCTTTGAGTAGTAGCTAGAAAATATCTTATGGACATTGTTAAGATTTAGAACTGTCATTACTTAGTTTTAATTTCAAATGTCTCAGAAATGGGTAGGGAAATGATCTTTGAGCAACAATGACTAAAATCTTATGAGTTGCCTTACCTCTGTGGGCGAGAAACTTACACTCGATATATATCGATATATATGTATATATATATATATATATATATATATATATATATATATATATATATATATATATATATATACATATATATATATATACATATATATATATACATATATGATATATATATATATATATATATATATATATATATATATATATATATATATATATATATATATATATATTGTTGCGTGTTATGGTTCGCGGAAATAATTTTAACGTTCCGGGAAAGTGAAAACGCAATGTCTTTTAATTTAAGTTAAAAGAGTTTATTTAATTAACTAAAATGCACAATAATCCGTTAACACTTTCACTAATTTTAATTGTCACTATTAAAATAAATCTAACACTTGTCCATAAATTTATTATCGCAATTGTCTTCTAAATCACTTCACTATTACGAAACACACTCCATAAATTTACTATCGCGGTCGAATGAATGATTATTCATTCAGCTCGCCTTTATATAGGGTCTCTACCTATTCACCCATTTCTCGTACATGGGCGAATGTTCTACCGAGAGGTACCTGGTAGGTTCGAGCAAGTTCATGAATGGAGTGACGTCACTTGCAGATGTTGATCATGCTTGTTGGGTTCGAGTAAATTCATTCGTTGACGTTCTTAATGATGATGAAAACAATTGCGACAGTAGCTCGCAGAATTATTTGTACATGTAATTATTTGTACATGTAACACTGCCCCCACCTCAGTTCTTTTCGCCCCGAAAAGATGTGTCGCTATTTGTAGTCAATTCTCCCTGGGTGTAATATGGGGCAAGACGGTCCAGATGCACGATTTTCATTTTAGCTCTCGGCTTACGATGTTCTTGTATTCGGTATACGACGTCGTTGATCCGCTTTGTAACTCGGTATGGTCCCTCCCAATTATGTTGCAACTTTGGAGACCTACCCTTTCGCCGTTGCGGGTTATAAAGCCACACCAAGTCATCTTGCTGGAAGCCAGTAGAATTAGCCTTTAGATCATACCTGGTCTTCATGCGGTCAGTAGCCGATTCGAGGTGTTTTCGCACTGTCCGATGTATCTGGTTCAACCGTTGTCTTAGATCACTTGCGTACTCCGAGATCGTTTGGGGTTTCTCAGGGGGTGTTCCGAACTTTATATCGGCTGGCAAACGAATAGTCTTTCCAAAAATGACTTTGGCTGGGGCTTGGCCCGTCGACGCATGTTCAGCGGCTCTATACGCCATTAAAAATAGTGGGATATGTCGGTCCCAGTCCCTTTGGTTCTCGTCAACCATTTTGGCCAGGTGTTTATTGAGCGTGCCGTTGAAACGTTCGACCATTCCATCGGATTGGGGATGCAGCGGTGTTGTCCTCGTTTTCCATATTCCCAGCTGCTCGCACATTTCGCTAAAAACTAGTGACTCAAAGTTTCGGCCTTGATCCGAATGTAGTTCACAAGGCACGCCGTACCTGCTGACCCAATTTAACACTAGCTGTTCGGCTACAGTAGTTGCTTCCTGGTTGGGAATGGGGTAGACCTCGGGCCACTTGCTGAAATAATCAGCCACAACCAGCGTGTATCGATTTCCCCATTCAGATTCAGGAAAGGGTCTAGCGATGTCAACAGCAATCCTTTCGAATGGCACGCCTACGTTATAGGTTTGCATTTGTCCTCTCAGTCGTCGCTTTGGGCCTTTGACGGAAGCGCAAATTGTGCATCTGCGACACCAGTCCTCTACGTCTTCTCGAGCGTGGAGCCAGTAGAACCTTTCCCGCAATTTCGCTAAGGTTTTGTTAACACCAAGATGGCCTCCCGAGGATCCTTCATGCATTTCCTTTACCACATCGTGGATTCGGCTTTTGGGTAGTATAGTTTGCATCCTATAGGAGCTGCCTTCCGCCGTTTCCCATTTCCGCTTGAGTACACCACCCTCCACCTGAAGGGAGTTCCATTGTGCCCAATAGCTTTTCAGGGTTGCGCCATGCGTTGAAACGTCCTTCCACTCAGGTCGCCCAGTCGTCTCCTTCCATACGAGCAATGGTCCGATGTCTTCATCGGCTAGCTGGGCATTTCGAATCTCCTCCGATGACCAACCTTCATCGAATTCGGCCGTTATCAGTCGCAGATCAACGAGCGGCTCCTTTTCCTCAACCCGCCGGCAATGCTTGCAGTTAGCTGGACATGGATGACGAGATAGGGCGTCAGCATTTCCATGAACTCTGCCCTTGTGAAGCAGTTGGGGCCCCACTAGGTCTGGTCGGATCGTCGAGCGGGTTGCACAAGTGTCGTTTGTTAGGGTGCGATGTTCTTCATCAACTTGACCAGGAAGGCATCTGTCTGCTTCTCCACAAGGTTGCCTTGGCACGGTGCTGGGTATGTCGATACTCCTAGCCAACGTTCGCCCCCCGAAGTTGGCCCTTGCAGTTTGATGATCCATTCTAGGCTCCTGACACGGTCTGGATCTCCACCACCCTGGACAATAGCTCGGTCTTCTTCCCTTCTTGCAGTCTCTTTGCAGGTTCCCTTTTTCCCCGCAATTCCAGCATCTAGGCGCACCATTCACCTGCAGCTCTCGCTCAATTCCACGCGCTCACACCTGCAATTATCTGCCACTACCTCACGAGCCCGGGCAGTGGTACGGGTCACATTTTTAGCTGCCTCAAAATTTAAACTATAAGCCAATGCATCCTTGACTGTTTGCTTTTGAGCTAACCGCACGGCTTGTTGCAATTCCTTGTCCTTCAAGGCGCTGATGAATGCTTCTGCTGCTACGTCATCTCGATGTTCTGAGTCGTACGCTGGGTAAGCCAAAAGTGCCAGTCGCTCAATGTCTTGTGCTAGCTGCTGCAAGGTTTCACCAGACTTCTGCATCCGATGTCGTAGCTGTGCCCGGTAAATCTGCCTCAGATGATCGTCTCTATAACGCATGTCGAGCGCATTCATTATAGCAGCCGGGTTTGAATGCAGCTCAACGGAGATAGTCTGCAAAAGCTCGGCAGCTGGGCCTCTTAGAGCAAGAATTAACGCAGTTGCTCGTTCCTGCTCATTCCAGTGATTTATCCTAGCGGCTGCTTCCTACTGGATTTTGTAAATAGTCCAGACTGTTTGCCCATCGAATATTGGTGCTTGCACATTTCTAGATGAGCTTTGCGCTGCGGTTATAATTGGGGCTGGTGAGGCGGTTACTAGTGCCTTCGCTGCTTCTAATTCTTTTTTCACTTTTTCCATCTCATGGTTTATTCTCTCTTTAACCTGGCTGATCTCATAGTTGATTTTCTCCTCAACTTGGCTGACCTTCTCCTCGACCTGGTAAACCTTTTCCTCGACGCATTTAATTTGATTGTTCAGGCTACCGAGCTCCACTTTTATTTCGGTTGACTGTTTTTGCACTTCCTTGATTACGATCGCTTGTTGGTCCATCTTCGCTGATTGTTCATCTAGCTTCGTCGTTAAATTGGACGACTGTTCATTGAGCTTCGCAGTTAAATTGGATGACTGTTCATCTAGCTTCGCAGTCAGACTTGATGACTGTTCATTTAGCTTCGTTGATTGTTCATCTAGCTTCGCAGTCAGACTGGATGACATTAGCATCAACATTTGCATCAGCGCATTTTCTGGCTCCTTTGATTTTGGTGTGTCCACTTCTCCACCTTCTGCGCCTTTTTCCGCATCGGAGAGCTCACCCGAATCCAGATTCACGCCTTCCGACTCGATCGCGTCACGCAAGCGTGCAATCAGTATGGCCTTTGTACCTTGTGTGGCGAGATTCCGCTGTTCCAACTCCTCCTTGAGCTCCGATATGGTCAATTCATTAATTTTTAAGTTTAAGCTTCGTGGCATTTTTAATGTTTCTTTAAATTTTACTATTGTGCACTATAAAAATGTTCAAATTTTCACTTTCAAAATTTTTCTTTCGCACTTCTTGACACCATTGTCGCGTGTTATGGTTCGCGGAAATAATTTTAACGTTCCGGGAAAGTGAAAACGCAATGTCTTTTAATTTAAGTTAAAAGAGTTTATTTAATTAACTAAAATGCACAATAATCCGTTAACACTTTCACTAATTTTAATTGTCACTATTAAAATAAATCTAACACTTGTCCATAAATTTATTATCGCAATTGTCTTCTAAATCACTTCACTATTACGAAACACACTCCATAAATTTACTATCGCAGTTCTTATCGCGGTCGAATGAATGATTATTCATTCAGCTCGCCTTTATATAGGGTCTCTACCTATTCACCCATTTCTCGTACATGGGCGAATGTTCTACCGAGAGGTACCTGGTAGGTTCGAGCAAGTTCATGAATGGAGTGACGTCACTTGCAGATGTTGATCATGCTTGTTGGGTTCGAGTAAATTCATTCGTTGACGTTCTTCATGATGATGAAAACAATTGCGACAGTAGCTCGCAGAATTATTTGTACATGTAATTATTTGTACATGTAACAATATATATATATATATATATATATATATATATATATATATATATATATATATATATATATATATATATATATATATATATACATATTTTAATTTTTTAACTTATTTTTGTAGCTGATATTTCGGAAGCATAGTGTTTGAAAAACAAAATGAAAAATCATCTTTTTACAGCGAATTTAATTTAATTTTATTTTGTTCCCACGTAACTTTTCGTGAACCAAATTTTCGCTGACTTTAAGCAAGCATACGACAGCATTGATCGCAATGTACTGTACCAAATAATTCTTTGGTTTGGTATTCCAACCAAATTATCCCGTCTTCCTAAAACGACAATAACATCGATGTGCACTTGGGAGGTCGTTGACGTCATCGTCTTTCTGATAAAACGTCATAATTTGGCTGGGATGCCAAAGCAAATCATTATTTGGTACCATACGTTACGATCAATACTGTGATATACTTGCCTAAAGTTAACGAAAATTTGGTGTAGGTCTACGTTGAACTCCCAGTATTTTTCAAGTGCCTGCTTGACAAGGAACAATTAGTCTATTGTCGATTTATCTGCTCTAAAACCATCTTGATACTCCCAAATAATACTGTTGGAGTATGATTCGATTTTATTTTCTAGGATCTTTGAAAATATTTTGTGCGCTGTACAAAGTAGTGATGTGCATATATAATTTTCGCACTGTAGCTTGTCATCTTTTTCGTAGATAGGGAATATAATTGATTGGCTCCACACTTGGGCCTTTGTTCTTGTTGCTAAATGTGCTGGATAACTTCGTGAATATCTTTATATTTGATGGATTCCGCTAGAATCTCATCTGTGCTCGGCGCTTTATTATTCTTTTAGGCCTAAATGGTAGAGTAAACTTCATCCAGATTTGGTAAGGCCAATGAAAGCTCTCTGTAGTCATCTACAGGCTCTGATGCTCTGGAGCTGTGCAGAGAATTAAGGAGGTTCTTGAAATATGATGCCCGTCTTTCCTTAATCTTTGTTTCATCAGCGATGATATTGCCGATGTTATCATGACAGGTTTTGGGCTGATAACCATGTTTCAGGCTTTTCACTATTGTTCATGCTTGTCTTGTGTTGTTTGTCGCTAGTCTTACATCGATACTCCTCAATTGGTCGTCATCGTTTTTTCTTTTCTTAAGTCTAATTATTTTATTCGCTACTCTTCTGAGATCTTAAGAATGTTCTCTCTTCGTCCTGGTTTTTCTAACTACACATTCTGTGTACGCCTGATTCTTTTTGTCTAGCGCATTCTGGCACTCATCATCGAACCAATCATTTCTCATGTGCGGGGCTTGATGTCCGATTGTGAGTTCTGCCACGAACTTGATAGCCGCTCTCACTTCCATCCAGAGCTCGTTGCTGGTCTTTAGCGATGCATCTGATAAGATAGGAGCCAGCTGCTTGTCGAGGGTTTCCATGAAATTTTTGCAACAGACGCCGTTTGGAGCCCTTCAATGCCAAATTCGTGAAGCGTGCTGATCTTCGCCAAATATGCCTTTGACATACGACATCGATAGGTTAATTTGATCAAGTAATGATCTGAGTTACAATTGGCTCCTTGGTATGTACGAACGTCAAATGTGCTCGAGGCCTAACGTTGTTGGATCAGAACATGGTCGATCTGGTTCTGTGTGTTGCCATCGATGTAGGAAGCAAGTCGAATGTATGACGCAATTTCTACTGCATGCAAAATCAATCAGACGCTAGCCGTTCGTTTCATCGTAGAGACTATATCCTCCAGCCGTTCCCCGATGAGATATCTCATTGCCAAACTTAGCATCGACATCATTCAGAGTTATTTTTGAATTGCTTGTAGGCAAAAAGTCGACTAGTGTTTCCGGGTGATTGTAGAACGTTTCCTTCGTTTCCTCGTCCTTTTCTTTGGTCGGGGCGTGTACGTCAATCAGCCAGATTTCGAAGAATTTCACTTTTACACGGACCGCAGCCAACCATTCATAAACTGCCTTAAAATCAATAATGTGCAATTTGAACTACCTATCCACAATCCGGTCCGAATTCTCGTTTTCCAGTAGGCTTCCCACTTTTGAATATTGTGTGCGATCTCTTGTCTTGCCAGTATTTTTTATTTATATTGACTGGCCTGTTATAAAAGGTCCTTAAGAGCGCCAAGGTAATTGAGTGGTCTGGCATCGCAGAATCCAATACCATAGTCCTTTTTCCGTTTGCGAGGTCATTGTCGTGAGTCCAAACCATTCCGAGGCCCTTCTGCAGGTTTTGAAACATTGTAGGGTTTTCCAGAGATAGGAAGTTCGCCAGTTGCCCAACCATCATTCTGGCGACATGGTTATTACTTCGATTCCGTTATCAGGCGCGGGAGACTCGCCTTCATTCTCTTACGTCCCCACAAAGGAAGTGTAAGTAGGGTTTAGTGGCAGAGCTGTAGATGTACTTACAGTTATTGGCGATTCTCGGCATTTAATGTCCCAATTTTGGAGAACCAGTAAACCCGGTGTGCGACCGCCAGAACATTTACTACCAATTAATCGTTGAGTCCAGAATGAGGAATCATGGAAGCTATGGGTTGGGAAAACAAGGGGTTCCCTCCTCCTTTTTCAAACGGCCTTGTGGCCGTCCTCGACGGAGTTATAATTGAGAACTTAAACGATAAGAAAATCATGCAGACAAATAAGGACCATACAGTCTAAACTCCGAGAAAAGAAATGAATCTCTCTGAACTTCCTCAGAACATCAAACAACCGGTAAGGAGAAGGAATCATGTTCGGAGGAGGGCAAGATGTACAAGTGACCCTACGCTATCGTATTGCTAATGAAGCTAAGGGCATTCTGAAACGAGCAATGAAAGTGCTTTTTGCAGTCACGACCCTGGTTGTGTAGCTTCTGGAGAGTGTCCAAATACTTTAGAACTAATAACAAAATTGTGGTACCACCTCCTTGAATGATTTAGCCTGGCAATGTTTTAGGATAGTGATAAGAGCAGTATTAAGCCCCGTTACAGTGAGGTGAACGGATGTTGGCTGACTGATTTTACGTGTCGTGTTAAGAAAGCGAAGGACGTAAGTTAGTATATTTTTAGTGGGTGCGACTTTAGACTTTGCGTAAAGAAGCCGTATGGTAGTTGAGTCATCTGTTTGCTGCGATTCGACGTAGACAGCGGCTCCAAACGCCTTCTCCGAGGCGTCGCAGAAGACATGGATCTGTACGTCCTTTGGCAGATGTTCAGCGAAAAGGTATCGAGGAAATTTAATTGACCGAAGTGCCTTCATCTTCTCTCGAAACTTAGACCAACGGGTGTGAAATTCAATTGGCGTTGTCGCGTCCCAGTCGAGCTGTAAATTCCACCCAGACTGAAGCAAGACCTTCGCCTGGATGGTCAGGCTCAGGAATCCGAGTGGGTCGAAGAGATGAGCGATGTCGAAGGAAACGGTTCGTTTGGTGACAGTTCGATGGGTCTCCTCTAGGATACTGATTAAAAACTCGTCGGTACTGGAGAGCCAGGATAGTCCCAACGTCTTGATGTGACACTTCTTTTGATCCTGTACCTCGAAAAGCAATGCTCGATCTTGTGCAGGAACGTCTCGCAGCAAGAGTGGCTCGTTCGAACACCACTTTCGCAAATGAAATCCGCCCGATCTAAGAATAGTGGTCAGCTGATTCTTCATCGATTCTGTATCTCTCAGGCTGTTAGTACCGGCCATTATGCTATCTACGCATATGTAGATGCTCCCAGAGGGCTGGAGCCTTGCGCCTAATTGGGTAATTTCTGAAGGCATTTTAGTGCTAAGCGGCCATACCGTAGGTGTCAGTTGTGAGTTGTAAATAACTTAGAGTGTGCTCTTGGGAGTCTGTCCAAATCATAGTTTGGTGCGGTTGGTCCCGCTTGTCCACTTTGACCTGGTGATATATATTCTCGATGTCCGCCGTGAAAACATTCGTGCATGAATTCTATATACTGACGCCTAAGGGAATCATTCTTTGCCAACTTGCGCTCCAAGGAAAAGAATCTCTGTACAGCCATGTCCTTTGTTTCCCCCAGAATGGATGGTTCTCGTGAGAAAGGCGAACGTACGATTAAACGGCCATCTACATCCCGTCTGGTCGTTTGAGCAAACTGTTCCTCACAACTCTTTTCATGGTTGGTCATCGAAGATTGTGGAGTGACGTCATCTAGTTGCCAGAAACTACTCATGTGCTTCTCGAGCTGTTGAACTTCGTCAGGGCACGCTCCGCAGATGTTGCTGGTAGGCTATTGGCGATGTCCGCAATTCTTCCGCAAATTACCTAGCCAAACGCCATGCTTGTAGCGTGGGCATGTTCTCGCCCAGCCGGATCCGGCCAACTGAAAGCAATTCGAAGAAATTTTCAGCTCCGATCAGCAGGTCAATCTTTCCACGCTCGTTAATTTGGGATCCGCTAACTCCACTTTCTAGGGATCGTTCACAGCGAAACATTGATTTCTTTGCTAGGCTGGTTGTTTATATGAAGTAAGACGAGGGCCTCCAACTTGGCTTGATACCCAGATGTTCTGGATTTTATTTCAATACTGGTTCCGGTATTCGTTACCTGCCTTCCCACAATCATCTATGCGGGTTGAGAATGTAGCTGGGGAGGCTGAAAACTCGCATGATGGTTTTGATGCTTCACTGGACGTCTTCACCTCCCGATACATTTTTAATTTCTGCTGCCTTAGAACGTACTTCGTGTATGGTAAGAAAGTACTCTTTCTTGATGTAGAAGTGTCCTTCATCAAGTTCTGCCGCTGGAAATTTGTCGTTGGCACCGAACGCCTGCCAACATGTTTCCAACTCCTTAGCAGCAATGTCCAGGTAGGCCGTCTGCAACTTCCGCTAGCTGACGCTTTGAGCGACCAAATTAAAAGGGCTCAAGAAAATGATGCTTTCACTAAAGTAATACAACAAGTACTAGAAACCAAACCTTACGACAAGTATTTTCTTAAAAATATTTTCGAGTATCGGCTTCAAGATGATGCAAAACTTCTTGTTGTTCCGAAAGGAATGGACTGTGAATTAATTAGAAAAATTCATGAATTCGGGCACTTATCCGCAAAGAAATTTGAAGATGCCATTAAAAAAGACTAGCACATCCCAATACTGAAGAAAAAATCGGCAGAATAATAACAAGCTGCATTACTTGTATTCTCGCAAACCGTAAACGGAGAAAACAGGAAGGATATTTACGCACATTATCAAAAGAAGAAATTCCCCCTCGTACATTTCACGTAGACCATCTGGGCTCGCTGGAAAGTGCTAGCAAAAATCAGTACTTGTTCGTAATTATAGACTCATTTACGAAATATGTGTTGAAGCAAAGAAGTATTGAAGAAGCTAGAACAACAGAGCAAAGTTTTTGAAACCCAAGTATCATTATAAGTACCACGGGATCAGCTTTTACTTCTCATGATTTTGAGGAATACTGTACTGAGCAGAAGATCAAGCATTGTAAAAATCACAACAGGACTACCATGAGCGACAATTGGAGCTGTGTTAACTAAAATGGTAATTAATGAACCCGCCAAATGGTATAAGTATGTAGATCGACTGCAACGAGTTATGAATTCCTCGTATCAAAGAAGTATCAACATGACGCCATTTGAACTTATGTTTGGGATAAAAGTACGAGACGAAGATGATGTTGAACTAAACAAATTGTTAGAGGATGAGATCAGAAACAGTTTTATGGACAAGCGAGGGTAGCTGCGGAAGACGGCCAAGAAAAAGTTTTTGAAAATTCAGAACGAGAATCGCAAAACGCACAATTTACGACGAAGACCAGCGAAAAGTTATCAAATGGGACAACTCGTTGCAATTAAACGAGCACAAGGAGAACCGGGTCTTAAACTAAGACGAAAGTTTCTGGGACTCTATACTGTTACCAAAGTAAAACCAGGCGATACGTACGATGTAGAGAAGCACGGCTTTTTTGAAAGCCCATTGCACACCAGCACTTCTGCCGAGTATATCAAGCCATGGATAAACGAGGACGATGATAGTGACAGCAGTTATTCTGCAGTTCATCACGAAGGGTTATCCGAGGTGGATGACTTCCAGGACGGTCCAGTTGTGGGACCGGCAACTTTAAATATACCGATGTTCCACTGAACGAAAAACACATTTGAACAACGACGCCCGAAAACGAATGACGTGAAGTTACACAACGAGGCCAAAAGACGTAAATTTGAATAACGACAGCTGAAGGTTAAAAGTGTGAGAATTGAATTGAATCAAGTGGTCATTTTATTAACTCGTGAATAAAGTTATTGTTTCGTTTATATAAATATATATATATATATATATATATATATATATATATATATATTTTTTTGTTATTTATTTTTTAAATACCTCCATTCCCTAGCACTCTCTCCATCACTCTTTCATCGTCGCACAACGCTCGTACGATCTGCACTTGACATTTCCTACGTATGCCTCCAGGCAATGCTAAAACATCGGTATAAAGGGCACACCAAATGCTGTGAAGTACTCATTTCCTGCTAGTCTAGTCCGATTCCTGAAATGTAAACAGAGATAAAAAAGAATATAATACGGCGCAGTAAAAAAACTGCGAGTTTATTAAAACTAGCTGTCTTTAAGTATTTCGACGTTAGGGTCTAAAATGCCCTGAGATACTGTTTTTTCAATCCTCCGGACTTAATTTATCAGATGTTCCTCAAGTCTTTTCTTAAAAACCAATAATGAGTTTACATTTTTCACTGTTTCTGGAAGATTATTGTATATACGTAGAGCATCATTCGTTGCATCGTTCTTTAGTCGATCAATTCTAGCGTAAGGTATTACAAAATTGTTGGCATTTCTTGAATTATATGGATTTATTTGTGATACTTTTATAAAGGGGCTTCGTTCCGATTCACTGGAAATTAGACATTTGAAGATAAACTTCGGTTTTCTCCATGGTAATGATTTGACAGAAGGTGAGTGCATTCGTTCGTTGATACACTAGTCTTGTTGGAGTGAGAATCGGAAGGTTTAGAATATTTTTATAGGCTTTGGTTAGTATCCTGGATATAATATTAAGGTTTTGCTTTGATGATTGACTTCAAATGACCACCGCATAATGTAGCTTTGTTAGTACAAATGCATTTAATACAAGTTTCTTTATATGCATTGGAAAACCTCCAAATCTTATCAACACTCCTATCATTGGTGCTAGTTGTCTCCTCAAACTATTTATGTGTGGCTACCATGTCAAACGATGATCTATGACAAGACCGAGATATTTAATTTCAAACACTCTGTGCAATTTTTGCTGTTAATTTTTAGGTCAACTTCTATGTCTTCCTTATTCTTCTGTTTAAAAATCATGTATTTTGTCTTTCTAGTATTCAATGCTCGCTTGTTTTCACTAAGCCATGAGCGATATTTATTAAGATCCTCGTTGACGATATTCTCCATGGCAACTTTATCATGTCCTGAATAAAGAAGTACAGTATCATCAGCATATAATGTGTGTTGAGCTTTCAGTTTACATATATTCAAATTATTGGTGTAAAGCAAAAACAAGGTTGGTCCAAGTATGGATCCTTGAAGAACCCCCGATTTCATTGGTGCTAGATTGCTCAAGACATTATTAACTGATGTTCTTTTGAATCTTCCTTCTAAATAACTTTTAAAAAGCTGTTTCGATTTTCCTTGTATACCACACGATTCAAGTTTTTGAAGTAACAGGTCATGATCAACCGTATCAAAAGCTTTCTTCAGGTCCACAAAAATTGCAATAACATATTCTCCTTTATCAAGACTCATTGATGTAACGTGAGACAGAAAGTAACGCATCGAAAGTACTCTTGTTCGTTTGAAAGCCAAACCGCTTCGGATTTATTATGGAATTGTCCATTAAGAAAGATTTTAAACGATTATTTATAAGTTTTTCAAGTATTCTACTAAAGGCTGTCAAAAGTGCAACAGGGCGGTAATTATTCGGGTCCAGATGATCTCCTCCTTTGAATATTGGAATTATTTTTGCCAGTTTCTCTTCATCCGGAAATGTTCCATTTCTAATATGCTCGTTTATAAAATTTGCCAGTGGTTCAGCTATCTCCTCTTTGACTAGAATAATTTCATGTGTGGCGATGTTGTCGATACCTGGTGCTGCATTTTTTTCAAATTTTCGATTGTATTTAATACTTCTCTTTTAGTCGTTTGATGAATGTGAAAGATGGACTTAGGTGGGCTATTTATGATATTGAAATAGCTAGTTGACTTTTCGCCAAGCTCCCTGGTAATTTTTTAACCAATTGTTGAAAAAAGGTGATTTAGCGAGTTTGCTGTTCCACATGGGCGTGCTGCATTGTTAGAGTCCATGCCAAAAAATTCAACATTTGATGTCATGATCCAGGATGTCATGATCATTTATTATTTTACATATTTCGTGTGAGTTGTCCGCCGCTGTTTCCAATCTTCTGGAGTAATATGAAAATTTAGCTTCTTTTATGAGACGTTTTGATTCTTTTAGGGCTTGGTTGTACAGATGTTTAAGTGCTTGACCTTCAGCGTTCTTTTTGTATTTTTTATAAGCCTTCCTTTTGTTAATACTAGCCTTAATAACTTTCTTTGTTATCCATGTATGTTGTCGACATCTGATTTTTTTCTCAACGACAGAATCATGCTTGGAGTCTGTAATCATATTTTTGAGCTCCATAAGGTTTTCAGGCTTTCAATTTGTTAGCAACTGTTGAAATTTGGATTTGAAAAGATCCTTGTCTAAATATCGGAATATTTTGTGAGTAGGTTTTTGCTTACTGAGACTTTGACCATGGACGACAATTTTTAGGACACGATGATCTACAAGTGTGAATTTAATATTTTCAGCAATTTTTTTATCATTCGTTGCTATGTGATCTAGGCAGGTATTTGAAGTCGGGCGAGTAATTTTGTCCTTATTGACAATGACCTTGTACACTCTCGATTCTGGAGATTCTGCAATCAGGTCTATGTTTGTGTCAGCAACTGTGATTAGGTTTTTTTCAGTAGAGTATATTGCATTTATTACTGTGCAGAAGTTCTGCGCATTAAGACGATTGGGATTATAGTAAGTACCGATTTTTAGTTTTTAACCTGCGCAGGTTATTTCAATTATTATATTATACATGTCAGATGTTACTCTCTTTGTCACGAAATGAATTGTATTTTTTATATAAATTGCTGTACCTCCTCCTCTTCCGGGCCTGCAGGAGAAAACGGAGCTTTATCCCGGAATATTGTAATACTTTGCTTCTTCAGGATAGATCCATACTTCGTTTAGTATACTCAGATCCGTTTCAGGATTTTGCTGCAAATAAATTTGAATATCACTCAGCTTGTGTCGTAAGCTTCTTATATTGGCATAAAAGATAGTTAATTTGTTGCTTGATTGAATTTTGGGATTAACAATCATCATCAAAATTGTAGTCAGTACTCCCCCTAGCAATTAATATCCTTCTTTGATACTCTGGGCACTCCCACGAGTCTGCTCTGTGTGAGTGATCAGTATTCTTATTATTACCCATACAGTTGTAACCCTTCTCATGTCTGCTTTTGCATTCCTTGAGCTCATACTTTCCTTCACATTTCACACAAATTTGTTCCCCTTCGCATTTCGACGTCTTATGGTTAAATTTTTGGCACTTAAAGCATCTCGTAATGTTAAAGTCTTCCTTCACAAAATATGATCCATAATCAATGTTGACGTATTTGTTAGCTAATCTTTTATACATGCTTCCATTTACCTTAACAATGTATAACCATTTTCCGGTTTTTGTCTGTCTGGCATGAACGAACTCCATTTTTTCTCTATTCCCAACATCAGGGTTTAGCGCTTGTATTTCGTTTTGCAGTTCCTTATTTGTAAATTGACTATCCAGTCCATTTATAACCAGTCTGGGTCGACGCATTTTTGTCTCGGTAATGTCGTACTCATCCTGCATGTTATCCATGGTTACTCGGTATAACTCAGACGCGTTGGCATTGGTCGTTGTTTTAATTATCGCCCCACCATTGGGAATAGGCCGTAGCAGTTGAAGAGGAATCTTGCGATTTGACGGTCTCATCCTAGACTTAAAATCGGCAAGCGTTTTATCTGATGATTTATACTTTTTTGGCTTGATTGTGATCCCTTTCTGAGCGGAGCTCAGTTTGAGGCGGCGTGTAGTTTTTTATCACCTGTGCATAAGTTGATTTGTGCGTAGCTGCCGTCTTATCAATTAAAGAACTGAGATTCGTCTTTAATTCCTGTATATTACTTTCTAAGGTTGTTCCTCCTTGGATTTTTGATGTAACAGCCTACACGTGGGGCACATCCATATAACATCATCTGATATCTCCTTGATGGTCTTGATCTCTCTTCCGACATCTTTATACATTTCAAGTGAAAGCACTTGAAACTGAACCCACCACAGCCTATCGCTGAGTGCGCATCTTCTGCAGGTTTCCTACATTTACCACATTTCTCCTTC
The DNA here is from genome assembly GCA_963969285.1 of Odontomyia ornata. Classification (NCBI taxonomy): domain Eukaryota; kingdom Metazoa; phylum Arthropoda; class Insecta; order Diptera; family Stratiomyidae; genus Odontomyia; species Odontomyia ornata. Next base: position 46,661,789 of record OZ017739.1, read on the forward strand.
AAAATTTTTGTGGCCATTACAGGATTCATTATCCGCAATATTATTTAAATTTATATATATTTCCTCGGTTTCCCTTATTTGTTCTCTCCAATTCCACTTCACGAATGATTTTTAAATTTTCTTTTTATTAATTTTTAAAATAAACAAATTGTATCAAAAGAATTTACAATAATTAACAATAAAATGTAAAATTAACAATTTTTACGCTACTACATGAGAATCCCTCTCCTCGTACTACACGAGAATCTCTCTTCTCGTAGAATAATATAAATGATAGAAAACAAAAAACAACCGTTATTTATTGATCGAAGAAAAAATGTAAAAAAGCCTGCACTTAGCTCTAACTACTTATTCTTAAGTTATTTTTGAAACGTCCAGTGCAGCTCCCATCACACTTCACTTCACAAATCGCAGTTTGAATTCAATCAATAACCATTCCGAACAATTTCACTTCACGATACGATGTTTCTTCGTGCAGTTTGATTATATGTCACAATTACATCCGTTTTTATATATTGATAATACATTCCTGAAAAAATTGTGATTTAATATCATAAAACTGTGTACAAGGTGAATTTCCTACACTTTTGACTTTGAAAAACCACACATACTGTTGCTTGTTTTTCTGGCCATGTTCTTTGTATTTTGCCAATTGCCGTACATCTTATACCAATAACTTTCATTTATGGCTTGCTGGCCGCACTTCGAACCGTAATTAAAATGATTCCTCAGTATGTTTTCTGTGACCTACTCTCATTCTTTGTCGATTTCTTTGAAAATAATGCAGTTTAACTATGTCATTCAATTCCAAAGAAACGCTACTCATTATTTTAAACGCCTATCCTCCACCAATAAAAAACCGCAATATACCTTTAGGTTTCCAAAACAAAAACGTTAAATTCGTTCCTATAATTTATTGTTTCCTCAATATATGTATAAACTACTAAACTCCGCTCACCAACAAATCAACTTTACAAAAATTCTATACAAATTACTGCCGTATCGACCGACATTGCATTATCTCGAATGTCAATATTTTTCCTCTTGTGTAATTGCTAGTCTCGCTAATTGCTGGCTTGAAACAGCGCTGAAGAACAATTTATGACATAGTTGATGCTCATTAACGTCAGTTCGATTTTTTCAACTGTTTCGTTGCTTTTTACCATTTTCCGCTTCTCACTAGCGATTGGATTAGACTGTGCTGAGCTAGCTAGCACATGGCTGCCCGGAACTCCATCATCATCCGCAAAGCAAGCCCGACTAGTCCCCAAACCATCATCATCCTCATCATCATCAGCACTGTAGTCGAAAAGCAATTGAACCCATATCAATGTCATAGGAAGACAACATGACATTAAATCTGATTTGATTTGGAATTTTCATATCATCATTATTGCCGCTCTCCAATCCCTCTCCATCTCGCTTTGACCAGCAGAATAAATTAGGACCGTGGAATGGAAAATGAAGCGTTTGAATTCGCGTTTTTCATCTTTTACTCGCGTTGTCTGTCAGTTGAAGCCTGAAAATGAACAATCAAAGAAATAATGCAGAATTGTTCAGTTGGACTATTATTTAAACAAAATTTGCCAGATCATCGCATTCTTCTAATGCTCTTGGAGATCGTCTGCAAAGGCTCATGACTTTTCAACAGCTTTTTGTCGATGACTATTTATTTTCAACATAACTGATTTGATCTTTTCGTTTCTTATTTACTGTTTTTCGTTCTTTCTAATACAAATCTAACAATTTTTTTGTTTTCTGCTTCCTTTCCAGACTCCATCGACGAGGCTCGATCGCTATCATCATCATCAAGCGCAGCATCTTGGAGCGCCATCCGTCCCGGATAGGCTGCTAATAGTTACAATGGGGGAGTCGTTGGTAGAGTCGAGATCAAAGATCAATGTATCTTGCCCATCAACTGTTACAACACTACGACGAGCAACAATGTGTGAGCGATCAGCATCATCATTACTATCAGCCGCTGTCGAGGCTGCATGCCGACAAAGTGATAATTATCGTCGCGAAAATGACGAAAATGGTGCGGCCAAAGTTCCGTTCTCACTGATCGTGCCAGCTTTGCGCCATCACTTGTCGAATTGCTCGGATTCGAGCACGATCACCGGTAATTGCGACAATAGCATCAATAATTACCGCAGCAGCAGTCATATTGGTACGACTCTAAATTTACCAACAACCGTTGCCACAAGAAAGTCCTCTAAACCAACAGTAGATACGGTCAGATCGATATTATCGACGAAAATAGTAAAAACCCGCTTGCCGACAATGCAGTCAGCAGGCGGCGACAAACGAACTGATGAAACAATCATGCATGAAGCAATGATGGTGGAATTATCAGCAGCAACCACAACAACAACAACGACAAGTACGACGTACAATGAATTAAAAAATTATGAGAATAACGATAAAGCTAGTGATCGTGATCCTAATAATGTAGTAGAGTGTAGAATACCATTAGTTAATGCAAATAATGAATGTAGTAGAGCGGCAACGATTGCAACGTCGATGAGATCGGCGGAAGTTGCATCACGACTGAAAGTCCTTGATATGGCAACGCCGTCGCGAAATCTTCCTAGAAAAAACAGGTGCAATGACGTCGAGGACAATAGTTGCGCTGGCAAGATGGCTAATAGGAATGCAAGTGGATTTAGTGCTGGCAAGAGTGTGTGGTGGCAGTTAGTTGTAGCTATTTATACATTAATGTTGTATATATCATCAACTTCGGTTTGTTGGGCAGCAAGACAAGAAGGTGAGTTTAAATTCTTTGTATTGTCTTTTTCTCTTTTCACAAATTTGATTCATAGTTGTGAAAGATTTTTGATGGACCGGATTATCTTAAGACATCATTCGAAATTCTTTGATTTGATAATCTACTTGAACTAGTGGTTCCTGCCAAGATACATATATTCCGCATAAATTTTCAAAATCAATCGCAATAATAACTTATTCAAAAATTGAAACGAGTAAAGTAAATAACGGAAGGCTGGACTGAAAACCCCTTTCTCACTCTCCCCAAGGGTCACAAAAAATTTAGCACGTGCGGCCAGTACAACTAATGGTAGGATCAGGCTTCTTCAGTACTCATACTGCTGGCTTAAATTGCAAACGAAAGAGAAGTCAACTAAGATAAGTGATTAATGCGCCATCACTGAAGCGTTTCTAGGTTACGGTAGCTGTAATGTTGAAAGAAGAATGCTGTATCAGCGAGCTAAGAATCAGTGCTCAGATGGAAACGATATGATCTAAAAACGCGTATATACGAGGTATGACAATTAAGTAATGAGACTGATTCCATGAAAACCGTATATTCAAAAATTATTCTACAACTATGCCATCCCCTTCGAAATAGTCCTCTTGGGCAGCTAAACAACGATTTCAGCGCGTTTTCCATGCTTCGTAACATTTCTGAAACGCTTCGACTGGGATGTCCGCGAGTACCCTCGTTACGGCCACCTGGATGTCCGTAATCGACTCAAAATGGGTTCCTTTGACCACCGACTTTGTTCTAGGGAACAAAAAAAAGTCACAGTATGACATATCGGGCAAATAAGGCAGCTGTTGCAACACGGCGATCCCTTTAGAGGCCAAATTGTTGGGAGTGGTGTGGCACGGCGCGTTGTCGTGATGAAGGATCAAGCTACGAGCGATGTCTGGGAGCACCCTGTTGACTCGTTTTCGCAATCTTTCGAGTACTTGGCGAAAGTAGACTTGATTTACGGTTTGCCCCGATGGAACAAATTCGTTGTGGACGATTCCACGGCTATCAAAAAAGGCAATAATCGTTTTCAGCTTTGACTTGCTCATGCGAGTTTTTTTTCGGGCGAGGGGCGTACGGGGACAGCCATTGTGAGCTTTTGCGTTTGGTTTCCGGGTCGTTTTGGAAAAACCAGCTCTCATCGCCTGTAATAACTCGATCAAGCAGCGTGGAACCGTTTTCCACTTGTTCCAAACAGTCTTCTGCGACGGTCATTCGATGCTGCTTTTGCTCCTCAGAAAGGTTCTTTGGAACCATCTTCGCGAACAACTTTTTCACCCCAAAATCGTCGGTTAAAATTTGTCTGACTGTTTCACGGTTCATACTCAGCTCCGAAGCCAACATTCGAACGGTTAAATACCGATCTTCACGGATTAGGGCGCGCACACGCTGCGCATTCGCGTCAGTTCGCACTTCGACTGGTCGCCCGCTCCGCGCGTTGTCTTCGACGCTTTCACGCCCCTCCTTAAACTGTTTATGCCATCGAAACACCTGGGCACGACTAAGAGCACTATCACCATGCACTTTTACAATTTTAGCATACGTTTCCGAAGCTGTTTCGTCCAATCTGGCGCAAAATTTTATCGTGACGCGTTGCTCTTGATTTCTTTTCTCCATTTTCGTGACGAGCACCATCAACATACGTGTACTCAACAACACACAGCAGGCGAACTAAACAAGCTAGATCGATGGTAAATATATCAATGAAGTGGGAAGGATGCCGGGGAAGGGGAAGGGAATGTCAAGGTCGCAGGCTTACCACAAGCGCGGCAATAAAATCAGTCTCATTACATAATTGTCACACCTCGTATGTTGGCAAGCTAGCTATCTGCGGCGTCATGGGGCGATTTCATTTTCTCAGCACCAAGTCCACGATAAAGTATTTCATATGTACGAATTAACGAAGGGATTCATCGAACTAACTAAAAACGAATTGGCGAGACGGACCTACGCTCATGTCAGACGGGTTTTGTACCCGAATTACGAAATGCAGTTATCAGCAGCGAATAAAGTCAAGAAACCTGTCAAACAGAAGTGCACGTTTAAAAGAAAATCCATTGTTTCTCTATCTTCAACGGTCGCCATTTGTAACTCGGTAAGGTCCCTCCCAATTGTGCTGCAACTTTGGAGACCTACCCTTTCGTCGCTGTGGGTTATATAGCAACACCAAATCATCTTGCTGGAAGCCAGTAGAATTTGCCTTTAGATCATACCTGGTCTTCATGCGGTCAGTAGCCGATTCGAGGTGTTTTCGCACGGTCCGATGTATCTGATTCAACCGTTGCCTTAGCTCACTTGCGTACTCCGAGATCGTTTGGGGTTTCTCAGGGGGTGTTCCGAACTTTATATCAGCTGGCAGACGAATAGTCTTTCCAAAAATGACTTTGGCTGGGGCTTGACCCGTCGATGCATGTTCGGCAGCTCTGTATGCCATCAAAAATAGTGGAATGTGTCGGTCCCAGTCCCTTTGGTTCTCGTCAACCATCTTGGCCGGATGTTTATTGAGCGTGCCGTTGAAACGTTCGACCATTCCATCGGATTGGGGATGCAGCGGTGTTGTCCTCGTTTTCCGTACTCTCAGCAGCTCGCACATTTCGCAAAAACTAGTGACTCAAAGTTTCGGCCTTGATCCGAATGTAGTTCGCAAGGTACGCCGTACCTACTGACCCAATTTAATACTAGCTGTTCGGCTTCAGTAGTTGCTTCCTGGTTGAGAATGTGGTAGACCTCGGGTCACTTGCTGAAATAGTCGGCCACAACCAGCGTGTATCGATTTCCCCACTCGGATTCAGGAAAGGTTCCCGCGATGTCAACAGCAATCCTTTCAAATGGCACGCCCACGTTATAAGTTTGCATTTGTCCTTTGACGGAAGCGCAAATCGTGCATCTACGGCACCAGTCCTCTACGTCTTCTCGAGCGTGGGGCCAGTAAAACATTTCCCGCAATTTCGCTAAGGTCTTGTTAACACAAGGTAGCCTCCCGAGCATCCTTCGTGCACCTCCTTAACCACATCGTGGATTCGGGTTTTGGGAAGTATAATTTGCAAAGTGTCCATGATGTCATCGATGCGTAGAAGCGGGTAACTATAGCCGACACAAAAACGAGTGCTACCCTCCTTTTTCTTTACTAGAACTACTGGCGCGGCCCATGGACTGACAGAACGTTCGATAACACCTTGTTTTTCTATGTCCGAGACCAGTGCGCTCCCTTCTCCTTGTTTGGCTATAGGAAGACGTCTCGGTGCCTGTCGCATTGGCTTGGCTCCCTGTGTATCTATGACGTGAGTTACCATACTCGTTCGGCCTTGGTCATCCGGGCTTGTTGAGAAGATGTCATTATACTTGGTGACCATTTCGACGCGCTCACACCTGCACTCGTCTGCCACTACCTCGCGAACCCGGCCAGTGGTACCAGTCACATTTTTCGCTGCCTCAAAGTTCAAGCTATAAGCCAATGCATCCTTAACCGTTTGCTTTTGAGCTAAACGCACGGCTTGTTGCAATTCCTGGTCCTTCAATGCGCTGATGAATGCTTCTGTTGCTGCGTCATCTCGATGTTCTGGGTCGTACGCTGGGTAAGCCAAAAGTGCCAGTCGCTCAATGTCTTGGGCTAGCTGCTGTAAAGTTTCGCCAGACTTCTACATCCGATGCCGTAGCTGTGACCGATAAATCTGTTTAGATGATCGTCTCCATAACGCATGTCGAGCGCATTCATTATAGCAGCCGGGTTTGAGTGTAACTCAACTGGGATCGTCTGCAAAAGCTCGGCAGGTGGGCCTCTTGGAGCAAAAATTCGTGCAGTTGCTCGTTCCTGCTCATTCCAGCAATTTGCCCTAGCGGCAGCTTCAAACTAGGTTTTGTAAATACTGCAGACCGTTTGCCCGTCGAATATTGGTGCTTTCACATTTATGGATGAGCTTTGCGCTACGGGTGCAAGTGTGGCTGGTGAGGGGGTAACTGCTGCCTTCGCTGCTTCCAATGCCTTTTTCATTTTTTCGATCTCATGGTGCATTCTCTCCTCGACCTGATAAACCTTTTCCTCGACGCGTTTAATTTGTTTGGTCAGACTGCCGAGCTCCGCTTTTATTTCGGTTGACTGTTGTTGCAAATCCGCCTTGATTCCGATCGCTTGTTGATCCAGCTTCTGGTCTTGCTTCGCAGTTAAACTGGGTGACTGTTAATTTAGCTTCGCAGTTAAACTGGATGACTGCTGCTCTTGCTGCATCATTATCAGCGAATTTTCTGGTTCCTTTGGTTTTGGTGTTTCTGCTTCACCACCTTCTGCGCCTTTTTCTGCAACTGAGGGCTCATCCGAATCCATATACCCGCCTTCTGAATCGATCGCGTCACACAATCAGTATGGCCTTTGTACTTTGTGTAGCCAGATTCCGCTGTTCCAACTCCTCCTTATGGTCAATAGATCAATTTTTAGATATGAGTTTCCTGGCATTTTTATTGTTTCAGTGATTTTTTCACCAGTGTCCACGATAAATTACACTATTTTGCACTTTAAAAATGTTTAAAAAGTTTCCAATTTCAAAATTTGATTTCTCACTTCTTGACACCAATGTCGCGTGTTATGGTTCGCGGCCAATAATTTAAATATTCCGGGAAAGTGAAAACGCACTGTCTTTTAAAATAAAGTTTAGGGAGTTTATTTACTAAAAATGCACAATCATAAATTTAACTATTTCACAAAAGTTAATTAAAATCTAACTTCCACTTGTAAATTAATTTCTATTACAACTTTTCACTTATCAATCAATTAATCACTATCGCCTATACTTCGCGCTCCACTATATCGCAGTTTACTATCGCAGTTTCACTATCACTTTTAATTCGCACTCGCCTTTGTTGCAGTTTGTTTATTATCGCGGTTGTAATGAATGATCCCCCCATTCATTCAGCTCGCCTTTATATAGGGTCTCTAGCCGTTCAATCCATTTCTCGTACATTGGCGAATGTTCTGCCGAGAGGTATCTGATATATTCGAGCAGCTTGATCATGCTTGGTGGGTTCTCGTGGTTTCGAGTAAATTCATTTTGTTGATGTTCTTAATGGTTGTGAAAACAATTGCGACAATAGCTCGTAGAATTATCTGTACATGTAAAAATATTGAAACCTTCAATTAGCCCTATAATGCGACGCGGCTTTTTGGAAGAAGATGGACGTTTGTTGTTTGGTTTATTTTTGCCTGGGTTGTAGACAATGATACGCTGTACTGGTGAAGTTATCTTCATTGCTTACATCGTTTGCTGCTGCGTTGACCTTTACTGAAATTGGAGCAAGATCGTGAATTGTCCTTTTTGGAACACCTGTAGCTGTTTATACGATTGCAACTCGGATCAGACCACCATTTCCCTTAAAACTCTCTAGTATGCGACCGAGAGGCCATTACATGGGTGGAAGATTGCGGTCCTTTATTATGACCGTCTTGCCAGGTTGGGCGTTTTGGCATTGTTGCTTCAATTTGGTTCGATTCTGTAGCTCGGCTAAATATTCTTTGAACCATCGTTATCAGAACTGATTCTAGAGGTGAAGATTACGCTCCCAGTGTTGATGTAGATCTACTCGCGGAGGGTTTTCAGTGGATTCAGTGGTACTGGTGTTGATCAGTACCACTGAATCCATCGCCTGTTAAAAACTGTCATGGGGTCAGCACAGTTAGATCCTTCGGATCTGAAGATATTGGCGTGATAGGTCATGGATTGAGTATTACTTCTACTTGCACTTTAACTGTCTCTAACTCCGTTTGTGTTAGCGAAATGTTGTTTAAGCTACAAGGAAGCAAATTTTTGGCAGATTTGACAGCCCACAGTCCGCAGATGGAATGGAATTTGGTTCCTCTCAATGTGCAGAATTTGTTAATTTGTCCTTCTGCTCCTTTCAAATATAGTTTGAAATGATTTTCTGATCTTGTTGTGACAGACATATTTCCAGATTTGATTGCAGGTAATGATGCCACGGTGTAATCGTTCGAAAAAGTTTCCTCCAACTTTCTTTTTGCATCATTGAGTAAATGTAGCAGCTTCTGGTACGCCTTCCAAATTTTACCATAATAGTTGTTTCCAAAGTATGGATGATCCGGCGCGTTCACATGAAATAGTTTCAGTTGCTCGTGGATTTGATCAGACTCGAACCAGTACATTTCGGACAAGCCTGACCTCTTGTCTAAGTACTCCTATGTTTTCTGGATACTGAATCCTTCCTGAAGTTTATCAGCAACTGTTCCAGTTTACTCCCCAGCTCGGATTGTGCGGCTGTCAACTTCTCCATTGTAAGGCTTGTTCAAACGCCGTATTCCAACGGTCGGCCTTGTTGTGTTGCATTCGTTCTGAATCCCGTCGGGGTCACCAAACGTGTTGTAACGCGATAAGAGGGTTTCCTTACTGCACAAATTACACTCCAGTACGATACTAGAATGCGAAAGATATCTATATATTCTAGCACTTTCACATTCTAGTATTGTACTGTAGCGTAATTCGTGCGGTAAGGAAAATCCCATATCAAGGCATAAAACAACATATTTCAATATTTTCTTGAAAACTTTTGTAAAACGGAGCCCACTTTAAACAAAACCTTTGTACCCCCAAAATTGTTCAATGATAAATTAGCATCGAACTATGAAAGGCGCCAATTCTTAATTGCAGTAACAGCGTACATAAACCATATAACGACACTAAAAAATTTTCATAATTCATCACCGGCCCCAACTTCTTAGTAGAAGACAATAAATCACATATTAAACCCGTCTGCGTAGCATCAACAGAAACGCAGCCTAAACGATGCCCACCCCCTTTGAACGGATCATAAACTTCTAGTCTGATTACAATGCGACATGGTAGCGGAAAAGCAAATCGTTGCGGCGACAACGGAAAACTTCTACCCAATTTACTTGGAAACAAATCACTTCTCAACTCAAAGCATAACTTGAGAACAATTTCGCTGCCCTTCACTTTCTCTATCCCCGAGTCAAGTCGAGCCCCAGCGCCTAGCCTCCCATTTCGTGCTAAGTTGAACCATTTTGCCTTTGCATTCAACATTAAACTCAGCACTAAGCGGATTATGTTAATTGACAGAACGTTGTAATCCTCTGATGGTTATTTCCCCATAAAGAGTCATCCGCAGAATTTTCCCTGAAAATTTTCATCGGGTACTACTGTTGCGCCGCTTGAGTATGGGTGTACATGTTTGTTTCCGGGGAGATCAAACCGGAAGTGAAATTCGAGAAAAATCAAACTTAAAATACGAAGCTCTGAGTAAGCGAGGTCAAAAGTATATTTTCACTTAATCTTTTCCATTTTCAAACAACAATTTTCAGAGTGTTGTTACAGCTCCGTCATAGGGAGTGAGTTTTTCCGGCGCAACAACCTTCAAACAAATTCGTGTCTTTTCGCCTTCCAAATGGATTATAACAAAAGATTTTCCCTAATTCCAATTCGACTCTGAACGCAACGTTTTCTGCACAAACTAAACCCAAGCGACAAGAGTGGGAGAAATATGTATTTGGATAAAACAGCGCCAGGAAAAGATATAGTGGGTGGATTAGTTGTCAGATCTTTGATGCGTTTATAGTATAAATTTCATCGAAAGATACTTTTACTTAGAACACGTGTCACGATTAATTTAAATCCGCCCGCTGCGCTCTCAATGTTGTGCCAGCGCAGCGGTGTCGCATCCCTACGTCCTCGTCGACGACGACGCCTGTGTCAAGTCCGATTAGGATAATTTACATCTAACACGGGAAAATTGTCTTTTTATCTTTTTATTTGTCGATACGTTGTCAGAACCAATCGGAAGGGATCTAGATACATATTTATTCGATATTTGATGTAGAGGAAATGTGCAGATTCGTTGAGTGTTTAGATACAATTTGTCGGGTTTGAGATGAAACTGAAATCGTGGTGGGTAGTGGAATTATGCGTGAATTAAGAGACTGAGTCGCTATTATTATAGATAAATTATTGTACCATTTATCTGTTGTATCTAAGGTCATATATTTTGAGATAAAGATAATTTATAGTGAGTGGGGAAAATGTGTTGTTTCTTCCTGGCAAAATTTCACTTTCCATTAGAGATCTTGATTACTCATGCATATACAGTCTTCCACAAAAGTCAGGGTACAGTGATAAATATCATGAAAATTGTTTGATATTTTTATTTAAAAAAGCTATAGTGATAAAATTTTTTTTGGTATTACTTCAACTATAATCATTACACTTTAAATTCATGTAAAACAAAACGAAAATTCTGTCGTATTAATATATTATTACATATGATGTGTTGGAAAGTCAATGAATGAAGTCCACAAAAGTCATGGTACACCTAAAGAAAAATGATACAAATTGTAATTATAGTCTTGCATAGTTATTTGAATTATACTTTTCTTAATATTTTGTCGGATACCCTTTCATCTGAATTACTGACTTCAGTCTTTTAGGCATAGAATATACCAATTTTTTAGTAAATTCGCTGTTGATTCTGGCCCACTCCTCCAATATAACATCCTTAAGCTGCGCCTTGCTTGATATCACTCTTTTTCGGATTTTTGTCTCAAGCTCATTCCAAAGATGCTCTATAGGGTTCAAATCAGGGCTTTGAGGCGGTGTAGCAAGCATGCGAGTATTGTACAATAGCCACATTCGAACTTTATGCGCAGTGTGCTTAGGGTCATTGTCCTGTTGAAACAAGAAATCTTCTCGCATACCTAATTTGGCTGCACTTTGTTTCATGTTGTTTCGTAGAATCTCTAAATAAGAGTTCTGATCCATAGTATTTTCGATGAATGTCAGATTTCCAACTCCAGCAGCAGCCATGCAACCCCAAACCATAACACCACCGCCTCCATGTTTTACTGTTTTAATAGTGTTCTTGGGATTAAATGCTTCTCCTACTTTTCACCAGACCCTCTTATGCCCATTTACACCAAATATATAAAATTTAGACTCATCCGAAAATAAAACATTATCCCAAAACGTTATTGGTTTGTCAATATATGCTTTTGCAAATGTTATTCTTTTTTGTTTGTTTATGGAACTTACAAGAGGTTTTCTTCTAGGCGTACGAGATGAAAATCCAGCTTCTGCGACAGCTCTACGCACAGTTTCTGCGCTAACCTCCTTCTTATCATTAATTCCAAGAACATCGCAGATTTTTCTACAGCTTAGAAATGGATCTTGTTTTACCATTCGCGAAATTTTTCTCTTGTCCTTTGCACTTAGTTTAGATGGACGACCTGTTCGGGGCACATTTTCCACTCTATTTTCCTTCTTAAATCGATTTATCACTTTTTGAATGGTTGACCGACTTCGCAACACTAGTTCAGCTATTTCAGAATATGATTTGCTCTGATTTGAATGCAGATTAATAATTATTTCACGCTCCTTAATACTCAACTCCTTTCGACTCATTTTTTAAAAATTTTATTAAATAAAAGATACACCACGAATACGGACGCGATTTTAAAGACAGCGGCCTGCGGTTGTTAACTCACTCTGATAATATGTACTTGGGGGATTCCCCTTTTTACAAATAACAGGGCATTTTCTGCAACTGTACCAAGACTTTTGTGGAGTAGAAAAGAGACATTGCCAACAAAAAATTATTGTCTTCAATGATCATTATTGCCGAATCCCTTTAAATTTATGAAAACTTAAATTCAACAGAACTCGTATTATAACCATTTCATAACTTTTGGTTTTCAAATAAAAATATTGATTCAGTAATACAATTTTCAGTTACCGATTCTCTGTACCTTGACTTTTGTGGAAGACTGTAAGATCGTATATGATTTATTTCGAATCTATCCAAAAAAATGCGTAATCAAATCAATCAAATTTCCATTCTCCGAAATATTCATGCATTTATTTCCAATATATATACATTTCATCATAAAGTTTTTCTTGGAAAAATGTCACAGATATAAATTCAATTTTCCTCGGAATTACTCGGAAAATTTCTCAAAGATACGTCAATCCATCATTTAGCAATGACGCATTGTTGCATTTTCAAGATTACGTGCATATGTGGTAGCGTCTCATCATTGAATTGACTTGACGGAAATATCGATAAGAGTACAATCTCCATTCTGCATCCCTTTTATGATGCGTGTGTTGCGCAACCCTTTGCTAAGAATTGGAGTTCCTCCTGTGTATCCAATCATGGAAATGAATTTCTTCCATTTTTCCGCTGAAAGCCTTACCACTACAGCTCCTCACGCCTTTCAACTAACAACCCCCACGAGTGCCAGAAGTCTCTCTTCATATATGTAAAGTGTTTAATCTTGTGGAAAGTTTTCTCTGCCACTCATTCCGCCCATCTCCTCTTCATCCTTTTACGGAATATATTCATCCGAACAATATTATACAACCCCCATTGCTGCCGGCTGCTAACCACTTTTCGTTTTTGTTCCAAATGGATAATATCCCGAACTCTTGTTGTCATAAACAACGCCTCTGATCCCTGTTCTGTTTGTGATAAAAATCCCGCAAAATGCGAGCATAAACAAGGTAACGTGTGTGAATGGGATTTAAATGTAGGATTTTTTCCTGCTTGCCTCGGCTGTTTTTTTTTTTTTTTTGAAAATTTTACCCGTTCATAGTAGGTTTGGGGATAACAGCATTTACAACCCCTACCATGATTTGTCTTACCTTTTCCGTGATGTTGTGCCATTGCTGCTACTGCTGCTGCTACCATTGCCTCGTTGCTCTTCGTTTCGATACATTTCACGCTGAAATCTATGATTGCGGTGACTGGTAACAATAAAGCCAGTTGGAAATGGCAGTGATGGTGGTTGTAGGCTGTCGAACGACTCGACGGGAATAAACCCCAATTTGATTGGAACTACATCCTGAAAGGTATGTTTTCTGTGTCAGAAATGGTGGAACTGGAAACAAATATCAATAAAACATGCTATCAAAAGCAACGAAGAAAGGCCTGAAGGAATGAGGAGAGAATGTACGGAGCGAACAATAGGCAGAGAGCTTATACATCCTTTTCAACATGCATCATTTGAAACGGGAGAGAAGCGTGTGCGTGTTGGAATCTCTCCATATTCATTCTTTAATACCACCCAAACTCATTCATTTCGTGAAATATCGATCCGAAGTAAATCACATAAAAAGTAGAGTTCGTCTTGCTTTTTCTTTTATCGTACATTCTTTTCACATTGATCAGCTAGGGGAGACTCATGTTTGCTTTCGATGCTGTACTCTTTGGTTGTTCACTTATGGTTTCGAAAGTAATGAAATGCGGTTTCCCTGTGGATATCAGGAGCAAGAGTCTTAAGATTTTCATGTGTTGATGTTTCGAAGCCCCGCGGAGAATATTGCAGCTTTTACTTTAATCAAAGCCACTTTTTTAAGTGCACCTACTGTAAATATCCTTTTACACTGTGCCTCTGACTTTTTTGAGTAGAAAATCTATAATTTAAATTCCTTATGCATCCAACCGGGAAAACTATGTGATCCTATCCCTCCTATACGTACCTCTCAGTAGATTGCACTATTCTTTTATAGTTGTAAAGTTGGTAACAAGAAGCAGAATCGAAGAAATGCAGCATTGCTAACCATGGGAATGCTATGGCAGTTGAGTGGTTTACCTCCTTAAATAACTCGAAATTCTCGTACCCTAGGCACTTCAGTTCTACGCCCGTTTTCCAGTGCAAATATAAACTTGGCTTGATGACATATTGCGTCTAGGGTTACTGTAGATGGCTCAGGAAAAAGTGAAAGTTACTGAAGCCCCCAACAGTGTCGGTGTTAAACTTCTTCTACTCCAGGTATGATCCTTATCGTTCATTGTCCAGGAGGAGCTATAATTGCTAAGTATGCTAAATCATCACACATTTTGTTTCGCCATTTTAAATACTTGAAAGTATCACACTTTCACGTTTGAGAATTTGTTATTTTGAAAACAACACACAAATAGTGTCTGATGGGGATTTATACCGAGAAAAACGGCCGATGGTTCTAGATTTAACGTACGTTTTATTTCATTCATTGTATAGTGAGTTCAAGGAAGATAATAGGATAGGTTCAAGTTTGATGTCTATCCGAGACTCCGCAAAAGTGCGAAGCCTGTAAACTGACATCTGTCCGAGACTCCCAAAATTAGAAGCCTGTCACCTTGATAAAATTTTGAATATTGTCGTTTGAGGTATGAAAATGCTCGAACATGACACCCGCCTTGACACATTACGTTGTCATCAACTCCTGCCTTCTTTATGCAGTGACGTCAAAGTTTTCAAAGTAGTGTCGTCTAACGATGATTGTGCCTTGCTTCAAGAAGATTTGAATGCCATTTTATTTTGAAGTTCTTATAACCAACTTACTTTAAATATTTCGAAGTGCATCCACCTTTCATTTTCTAATAACCCTTGCCCTATAAGCTTTCAATTTTCGTTAAATAGTTCGTACCTAAGTACGGTAACACATTTCAGGGACTTCAGTGCCACTTTTCACTCTAAATTAAAGTTCGACGTTCATATTTCTGAAATCATTTCTAAAGCCTCTCGCATTTCTGGCTTGATCTGAAGAAATTCCAATATTTTTTCCGATCCTCTGTAGTGTGTTAAATTATATTCGAGTTTGGTTCATCCCATTCTTGAGTACTGTTCGCTAGTTTGGTCGCCTCATTTGAAGTGTTTGAAGTTCACGCTAAAAGCTGTCCAAAAAAGATTTAGCTGGACCGTCTTCTTGAGATTCCAGACTCCCTTCATTTTTATGGATCACGCTTATCTATCCTCAATATTTCTTCGGTGGAAAGACGTCGACTCTACCGTGATGAATGTTTACTTTACGGGCTTTGCTCGATACTCGACTTGTCAACCAGGTTTCAGTGAGGCGCGTTATGCGTTCTACATAAAAGATATTCGAATATCTTTAATGTTCCATTCGCACGTAGCTTGGTGTATTTTCACTCACCCATGCTCAGATTTCCTCGTAACCATGATTACCTTCAGTTTGGGCCCTTCCTCCTCTCGTATTTAGTTTATAAAAAATATGTCAACTTGTTACGGGTGAACATTGAGACTCCATAGCGTTGCTCGCCCGAACACTACCATATGCGATTTCATAAGATTTTAACCTACGCAATACCGAGCCGCACTTCATTAATTTTTTTTGGTACCCTAATGATGTAACTGTCAGCAAGTAATTTAAATTTTCATTCACAAAAGGACTACTGGTTAAATTACGGAAAGAAAGCCACATGATAATTTTAAATTTAATAATTGGTTAAATTACGAAAAGAAAGCCACATAATAATTTTTGCTTTGTAACTTTGTGTAAGTAAACTCAAGTAGCTAGGTCGCTTCCGATTTACACGCCACAATTATGGACAACGCGACCAGCAACAAGCGCCGAAAGCATCAAGATCCAACGCGAGCTCGAAACGAAACCCAAATACACACGGTAGCGGGAACGTTCGTCATCAAATCAACATATGCGGCAGCATAAAACATATAAGCCCTCGAAGCAATCGGAATTACGTCGGAAACAAATAACATGCAACGCTGGGAGGAAATTCGGAGTTGAATCATTGCTCCCGGCACGCGACAAGAGGTGTTTGTGTTATGCGCGATAATTTGCGAGCATTTACATCACTACCTCGAATCAAGATTTTATACTGCCTGTGGTTTCATCGACTCTACATTCCGGCATAGACTCCCAATGAATTTCGATGCAGTGTAGAATTCGACTAAGTCAAATTCGAACCTGAGTGCTGAGTAGATAGCCACTGAGCTCACGGCCAAGGACACAAACTTAACGATCCTGCCGCAAACATCTTCACACTCACGCAACTCCAGCAGAGATGCTACTGAGGCAGCAATGACACGTATACCGCAGGAAGACACTCGCGAATTTAACACATCATTAGTGGTATACACGGGACGAGTAAGGTGCGAGCTCAAGGTGTAACGTAATTAATAGAAGCAGCAACAAGAAAACGGAAGTGTTAAGAAGGAGGTGAAAGGAGTACTTCAAGTCCTAGAAGATTTGACCGTTAAGTACAATCAACAATCACCAGGAAGCGAGACCACGAAGGAGGGATTCACTGCGGCTCGATATATATAGCAGCAAAATTAAACGTGAAGCAAAAAAAATATCGCACAAAATGACCGAATCTGGAGGCGTTACAAACAGACCCAAATATAAACAACGTTTTTGAGTCTGGAAAGGACTCAGGCAAATGCCGTTTGTTGAGCTCACAACGTGAAGCCAGAATGAAGTCATCGTGGGAGCCAAACCAGAGGCATGAATGACTCTAAAAAAAAACCAAACTCGCTTTGGCACATCAACAAACGACCGCCGATTACGCCAAGCTCAAACGAGAGAAGGCTGACAACTCTACTAAAATACACGCAAGAAACACGAATATCAAACTCACTTCATCCTACCACGGAAACTGAAATGAAGGAAGTCGCGCCATTGCTGAAAAGAGATTCGACGTTCGAAATTAGTGGGAAATGGTGGATAGTAACACATAAGCGACACTTCACGCATGGCCCGGCGATTTAATAACAGGCGGGGACAAGAAAAGCTGAGGAATCTGAACGCCGGTGCAAGGGAAAGACGAAGAAAACGAGGATTACTTCGAAATCCTTACATCTCGTCGCGACGTAAACAAACATTACTGACAATTCGAACTGTCAGTCAAATGCATTCAGCACATAATACACTCAATTCCCACTAGGATCGCCACCAAGTGGAACTTATGATGAGTGAAATCAAGCGAGGGGAATTAATTGCACCAACGGAAGAAAAGCACTCAAAAACAAGATTTTCCCGGTGGATGGAAGGAAAAAACCTTACACCGGAGGTTATTTAAGCCCGGAGAGATTGGTGCGCTTTCTCTTTTGTTCTTTGGGAGGAGTTTTCTTTCAAGCAACCGTGGAGTTGTACGATACCAAGTCTTAAAGGGATCGAAATTAAACCCGACAAGTAGATTCGAACGAGGTAATATAGAACGAGTGATCAGCGACCGTTTTTCTTCTGACGAGGAATTGGAGCCGTACAGTGGATATTAAATCATCAAATGGAGACGAGGCAACGGTGGCGAAATTCAAGCGAATGGAAGCAAGCGGCCCCTTACTAGAATAGGGAATAAGTGTAAGTGGCTTTCTTTTTAGCATCTATTGATCGAATTATCTTCTTAGAATAAACTAACGTACCAAACCGAAGGATATAATTGCCCATTTTTTTCCTTTTCTCGCTACAATAACTAAACCTTCTGTTTCCAGCTGTAAGATATGCGGTTCGGGAAATGTTTTCCCGGGGCGTTGACCAGGACGGAAGACCTGGATAATTTAATACAAGTGATTGTGTTTAATACAAGTGGTAGTGTTTGTGGGTGGAACCTAGTGGCGATCTGGGTAGTTTCGGTTTCCCTGGTGTAGGAAAACCCGAATTTGTGTGGTGGCGGAACACCTAAGCTCGTTTCGCGGGGTAGTTTTCCTTTGTAGGCGATTCTCGCGGCTAAGTGGAGACGAGGCCCCAAAACTTTCTAATTGAAATTTCGCTCTGGACGGTCGTCTTGTCGTTCGGACGACCCCTCGAGAGGCTCGGAGAATCGAACGAGTGGCGCCCATGCCTGTCTTCGGGTGAGTTAGACTGGGTCGATGGAGCCTCCGCCTTTTCTCCTCATTTTTGCACTTTTTACAACTTTTATCTTGAAATTTGCATGTCTTTTTTTCTTTCTCCTTGCTATGTTATAACTTATTCTATTTTGCTGTGCTTTTATTTAATCTATTTTGTAATTGGTTTTTCTGTTAAATAGAAATAAATAAATAAGCCAATTGCCAACATTCATTTTCGTTGATACTGGCCGAAGAATCCATTTGTTGATGGGCCGCTTGAATCCTCTGTGGTGGTTCCGAAGGGTGACTACTCTGATGTGATGATCCTGGCGTGGGTGCAACTTAATGGTGCGTGCTAAATGCCACATAGCCGGTGGTTTGTTGTCCGCTTTTATGATGACCAAGCTTCCGATTGTGGTGTCCAGGGTAAGGGAAGCCCATTTGTCCCGTGATTGCAGTTGCCGCAAGTATTCGTGTGTCCACAAATCGTTGTATAGCTCTTTCGAGTCGAGTTAAAGTCCGCCGCTGATACCAATGAGAAAATGATTTGGTGTCGAAAGATCGACATCACTGGGATCACTTGTAAGAGGACATAGTGGCCGGCTGTTTAAACAATTTTCCACTTGTCATAGCATAACGTTTGGCCCTCCGAACGTGAGTGTCGCATTGCCGATGACTCTGATCAAGTGAAATTTAACCGATTTGACTCCTGCCTCCCAAGTCATCCAAAGTGACTTGCCGGAGAAATTAAGTCCCAGGTGATGCTCTTCAAAGATGTGAAATTCATGATGTCGTCCACCGCCTTCCGAGCTTTGAGCATCCGATGTATTGATACTATTTCCTTGTTTGCTCCTACGAAGTTGGTTCCGTTCTCGCTATGAATGTTGTCAGGACAGCCGCGCCGAGACATAAAGCGCCTCAGAGCTGCTATAAAGCATTCCGTAGTCAATTCCGTGACTGTTTCAATGTGAATGGCCTTCGTAGGCAAACAGACAAAGAGCGCTTTGTAGGCCTTGTACAGCTTGGCTGACCATCCGCGCCATGATTTGAAAATGAGTGGACCTGCAAAGTCGACACCGCAGTTTCTTGCAGGCGTAACTCGTACCGTTCTTCTATTCAATGTCTTCGCCCGATGTCGTGTACACGTAATGCAGTTGCGAATGACCTGCTTGATGGCGATCCGTAATCAAATTATCTTAAATTTGTGGAGTGAAATGGTTTGTAGTTACCGATAAGCCGCATTCCATTGTTTCTGATGCTCATGGGAGATAAGAAGTGAAGTGATGTGATGATTCCGATGTAGCAGAATGGGATGCCGCTGGTTGAAGGGTAATTCCGCATTTTCCAATCTGCCGTTGATCCGCAAAATGCTATAAATGTCAAAGAATGGGTCCAGACCGCGTATTTTGCTTGCCTTAGGAGACGGACAGTTTCCCGTAAGAAGTTGGATTTCCTGACCGAAAGACTCCGACTAGGCCAGTCGTACCAAAATGATGAAGGCTTGATTAAGTTCTATCTTTATAGGTGGACCGATGATACGATGAGATTTAACCGATGTTCGTAAATTGTTGGTAAAAATCAAGCAGATGACCGTGATCCGAAGTAGTTTTTTCCAATCCGAAAAATTGTAAATCGGGAGGTTGCTATCAACCTTTAGCAAGTTAACTTACATATGCCGAGCTTCCGAAATTACCGATTCGTCCGCGATGGGCACTGGCCGTGAATGAAAATATCTTTCTGGAGTTAGAAAGGTTGGTCTGTTCCATCATAGACGATGTTGAGATAGTTGTGCTGGTTCCAGGCCGCGTGATACAGAATGCGCTGGGTTAAGTTCAGACGACATCAACATTTTGTCACGGTCATTAACAACTGCCAAAGAATTTTTCCTGAAACTCGACAGCGAAGCAAAACCAGTAGGGCTACAAATCAATGAAAATAAAACAAAGCAATCGATGAAAAATACCTCAAATACACATAATATAACACTTGGCGAATACAGTATCAAAAATTTAGGCGCCAAAATAACTAAAGCGGGCAATGAAAGATATGAAATACGCCGAAAAATACAGATCGAAAATAAAATATTTTATTCAGCATTGACGATCTTGAAGACCAGCTCCATACAAAGGAAAACAAAGCTCCAAGTATGCAAATCGGTGATAAGACCTGTGTTATGCTATGGGTGTGAAACATGCACCCTAACCCAAACATCCGCAAATATATTGAACGCCTTTGAGCGACGGGTCCTGAGGCGAATATTCGGAGCGAAGCTTGACGGGCACCAATGGCGAATTCGATACAACCATGAGCTGTATGAAATTTTTGACAAACCGGAGGTCTCAACGATTATAAGGCTGCTGAACCTGCAATGAGCTGGCCACATGAATCGTATGGACGACCAACGGATACCAAAAAAGATATCGTTGGGAGAACTGAAGGCCCGAGACCAGTGGGGAAACCGAGGAAATGCTGGTCTGACTCACTCGACGAAGACAGCTCATCGCTGCTCGGATTTCGGAACTGGAGACAGCTGGAGGCGCTATTTGCAGGAAGCGATGGTCCGAGCGGGGCTATAGTGCTAAAAAGAAAAAAAAAGCAGATTAAACTTAATGTGATGTCATCACTCAGGTGGGATTATGTTGATGATGTTGTATGTCCGGTTTGTCACAAATGTCACTTGCGAATCCGTGAAGCAGTGGCATTTGTCCAGATTTACATTCATGCAAGATGCAATCTTCCGCGTAAGTTTGGCGAGTAGATCCGCTGCACATAGTTCAAGTCGAAGAATGGTGACTCGAATAGGCTCATGTGCGTCTCCAGTTTGTGTTCTAGCGTACACCACTGCGGCGTATGCCGCTTCCGACGCGTCCTCAAAGCCAATGATTTCCATTGAAGAGAGTGACCCGATATATCGTGGAATATGTACACCAGAGAGCGCTATTAGGCCAGATATGTAGTTCGCAAATGTGTCTCTTAGATCGTCAGGAAGTGAGTCGTCCCAGCTTATCCCTGACGTCCATACTTTTTGTAGATATATCCTGGCCACGTTTGAAACTGGAACAAGAAAACCGAGAGGGTCAAATATCCGTGCTAAAGTAGCCAAGAACGTCCGCTTTGTGTATGTGTTCGGTATGGTGATGTCGATATTGAATCCAAAGATGTCTGAGGTGGGATTCCAAAGTAATCCAAGTACCGAGCTTGACTCATCGTTGTCAAAGGAATGAGATTGTGCCGTAGTGTTGATTGGATCCGAAAGTTCAGGTGCATTACATACCCAACCACGTAGCTCCGAACCGCTGCTTTTGAGGACGTTGATGATGTCTCGCTTAGCTGTAAAGCTTCGTAAATGTCAGCTCTGCCTAAGTAGTCGTCAACATAGAAATTTTCCGTAATTGCCTGCGCCGCTTGGTTTGAAATGTTGTCGTTATCACTGACTATTTGAGGTAGTGCGCGCACTTCTTGAAATGGTGCTGATCCATGACCGTGTTAGGTTTATAGTTTATTATCGATTCCTCTGTGGAAAATCTTCAGACTATTCGTTGATAGTTGGCACTGCCAACTATACCATAGGCACCCATTAGGATTTGCCTTTACATTTTCTCGATGTCGGCGACCATGGCGATAAAGAACGTCCGGAATTCGCAGAGCAATGTAAAAATGTCGTTTTGTATGGTCGGACCGACTATGAGGTTGTTGAGGGATAATCCTGATGTGGATTTGGCTGTAGCGTCGGAAACCAACCACAGTTTTGTTTTGTTGCTTGTGGGCTTAAGGACTGCATGGTGCGGTATGTAGTATGAATGCTGCTTATCCTACTGCAATTCCTTCGTTGTCAAGGTTGACATAAGTCCGAACTCCCAAGTTTTCCGATATAAATTTGTTGTAGTCTAGCCGCGGTTGATGGTTGTGTTTAAGACGATTCTCCAGGCTCGTTCCCGTGAATCACCAAGTTACTGAAACATGGGCCGAAATGGAAGTCGTACTAAATATCTGCCGCTTTGAGTACGATGAACGGAATTTGCATAGTGAGCCTCGTACTCCGTTTCTTCAGAAGCCCTGACAGATTGACTGTCTATATTTTCTAGTTCCCAGAACTTTCCGCAATAGTGACTCTACGTTGATTGTCTTCATTTCCACATCGTTTGCGTCATGATGAACATATGTGGCCGCTGAATAGTTGCCGCAGGAATTTACAATTTCCGTAATGATCCATCCAAAAAATGTATTGTGAGCCGTGAATTTATTGGTTGTGATGGCGCGTTGATTCGATTTGATGCGCAAGGTTGGTTCCGTACCGAGTAACATGTCGATATGTGCTGGCTTATCAAAGTCCGCTGTGTTAGAATGTCCTCCAGTATCTAATGCACCACTAACGCTGATATTGTAATCATCTGCGTGCTGCCTTTTGAAGAAAGTTTCACTATAGTTATACCGAGCGTTCTCAATTTTGAGTGTTCAACGATCCCGGAAATTGATATTTGTAGTAGTGCGTAGGGAAGCCGCACCGTTTTTATGAGATTTTATGTGATGAGTGAAACCTCCAGCAATATTCTGCATCGAAGAACAGATCCGCATTTTTTATAGATTAACGCTGTTGCCGTGGGTAATATTTAAGCATGTGCCGCACTGTATTATAAGTTAGTTAATAAGCAGGTTTCTGAGAGAGTTAAATTGTGACTTGAACGCTAATAGTAAGGCACACAAGCGTTGCGGTACTGGAGAATCCAGAGTCTGTTTTTGTGATCTGCGTGTTGTAGCAAAAAAAAAAAAGAACTAAAGACTGCAATGAAAAATTACTTCAGTAGTTCGGAGAGTTCACTTATGGCGAATAATGTGAAGCCCTTCTGGTCATAGATTAGAACCTTCAAGTCCTCCTCTTCTGTCCCGCCTTCTGGAATAATATCGTAAGTTCTTCTCCGCAGGATATTTCCAACTTGTTCTCTCAGTTCTTCTCGTCAAATTTTACTCCTTCTACATATGTCTTCTACCCAGTTAATACACCTGTACTTCACTCCATTGGTCTTTCTTCACTTTACACTGACTGTATTGGAGTTTAATCCCTCAGTGATTTTAATCCTAATATTCCACCTGGTCGTGATGGTTTATTTTCGTTAAGTCATTAGCGTCTTCACTTTTTATTCCTCTGGCTTTTCTCTTCAACCTCAATCTAAGGACTGTTACTTTCCCTACTTGTTGGAAAAGAGCAAACGTTCCTATTCTTAAAAATGGTGATCCTTCTTCTGTATTCAATTGTCGTCCTATTTCCGAAATTACTTGAACGTCTGGTACATAACTGCCTGTCAGTTTTATTGCCCCTATCTTGTCGAAGAAACAATATGGGTTTCTCAAAGGTCGCTCTACGACATCAAATTTAATTGAATTCACCGATTGCATTGCGAAGGCCTTGGGCAGTCGATTGTGGGTTGATGTCATCTTGACTGAATTCTCCAAGGCGTTTGACACGGTCAACCATCAACTACTCTGTCACAAACTGAAAGCTTTTGGGGTTGCTGGCTCTCTTTTATCATAGATGGATTCCTACCTGTCTTCTCGTATATATTGTGTTAATTCCTGTGGATTACCTCCATTCTATTTTACTCGTCCTCTGGTGTTCCTCAAGGTTCCATTTTAAGTCCCCTCCTATTCCTATTGTTTATAAATGATCTTCAATCGGCTATCGCGTCCAATTGCCTACTGTATGCCGATGATTTCAAAGTATTTCAAGCTATCAGATCTGTACAAGATTGTTAATATCCTCAGAAGATCCTGATTGCACTATATAACTGGTGTTGGTCTAACCACCTCTGTCTTAATGTTGCCAAATGCTATAAAATGACTTTTCATCCAAATTAATCTCGGCTGACTTTTACCTATATGTTAGATGAATTCCCACTCGCTGCTGTGAGCTCAGCTAAAAGTCTCGGTGGTACTTTTAATCCTTAGCTCAATTTTGATGCACACATTTTAAACGTGATTACTAGGGCCTCAAATATATTGCGACTCATTTTCAGGCATACTTATAAGTTTACTAATATATCCACCCCCGTCCACTTGTTGATCTGTCTTGTCCGTCCTATCCTTGAATATTATTCTGTAGTTTGGTCTCCCCGACACTCCTACCTCATTAACTCGTTCGAGAATGTCCAGCGAAAATTTACTCGAGCCTTATTTTACATTTCAAAATCCCATATCAACCTCAAGTATGTCGTTCATCCTTCTTACGTCTTCCTACTTTGTCGTCTCGTCGCATCTATCTAGATCAGTGTTTTCTATATCAACTCGGCCACAATCAAATTTCATCAACATTAAATGCAGACTTGTGTTTTCGCCAACCATCGCATTTTTCTTAGGCAAACAATTTCATCGTACTACTGTATGCCCGTACAAATTTCTATTTTAAGAAAACATGATAAGCTTGAGCTTGGTCCTTTTTCCGACTCATACCTTGTTTTTAAATTGAGAATAAGAAGCCTGATCCTTACAACTCAATTGGATTAAATATTTCACTTGTTTGTGCTTTAATTTGATTTTACATGTATTTTTTTCAACTCAGTGCTTAATATTGTTAATATTATTGAATTTCTTTTCAAATTAACTTTTTCACTTAATTATAATTTTCATTAATTTCCTTTACTGTTTGATTTGTTCAATTTTGTTATTGAATTGTGTTTAATCTGTCAAATGGTATTTTAAATAAGTAAATAAATAATAGACAATAATTTTATTTGTTTGGGATCCGCAGGCCGATTCTCTTTTTTCTTTAAAGGCTGTCTGGCCTTGCTTTGTTGTGTGAGCGGACGCGTTTCGACTACTTCGAGTTATCTTCAGTGTCACTGTCACTTAAGATGACTCGAAGTAGTCGAAACGCGTCTACTCATACAACAAAGCAAGACCCTACGGCTTTTAAAAAAAAAAATGAATAAATAATACATAAACATCTTCATGAACGACTCAAGTTCTATCAGTCGTCACTGCTGTTACGTAGTAGTCAAATCGTTATATCCAAGACTTAAATAAACAAGAAAAACCTTTTAGCCAGCTGGACTAGAGTCCAAATAAAACCATAAATAACAAACATTGTAACCGCCTTAAATATTGTACGTACATATTTTAAATCCATACTATTAATAGGCACTGACACTATCAAAACCTCATCGAAAAATATATACAAAACAATTACAATTCACAAACCAATTATATTTATAGGCACTATCAACAACCTCATAGTAAAATAGAATTAAATAATATAAACTCATTATATTAACATCGAATACTGTACAGAGAAGCTAATCTAATTATAAGCAAAATCAACTAAACAACAATCATTCAAACAGAACAACGAACAAATATGCTGACACATACCCCCAAGACCATCGTATCAAAAGTAAAACGACACCTAATGCACGTCATATCGATGCGATTCAAGATCGAGAAAGACCAACAGAGTCAAGGACGGGGAATACGGAATTAACAGACACACGGCCACGATGATAAGCAGTTGGAAATTTAATCATCACAAACGCGATAGCGGATAGTTGTTAACATTCCGGAATAAAAACAAAACCATGCATTTGGACATGCAGGCCGGCAGCTAGGCAGTTGAAATTTGATCCCCGCAAGCGTTTACTGGACTATTTTTAGTTATTCTACGAAAGAAGAAAATTGAATTGAAGAAAATGCAAGTTCAGCATTTGACCTGATTTGAATTATTGAACTCTGTTAAAAAAAAGTGGGATTAAAGCAAATGCAAGTACAGAATTTCAACCTGTATAGAGTACTGAACTCTATTCGTTAAAAGAAAATTGATTGAAGAAAACACACGGTCAGCAGGAATGTAATGTAGAATTCTGATCGATCCGGGAAAAGATCAATACCCCTGATCGGCAGCGTCAGCACTTTACCTGTTTAAAATCACAAAGAGTGGAGCAATCGCTCTCTTTAATTTCTTAACAATCGAAGACGAAAGTTGGCGCCTCGGCTTTAGCCTGCCCATAATCAACATCAACCATATTGGGTCCCCTAGCTTGCGTCTGGCCCATCTGCTGCCCGTTGCTGCGATAGCATCTTCGCATTGGCTCCTCGGCTTACGCCTGGCCGGTCTCCATCGGCCGTCGTTCACCGCCGGCCCCGCTATCGAATTGGACTCCTTGGCTTACGCCTGGCCCTGGGTATCCTTTTGTTGCATCGGCTTCTCGGCACTCCCCGGGCCTGGTTGATGGTAAGCGGCTTCAACGAGCCCATCCGCCTCTATCCTTGAGGCCCCCGATCCTTCTAGTTAACCACTCTGTTTATTCGCAGGCTCCCGTCAGCTTGCGAGGAGCCAAGGAGTTTTCTGAGGCTCCCTACGCAGCCCTGCCCCGCCCAGAAGCCCGCTGAGCTAAGTTCCGCAGACAACCATCACACCCCCCTTAGACGTCGTTCTCGCGGCGGAACCCCTAACGTTAATCTAAATTAAACAGTTATGTAGTGAGTAATATTAACGAGAAAAGAAATTATTGCTCGCAGAGTACTCTCCGCTGCATGTTCGTAAATGAACCAAAGGAACCAGAAGGAGGACCAAGCAGGAGATTAATATGGGTCCCTTACCATACGAACTATCGGTGAGTGACTGTAAGATACGGTTCTGTCAAACGGTACAGCGTAGTATTGAGACAACCTAGTGCGAGAAAGGGGACGTATGTTCATGGCGTTGTATCATTTCGACGATAACATGCCTCTCGCTAATTTAAATAGGAAGCATTGATCAAGAAATCGCCTTCTTACCTGCAGCGAAGATAGACCGAGGAATTTCAGGCAATCGTCATAAGAGCAATACGGGAGGTTATACGAGTATTTGTAGAAAAGCGTGCCGGAGAATCTACGCTGCACAGATTCAACCGCCATCACGAGATAATTAAGATGCGGAAACCATATCTGGCGTGCGTATTCGAGAATTAGGCGAACCAGCATGACGAATAGCCGAACACAGGTTTGAAAGTTGAAACATCTGTGAGAGCAACGTAAGACAAAGCCCGCGATCCGAGAAGCTTTCTTAGTTATTTCAAAAACGTGAACATTGAATTTCAAATAACAATCAAATGTCACACCTAAATCTTTGAAACTCTCGACCGAAATGAGAACTGAGCTTTCGATAGCGACCGAAAAAATTGAATGGGGTAAGTTTTATTGGTAAAAGTCATGGGAAGACAGAGATGTTTAGTTGAAGTCGATTTCTATGACACCTAGAGGACAAAAGATTTAAGTCATCCTGAAGAGCTCGGCAATCCTGTATTGAATTAATGACTCGATATACGTGTATCTTCAGGTCATTAGCATATAGAGGGGGGTTGGATGTCAAGATAGCTGGGAGGTCATTAATAAAGAGGTTGAAAAGATGTGGACTTAAAGTTGATCCCTATGGAACACCAGAAGTTGGGACGTAGATCCAGTACAGACAACCACACAGGAACAAAGAAAGAAAAAGGAGTAAATCCAGGCGAGAAGATATCCCTGAATGCCGAAACGACGGAGCTTGTCGATCACGATGTAATGATCCGCACTATCGAATGCTTTCGCAAAATCAGTGTAAGTCACATCAACTTGACCTCCTAAGTCAAGCCGTATTGATAAATTCATCTAGGTTAGTTACGGTAAAACGTCCTTTTACAAATCCATGTTTATTTTCGGATAGGTTAGGGTGCAAAACATTGTAAAGTTTACAATGAACAATGCGTTCCAGGATTTTTTCCAAAGCACGATAGGAGTGAAATGGGTCTGTAATTAGAGGCCTGAGAGCGGTCACCCGCTTTATGGATGGGTACGATATTTGCACATTTCCAAGCGTCTGGAGAAGTACCCTTTTCGAGACATGGATGAGAGATATAGGCGAGGGGAACACATAAGGATAACGAGAGGGATTTAATGAAAATGGATTGGGATTTCTTCAGGGCTGACTGTGCTGCTAGAATTCAGTGACTGAATTACCTCTGCGACCTCTAAGGGGTTAGTGTATAAATCAACTAATGATTCTGGAGCGAATTGAGGGTTTTCATCAGAAGTAGGGGTTGGGGAGCTATAGACGGCGGAGAAATAGTGAGAAAATACGTCGCATATGACCTGGTCATTGTAGACTAAGTGGTTATGATATGACAATGCATTGATATCCTGACGCAAGTCAGGTTTCAGGTTATTAGCAAATGATGCTTCAATCGCTCTCAAATAAGATAACTTCGTGGATTTAATAATTTTTTCGCATTAGTACGTAGGTGACGAAATTCGGAGAGGTCCGGTTCTGATCTCGAACGTTGTCTTCAAGTACAAAGCAGATTCAACTTCTCTCGTGAACAACAAAGGACGATTTGTGTGTGGACGTGGTGTATGTAAGGGGTTGATGCTGTTAAGCACTGCATGATATTGCTATGTTGGGAGGTTGGAGTTGTCTAGATTGAGGGTAGCTTGCCAATTGAAAACGTCAAAGTCAGCAGCCAAGCCTTCGTAGTTCGCCTTGAAAAAGTTAAATTAATTTGGTTTCACTTTAAGCTTTCCACGTATTGGATCCAAAGATGATGAGAATCCGGCTTAGCATAAGGATTAGCAGCAGGGAAAACAGGATCTGCAGCAGGGTTGTTTGAGAAAATTAGGTCGAGGAAGCGATTGGAAACATTCATTATATAGTTCAATTGTACTAGGTTGCAGAGGTATAAAAACGAGGTTAAGGCTCAATTCCACCGGCTAATAGGAGGAAATATCTTACCAAGGGGTGGGTGATATAAGTAAATTCGATCGCAAAACGGCGTTAGCATGAGCTAATCTGTATCAATCTAACTACACCATCTTCCAGCTGTATTAAAATCGTTTGTATTCGGTGTCCTGTAGTCATCTAATGATTGGCTGTTAATAAGTCAACGCTAGTGTGAAATGCATACGATTTCGTTCTGTGCGGTATTCACAAGCTTGGTGCATACAAAGCCGGTTGGGGCTTGTTAGATAGGCACAAAAAATCCAGATGCTCTCTGGAAAGAACTGAAACGATTCTCAGCCAAGTTATAAGCGCTATTAAACCAGAAGAGTCATAAAATAATATTCGCCAAAAAGGATTTACATTGATATCATACATGTCCTTAAAGGAATGACGAGAAGAAAACGTGTTAGGAACTCTCCAGTTCCAGTAATCAACAAAATCAACAATCTTTTGACAATATATTAGCCAACAAAAAGGTATTTTTCAAAGCTTAACAAAAACTCAAGCTCGAAGCAACAACAAAAAATCGAAACTTTCTTCTACCTTTTCAAGGCAACTGCTCGTTCCTTCATGCTAAAGAATGCACATGCCACTTAAATTAGGCCCTTTACCCTATATAACGGCAGTGTGTACAAGAACTCTTGAAAAATCTTTCGTCAAGTTTCTTTTCTGTACAGTTTGACGTCACATGCATTCACTTCACTAGCGAGAAATAAAAAGGGAAAATCGATTTTTTCCACACTTGTCGTCATCGTCCTTTCTTCACTCGACTCGACACAACGATACAATGCCACTGTTACTGTTACAAATTCTACCGAAACTGACTTGTGTAGAAATAGTTAATCAGGTGTACGATCCACACCTCTGTCGCATACCTCACCTTTGCACCGTTGTACTATGAAAGAAACGACGACTGGTAAAAATAGGAAAAAGGAATCGCAAGAAAAACGCTTTTCCATTCACCGGCCAAGGCTCTTTCGTCAGGATCGAGTTCTCTAGAAATTTGAAAATCTTGATGCGACATAACGAGACTACACTTGAACATTGTGCATACAAAATTCATTTGGCATTTCGAGGACATTATTAGAGATAGAGGAGGAAAGGTGTAGTTGAAGGTTGTTGAATCGATGTCCTTGCCATTTTAATGCTTGCCTGTCTTTTCAGAGCACCGAGCAACTATAGAGCGGAGTTACACTATTCAGAATCTTGTAGGGAGGCGAGAGCTTTTGTTATTTTGCACTTTCGACAAAGTGTGTCAGCGAAAACAAAATACAAATGGCTTTCATGCACTCGCTAGACATTCATCCTCTCTCTTTCTCTTTTCCCTTCCCTCCACCAAATCCACGTTGTCGTCGGTTGTTGTCTCGAATAGAGCAGTCATCCATAGGTAAAACAAATCTGATTACACAAATTGAATTGGATTAGATTATTATCGTTGTTGTTATTAGAAATTTAATTATGTAAATAGAAATGACAACTAACGTCAGGTCAGATTGTAGAGGTTTCGATGCCAGATAATAATTTTGTTTATGACCTTACAACCACAGGAAATTGAATGTAAGTACAGTCGGTGGGATTGTTAGTGATTATTACGTATCGGTGGGGTTCCAGCGAAATTGGACACGCTTGGAATGTTGATTAGATTTCTTAAAATTTATTACCACATTATTATGTTACGGTCATCTGTAATTGATTGTGTGGTTACGATGGCAAGGATGCTTTTCTGTCCTTTGCAGTTGTTTAAGTTGTATTACACGTAAACAGCAGTTTGTTAATGTTTGTAATAAGAAGTAGAAGACTAGTTCTGTTTCTACAATACTGGAAGGCTATATTTGGTAGAAATTTCAGAAAATGTTGTAGACGTCGCAAAGACGCTATTTACCTTGGAGCGAAGGAAGTAATTTTAATAAGGGTATTTCTATTGTTACACTCAGAATCCCGAGGCAAACTCCTTTAGACCCATGTGTCCATAAAATCGTAGCTTGTCGCTAAGAAGTCTTGAAGCATCTCATCATAGAAATATGCTACTGCAAAGGTGAGAATGAGTATCGTGTTTGAAGATGGCCATTGAACAGATCATCGACTGACAAGACATCCTTCATCGGTATCTTTTTAAAAACCTGCATATAAAGTACCTGAGCTGAGGTCTCTAGTAAGGTTACAATCCTATCCATCGTGAACATACTTAAGCTGTTAGCAATAGACTAAACTTCATACCTCACAAAAGTGATTTCTTTCTTCTAGTCCCCGCAATCATAAGCCTATTTCCTTATCGTGAGGTCTGCCGAGACAGCTTCGACCGATCATTAAGCAAATTTATTTTTGGCCGATTCGTTTGCCGATCAATAGTTTAAAAAAGAGGAAATTTTTAATTGACGGTAAGAATATCGATGAGGTCTGGATGGAAGTGAAAGTGGCTATTAGGATCATGGTAGAACAGACCATCGGACATCAAGGCCGGCACAAAAAAAATGATTGGTTCGATGATGAGTCCCAGAATGCGTTGAACAAAAAGAATTAGACTTACAAACAAAATTTAGGTAGGAAAACCAGGACGAAGAGAGAACATTATGAACTTCTCAGAAGAGTAGCGAATACGATAATTGGAATTAAGAAAAGAAATACAACGATGACCAATTTCGAAGCACTGATGTAAGTCTAGCGAGCAACAACACAAGACAATCATACAAAGTAGGCAAAAGCCTGAAGCGTGGTTATCAGCCCACGACCACGTTCTGCCGTGATAACACTGGCAGCATACTTGGCAACAAGAACATATACCGAACGAGTGGGCCCAATCAATGATCTTCCCTATTTACAAAAAAGGCGACAAGCTACAGTTTGCAAACTATAGAGACATATCACTACTTTGTACGACATACAAAATATCTTCAAAGTTCTCACAAAATATGACCAGATCATGCGCCAACAGTATTATTGGGGAGTGTCAGGGTGGTTTTAGAGCTGGTAGATCGACGATAGACCAATAGCTTACAGTCAAGCTGGGAGTCCAACATAGACGTGCACCAAATTTTCGTTGACATTAAGCAAGTATAGGACAGTGTTGATCATAAAGTACTGTACCAAAAATGCTATGCTTTGGTATCCCAGCCATATCAGTCCGTCTAACCAAAATGAAAATGATGTCGACGACCTCCCTAGTTCGCATCAATAACCAACTCATCGATGCCTTTGACAGAAATATCGGACCAAAGCAGAGAGTTGGGCTGGCCCCATTGGCATTCGATTTGGCTCTGGAATTTGTCATCAGCAAGCTACCTGTCGATACAAGAGGTACGCTGTTGTACAAGTCGAGCCAAGTAGTAGCCTATGCGGACGACATCAACATTCTGTCACGGTCACTAACAATTGCCAAAGAACTCTTCTTGAAACTCGACAGCGAAGCAAAACTAGTAGGACAACAAATCAATGAGAAAAAAGCAATCCTTATGATGCAGTCGAGGAAAAGTGCCTTAAATGCCAAAAATATATCACACTTGGCGAATACATTATCGAAGTGGGCAAATTTGTATATACGAGGGTCATTCAACAAGTACTTAGCCTCACAGTCCGGTGGCGCTGCTATTACAAAAAATTTTTACCATTATGCAGTACATTCTTTTAGTAGCCTACTTTCAAAGTTTCAGTCAATTCCCTTCATTAGTTTTGTTTTGATAGCCTTTGGAAGCGAGCGTGTCGGTCGGTTGTACAAAAATGGAAAAGAACAATATCGTTCAGTGATTAGATTCTTGTTTTTGGAAGGGAAAACGCGCAGCAAAATCAAAGATCGTTTAGATGCTGTGTACAGTGACTCTTCTCCTTCGATGGCGACCGTCAAGAATTGGTTCAACGAATTTGTTCGAGGCCGCACGTCGGTTTTTGATGAGCCACGCCCAGGTGCCCCGAAAACGGCTGCTACGGAGGAAAACGTTAAAAAAATCTACGATCTCGTGTTGCCAGACCGTCGATTGATAGTTCGTGAGATAGCTGAGACTGTGAGCATCGCAGAAGGAACGGTGCATCATATTCTAAACGAAGAACTGGGCATGAGAAAGCTGTTGGCGCGATGGGTGCCGCGTTTGCTCACACCGGAAAACAAACGCAACCGTGAGCCCACATCAGCGACGTGTTTGGCGCTGTTTTAGCGCAATCCGGCGGATTCACTGGTACCCACCAGAGACCAAGAAGCAGTCGAAACAGTGGACTTCACCCGGCGAACGTGATCCGAAGAAGGCGAAGACTGTTCGATCGGCCGGAAAGTGATGGCCACCGTTTTCTGGGATTGGATTGCCACCTTTCCAACTGCACTTATATATATATATATATATATATATATATATATATATATATATATATATATATATATATGTATATATATGTATATATATATATATATATTTATATATATATATATATATATATATATATATATTCTTTTTCAGCATAAAAAACTGTATAGCATACTGAAATTTCAAAAAAAATCGGGAGTATGGCACCTAAACTAAATAATTACCAGCCCTGCAAAGGACCACATAATGTCATTAAACGACTGTCCGAAGTTCTTTTTACAGTCGACATGCGGGGTAGATACTGAACATCTCTACCGAGAGACTCAAACCGAAGCTCGTAGTCAACTGCACGGGCAAGATGAACCTCCACCTGATGAACAAAGTACGAGACCAGCAATGCTACCGCCGTCAGCAAGAGAATTAACTGCAACATCATAGCCTCCTGCTCCGGTAAAGGCCGCATTGTGGAAGCCAGTGCCCGCAG
This sequence comes from Odontomyia ornata, assembly GCA_963969285.1. Taxonomy (NCBI): domain Eukaryota; kingdom Metazoa; phylum Arthropoda; class Insecta; order Diptera; family Stratiomyidae; genus Odontomyia; species Odontomyia ornata. The sequence goes on from OZ017739.1 coordinate 46,695,632, forward strand.
CCAGCTATTTCTTTTAAATTTGCGAGGTTGAAAAAATAAAAATGCCAGCCGATAAATTGGCCTGGGCAAAAATTAAAGGCACTGGCCAGCGGTTCGACATTTGCTCCTTCTGCAATGGGACACTCTTGGTAGTTTGTCAAGATTGTTGTTTGTAAGTTAAGTGATAATAGTTTGTGCTTGTATCATTAAAGTGAGGCTGATAAATAAAACTATCCCGAAGGGCTATTGGTTAGTTCAATTAATTAGATGGGGAAGGGTAATTACTATAATTCCAGGATAATTGATAGGGAGGGACCACATGCCCCTCTTTAAGTACTATTGTAAAAATTTTATTGCGTAATTTTAACCTACAGACCATGTAGTGCTAGATGTCGGTAGTTTCTCAATGTTCATTGTTCATTGATTGGTGTAATTTTGGTTATTTGATGTTATTGATGTTTGATTACACACTTGAAATTTACTTATTCGATACCCTTGTGGTCCTTTCGTGACCTTTTCTTTCGATTTTAATATGATTAAGGTATTCGGACAAGTTTTCTAGCAAGATCATGTAGATTTTTTGGAAATCCTGCATCACTTGTGACAAAAGGTTTCTTTGTAATACCTGTATTATTTTTTCAACATCAGTTGTTTTGTGAGGGCTTTTGGGTCATGGAATTGATGGAAAGTTTGCAGTTTTCCGCTGTAGGAAAAAATTTCGTTTTGTTTGATTGCTTCTTATGTTGGTTTTATCACGATAGGTCACCACTTGAGCATGGATGTATTTTATTAAACCTTTTCTTAAATCTCCTAAAGGAATTCTGTTATTATTAAATTTGTCCCTCTTTAATTGAGGAAAATCCATTTAAGCTATGTCTTCAAGATCAAGCCCTTCATATCTGTTTTTGCAAATCGGCCGTGCCTCTCTATTGGTGACATCTAATATGGAGCTGAATTCTACTTCATAATTTGGGACATATTTGGTCCGTGACTACATGCTCCTTGCTATCACCTAGCAAACATTTTCTGTTGTTGGAAGTTCTACTGGATTCCGTTGAACTACGTTTGAGACATCTCGGTGTTTTGTCTTTACATATAGTGGTGGAGTGGTCCAACCTGCTAAAGTTCCTGCACCGTCTGGGTCAGATTTTGAAATATTCGACTTTAGCATTGAAGCGATTTTTAGATAGAGGGTATTACCCGAGATCATTATCTTAACTGATTTTGTCGGAATAAAGTTGTCAGCCTTCGCAGGATCTTTTCTGTTGAGTCTTGTGAGGAATGTAATGTCATTAAGTGGCATTCCCATCTTGTTGCAAGGCGTTGCTATTTCAACTAGTTCTCTAAGGTGAAACTCTAACTCGACACTTCGAATCGCAACACACCTGCGGATGAAGCTACATGAAATGAAGGCATTTGTGTTCTTTCTCTTAAGGACGTCGTTTTTCGTCGCGTCGTTTGCTTCCTTGGGTGTAACAAAGAAAACTTTGTCTTAATCCATTTTGTTTGACATTCGTGACATGTATTTTGCTTCCTTGTTGAGCATAAAAAATCTCATACTTGTCAACCTGGCGGGTTTGCCATTCATTTGGTATACCATAATTACTGGAAAGAATTTTTCTTTAGATTCTGGGTCGTCTCTATTTGATTCATCCTGATCAGATGGGATCGAATCTTCTTTGGGCTGATTTGTCTCCATGTTGCTAGTTGTGATGTTTTAATTAACAACACTGAACGAAAAAGATACATACATTCAATGAAAAAAATATCATCCCAATGAAAAATACATCATTTTCCAACCGATGCAAGCGTTCATTATTTCAATGAATAACCGGTCATCAATTTTGCGATCTAGTTTTCACAATCATATATAAACAATAATTTTCAATGTTGATGTTCATCAAATTGATGAAAATATTTATTGTCCCAGTGAATCTTTGTCTTAAATTTTCTGGAATTTTCATAATATGGATGAACTTATACATACTATTGATGAAAAAAATTATTATTTGTTCTTAACATTGATGAACGGAAAAAGTAAATTGAATTAGATGCACTAAGAACAGTTCTTTGTTCGTTAATTTGAATGTTCGTTTGCCCCTTTAAACAGTTTAAAATAAAGTTTAATAATAATTACTTGATACTATGAAACAAGAGCAGACAGTCAAAATTAACGCTTTTCTACTTTATATGCAGTATTACATTTCTATTGTAGTAAATTACGTTTATTAAAACTTCATTTAGACATATAATTGTAAATAACTGTAAATCATCCCGCGTCTAAACCCAGAAATTTTGGAATCGATGACAATTTTTGGATCTTGTGCAAGGTATCCTTGATTTATTAGTCAATAATCAGTGATGAAAAAAGGTTAAATCTCTAGAGCCTTCAATGGTAGAGGTATCCACTTTTATCCAAATGAACCTTTATTTAAAATCATATTGGACTTTCACCTAAATCTGGAAAGAAATGAAGAAAAAGTTACCTTTGCTGTCCACTCATTGCTCTTCATAACGTTGATACTAAGAGTAAATTTAATGATAGCATTAATGAACTGGTCATAAATTTTTAAAATGTTTTGATGAAAGATTTCATCGGATGATTTTCAACTGATGATGTCGATTAATATGATGTAAAGAATTTTTTAAGTGCATTGACTCTGGTGTTGTAAAATTAAAGGTTGAATCTATCGCTATAGAGGTGATTCTAAAATATTTTTTTCCCCTTTGCTCGGAACTCGTTGGCGCCCAGCACTAGTCTTTCTTCTTTTCTTCTCATTTTCATTTAGTACACCGACACTAAATTCATTACTTACTCCAGGGTCAGAAAAACAGTCCTCCGCACCCTGTGCCATTTTGGAATGTGTGTTAGTTCACACCAAGTTTATATATTGCATTTTAAGTTACACCAATCAGTAAATTAACAGAGGGTACTCATCTGTCTCTATTAGCACTTATGAAGCAGAACTCAAGAAACACTAACACCATTCCGATATACACGATATCTTCGGATTTAACTGCATCAAACCACGCTTCACTAAAAACGCGTTTTCACTATATAAAGAGCAAAACACCTAGAAGAATAACCACTGTGATCTAAGAAGGGATGTGATCTTTAGGGCAATTGGGACAGGAATTAAAGAATGAACCAGCTATAAAAACGTATCCTCCAGCGAAAGATCATCGTGACAGCCAACGCCACTTATGGGGAAGTAAAGTGGCAGCACTCGCTTGATTCCTTGAAGATTTGACAACCAAGATGACAATGCAAGCGTCGACAAGTTGAAGCTGAATTTCCGATCTTGATCGAATCATCAAGCGAACTGGATTTGTTCTTGAAAAACGGAATTGAATATCTAATGTAATCAAGTGTGCGTTCGCTTTTTTGGATAACTATATCCGAACCCATTCCGAACAGCTTTTTATTTTAGTCCCTGGAACGTTATCATTGTTTATGCTGCTCCAGCAACAGCGTATCAGATTCTGATGTTGAACGTGCTGACATCGTGTTGCTATCCCTGCGGGGGCTGCGTTAAATTCCTCCACGATTTTGTCAGCCATTTCTAACAACGGCGTCATATCTTTTTCGGTGGAAACTAACATGATGGCTCGTACGTGGACTGGAGGTCCTCTCATCCATAATGCCCGTTTTTATCCTCCGGGAGTTGAGTGCCCGCCAAAGCCTGCGTTTCTCTATATAGATGCGAACGTTTCTGGTCATTTCATTTGAGCTCCGTCAACACCTACGTCGACAACGGCTGCAACTTGTTTTACTCGTAATATTGTTATGTCCAGCGTTGTTATGGCCGCATTAAATTTTGCAATGTCGGAGAAATTTTCATGATGACTAAACGTCGACTTGATTCGGGAAAACCTCTGCCCAACCGGTGGTTCGTAAATTGGTGGTAGTTTAACGTCGCGAACAGCTTGCAGCCACTGGAGTTCATTGCAAGGCCACAACTCACGCGCAATAGTTTGCGGAATTTTTGGGGTACCGTAGCTAGCCTCGGGAATGTCTGGTTGTTCTTTCGTCGGCATTTTTTAATGTTTGTTTAAAGTCTTTAACGCACTCCACTTACAATGTGTTCTAGGTAATAGGGTCACCAATTGTAGCGTATGAGCATACATCAACTAATTGAACCGATATTTAAACACGTGAATCTCATGGTTATTAATAACGTTTATTAATTACGAATTCACAAGTCAGAGTCTCGAGCAAAAAGCAAGAAAAATGTCAAAAGGTACATTTTATAAAAAGTCGCTATCGAAATTCCACAGATAGATGTCCCTTTGTCGCTGACGCCGCCTGCATCCGAACATCTCCAACTTTGATCCATGGGTCCATAACACAGATTTTCACTTATTTACTGACCAATCTTTATATTTTCGAGGAAACAATAATTCTTTCCGCTCGTTTTTTTACCGCAACGCAACCAAAATATCCCTTCTCTCGCAAACGATGTTTGACAGTATCTACCGATATTGGGCTTGTCAGGGTTTCGTTGATTTCGAGACGAATTTTGGGTGTTGCTTGACCCGATTTTGCTTGCTCATCAATGAAATGTGTCGATCATCAGCTTGAGTTGTTTTGTTTTTATTTTTATTTTTGTAGAAGATCAGAGCGTTTTCGATTGATATTTGTGTTGGTTTCGGCGATACGCTTCAACGCGACTTCAACTTCACACTTTGTAGCAATTATATTTGTAATTTCCAGAATAGTTTTACCCCCTTTTCTCAAAATAAGTATTTGTGAACGTTTTTCAAGTGAAGTCTCTTTTTTCGAGCCATTTTCAATTACCACAATCGATTTTGCGCTTGTAAACAAAGACGAGAATGAATTTGAGAGTTTGTAGTGTTTGTATAGTATTGACAACTGTAATTTTTGTATGATAATGACAACTGTAATTTTCTGTTCCAATAAAGTATCAATAAGCTACCTGATATTGGTGGAGCATAACTTGCTCGCAAGAAGGCGACTGGATTACCCGCTAAACACCTCCCCTGTCGACCTGAGAACCTAGCTTGAAACCGTTTAACACATTACTTCGGGCCAGGTCTCGTTTTGTTACGCCGTGAGGTGCCTTCAAGCTGAGGGATCCCTCTTCTAGCGGGAGGGAAGAGGATTTTCCAGACAAGCGATCCCCCAGCCCCAACGCCCCCCTCTGTTATGAGTCCCTTTTATATTTTAGGACTGCCCGAACATAATGTGCCATCTGGTTCCATTTGTCGACCGATTCGAGCATTACCGCCACAATATTATCTGGGGTGAGCTCTCCCGTCCCCGTGTAAAGGTCCTTTTGCAGCCTGTCCTATTTTATGCACGCGAAAAATGCATGGCAGGCATTGCCAACCTCTCCTGGCCAAAACCGACAGTCAGGAGTCTGTGACTTACCAATCTTGTGCAGGTAAGACTGAAAACATCCATGCCCGCTCAAAAGCTGAGTCAGATAGAAGTCAGTCTCACCATGCCTTCGATTTAGCCACGGTCTCACATCCGGGATGAGACGCGCAGTCCACCTTCCCTTTCTGCAATTCACCCAAGACTGGTGCCAACCGTTGAGTGAGCACTCTCCTCGCATCCTCGATTCGACGCAGGTAAATAGTGCGGAGCTCTCTAGCAAGGAGGGCAACAGGTATCACGCCTGCAATAACTGTCAGCGGTCAACCCAAAAACTGTCGGATACGAAGACGCAATTCTCAGTGCCCCTCTTCTCTCTACCTGTGCCAAACGTTTTCGGTAAAGCTTCTTACTGGAGCGTCACCTTAAATTTCTGCTCCGTACAGTAGCACTGAGCCTACATCACTCATCAAGAGGTGTCTTCTTTATAGGCTGGGTCCCCCTACGTTGGCCATAAGTCGACTAAGAGCCGATACTCATAAAGCAGCCTTCTTAGCCGTTGTCCTGAATTGCTCAGAGAAACTCATCTTCGTGTCGATCAGCAGTCCCAGGTACTTCACCGCTCGCTTCGCTTCAATTAGTGTGTATCCAATACTGATCATCCTTACTATAGGGATTCTCTTTTTTGTCAAGATGACACTTCGGTTTTCTCCAGTGCTAAACTGAACCTTCGAGCAGTTATCCAGTTTCTCACTCGGCGCATTAGCATACCTAGCCTAAGTTGCGCTTGTTCAACGTTGCGTCCAGCGACCAGAGCCGTAACATCATCCACATAGCTGACCAAGCGCGACTCATCTGGCATCTCTAGTCTCAAAAGCCCGTCGTAAGACACATTCCATAGGTCCGGACCAAATATAGATCCCTTGGCAACACCTGATACATTGAAAAAAACGTTCACATCTTCCATCTTTCTTTGGCCCTGTGTCGTGTCGTAGAGCAGGCTTTGGCTCTTCAGGAAGCTCCTGAAAAGCCGCCAGCACACTAATACTAATATACTGACCGAAACCAACGAGAGTAGGAGCCATGTAGTGCACGACAGAAACTAAAAACGATCTGTTGACGCATCACTGCAACTTTGTTGCATTAACTCAAAGCTTTCCACTTTTGGCAGACTGTAAAATCCTGTCCTTGATTTTCTTGGATGCAGTAATATTGTGATTTGACCAAAGTGGAGCTAACTGCGTGATTTAGTGTATTACGTGTCATCTATCCGATTGTTAATAAAATCTAAAATTCCTCGAATATTTAAATGTGTTTTTCATGAAAATATATAACGCAATCTTGGTTGTAAAATTCAACTGTAAATTTATTATACCCTCAGTATAATTCCAATGCTCCTCCAATAATTTCTACGACTGCTTACTGGAAGATGATTCCAAGAAGTTGCTATGTGTATCACACACAAAAGTGAATAATGGTGTATGCATAAGTATTACTACGTTCAGTACAATTTGATGTATGGCCTGAAGCTGAAAGCATAAGAGAATGGATACAAAACGGAGATTTATGCGACTGTCTTGCCTGTTGTCGTTTTCACTCTGGCATTCTGCTGTTCGCTTCTGTACAGTTATATGTTCCGTTCTGCTCGTTGGCTACCGTTTTTGCCTATTCCATATTAACATAAGAATCGAGCGTGATGCTTGCCTGCTTGCTCTCCATGCAACACGCCAAGTAAAATCTGAACATTGTATTCCTGGGCGATAGTGTGTAAGAAAATTCACACAAGACGAATCCTTTTTACGCTTTCAATCCTGTAATACAGCATTGTGTTGCAGAGAAGATAATCTGATGCAGCCTGTATGTTTGTCTGCCGTACGGTCGAATTTAATGGAATTAATGTGCAGTCTTTACGTTATGTTCTATAGCTGTCAAGTGGGAATTAAGGATGGTTTTATTGTGAGGAACTCCTTTTATCCGCAAATAAATTTTACCATTAAAACTCGAGGACGGCAACACACAACCAGTTACCAATCATTTATTTGCAAACCAATCAAATCTAGTACACACGCTCGTCTCATGATTAAATCCCACCTAAGACTCAAGGAAATGCATTAATATCTTGTATCTATTCAATATTTCACTTGCCCCCATTCCAACGGCTCCGTAATCCGCAAAGCAGAATTTCGTGTGTCTACCTCTACCTGTAGTTGGTTGGTACACATTAACATATATTGCGCGAAATTTTCCATATCCCAGGCCCTGCATGTTCCGCATAAATCCAACTGGATACATAAATTGAACGTCGTCCTCATCCTCATCCACGGCAGCGTCGATGTTGTTTTGCCTTCTTGCGCCCTGGTGTATCTTCTTAACCCATCCAAACACGCCTCAAGCAGCGCAAAACACAAGGATTGCTGCTGTTGAGTTCAAGTGAAGCAGAAGATCTAAATTGCATTACTTTGCCAAACTTACATTTTCACATATATTTCACTGTCGGCCGTATCCTAGGAGTACGGAGAACGGTTCGTACTCGTATATCTGGATCTGAAGTAAGAAGGAAGTAAATGTATCTATAGGCGCTACACGTCTTAGTCGTGAACAGATAGATCGTAGTCAGTTTTCTGTTTGGGAAAACTGAACATAAATTTTAATCTTTGAAATAGTTTAGGATGTTGTGTTCGTTTTCGCTGAGAAGACCATCAACAACGGCAACAGCAACAAGACAAGGCGCTGGTACTGGCGCAGTAAAATGAAAAAGAGAAAAACGACAATGTCGAAATAAACAGAGCACTCCAGGAAAAGTGTATCTACAACGGAACACATCATTTAGTTTGAGCCACGACGCGGAGGAAACGTGTTCCTCCACTTAGCGTGATTCCCTCTATGTACTCCACATTCCAATTGTGGTCCCGCGGAGCCAGCCAGCCCAGCAATTGGTTAGCAAGGTCTCACCAAGAGGCTAAGCTGGTTGTACATCAATTCTTAAAGGGGGCAATTTAAGGTAACATGTACTCCGTGTTCAGTACACGCTTCGCAACTCATAGAGCTATAATTAAGGTGGCCAAAGGTGATGCCACTATTCTCGTATCTTGAGAATATTTACTTACAACCTCGACATGTCTTGCCAGTGAGCATGTCATTCCGAGGAAAAGGGATTTAACATTTTCCCTAGTTCGTGTCTCGTTGCCTTTCACAGTCCAATGCATTTGTCTTTCTTTTCGTATTTTCTGAAAAGTTACAACTTCCACTTCTTGTTGAGAGATGACGGGACACTGTAATTAGAATCTCTAAAATTGGCTCCGAGTGTATGTAAGAAGTGATTATCATAGTCGTTTTTCGGATGGCAGCAGCACAAACATCTTCAAGTGCATTTCTTGTAAGATGTTTGCCTTCATGTCGGCGCGGCATTTAGATTGTGGTCGGACTGAAGAGCATGACGAGTCAGACAAACGGACGGCCGGCAGTCAAGCAGGAAAGACATCAACCATGCTATTAGCAACGAAACGATGAGGTCTTACATCGGACACCTGTGGGAAACCATCAAAGTCTATCATCCGTTCACAAATGCAACATTAAGAATGATGTAATTATTGTAAGTTATAGCTCATATGGTTAAGTGGAGCGATGAGCATGTGGATTTTTCTATTAGGAGATCAGGAAAGGATTGTTGGAGAAAATTATTAGTCAGATATTACGAGTATGTTTCGCTTCTAAGAAAGTAAGACCATTTGGTACGTTTATTTTAAGAAAGTCATTTAACTTTAACCAAAATTAATTCTTTTTCGAATGAGACAGGAACGATATGTAACACTTGATAAATCATTACTGTATGGTAAATTATGGAGTCCATAGCAATTCAACATGCCCATAGATATACTCGTATGTATTGCTTCGGAAATAAATAACAAACTAGAACAACTTATGGTACCTTTTCTTTCGTTATAAATCAGTGTTCGTCAAATATTTTGGTCACACAATTGGGGGTAATCGATACTTTATTATTTTATAGAATGAGACGGATCAGTTCGTAAAAATTGTCAAAGTAAGACCGGATCTGTACAAGCTACATCTGAGTTTTGCAGGCTGCGTTCATTGGTAAAAAAGAAGTTCAAATAAATTCCAATGCTCGCAAACGACTGGACTACCCACTGAACACATTCCCTGTCAACCCGAGAACCCAGCCTGGAACCGTTTGAAACATTATTTACGTCGTCAGGCGTCTTCAAGCTGAGGGGATCCCTCCTTTAGCGGGGATGGAGACGGGAAGAGGAATTGCCAGACAAGCGAATCCCCAAACCCGACGTTCCCAGCTGCTGTGAGTCCCTTTCATCTTTTCGGATTGCCCGAACATAATGCGCCACATGGTTCCATTTGCCAACCGATACAAGCATCACCGCGACTATATGTATTATCCAGGGTGAGCTCTCCCGTCTCCCTTTAGAGGTCCCGTCGCAGTAAATCCCATTTTTTGTAAGCGAAAAAGTGTGTGGCAAGCATCGTCTTCGTCTCCTGGGCAAAACCGACAATTGGCAGCTTGAAACGCTCCCTTGTAACTAGGATGTTATCTTATCTTTGATCCTCGTCACGGGGAATTTGAGAAGGTAGCCAGTTTAACCACCACTTAAACACCACGACCGGGAAACGTGGTACGACGCATGCATCCTCGAGCCAAACTGGGATAGGAAACTTTACCATGTAACATATTATACATAGTTCTAGTAAAGTTAGAAATAAGAATAAATTCTAATGTTAATGGTTACAGTAGAATAGGTTTTAATTCCCTCAAGTTAGATTAATGCAGCTCAACTTAGATTAGTTAGGCTCGATGAAGTTCACGATACCACTCCCGTATGTGCACGGTTGCTCCACAACGACACCATCTGTGATCAACAACCACAGAAAGAACGAGTCAAAAGCATGTGCGAGGAAGAAATTATCGTAGGAACCGACAAGATGAGGAAATTCATCGCAGCAACAGCAGCGACTACAACGAAAATTGTTTGGAGGACAAAAATTTAATGAGACACCATTTATGAAAGCCAGTGACATGGACGACATGCTGTTAGAATGCAAATGTAATGCTATTTACGTGCTAAATACGAATTACGCTTATGGGGAATTAGGTCGCCTGAACCTCTTCGAAACATCCACTATAAACACTACATTCCGCGAGCCAAAAAACGAAGCCCTCGGGCCACCTACTTCACTACGAAACGCACCGCCAAAGTACACGAACAATAACTACAGTAATAACCCTTGCAGAAGCTCCTCTGCTACTCTAGTGAATAGTAACCACATTGCTGAAGCCCCGCACATATCTGTTACAGAAAGGAAATCCTCGACGACAACGACGGCGTCAGTATCCGATCGAACTATTCCTAAACTGTTTCACTATATTCCCAACGAACATAGCGACCATTCACTTCAAAATCATATCCCCAATCCCCATCAGCAATATCCTCATCACCTCTCACCACGAAACGCAGCAGGAGCAAATGCCATCCGCGAAATCTTCAAATTTGACGTCGACAAGTGTAGGAAATCTGACTATAACGAACTGCGAAAGGAACAGACGGATGAGGAACAAGGCGTGATGATCAATAACACTAACAACACCATTAGCCTGAGTAACAATAACAACAACAACGATAGTAATAACAGCAACAACAATGGAGGACGTGATAAAAGCGCAGGTGATAGTAGCTATCAAAAGTCATGTACGGAATCGTATAAAGAGGCTGCTGACTTACATGTACACTTTGTGATAATTGTCGTAGCTTAGATTGTCAGAGTCGTTATTTCGAACGTAATGATTCCGATAGCTGCACGGAGCTATCGTTTTTAGGCGACTGTTACGATGCCGATGATATCCAGCTCCAAAAGACGCAGCACCCGCAAGACTACAATGGATCAAACAACGCCGCTGAATGTCGAAGCTTACATGCACCATGAGATCGGGATACCTAGAAAAGAAGAAAAAACCAAACCAAAGTGTCTTTTACAAGGGATCAAATATAAAAGTACTACTTATCTGATAATCCTCAGTGATCTACTCAAAATCCTGGTAACCGCCAGCACTCACATCGCACCAAACATAAACAAACAACATTACGTCTATACTTGGAAAACATCAAATGTCCGTCACTGTGACGATTTCGAATATTTTCGGAAACCCCAGTTGAAGTGTGGTGAAAATTGTGATGGAATTGCCCGATCGCACGAACCGGGCTACAATTTCTGTAAGAAAAGGAGAACTCCAAGGTTCACTCCGGAATTAGCGGTTCTCCGTTGGGAACGAGTTGATAAAAGGGCGAGGGACAAAGTAAAAACTCTCTTTTGTGATCGAAACGTGTAGTGGGATGGCAAAAAGAAAAGTGTTTGTTAAAAAGGGGTGCGGAAGTCTAAAAGAAATCGGAAGCATAAAGGAGAAAAAAAAAATAAAAGAATACAAAACAGAATTAAGTAAAATTCTTGACGTCAATCACCATCGGGAGGAGTATCTACCATCAATTGGCCGTTGCTCAAGTCAGCGCAGTATCTTTTTCGCCGTGCAGTCGACGACGGAAATTCTACCAGGAGGCCTCCTTAGTAGCTAGGTTAGATGCCGAAGTTAGTCAAAAAAAAAAAATGGTTAAGATTCGTTTTTGTTGATAAACCTTATTTCATTCATTATTTTGTTGATAAACTTTTTTTCGTTCAATATTTTGTTGATAAACTTTATTTCACATCAAAGAAAGTGGTATTATTTCTTACTAAATTCACTTGAAAAATTTAGAAATTGCTCTTTTCAGGAAGTGTAACGGGTTGGTTCGGCGAAATATTACGCGCGGGTGTTCGTCAGTGTTGTTGATTTTTTTCGGTGATGTTTGAGTGGTGTCGAGTTGGTTGGAGGAGATAGGGGCCCCCCGAGTAGCGATATTTTTGTTCGGGTTCTTAGTGGAAGGTATGTTCGTTTAACGAGCTTCGGCAAACCGCCTTACTCACTGGGCGATCAATTGTGGGACCTAGGCCAAAGCAGTGAGTTGGCGCCCACGCCCGTCTGCGGCGAGCAAAGTCGGGGCCGCGGGGCCCCGTTGCCGGAGCACCCCAGTGGTTAGGGGTGACATTCTATTTTCGATCTTCGCCTGTCATAAAATGTAGTGTGCAAGGTTTTTCTTTTCCTCAAGCAATTTCTAACTTTTCTGTCTATTTCTTTTCACCACTGTCGCAATAAGTTCTTCCATCAACTCAACTGGAAATATTCTATATCTATTACGTCTCATTCTAATAAACCGTCTAAGGTTGAATCCTTAACTGATTCTCTAGATCCTCATGTTAGCCCTGGGTCTAATAATTTGTAAAACATTTTTCCTAATGAACTTCCTATTTCTTTAAATTTACTTTTATCCCTTATTTTCAACCTCAAGGCTAATATGGGTGCATTTTCCTCTTTTAGAAACATTCTAATATTATTCCTGTCCTTAGAAATGGCAATTTATCAACTGCTCTAGCCGCTTGTCGACAGGAGTATTCCTGGGAGCTAGCATTCTTTAAGGAGTGCTGTCCTCAAGTATCCGAAGAAGTGAAGGTTTCCCTAGGGTTCCTCCATGGACAATGACCTAGCAACCTTCTCTCGATACCAATATGACAATGAATTAGAATTTACGTTTTAGCCTGACGAATATGAAATGTTGGACCTAGTTACATAGCACGATACGGTACCGGTACTCATGGATATGAATGGGACCAAAAACGCAACTACACAAACGAACGGATATAGCGGCTCTGAGGGGAGACCTAACCGTCATGATAACGCTAAACCCGACAAAAACAATGACAAGGACTACAAATTTAGATGACAAATAGACAAGTGAACGAACAAAAATGCTTGCAGTGTTTTGACGCAACAAGAAAACGACGCTCACGCTAGAGCATTCTCTACGAGGGGAGCAAACAACAGAGCAGCGGTTAAAAATTGGAGAAGAAATTGAGAGAATAGAGGACCTTAAACTCACTCGCACCACTACCGAAGAGACTAAGCTACTGAATTTAAACCAGGGAACGCCTCCACCAGGAAATATACTACATAGAATTGTTGCCCTTGACCAACTGTAAGATAAGCGGCTTTACCGAAAGGCCGAAGCAGTCATCAAGGGAGTCAAAGCTTCTTGCGATATGTAAAAGAACCTAAAGCTAGAAAAACTCATAGCTCGTATAGATCATTATAGACGAAGGTGACTGAAGGTAAAGAAGAAGTAAAAGTCGAATACCCCCAGCAGAGTGTCAGTTGCACCATCGCCTATCATCAGCAAGAGCCTTGCCTGTAGCCCAATACAAATAAATCAGGAGAAAAGGAGGAAGGACGACACAAAAAGCGAAATGATAGCTCAGAGAGAGAAAAAGTTCCATGCGATATTACTTAAGGCCGCCAAAAAAGTGACAAACAAATTCCTCCTGTCGAATCCTGGGAAATAGCTTTTCCAGCAAACAAAAACCAAGCATTCGTCCGATATAACGGAGAAACCGAAAAATAGATCATGACGTCGAGTTCTACGGCAGGCAATGCTTGCTAAATAAGACGATGGCAGATCTTATGTAGAGGTTTTCCTTAAAATCAAACGGGCCCTAAAGCCGGATGACACCATCCCATAAGATCAGTGCAGCCAACCCGGCCCGATGACCCTCAAGTGTACTTTAGTCTAGAGGCCACCAACAAAGAAGCATTCCGCGATGCATTGAAGAAGATGTTGGGAGAAGAGGCAACCGTAGCCTCGCCTGAACCTATAGCAAGTCTTGGAATCAGGGATCTTGATTGCATCACGGAATTGGCTGAAGTAGAAGTGGTGACCAGAAGAGAGTTTTCTAGTTCAAGTGGATTCAAGGTAAGACTGACTTCGGAAAACAATAGCGAACAGCGTATTTCTACCATAGATCTGGCCAACACAGACGCCGAACAAGTCTAAATAAAGAGCAAAAAAAATTACAATGAGTCATCTGCAGGATATACGACAAAGATAGCTATAATTGTTTCAGAACAGGTTACAAACGTAAAGACTGCACGAATGGGGCTATCTGCACTCTTTACAAAGGTGAGGACCCAAGATTCGCCTCGTAGGAAGCCGAAAGTGTCGAGTCTTAAAGGAAATCCTAGCAAAGGCCAAAGCGAAACTACCATGATATTTGTATATCGTTCAAGTCAACTTAAACCAAAGCATATTGTTGGGTACTCACCTTTCTACATATATTCTGGCTCCTCAAACGCCTGATCAATGTCGCCTGATTTTGCAACGTAACTTGTTCTCTCGAAGTTACGGCTTGATATTACCTTCCCGGCTTCGTCCGTCAATCTCATAACCAAGTCATAGCACTTGTTTAAATCTAAAGAAGCCATCTTTCTACTGGAAAACACTCAATGACCAGTCCGCCGGAGAAGAACTTCTGATACCAAACAACCGGATGACAGATTGAATTTGATGCACAACGCGAACTTATGTCAACAAATTAACTGTCGAACTTGACATACTACAAAATGTCACAGGGTGCCCGTAAACTATTAATATCGCAGAATCACGTAATTGTTCAGAATATTATAAATTTAGTATAAGATTAATTTTACGCGGGAAAAATGTACCGAAATTTTCATAAAACGGGAAATTCTTGAAAGAGATTTTTCCATTGTTCAGTTTTGCATTGTCCGTTCACCAGTTAGCTCGATCGCGATACAGCATATAATTAGTTGCAAGTTTTCAAGTCGCGAATCAAACAGTGTTGTATTGAAATACAAAATTGGAAATATAGAAGTTTGAAATCGAACTATAGTTTTATCGTGAAACACATATACCATCGGGACCTATTTGAGCAGTTTGTCAGAAACATAGAAGCCGACCTTATGTTGCTTAGCGAAACTCGCCAGCCTGATATACTAACGCATCTTTTGCTCCTACCATCTGGGTTAGTGACGGTGCTAATCTGGAGTCATGGAAGAAGGGATGGTTTTATGTGGATTTCGTGTTCAAGAGTAACATTTTCAGCACTGACCTAACTACAAATAAACGATCGAAGTCCTTCGAGCCAAATTCAATGCTTTAGAGGATACTGTCACGAATACATAAAGCCAACTACTCGTCGAAAGGGACTTCAACGTTAAATGGGGCAAGCTTCGATGTGATCCAAGAGGGGAGTGGGTCCCGTAAATGGCGGCGAAGAGAGCACTTGACGTGCTCAACATTGACAATACATATACTTTCCGCTGTTGCCTCTGTAAGAGGAGTATACCCGGTGAGATGTTCGCTTCAGAGTCCCTAGTTTCAAAAGTATAGTATTGGCGAGTACTAGGAGACCATTCAGCGATTGACCTCCAGTACTTTGCGCTCGAGTTCCGTGGCGTTGCTTCTCGTCGTACGCTTAGCCAGACTGCCTCTTTTAGATGGAATACTAGGGAGATGAACATTTGTTGACGTGCTTACGGTGGCCGCACCGCTGCTGGGAGCTCCCCCAGCGAGCTGAAGATTAACAGCTGAAAATGTGGTGGACTCAACTATGAGTAGCATTACGTCTGCCTGTAGGCCTTCTTTTCCCCATCGGAGACCCCGACACGGCAAGTCTCCGGTATACAGTGTGCGCAATTTGCTTAGACGCACATCAAGTTTTTAATGTAGGAGTGTGCTAAGAGAATAAAATTTAAAAATTCGTTTGAAGCAATTATTTGATAACAAAGCTCATTCATTTACACTTCATTTAAATAAAAAAATCACACATCTTTCCTTCCTTTATAAGATAATTTAAAAATTGGGTGCGCAATTCGCTTAGAAACACTAATTAAATACCATAATAAAACCTTAAAACTAAATATAAATAAATAACTAATGGCTTCAGTATTTCGTTATCAATCCTTTCACCTGAATTAAACTGAAAACTCTGTTCGGCATTTTTTCAATGAGGGTTTTTCAATGAGCTCATGGGGATTTCATTCCAACACCTAAAAATGTCGCTTCTAAGCTTTCTGACGGTATTGTACTTACTGCCTTCCATTCGAATAAATTTGACGTAGTATTATGCCCCAAACGTTTTCAACTGGGTTTAAGTCCGGGCTTAAAGCCGGCCAACTCATCAAAGGAATGCTCTGATGTTGTTCCTCAACATTCTCGAGAAATGGTATCAACGTGAAGTCAAGCATCTATTACACAGAGATGCTCGACGTCAATTTGATAAAATTTCTCGAGGGTTTTGAGAGATTTCAGTGTTGATTTGTGTTTGTATAATACATATTTGGACTTTTCCCCCATAAGAAAAGGCAGCCCAAATCATGGGGTTTCCAGCACAAAACTTCCTGCTGCATCATTAGCTGTCAGGTGGTGGAAATAATAGCTGAAACTATTCGGTCCATCTAAGATAAACTTAATCTTCTCTGAAAATATTGCATTCTCCCATTGGTTTATCCAATTCATATGTTCTTTCCTGGATTCAAGACGAGCCTGCTTATGCGCCACAGTCAATCGATATGCTTTTCTTGTTTTCCCTAATTCAAAAAGAATTTGGGATGCGCTCAGTCGGTTTTTTTTTTGTGGCTTCTTCTCTTATTCGTATTACTTACCTCCTCAATATTGTCAAATTTCGTTTGGATTTATTGCTGCAACCATACAACAGAACCTTTTTAAGAAATGTCCTGACAACCTTCTCAGATCTTGATATTTTTAGATCGTTTTTGCTATTTGGTAAAGCCACTTCCTTGTAGGCCGTTATTTGTGCTTTTTCTGCAGTCGGCAGTTGAATCTCTTTGGCCATTTCACTCACTGAACTGAAAGTTAAGAACAGTGATGTCTCGAAAAATCACAAAGAGCTATTCGTTTGCACATTTGTTGAGACTTCCGTACTGTCAATTTAACTGTGTCCAAGAAAATTGCATCCGCGTGACGTAGTGGTTAGAGCACTTAGGCCGTAAGCCGAAGATCTCTGGTTCGAGTTTCGTTGGCGTCAACGAGATTTAGTTCAAGTGATTCTTCGGACGGACTATAAGCTTGTGTTGTGATACCCGCTGGTTTGAAATCAGAACATATCGCAGCTGAGTGGACGAATAAACGGCGTGATCATGATCATATTACCTTGTGGAGTGCCGATACATTCGATCATGACAATGAGATACTCTAACTATTTCTAAGCGAAGGCCCGAAAGGGGCTGTAGTGCTACGAAAATAAAAAGAAAATTGCGCAGTGAAATAAGTGAGAATTGATTTCAACTAGCAAGCTAACCGGAACAACAACACATGACCTTATTAAAGAAATTGTCACAACAATAAAATATGTATGTCGTAGTTTCCTACATATAAACCCAACTGAAATAAATAATTCACTTTGAAGCGTAAAGATCCTATTTAAAGTTGAAAATTCTGAGTGTGTCTAAGCAAATTGCCATCACTGTACTAGTAGTCAACTGAAATCGCTGAACAGTGAAGCGAGTGTCACAAGAATTGAGGAGAAGTCCACCCTTCGCGGATACTGGAGAAGACGGACACCAAGGCTACAGCATACCAGTCGGTCGAGGAGCCCCTTCGAAAGTTCATCAATAGGAGTGAGACGCGATACTGGCACAGGGCATAAACTAGTAATGCGAAAACTCAGTGCCTTACAGATACAATGTGGACATGAAGCAGAAAAGCTGAACAAGATTGTACGGGCCTTTGTCCTGCATATCCTGCTCGTGTTGATACCGTCCACGACCACACACTCTTCGAATGCCTACCTCTTACGAGGATAATTGTAGATAATTTTTGAATAGTGTTGTTTGGATTTTGCTTTATATTCCTTTAAAATTTATAACGATTTGTATTAAATAAAGCGCTTTTGATTTTGATTTTACCTCTTATGAGGATTCAGCTGAAAGAGGCAGTTCTATCCACGAAGACAAAGAAGGAATAGGATGACGTCTCAGCTTAACTATTGCAACCGGCCTACTAATTTTGCCCTAACTTGCTGTTCAAAACATTCAACGCTTGCCTGATGAAAAGGCAAAGAGGTCTTACTGGCAAACAAGAGGAAAATATAGCCCTAGTCAGCGTCTGTACATCTCCCCTTACGTGCCCTGCACACGGCCGAGAAAGTGCTTGAGAAGCTCATAAAGAGAAAGTTCGCTGACACCGTTCGTTCTACTGGTGACGTATTTTCAAGGCAGGACGGTTTTAGATCCGGGCGCTCTACGATTGACGCGATCTCTTAAGTGATGAGCGATGTTCAGAATGCGGAGATCACAGTCAGTTTATCAGACGGTTTGTGCAGCTGATGATCTAGTTCTGAATCCGCTTAGGCTCAGCAAGCTCAACAGCAGCAATAATCGAGTACGAGTCAGTAACCAAAGCAGCATATAAATTTAAAAATGAAAAACTAGATGAAAATAAAAGTTAAAAAGAAGAAACTAGAAAAAATCTACAAAAACATAAAACCCTTTTGACTTCAAAATAGAATACAATTTCAACTGCAATCCAAACAATATAAGATCGAGAAGATGATGTTAAAATATAAAATCCTTTGAAATAACTCTCAAATCCTCGATACATACACGCACAATTTAATTCGATTGCGCTAATATAAATAAATGAAATAAAATGTTAAATAATAAATACCCCGTTCTGCATAAAACTTTGGGAGAACACGTCACTATCCCCAATTCTAACATAAAAAATAAAGCAAACGAAAATGGTAAAATGGAAAAAATTCCTGGCCGAAACGTCAATCTAACTACAAATAATTCCACACGTAAACAATTAGAAGTGTCAGTTACAACTGTTACAACCAGTACGATTAGGTTGTTTTTCGGAATATTAACAGAGCGGTTGGCTGAAAAACCCAGCAAATGAGCGGAAGGTAGAGTCTTCCAAATGCAAGCGACTGACCGCAATCTAAGAATTCCGGGATGTAAACCGGTCGGTCGTTACAATGTGAAAATTGGCGTGCGGCTGTCTCTTTTCGGTTCATGGTCAACCCACGTGTGCATCGGTGAAACAAAGTTTTCAAGATTCAACAGCGAATGTTTGTTTTATCAGCAGTGCCAATTCGAGTGAAAACCTCAGTTTGGAGAGTTTTAGTTGCGCTAGACATTGGGGAAGCTCAGTTGGAGGGGGAAACGTGAGTAAGGATAAGTATAAGAAGGTGATCTACCTACCCCGGAAAAAGTTCAGGGTTTTCCAATAAGAGGTGTTATTTTGATATTAAAAGAAAAATGCTATTTTTCAATATAAATGATCGGCTGTTTATTTCATTATAAAAAGGAAGGTATGCCGTTAATAGTGGAAAATAACATCAGGCAAATGATCACCACGACCACGCTTATACGACCATATCCTTTTCATGAAATTTTCCATAACCAAATCGCAAAGTGGCTGCCCTATGTCCTGGATAGCCTCATGAATTCCATCTTTGAGGTCTTGAACCGGCGCTGGGCTCTTGGCGTAGACCTTCTCTTTCACGTGGCCCCAAAGGAAGAAATCGCAAGGTGTTAAATCACAAGATCTCGGTGGCCAAATGTGATCACCTCTTCGAGAGATAACACGGTCCGGAAGCTTTTCCCGTAAAAGATCGATGGTTTCGTTGCTTTTGTGGCACGAAGCGCCGTCTCGTTGACAGTAAACGTTGTCCAGATCAATACCATCCAATTCTGGCCATTAAAAATCATTAATCATCTCTCGATAGCGCAATTCATTCACCGTAACTGCTGCTCCAGCCTCATTTTCGAAAAAGTAAGGTCCAATGACTCCGCCAGACCATAAACCGCATCAAACAGTCACACGTTGAGGAAAGAGAGGCTTTTCAACAATAACTCTTGGGTTTTCGAGCCCCAGATGTGACAATTTTGCTTGTTGATGAAGCCATCGAGGTGGAAATGGGCCTCACCATTCAAGATGCTTTTTCGATGGAATTCCGGATCATTTTCATGCATTTCAAGGACCCAATCAGCAAAGACACGACGTTGTTGATGATCGACCGGCTTGAGTTCTTGTGTCAACTGAACTTCATAAGCCGTAAGATCCAAATCTTTAGGCAAAATACGGTGTAATGACGTTTGTGGAATGCCTAATTCCAAAGAACGACGAGAAATGGACAAACCTGGGTTTTCTTCAACACTTTCGACTACAGCAGCAATATTCTCGGCTGTTCTTGAGTGATTTGCACGGGTTTTATTCTTCACATCACTCAGTTGTCCCAACAACTCGAATTTTTCCACCAATTTCTGTATGGCGGTCTGACACGATGCTTCATGACGACCCAAAAATGTTCGAGTTTTACGAACCGTCTCTGCCAAATTTCCACCAATTTCATAGTGAATTTTAATAATTTCAATGCGTTCTTGAAGCGTGTATTGTTTGTTTATTAATGGCGTAGTTTCTACTTGTCAAATGTTAAAAAATGACAGCTTCAAAAGTGACAGCTACCGAAATAGCAGGCTATCCAAAATAGCACCTCTTATTGGAAAACCCTTGTGGGTGGTGCTTTATAGAAAAAAATTTCAATTTCCGTGGTAGTGATAACCGGGAAAAAAGGAAGGGACCGCGGAATTTTAGCCAGAGCCACGCTCGTCCAAGGCTTGACAGAAATGTCACGCGGGTGGAGGAGTGGCGCCGACGCCTGCCTCCAACGAGCAAACCGAAGCCCAGGACTCCGGTCGTGGCCCCCCCAATTTTTTTGGGGTAAAAGACTATATGTACAGTTGGGTGATGAAACACTTTCAAAGATCCAAGTCTACGACTGGCACAAACAAATTTCAGGCGGCCGAAAGACAACGAAAAACGAAACGCCGTCGTCCTAAGATAACCATCAATGAGGCGAATATTTGAGCAATTCGTGATTGAAGGTGACCGCCTTCTTACAGTATTGAAAATTGCTGTACACGTCAGAACATCATACGAGAGTCCGCTTCGATCATTACAGATGATTTGGGTTACGGAAAATTGTGCCAAAAACGAGTTTCGCGCCTTTTGACAGATGATCACAAAGCAAACCGTCTTGCCATGTGTGAAGGGCTGTTGGCATGATATTGACCCGAGGGGAATGATTGGTTGGGACACATTGAAAACCTATTATGACACATGGGTACATCATTACACCCTGAAGCCCCTCTCGAGCCTTCGCTTCCTGCACGAAGCGCCTCCAACTGTCTCGGTCCATTGACCGCGTCCTCCAATTTCGAAATCTGAGCAGCGATGAACTATCTTCGTCGACCGAGTCAGACCAGCGTTTCCTCGGTTTCCCCACTTGTCTCTGACCTTCAGTTCTCCCAATCAATACCTTTTCGGGTATCCGTGTGTTGTCCATACGATTCATGTGGCCAGCCCATTGCAGCTTTCGCAGTCTTACAATCGTTTAGTCCTCCGGTTCGTCAAAAATTTCATACAGCTCATGGTTGTACCGAATTCGCCATTGGTCCTCGTGTGGCATTGCTCCGATTATTCGTCACGACAAACACTTGGAACAATAAAATGGATCTGAAAAAAATTCGTTGACAAAATTTTTAATTACAGCACTTCAAACGCAAAATTGTCAAAAACTTTTCTCTCCCGGATTCATCTGACACAAGACAAAAGCCTTAAATTTCAATCTTTGATACAATCCAGCTCTCTTTAAATCAAATTTCCTCGAACTATATCAGAATAATTTCTTCCATTTTGTAAATTCGTTCCTTTGATCGTCGATGCATAGTTGAATCGCTATCCCGGTGACCAGAGAAAATTCCATGAAATATTACATTTCATGCATATATCGACTTGATAGTTTCAACTTTACTCAATCCATATCCGACACATAAAGGACTATTGAAGTTGAAAGATTTAGAATAGGAGAATGGCTGGATAGTAGAATAGTGCCATTGGTAAAGAGATGATAAACTAGAACTTTTGGTTGGCTTTGAAAATTTTCTACGTAGTCCTTGGCAATATTGGCTATCGCATGCATAAGAAAGATTTCTGGAATATGGTACTCTCGGACATTCTTGTTCTTATATTGACCTGAAAAAATGTCCTCATGACGAATGTTATGTGATGATGGTGTGGAACAGTTGGTAGTGAAATTTAAAACGAATAGAAAATTTTGGACGGTTGATTTGATAGGAACATGAAGCAGGTGACAATGATTCATATGGAAAACGGACATTTTACCGGTACATGCCACTCCTTAATACTTCTCCCTCACTCAAAACTAGGAAAACTACTCGGCTCCGAGCACTTTGGGTTCGAAAAAGTCCAGGGACTTTTCAAAAATGTTTGTAAAAGCCCAGGTTTTATAACCATACACAGTGAACACCATGAAATCCATAAAAACAAAACCCTACAACACATAATTAAAAAATTTAGAAAAATCCAAAAACAAATCATACATATGCACAAAATAACAATTTACAAAATCCATTTACCCGAAATCTTTAAAAGCTAAGTCCAAAAAACAAAGGTCAGTTATTTATTTTTAATTAGAGAAACTGTTTTCTGGAACTGAAGACCGTCAAGCAAATTCAATCCAAACATAACTATAGTTTGAATTTTGCATTCCGCCAAGATGAATATTTTGGAAGTGCGTTCTATTAAAGGGAATTAAAAATTATTTCTCGATGGACATGATTATCATTACATTTACAAAAATAAAAAAATCGGAATATCAATGGTTGTGTAGCCAAAGAAAGTCAGTAATGTGTCAAAGTTGCTTGATTACAGTGGAAAGTGACGGTGAACAATTGCAAAAGTTGTGCCTAAAGAACATTGTCAATATGGTGTTACGCATAAAAAGCCAGTAGCCGAAGCAAAAACTCAGCTGAAAGAACTAGCTAAGTTGGTAACTAATTCTTTGCCGTGCCAACTGATTCGCGAATCCGTAATAAATTGCAATCCTAGCTGAAGTGTTTATCTCCGGACACAGGTTGCTAAGATATCGCATGTTCGACCCAACCCTAATCCTTGGCAGGATTTATTTCAATATGTCAAGACAAAATTCGAAAATACTTCAGCAAATTATTTAGCAACTCTAATTTTGAGGGGTTCAAGAATCTAGCTGATTGGTTCAATAAATTAGATATCAGAAATCAGCAGAGGACGGTCTTGAACCTGCCAGCATTTTGGTCGTTGGTGAGCTCTCTAGGGAATAATTTCCCGAGACCCAACAACAGCGTAGAAGCCTGGCACCATCGGCTCAAGATCGTACTCATCATATATATCCGACGTGTTCAATTTCGCTGTGCATTACTCTTGATTTTTCCGGTCTCCAACCGCGGTTGCTTTCATACAAGGTTCGAAGGTTCGAGGCCTAGTTCCTGGTGATTCATAGTGGTGTACTTCTTGATTCAAGTGACAGTGCTTTCGTTCCTCACTTCCATTTCTCCTTCAAGATAAAGGTATTATTCATAATTTTCTTACAATCTTGTCAAGTTGACAACGCCATCTGTGTGAGGATCGCCCGATTTATTTTGCTTTTATACTGTGTAGTAGATTTCAATTTGTGCTTGACGTTTAGTCCCTGCGCTTGTTCTAGATATGCGTTTTATGCCCACGCTTATTATCATTTAATTAACTTCTGGATCATGTCGAATTGCGTAGCTCGAACATGTATCGATAAAAACAATACAACAATTTTAGTCACCTGTTATGGCTTCTGCGGATCGCCATTTCACACTAAGTGCGTAGAATTGTTGCGGCCCACTGCTGCCGCAATCATGAAAAGGGATACCGGTGTCTACTGGTATTGCCAAAAACGCCGAAAATATAACATTGTTGCATACGTAACTAGGCTTCATGAGGCTAAATCAACTGTGGACACACTTTCATCCTCTGTGCTCAAATTAAAGAAAATGCGCAGTAATGCGGAGGAGGAACTATCGGAATTTCTTTCAACTGAGGAAATTGAAGAACAGCCGCTATTACCGCTTACGGTGCCTCTCAACCGCAGCCTATCGAATCCTTTACCGTTATCTGGCTCATATGATAATATGGATCCTGCGGAATCTAACAGCAATTTAAACTCGCCAATTGCTGCATGTGCTAAGTCTTCTGCAACAATGATTACGACGAGAAGTACATCGAACCAACCTGTTAGACGGGAACAACTCAATTTACATCGGACGTTAATCGTATAATTTATACCAGCAGCAACAAAACGATGGTAAATACTCCTAGCGCCAACAATCTTGTGTAGGATAATCCTCTGTAGATACCAAATCACAGCCATGCTCAACACTCTGCAGGAAGCCCATCTCTTAGGAGCCGTACCAACAAAAATAACGGCGGTTCAGCTGATGTTTTACTCTCAATCAGGATCGTCTCTCTACCATTATCGCTCTTAGTCTCCCGTGTAGCTGCGTTCACTTCTGTCGAAGAATTAAAATTATATATTACTGCTAGACTAGATAATTCTCCGCAGTTTTTGAACTGTATTAAATTAACACGTGACGACCACCCAAATCGTATTGTTGGCTCTTTTAAATTAACAGTTCCGGCAAACTCATCCTTCTTACTTAATCTAGACTTCTGCCCTCCCGGTATTTTAGTAAAAAGCTTTGAACAGACTCCGCGAAAAAATGTTCATGTATCAGGCAAGTCTCAACCGCAAGACTAAATCGCCTTGATTCGTTATTCTTTCTCCATTTCATTTGTCAAATTGTACGCGGATTGAGTACCAAGCTGAACGCAATAAATCTTGCATCTTACATTGTCAACGATGACATAATCTCTTTCTCTAAGATTTGGCTTACAAATGACTACGGATGAAGAAATTCTTCCTCTTCATGTAGTCTTTAGACAAAATAGGGATCACCTATTATCTGGGAAACCAGATGGTATGGGTGTGCTAATAGCAGTCAACAACAGCTTTCAGAATTCACGCTGCTCTGATTTGTACATTTTACCGCCTGTAGAAAGTATGGTAGTCTAAATAAACTTTTATACCAAACTTCGAGTTTGCGTCATATGTCTGTACGTTTCTTGTAATATTCCACTTCGCTCCTATGAACGGATTTTTAGAAGTAAAGTTGTCTTATTTATAAAAAATGCAAATCTTTCTCTCCAAATCCTTATCTATGGTGATTTCAACATGCCTTCGGTAAGCTGGGTCGCTTCTTCTATAATTTCAGTTAATGAAATTTCCATTGCTCTTTCGTCTTTCCTGTCCCTTTGCTCCCCACCCAAATCAATCCTGTATTAAATGCTAACAAAAAAAATCCTCGACCTCATTTTATCAAATAATCCATCTTCCGTCAGTCCAATTTCTCTGGCAGTGTCGCCATACGTTATACCGGATATTCATCATCTTCCACTAGAAACACAATTAACGATGCATTCAATACGTTTGTACCGGAAAACAAACCCTCGTCGTTTTAACTTTTTCAAAGCAAACGACGAAGGAATAGCATCAACGCTTGCGAATATTGATTGGGCTTCCCTTTTGGATCCAATTAATCCCGACCTTGCTGTACAATCTTTCTACTCTATGCTGTTCAAAATTATTGCCCAGTTCACGCTATGACTCATACACCTAGTCATAAGTATTCAGCTTGGTTCAATACTGAGGTTGCACAAGTACTGCGTATAAAACACAATGCCCGTAAAATCTACCTTCGATCGGAATCCAATATAGATCTTTTAAGGTACAAACTTCTTCGAGCTGAGGCCAAAAAAGCTATTTTTCAAGCTTTACTTGCCTATTACCAGTCCATTGAAGCCTCCTTCTGCTCCAATTACCCTAAATTCTTTTGGTCATATGTTCATTCATTGAAATCTTCCAGCACTCTTCCTAATTCAGTATCATTGCTTAATAAAACAGAGCCTCCAATGATCAAGAGCAATCACTTTGCCAACTTTTTTTCATCCAATTTCAGATCCTCCTCGCCTGGTTCCATAAATTCCCGTAGTCCAGCTCACTTCGATTTCGGCTTTATCCCTACCGATTCTGTAGAAGTAGAAGATATCATCACTTCGATAAATACAAGTGGATTTATGGAACCTGATAGCCTTCCTAACTTCTTCATTAAATGGCTATGCTCTTCTGTGAGTATTGATTTTTAATTTGAGTCTTTCAACTGGTGTTTTCCCAGGTGCATGTAAATGTGCAAATCTTTTTCCCATCCATAAAACCGGCAACCGCAATTCCGATTCAAATTATCGGCAAATATTTCTCCTCTTATTCTTTGGCAAAATTTTAGAGAGGATTGTCCAATCCAGAATTTAAGATGCTTTCCAAACAAACCTCTCGGTTACGCAGCATGGGTTCATAAAAAGTCGTTCAACCATTACTAATCTACTAAAGCTTCCCAATTTCATAGCTCTTGCTCTAGATTCCAGTTGCCAAGTTGACGTGATTTATACCGTTTTCACCAAAGCGTTCGACATCACTAAATCATCACTGAATACCCGGTCCCCTCCTTATGTGGATTAGTACCTTTATCCATAACCGTTCTTGCTCGGTTATTTGGAACGGGTGCTCTTCTGCCCTCTTCACACAGACTTCTGGCGTGCCACAGGGATCTATCCTAAGCCCTCTCCTATCCAACCTTTTCATCAATGACCTTCCTAATGTTTTTACTTCCAACTGTCTTCTCTATGCCGACGATCTTTAAATCATCAGGAATATACGCTCTATGAATGACTGCTTGATACTCCAAAATGACATTAATGCTATGGACGAATGGTGTCGTATCAATCGTCTTGCTCTCAACGTTCCTTAATGTTTTCGTATATGTGTTTTTCCAATAAACTAAATACCTTAAACTTTGACTATTCGATTAGTGGCTCAGTACTTTTATCAGCTGACCATTTTAAGGATCTTGGTATGACGTTTGACCAACATCTCAAATTCGACCGCCATATCGCCCATATGACATCTAAGGCAACTCGAATCGTGAGCTTTGTTCTGTGCTGTTCCAACACTTGTTTTAGCACTCAAACATGTGTCTGTCTATTTATCTCACTCGTTCGCTCTATTCTTGAATACGCATGTCAAATATGGTCTCCCCGTGGCACATGCGTTTCGAATGCCGTTCAATCCGTATAGAGAAAATTTACTCGCTCGCTTTTCTATAAATACAAACTATCCTACCGTCCATATGGTGAAGTCTTATCTACCTTGAGATCCTTTCTTTGGAGATAGGCGACAATACCTTGACCAATGCTTGCTCTTTAAGCTTACTCGACGCTTTTTATCATCTGATATTAAAAACGTCATTTGCACAGGCCCTCCATCTAGAACCTACTCGATTCCTTTCGCGCGGACAGATATTCATTTTCATCCCCCTTTGGTCCGACTCGACCGTGACCATGAATACCTTCAGCTTGGTCCTCCTTTGGAGTCGCTGGAAGTGTTTAAGTCCAAGCTGCGTAGTATTCTTAATTAGGGTCTTCTACTAAAACACAAAACCCTATTAAAATCGGCACCTGTGCCGTCTGTCCATCCGTCCATCTGTATATCACAGCTACAAGCTAAAGAAGCTACAACCATGCAACTTTGTGGAAAGGTCGGAAGTTATGACTCCTAGAAAGTTTTAGGGTAAGTAAAAATTTTAAAGAGTCTTAAGAGGGTCCCTCCATATACAGGAGTGACCTTCAAACAATTTTTTTTCGTCAAAGGTAGTCAAGTGGAGTATCATATGAAAGGTCACAATGAGATCCTTTCAAAACAGGTCTTCAAATTACTTTATCAGTATCGAAGGAGGCAGGAGAAGGAGTAAAGCACGAAATTTAGTCGTACGCCGGTTTATTGCTAGTTACGGAATTATTGGGATCGTGGTGGTATTGTTCAAGGATTTTAAAGGGACAAAGCAAGTAGGGATTATTTGCAGTGGTCGGTTCGAAAATGCGCGAATACATTGAAGAGGGTGCTGCCGCCACTTCTCTAGGCGTTTTTTTAGTCATTACTAACATATAGTGGAGAATCGGTTTTATCCCCGTATCTTTGTAAAGGATAGAGTTCCTGTGGTACTTCTAACTAGACCGTCTGTATTTGGACAGGCATTTCCTAAGAATCTTCCTCTCGAAGATTTGGATTTCTTCGGGAGCGGTAGTCGAGATTGTTAGCCATGCTGGAAACGCGTAGGTAATGATCGGCCTAATTAGTTTTGTACATTAAGACTGAACTTTTGGGCAGACTGATTTCAAGGAAAATAGAGACGAAATAGTTGCGGACGTCACTTTCGCTTTATTGAGAATTTTCCTGGCGTGTCTATTCACCTTAAGTCGATTGTTAAAATGGAATCCAACCTATTTGATATTTTCCTTGAAAAGAATGATTTCACCAGCAATATGTGCTTGCACATTCCTACCTTGAGACACAGCAAAGCGGTGCGCTCTCCCGCTGGCATTTCCAAAGCAGATCAGCTCCGTTTTCTGGCATTTATTTCGAGCCCCAATCCTTTAGATATTGAACGATGTTGTGGACAGTGCGCTGCAGCTTTATTTGGGCCATCTCTGGGAGGCTATGGGTGACTGTGAGAAGGGTATTATCTGCATACATTGCTACATCGATAGTCGGTAAGTTTGGGGGTGGGATATCA
Source organism: Odontomyia ornata (assembly GCA_963969285.1). Classification (NCBI taxonomy): domain Eukaryota; kingdom Metazoa; phylum Arthropoda; class Insecta; order Diptera; family Stratiomyidae; genus Odontomyia; species Odontomyia ornata. Next base: position 46,724,434 of record OZ017739.1, read on the forward strand.
TGAAGGAAAAAGTTGAACAGGGCAAGACCGAGAATAGAGCCTTGTGGGACTCCCGATTTAATAGGGATATGATTTGAAATGACGTTCCGCAGTTTAATTTTGGATGTTCTATCCGAAAGGAAGCTTTATAGGATTCTGAGGATTGCGACCGGATTGGATGACATTTTCAATTTGAACTTGTGAGACCGTTGATCCAAACTGAATTGAACGCTTTTTTCAGGTCTAGAGTACAGACCATTGTTCACTCTTTCCGCCGAATATTGCGGGTGACTCCATTGTGCAAAAGCATTATTGCTTGCTTCGTAGATCGTTCGCGTTCAAATCCGCGGGTGACTCCATTGTGCAAAAGCATTATTGCTTGCTTCGTAGATCGTTCGCGTTCAAATCCAAACTGAAAATTGGGGATGCGGGGATTAGTAAAATTATTGAGTATTGCAGAATAATCTTTTCAAGGGGTTTACCCATGTTAGGCAAAAGGGAAATTGGCCGAAAACTATTAATGTTACCTGCGCAGCCTGGCTCTGGTATTGGGATTAGTTTACTAACTTTGCAAGGCTTTGGAAAATATCCATTATTAACACAATTTTTTGTCTAATATCGTCAAGAAAAAGGAGATGGTCTTTCTGCACTTTTTGAGTATTCTGTTCGGGAAACCATCAAGGCCATAAAATAGCTTGCTATTTAAGGCATTTAGGAGATTTTCTACTTCCGTCTGGCGAACACTGGAAGTTGTGGAGAAGATGCTTTATTATAACTGGAGAATACAGTTAAATAAGATCCCTCGTACCCTTTCGTCGTTAGTAGAACCTCTGCTTAAACGTTGTTATTCAAAGCTGTGTTGGATGACTCACGGCGACAATGAAGTTGTTTGAAGTATTCCTCTCACGCAACGATCTTGTCAGATTGTGCAGTGAATACTTCATTCCGTCGCTTTATAGGGTCTTTCTCAATGTTGAATTTGGAAGTCTTACGGCCTGTGAGTTGACTTATTGTTTTAAAAATATCTGAAGATGGTCGCAGTGATATCAGTCTGCTTTTATAGAAGTTGTTAACCTCGAATCTGATTTGTTTTTGTATTTCACGGGAAATGCTCGTTATTTGCGTTATAAGCTTCAAATATTCTTCATTGAACCGGTTAAAGCTTCGATGATAAATACGCTTAAGCCGTTGTAGCATATGCTTCCGAGGTTTTATTAATTGAAGAGCCTACTTAGTTAGACATCTATAAAGCGGGCTGCGTGGTTTCTGGAAGAGGGCATGCTGGTTAAGAAACTTTATTATGTTAATGCCGATATATGAGAGTCTATTTCTGCGTTCGAGCGAATGATATTTTCCGGTGGGAGATTCGGAAGGAGGGCTTTGAGGTATTTTCTGAAGTTTGGCCAGTGTATGGTATTAAACGGTCTTTAGTGAAGTGGGCAAATAGGAACTGGTATGTGTGATCTAAGGGTTATGTTGAGATGGAGGCCATGACGGTCCGATGTCGAGGTTAATGTGGAGCAAATAAAGGGAATTGTGGGATTGTTGAGGTCAGAGAGTATTATGTAATTATTTGTATCAGAGGTAACTCTGTTAATGGTAACATAAATAAATAAATAAATATAAAAAATTAAGTCCCTCTGGGAAATGCTGGGACCCCAGCATTTGCTATGGATACTAAGAAGAGGGCGTTCGCATGGAGCCATTCGAATAGGTAGTTCCCGTTGGCATTCCTCGTGGAGTCTTCCCAGCGTTCGTGTTTGGCATTAAGTTCTCCTCTTAGTATAAATGAGTCGTCGGTTGCGAGGATTTGGTTAAATGCAAATGAGATCTGGGGACCTAGATTGCACGGGAGGTATAGGGAGCCTATAAGAATTTTGGCTGGGTTTCCATTGGGTCGCTTGGTGTGGAGAGTTGCTAGCGTACAGAAGGAATTATTTTGTTCAAAAGGGATTTGATGGATATCTAAAGCATCTGGAAACAGTATTGCAATACATCTGCCACTGTCATTACGAAGCACATGGTAGTTCTCCACGCGGACTGTGTGTTGAGGGTTAAGAACTGTCTCGTTCAGATGGAGGATGTCGGGTTGGGAGGATCTGACCAAATCAGCAATGTAGAGAGCCTCTTATTATGTGAGATTAGGGAGTTGATATTTACGGAAAGAATGGTTAGTCTATTTGCAACCATAAAAATTGAAATAGAAATTGAGGAGCGCCATTGTCTTCTCTTGGTTAGGAGCGGCGTCAAAGTATGGAAGGATTAAGAGTCGGTGAAATAAAAGTGGGGGTGTGGAGTTCCGTTTCTTAAAACCTCTGAATATGAGGTCCGGTTAGAAAGAGGAACAAAGTGGTGTGGGGTCGTAGGGGTTGGTGTAGTATTTTGATTGCTGGGGAGCGGTGAGTATATGATCTGAGGCGTCGTCCGTTTGGCTTTATTTTCGATTGCTCTGTCCAACAATCTTTTTCGTTCCGGGTAGCCAGAAAAATTGGCTGGATGCCCATGTGTCTTACACCTAGTGCAGAATGGAGCGGTTTTCGGCTTGTCCCTATTTTTTTGGGGCAGCTTTCAGAAGTATGCTCTCCCCACATGCTACACATCGCATGTTGAATCCGCAATTGGTGGGTACGTGCCCGAATCTTTGACACCGGTAGCTTTGAACCAAATCGCTCCTTTCGGAGCGTTCCCATACGGCTCGTTGGTTCAGACTGTAGCCCAGTTGGAATTTCATTCTTATTTACTAATCAACTCATGGAAAAATCCATAATCACAAAATCCATTAATTGCCCCTGATTTTAGCGTATGCGTGAAATATTTTTGAGCGCTTGGAAATATTTCACGTGTCCGCTAAAATCAGGGATAATTAATGGATTTTGTGATTATGGATTTTGTGACTATGGATTTTGAGTTTATGGACTGTGTAACTATGAATTTTACTTTATTCGATTGTTAAAAAAATTGATTTAGTATTTATGAACTTTGAGGTTTGTATTTTAGTTTTTGGATTTTTTATTTTAAGATTTTATGGGTAACTCCCATACACCAGCACAGGTCTTATTGATGAGTTGTATATTTTCCCTGTGAACACCTCTAGATCTTAGCATAGGAAGGATTGAGAAGTAGGCTTTGTTTGCTGCGTTTAGCCGAAGTATGGAAAGCTATCCGCACTTTCCGGGTTGTAGTCTCCTAAGGTCAGGTTTTGTCGTCTAGGCATGTCTTTCCTTGTTTAGGTCATACATTTAGTTTTAGTTTCATTGACCAGGAGGCCGACTTTTTTCGCGTCTGACTCCAGCCATATGAACGTAGTGTAGCGTACTCGTGAAGTCTGCTGGCTTTTTCCTGACCACATGTCTTGAGCAATATTGATCAAAATTGGGGCAAGCCCATCGCCCTGTTTTAGGCCAAGTTCGTTTCAGCTTATAATACAAATATATTATTATATATTTAACTTCAAAACTAGACAATTAATTTTTTTCTTTATTTCCAGGTATGTTGGAAACCCTATTGACATGTTACTGGTAAGCCTTCAAAAAGAGTTTACGTCAATCACATCATATATTCAAACAAAAAATCACAATTTTTTATCAAAAAGTTGTGTTGGCTTCCTGAATCCCGATAAACATCATAATGGCGACAAAACGTTTATGTTTAGCACTTTATGACAAAACTACGACCATCTCATTAAATCTACTGAATTTTATATCCAATGGTATTCCACTAAAATATTCATTTGACATGATTTCAAAGGACACTCTTCACCATTCTCCAGTCAATGGTGCTCCAATAAAGTCTGCAGTTCCGTAATTTCGCTTCGTAACCGCTCAACCACTTTGCTACTATTAAATCAAAGGAACGAACGAACGTATTTTATTAGAGCTATTAAAACTTTATTAGATGATATCTAAGAATAGTATCCGCCCTATCTTTGTGTCCGACAGCCACCCGCCATCGTCGAAAATGTTGAACTCAGCATTTGAATAGTCCTTCTAGTGGTTGTGATGTCAACAAGAAAATTAGTTGGAGTTCCTTGTACGCGTCTTAGTCTCTGCCCGTTTGTATTTCTATGTTATTGCAACCGCAATCGTCGTCAATACCACCCAACCACCGACCACATTGTATATTGCTCTTTATCATTAATAAGCGCTAAATCGAGCTATTATAGCGATAATAATTTGCTTGCCATATGCACTGACATTCCCCATACGTTTGATATATCCATCAATTTATTTAACCATCCAATCCATCGGTTCCATGCGCTCCACAAATGCAATTCGTAATGTACTCGCCGTCAACGTACTCGTAGTCCTCTCGGTGGTGCTAGCGCGCCCTGATGAAAATGATGTAGTGATATGGTGGTGGATTTCTTAAGTGGCAATTTAATTGAACAAATTTTACTTGTGAGGAGCTGTGCACGATACCACTGTGCTGTGATGTACGAGTTCATGCCCGCTAAACGAAGGAATCCGCCAATTCCTCTAGCAAGCGGAGCTAAGGCCTGCTTTCCGTGCCTCCTTCACCATTCCGTCTGTTTGTCTACCATCTCCACTTCTTATTACACAGCAGCAGTGAAATGAAGACGATGAACGACCGCTTTATAGCAATTAAATAATAAATGTGAGAGATTTTCAAAGGCATTTAATTGAAGACTTATTGCGAATTATTACTCAGAAATTGAATACGGAATGGGAAATTGATTTCTTGATGCAAAGTATAAGGATTATGCAAAGAGACCGAACGACGAAGAGAGAGAGCGACGAGAGAGAGGAATAGTTAATGGTGTGAGATGATGTAAATGAATCAAATGGTGTCTGATTGAATATTTCAGGCAAAAAGCCAATGGCATATGCTTATCATTCTTCATTTTGCGGTTGTATTCAAGAGAATCATTCATGAAGTAATTTCAAGAAAATCTAATTAGACCAAGAGATAACAGATGAAGAGTTGGAATAGTATTATGTAAATATTTCAAGTTAAAATTAACTTGGTTTTGTGATTAGTTGGAAGGAAACGTTATCCCTTAAAATTTTAGTTTTGTAATCTTGGAAATTTTTTCCACCAAAACATAAAAAAAGACAGGCCATGTTACCTTCTAGTGTACCGTTTAGATTCAAGCAATTTGAAAATAATTTTTGCCTGGCATTTGCAAAAGCTCGTAGCTCCCGAGGAGGCATACTGACACCAGCGAGCGGTTACATGTACTGAGGTTCATTTAGGCGATCTCTCTGTTCGTCCCGAGCCTCATCGACATGCAGAACAAACATACAGTGAGAAATAAAAAATGTAATATAAACATTTATGGACGTGCATCGTGTCTTTAACGTTTTCTCCCAAAAGCCAAATGGTATATTTCTTTCAAATTAGAAATCAAGTCGAATTGAAGTATGGTCCTCTCAGAAAGGTTTAAACTCCATCTTTGTTATGCAGGCACCGAAAGTGAATTAAATCTAGAAGAACGTTTAGACAGAAAACTATAAACGAACTTCAAAATGCTCCAAAAAGGGGGGTGAAATAAAAACCATGGAGTCGCACAGTGGGGTATTATAATAAAATAGCTGGCCAAAAACATCATTTAGCAAATCAATAAATGAGAACAGTAACCCATACCGTGTGATAAATTCATAAGCAGTAGGCGGAGAACGTGTGTGTACTTTCAATTGCTCGTCTTGAATGTGTGCGGGCAAAAATTTCTATTTCGTCTACCCTTTCTCTTTTTGTCTTTTGTGCTTTCATGCCTTGTACGTCCCCTTTTTCGGTTTACAATACCTTCTTCACTGAAATTTCTAGGCTTTTCTTATCTTACTTTAACCTGCCTAAACTCTTGTGGGATGACAATCAGATCGATTGTGATTCATCTCAAATTTTGTCTTTAATTTTATCTTTTATGCCCATGTGCTCCCCTGCTCAATTTAATAATTTTCTCCACGTTAGTAGTCATATCCTTGAAATATTCTTCTGTAGCATCGAAAAATCGTTATTATGCTCATCTCCAGTTCCTTTTCCATATCTTTCTCCTGATCATGCAGAGAATAAGTTTCAAATTTTATATATTGTATCTGTCCGTTGTCGTCAAAAAGGGCATCAGCGCTATAACTTTTATAAAACTAGCTATGGGCAACTTTCCGAAATAATTCGCTCCGTTGATTGGTCCTACTTCTTATGCGATTTTGACACGGATGCTTGTTGCCACGAATTCTATGACTTCTTTAACGCTGCTGTTTTTGACTCGCTTCCGCTTGTGAGTATAAGGAACTCTTCCGCCTATCTCTGGCTTACTCCCGATGTGAGGCGAACCTTGAAAGCCAAAGATCGAGTATGTCAACATTTTTCACATGAAAGATCTCCTGAGTCAAGAAATTCTTTTTGTCATCTGCGATCCACAGCTAAGAAAGAGAGGAAGATCGCTTAGGCTTCTTATTTTCGTAGTATAGAAAGCTCTCTGAACTCAAATCATTCCAAACAATTTTGAAAATATATACGTTCTGTCAAATTCTTCTCCAATATTTCATCCTCTCTTCATTTGAATGGGTCCTCAACAACTTCATCTGTGGAGACTTGTAAACATTTTAGAACTCAGTTTTCTTCTATTTTTAATGCTACGTGTACCCCCAGCAATGCCCTTTTGGTGCCAATTATACACGTGTTGTCCTCATTTCCCTCGATTTGGTATCCGGGCGAAATTATGAAGCTCGTTTTAGCGCTTGGCGACTCTGTTTATTCAGGTCCTGATGGTGTACCCAATCACTTTGTTAAATCATTGGTACTTCTATTTGTGCTCCCCTTTTCTTCTTCTCAAACTTTAGCTTGTAGCGCACTCTTCGTTTTGTAAAATAAAAACTTACAATTATGTTTTCTAATTTAGATGTAATTTGATTTTATTCTCGCGTGTATGTTCTGACTGCGCATATTAACTTCTTTTTTTCACTGCTGTTATTGCAGTGGTTTGGTTATTCTTGCTTTAAGTATAGTGGAATAAACTGTACAATTTAGTAAGGTGTACTAATAACCTTTCTGGCAAATATTGACATGTAGAAATAAAATTGCATAAAATGAATTAAAATGTAAAAAATGAAATTAATTTGTAGTCGCTACAAGCTTATCTTCAGGCTGTTTTCCTCCATGCTACTAACAATCTTATATTACTCCTATTTTTAAAAAGTTAGCAACTCGGATGTTGCTAATTATCGGCCATTCTCCTTATTACCCTGTTTTTTAAAACCACTGGAAAAACTGTCTACTTGAACCTTTCTTCACTTACTCAAAATGTGTTCGCTCCTGAACAACATGGCTGTATCAAAGGATTGTTAACTTTGACCAATTTGTTGGAATTCGTAAATTTTGCTTCAAAAGCCTTGTAGGACCATTTACAAGCCAAACATTTGTATTTGGATTTCTCTAAAGCCTTCGACCCAGTACATCGCATTATTTTGTTGAGCAAACTTAGATTTTTCCTGAGTATTTGCTCCACTGGCTATCTTCCTACTTATCCAATCGTGTTAGCCAGGTATCTTCGCAGAGATGTCTTTCCACCCAATTCCATGCTTCTGGTGCTCCGCAATACTCCATTCTTGGTACGCTATTCTTCACTCTGATTCTAAATGACTTGCCATCTATGGTTATCAACTCCTCATATCTACTATATGCAGACTACGTCATGGTTTTTAAAATAGTATCATCTAATGATATCTGTACCCTGCTTCAAGCGGATTTGGATGAAATTTCAGTTTTCAGTTCTCATAACCAGCTTCCTCTAAATATTCCTTAATCCTCCGCACAGCATCAGAGTATCGAAGCTTATAAATATTCCCGGAGAGATTGCATTGGCTCCACTAACTCTGGATGAAGTTTGCTCCACCATCAAAGCCCAAATGAATAATAAAGCGCTGAGCGTCGATGAGATTCCAGTGGAGCTCATCAAATGTGGTAGCTGCAGTGTTCATAAAGCTATTCCATAGTCATCCAGCACATTTGGCAACCAGAACATATACCGAAAGAGTAGAGCCAATCAATTATATTCCCTGTCCACAAAAAAGGTGGACCCTCCCTCAAACGAGCTCGGGAATGGATCCCAGAGCCCCCAAGTATCGACCTCGATACAGCACAGCACCTCCACTGATACCTACAATGCCCGAATCGGTTCCTTATAACAGGCCCATTGATGATGCGATTCGCCCCGCGAACGTATCGATACCAATCCGAGACCCTTCGCCTCGCATCATGGAAAGTTGGCGAACCAGCTGGGCCGTTTCCTATTTAGAATTCAGGCTCTAGTCACCAGTACGCTGGGAGGCAAATTCTCGGCTTTCCTTAGACACGCACGTCTCCTGTTCAGCGGAGATGCTGCCGAGTGGTATTGGAGTTTCAAAGAATCAATACCACGCCCCGATTAGAATTCCTTCTGTGCAGCTTTTTCTAACCGCTTTAACGATGGCCTCACGGAAAGAGAGCTACAGGAACAACTGAGGAAACGCAAGCAAGGCGCCCACGAACCATTCGACCTGTATTATACCAGTATACTGAGCCTAAGCACTCGGTTACGAACACCCATGCCCGAGGACGAACTGGTGGAAATCTTCAGGGAGAATATTCGTTGGGAGCTTCAGAACAGTCTCCTTCAGGCGCCCATTTACACCGTACAGGGATTACGCCTCCATGCCCATAGGCAAGAACGGCTAGACGAACGGCGAGGAACCTTCCATCCACAACCTCGCATGACGGGACCTAACCCACGAAGTAACAATACTGCGGAGTTAGTGGCTGCGGATCACATAATTGACGACGACCGCTCCCGAGGAGCGGAGCACCCCTGGAGCACGAGTTCGAAGCAATGATTGGCCGACCATTTGTTGAAGTAGTTACAAGTCCGACGGTCTGTTGGAACTGCCGACAACCGGGGTACCGGTTCTATGCATGTCCAGCGGCACGGACGGTCTTCTGTTGCCGATGCAGAAAGGCAGACACTTATGCATCAGATTGCTTAGACTTTAAGTTACGAAAAACTTGCCAGCGAGTGCCGCAACCACCCGCCGGCACTCCTAGAACCTGAACAAACCGATACCGACCCCATTCCTAGGTGCGACCAAGCTCCAGATACGACCCCAACCTTGCTGACTCATCCCACCAACCACAGTTCTCCTGAAGCTCCGCAGCCGACGTCACACATTTTCGAGGTGGGCGCGCAGGGGAATGGTAACGAGGCGAAGATCCCTTGGCATGTTAAGCCCTTCCACGTTAGACTGCGGGATTATCTAGCTACTCGTCTGTGCATCTTCAAAGAGGAGATGGTTACAACTACTCCTCCGCGAAAGAAGCGAGCCACGCGTTGGATGCGGAGCTTCTGGAGAAGGGTCAGGCAGTCGAGAAAGACGTTGCGGGAAATACGAGTACACTTAGACAAATTATTGAAAGATGACGTTCGACCATACGCGTCAGTTCACCCCCTGCAAAAGCGACCGGTAGGCTTGGTCGATACTGGAGCCAGTGTGAATTGCATATCAGCCGATTTTGCAGGAAAGGTGCTGGTGACCCACGCGGACCAAATCCATCATTTTACCACCTGGTAAAGCACGGCGGACGGAACTCGTCACTCCTTAATGGGGAAAATCACGACAGATGTCACATTTAAAGGGGTGACTAAATCTCTGGAATTTTATATTATCCCCCAATTAACACAGAATCTTTACCTAGGGGTGGATTTCGTTCGAAAGTTTAATTTGGCCCCGGCACTTTTTTCCGGCACGACACTGGATTCTGTCGCCACTATCCATGACGCGACCCCAACTTCCCACTCATTTTGACATGCACTGGATGTGAATCAACAACTGCGATTTGACTCGGCTATATCGGCTTTTCCGGAGCATGAAAAGGAAGGTCTCGGCACGACGGATGTGGGGGATGCCAAACCCATAAAGCAGTGACATTTTGCCATATCTCCGGCGAAAGAAATGTCGTTATGCGCCGAAGTTGATCGAATGCTAGCACTAGGCGTGATCGAAGAATCGCAGAGCGCGTGGGCTTCCCCGGTCACTTTAGGGGTCAAGCCGAACAAGATCCGGCTATGCTTAGATGCCAGACGTTTGAATACCATCACTGTCAAGGACGCATACCCTTTACCGTTGATTGAGGGCATCTTGAGTCGATTGCCCAAAGCCCATTACATCACGAGTTTGGACCTCAAGGACGCTTTCTGGAAAATCCCGTTAGACCCTGGCTCAAAGGAGAAAAAAGCCTTCACAGCCCCAGGTCGCTCACTATATCAATTTGTGGCCATGCCATACGGACTGTGTAATGCCCCTCAGACAATGACGCGCCTTATGGATAAGGTGATACCACCGCATTTACGGCACCAAGTTTTCGTATACTTGGACGATCTGCTGCTTACAACCGAGACCTTTAACGAATACCTCAACCTGCTTCAGGAAGTGGCTTTGCACATCCGGAGGGCAAGGTTAACCATCAACATACAGAAGAGTCAGTTCCTGATGACAAAGGTGAAGTATTTGGGCCACATCATTGGTCATAGCAACATCAATACCGACCCGGACAAGACTCAAGCGATTGATGCTTTTCCACTACCCAAGACCACCAAGCAGTTACGCCGATTCGTAGGTTTATGCGGACGGTACCAACGATTCATACGTGACTCTGCAACCATCACCACACCTTTGGACGACATGCTGCGTAAGCGACGTAAGTTCGTCTGGGAAGGGCCCAGCTTGCAAGCCTTCGAAGAGCTTAAGAAGAGTCTGACAACAGCCCCCGTACTGCACAGCCCGCACTTTGGTAAACCGTTCTCAATCAAATGTGATGCGAGTCAACATGGGGTGGGAGCAGTCGTAGTCCAGGTTGCGCAAGACGGCGAGGAGAGGCCTATAACCTTCATGTCTCACAAGCTGAACCCGGCCCAGCGGAACTACACGGTCTCGGAGCTGGAATGCCTGGCGGCTGTGCTGGCGGTGAAACGCTTTCGAGCATATGTAGAGGGACATCCCTTTGAAATTGTCACGGACCATGCGTCTCTAAAATGGCTGATGAGCCAGACTGATCTCCACGGGCGTTTGGCCAGATGGACCTTGAAATTACAGGCGTTTGACTTCACGATTCGATACCGTAAAGGAAATCAGCACCTGGTACCGGACACATTATCAAGGATTTTCGCCCCTGAAGGACCCGAGTTGGCCGAGGAGGACGACAGCTCCCTATGGATCGACCTTAACCACCCCGCCTTCAAGTCAATAGGTTACATACAACTGATAAATACTATTCAGAACCAGTTACCAAAGCTGCCAGAACTGCGGGTGACGGAGGGGTTTATATACAAGCGGATGGGACACGCATCCGGAGACCCCATATAAGAAGTGGAACAGTGAAAGTTATGGGTGCCCGAAGAACTGACCATCGACCTTATTAAACGGGCACTTGATGGTGGCTGAAACAACGTAATGAAGACCTGCGACCTGCTGGCCGACAAGCAGCTACCGCTAAATGGATTACGGGCGCACGGACTGGTTGACCGGTTGGTACCATTCGTTGGCACAACTTAGACTTCACGTCTAGAACCGATGAAAAGTTGGTTCCGATTTCGTTCGAGCAATTTGAAACGGAAAACCATTACTAGAACATTGAATAAGTTTATTATTTCTGCTGGTTTTCTGTGCTCAACCTTCTTAATACCGAAAATATAATCAAGGTATGCCATAGTCATCCGTTTATTGTTTGAGAAGCGTTCTTGCAGTATCACGATGGCTGTCTCGTAATTGAAAGCATCTAGTTGTAGATGCGATACTGCATCTCTCGCTTCTCCTTTGAGGTAAATCAAAAGATATTGCATCTTTTGCATCGGCCCAAGATTGTTATTATTATGGATGACCGTTTGGAATAGGTCAAAGAAATTTCTCCATTCGTTGAAGTCTTTTAAAGTGGTCGCTAATAAAATTATTGCATACTTTTTGAAATCAAGGCTGCCTACGAGTAATTTAACTTTTCGGCTGGTAGTGCCAACGGGATTTTTTGGACTTCCACACAGGTATGGGACCCGCCACGAGTTACTCAGCTATCAGGGTGGTTTTTTGACGTTGCAGGGGCTTTTGGCTGGGATGGGAAATCATCAACTCTTGACTTGCGCCATCGGGACCCAGGTCCGGCCGAAAGAGGTGCAAGGGGGGTAGTAATCCCATCAGGATGACTTATCTCTTGTCGTGCGCCATAATTTCCCTCGTTAATGACGCAGTCGTACCCTCGATCACACGGGGTAAAAATAGGAAAAGTTGGTGAACCATTAAGTTCTGAGCTCGGCCGTTAATTTTTGCTTCGACCTTTCGATAGAACAAATTAATCTTGCACGTGAAATATTTGTAGTTGGTTCGTGTGCTGGCAGAAAGAATCCGGCACAAGACACCATGCTAGCTAGCTGGAAATATGTGTACGCGCCGCAGTCAAGGCATTCCAGGAAGCCCAGACCTTTAGCTCGCTGAGGCAGCATTCCATCGCTGCTGTCCTTAAAGTATGAGATGCACAAAACTGAAAAATACTGTACTCGTACATCATTGAGAAAACCGTATTAAAAACATATGACACTGTAAACACATTGATCTGCTCAGATTTAAACATGTTTTCAGCCCACATTTGAACTTTTCAAGTCTAAAGCCCACTATTAATTGCAAAATGTATAGCGTATTTAAAATTTCAAAAAGTTTCCAATGATAAAATTTAATAACCAACCTCAAACAATGCCAAACTTTTCCATTAAATTGCTAAGCTGGCACTGGTAAAAAAGAGCATTTTCATGTTTGCTTTACACTCGAGTGCTTCTGTCTCTGCTCCTATTTTAACTCCTCATCAAACATTCGTTATGGTTACGTAAAATTTTCCAATCGATAAAATCATCAGAAAAGGAAAAGCACAAGATAGATTACTTACCATTCAGTAAATGTTATATTACATACCGTCTTTTACGCTACACGAAACAATTCCAACCCTGTACTCGCATTTCACCCACACGCACAAGCACTTTTTACCAAACTTTTTTCTGTTTTGTTTGGTATAGTGAACAAGTGACGCGAAGGTATAGTGAGCCAATAGGTCGATTGAAAGGACCCTTTCAGGGATTCGTAGGAGTCAAAGTATCGGGAGTTGAGCTCCACCGAGAAGAAAAAAATAAAAAGGGAACATATCTGGGAAACTCAACTTTCCCATTTGTTTTGTTCATTGTATGCTATCCATCGTGTAAGAGTTTGCAATTTGTTACAGCAAGTGCCTCAGGATAGATGGGATCGATGCTTTCAATGGTTTTTTCTTCGCCTCCCTCACGCCATCTTAGCTTTCGTCCAAAGAATTTTCTTCTCGGGGTTGAAAACATTCCTAATCTCTGTTGCTGGCCTTTCGTTTGCTGCTTTTTCGGCTTTTGATTCCAGCGTTCCGTAATTTTTTTCCCTCGTGTTCTTTGTTGCTTTTTGCTCAAAAGGACGATTGTGCCTTCTTGAAATGAAAGATTGCGGCAACAAAAACGACTAATAGCGTAATTTATGAATGTGTAACGGCTGTAATATATATTTTTTCCGGGGGAGCTCAAACATACGCATACATATGTACACATGCGTGAACGTACAAGGATAAGTAGGAAAAACTATAGACAAATGTGGACAACATTCACTCCAATAAAATAAGTTGCCGGGTCTGGGTCGTTATCGTCGTCGACGTTGTCGTTTGCGTTTTCTTTCTATAGTGAAAGCAGGAAAAATGTCGAACAGTTACGAGTTTATACGATAATATTATGTCCTTGTCATACTGTTATCGGCAAATTACCTCTTGTGAGTGAGTGTAGGTCGTTATAGCGTTTGGGAGCCATTAACCACCACATGCAATAGTCAGTACAGTGAAATAATAGCTTATTTATATTTGTTTGCTTTTGCTGGGAAAAGTCTTATTTCACCAACACGATTCCTTAGAGGTAGGGTCTTAGAGTGGCTGAGAAAACACAAAGAAACACTCGTACAGCAAATCGAGTTACGGAAGAGCCAGAGGTTTACTTAAATAAATAACGTGGAAATTTGATGTAATGGCGGATCCTTCTGTTATTCATTGCCAAAAATTTGCTATCCTATGTAATTCGATCTCATCCTACGCCTATGTGCGAAGAAATTCAAGCTGTAAGTCAAACATGTTGCGAAATATATATTTTTCCGGACAGTTTAGCTAATTTAAAAGAAGTGGAACATATTATAAAAGTATAATCGCTGAAGAAGTTACGCTTTTCAAAGGATTCGCATCGTTTCTTCTAATTGAAAATCGCGTGCAATAAAGTCACGCAAAAGAAAAAGTTGTCTTAACACTAAGAACCATTTCAAGGGCTCTTTCTTTGTAAGATCGTTTACCAGCACGCTAAATGGTTTTGGATTTAATGAAGAATAACTCACGGAACGCATATCAAATCACTAATTGCCGGCGGCAAATGTTTGAAATGTCACAAAGCTAATAGTCCCCAGTTTTCCATCATGTTTGTGTTGTGGTTCAAGTCGGTAAAAGTAAGAAATCTCATTGACCTCACCGTTGAACCATTCGCGGCACAGCGATAAAGTACTTTTGCTGATAAAGATATGTATGACTAAATTGTTTGTTGTTAATTGATAACGAACCCTAAGAAGTGATTATTCAGGTGAGGATAAGTCATGAGGAATTATAAAGAAAATGTTATTTTCGTAGGTATGAGATTTATGAATTTGATAGAATGTTGATTTGATACGAAATAACTTTCCAAGAAATTGTTACTCAAAAAAGAGGACATGAAAGAGGTTATTGATTTTTGCTTTGAAATAATATCCATAATAGTCCAATAAGAATTTGGGGACAAAAAGGTGAGGGTAACGAGTTAATTCAGATGTGGTAGGGAAAACGAGATATTCGTAAATTTCGGAGAAAACTTGAATTCAAATGCCTGAAACTTTTTGAAAACTTGCAGAATATAACAACCCAACATATCTATTTGTTTAACAGGAATTTTTCTAAAATTTTCAGTTAGGAAATACGTTTTTCCCTTTTTTGACAAATGGGTTGGTAAAGGATTTTCCAATAAGAGGTGTTATTTTGAATAGTCCGCTATCATTTTTGACACTTGACAAGTAGAAACTACTCCATTAATAAAACTGGAACCATACACGCTTAAAAACGCATTGAAATTATTAAAATTTACTATAAAAACATTTTTGGGTCGTCGTGAAGCACCTTGTCGGACCGCAATACAGAAATTAGTGGAAAAATTCGTGGTGTTCGGAGAAATTAGTGATGTGAAGAATAAAACCCGTGCGCGTCACTCAAGAAAAGCCGAGAATATTGCTGCTGTAGCCAAAAGTGTTGAAGAAAACCCAGGTTTGTCCATTCCTCGTCGTTCTTTAGAATTAGGCATTCGACGAACGTTGTTGCATTGGTAAACTACTGCAATTAGTAATTAGTTGCGAGCGAACACTTAAAACATGCTCGGATATATTCCCGCCTCATAACTGCAATAGTAGCGAGCAAACAAAACCTATGTACTCGCACTTCGCCAATGAAAATTAGCCATGGAAACACATGCGCAAGTAAATAAGCGAGCAGTTAAGTGAACGAGAAAGCTCAACCCGTAACAATATTTACATCATGAACAAACAGGGTGCTTCGAAGTGAGGTAAGCGGAGAGGAAAACCGAGAGTTCCGACATAAACACTCTTTCGCTCAGTATTCCCACTTTCGCTATTTCACCACGAGCGATCGTGGGAAAGCCGAAAGTTCTGGCTAAAACACTCTGTCGCTCAATGTCCCCAGTTTCGCTATTTCACCTCAGGAGATAGTGAGAAAGCCGAAAGCTTAACCCGAAAGTACTCTCTCGAAGTCGTAAGCTTAAGCGAGAAACACTCTTTCGCTCAATTTCCCCAGTTTCGCAAATTCACCAGTCGAGCAAGCGAGACGAAGCGGGGAGGAAAAACGTTCGTGGAACGAGAGCGCACGTGTTTGACTACTCAGCGCATTTTAAGAGAATTTAGGTCAAAGAATAGTACTTAAACTTCTTGAGCGAGGTGGAAAAGGCAGTTGGAAGCCGAATGCGCAACGACGCGCATCCACGGAAAAACATCAGCTGAACTGAATCGAAGAGTCAAATGGTGAGGTGTTGGCATTGTTAGCCGCGTTCCTCTATGCCTTATAGCGTAACCGCTGCTGGCTACCATTAACTGACTTTACTTTCTTCCAGGCGATTTCCGTCCGCGAAGACACAGTATGGATAGATAGTAACATACTTAACGAAGTGTAAAAGTAATTAGTATGGATAGTTGTTAAAATAATAATTGAAATGTTAAAACAATTGTAAGTGTTAAAGTAATTAATTTAAAAAATAAAATAAAACTAAATTCTTTAATTATGTAACTCTCGTCTTCTTGCTGATTCAGTGAAAATGGACAGAGTAGCAGGTAAGTGGTGTTAATAGGAGTTCTCTTTCCCCGGGAGCCTTGATGTTGTATATTGGATACACATCAAATGTGCTCCCAGTTCTTACCAGTATACATAGGGTATACTGGTTATGCAACAACGTCATTACACCATTTTTTGCATAAAGATTTGGGTCTTAAGGCTCAGAAAGTTCAGTTAACACAAGAACTCCAGCCGGTCGATCATCAACAACGTCGTGTCTTTGCTGACTGGGTCCTTGAAACGCATGAAAATGATCCGAAATTCCACCGAAAAATCATCTTGAGTGATGAGGCCCATTTCCACCTCAGTGGTTTCGTCAACAAGCAAAATTGTCGCATCTGGGGCTCGGAAGACCCAAGAGTTATTGTTGAAAAGCCTCTCTATCCTCAACGTGTGACTGTTTGGTGCGGTTTATGGTCCGGCGGAGTCATTGGACCTTACTTTTTCGAAAATGGGGCTGGAGCAACAGTTACGGTGGATGGATTGCGCTATCGAGAGATGATTAATGATTTTTTATGGCCGGGATGGGATGGTATTGATCTGGACAACGTTTACTTTCAACAAGAGGCGCTACATGCTACACAAGCAACGAAACCATTGATCTTTCACGGGAAAAGTTTCCGGACCATGTTATCTCTCGAACAGGTGATCACAATTGGCCACCGAGATCTTGTGATTAACACCTTTCGACTTCTTGCTTTGGGGCCACGTGAAAGAGAAGGTTTACGCCAACAGCCCAGCGTCGATTCAAGACCTAAAAAATGGAATTCATGAGGCTATCGAGGACATAGGGCAGCCACTTTGCGATTTGATTATGGAAAATTTCATGAAAAGGATATGGTCCTGTAAGCGTAGTCGTGGTGGTGATTTGTCTGATGTTATTTTTTCACTATCAACGACATACCTTCCTCTTTATAATGAAATAAAAAGCCGATCATTTATTTAAAAAGATGGCATTTTTCTTTTAATATCAAAATAACACCTCTTATTGGAATACCCTGTACAAGTCTCAAATATGCGTGCTTCTCATATCAGGTGAATATCATTAGGAGAACTCGATATATAAGGCTACTCATAACGATTGTTTTATAACAAAGGACTTTTTTTAACCCAGCAGTGGTCGCGTTTGGAGAATCACGTAACAATTCAACTGTAATCCAATTTAAAGCGACAAAAAAATTGCAAAATATCTATTAAAAAGTATTTATGTGGGAATCGATTACAACTTTCAAAACTAAAGACAAAATTATTGCAAGAAAGATAACACAATGTTATGAAAAACTAATTAAGTTCGTCGTTCGTCTTTCACGCTGTCTCGTCGACGACTGACTCAATCTATCGTACGTCGGGCCACAGCATCGTGTTGTTCTCTATCTCTTTCCCACATTCGCCCATCCTACTGGGAATTCGACCCGAATGCATCATCATCGTCAGAGTCGGAACATGCGGACCACTGCATCATATACTCTGCGCATGTACTTGTTTGCCTCGGACCATCGCCTTGTTCTCTCGAATAACGTCATATGTGTCATGGGCTTTGCATCGTTTTACAATATATGGGACAAGATATTTTAGTTTGAACTTAATCCCTCGTCCGAACTGAGTTCTCTTTATAGACACCAAATCGCCTACTTTATAACGCGTTGCAGGCTCTCTACGTAGATTGTAGGCTTTTCTTTTTTCGGACTGGACCTTCTAGATCTGCTCCTTCGCTTGTCGCCGTATATCGTGCCTCTCCTCTTGAAAACAGCTGATCATTGCTTCTTCAAGTGATTCCTTAATTTGCAGGTCTTTTTTGGTATGCATCTTTACACCCACTAGCAGTTCAAATGGTGTTACGCCAGTACTTCGTGAATGGGTAAAATTTATCACTTGCTGAACTTTTGGTACATGTTTGTACCATTTCGTAGTGTCATCAACGCTAAGTTTCGTCAGTACGGGGATGATTACTCCGTTAAGCCTCTCTTCCTGCCCATTTGCTCGTGGTAGTCCTGTGGTGATCATTGAAAGCCGCACACCTTCGGTTTTGCAGTATTCTTGGAAATCGGCTGATGAGAATGCTGAACCCTGTCTGAGCTGATTTGAACTGGATTACCGAAAATAGCACTTTGCAGCCGCAACTTCGTAATAACTTCGTTGGCGGACGTTGTTTTCGTAGGATATAGCCAACAGAATTTCGAGTTTGCTCGTCGATTCAAAAGGACCAAGTAAATCGGTGTGATATGTATGTGGAGGTATTTCGCGTTTGTTGTTTGATGTAGTTCACCTTCTACTTTGCCGCGTTTTTTATTAGTGAGTATGCATGAAAGGCAGTTAGCGATGTATTCCAGAATTTTCTCTTCCAATTTGGTTATGTAATATCCGTCGGACAACAATGGTTTTGTTCTTCCCCCGCTTAAATGACCTTTTTCATGCACCTGTCTGATTACTTCACGCTGCATACCCTTGGGTACTACCATTAACTCTTGATCGCCAAGCAATTTGTACAAGATGTCCCTACTGATGATCTGGTCATGATGCGATGGTTTCCACTTGAGGATATCAATTATTGCTTTCACCTCTTCCTCCTGTTTCTGAGCAGTTTTTGTTTTCGTGATTATGTGGTATTCGTCAATCATCAATACTGCATAATGGCTTAAAGCGTCGACTTGCTTCATTCTAGCTCCTGACCTGTGCTCTACTTGGCAGCCGTGCTCCTGAAGAAGCAGAACCCAACGAACTACTCGTATACGTAAATCCTTCTTCTCCAGCGTTTTCCCGAAAGCATCGCAATCCGTGACAAATTCCAAGCAAATATATCCTGAGCTTCTTCAATACTTCGGTAATACAGGTTTTTCCAATAAGAGGTGTTATTTTGATATTGACAAAATTTTTTAAATATAAATGATCGGATGTTTATTTCATTATCAAGAGGAAAGTACGCCGTTAATAGTGGTAGATAACACCAGGCAAATGACCACCACGACCACGCTTACGTCCATAACCAAATCGCAAAGTGGCTACCCTATGTCCCCGATAGCCTCACGAATTCCATCTTTGAGGTCTTGAATCGACGTTGCGCTGTTGGCGTAGACCTTCTCTTTCATGCGGCCCCAAAGCAAGAAGTCGCAACGTGTTAAATCACAAGATCTCGTTGGCCAATCGTGATCACCTCTTCGAGAGATAACACGGTCCGGAAACTTTTCCCGTAAAAGATCAATGGTTTCGTTGCTTGTGTTGCACGTAGCGTCGTCTTGTTGAAAACAAACGTTGTCCAGATCAATACCATCCAATTTCGGCCATAAAAAATCATTAATCATCCCTCGATAGCGCAATCCATTCGCCAGCCTCATTTTCGAAAAAGTAAGGTCCAGTGACTCCGCCGGACAATAAACCGCACCAAACAGTCACACGGTGAGGATTGAGAGGCTTTTCAACAATAACTCTTGGGTTTTCTGAGCCGCAGATGTGACAATTTTGTTGGTTAACGAAGCCACCGAGGTTGAAATCGGCCTCATCACTCAAGATGATTTTTCGATGGAATTCCGGATCATTTTCATGCATTTCAAGGACCCAATCAGCAAAAGACACGACGTTGTTGATGATCGACCGGCTTGAGTTGTTGTGTTAACCGAACTTTATAAGCCTTAAGACCCAAATAGTTATGCGAAGTACGGTGTAATGAAGTTTCTGAAGGCCTGATTCCAAAGAACGGCGAGGAATGGACAAACCTGGGTTTTCTTCAACACTTTCGGCTACAGCAGCAATACTCGTATTCTAGACTGTTCTTGAGTGACGTGCACGGGTTTTATTCTTCACATGACTAAGTTGTCCCAACAGCTCGAATTTTTCCATTAATTTCTGTATTGCGGTTCGGCAAGGTGCTTCACGACGACCCAAAAATGTTCGAGTTTTAGGAACCGTCTCTGCCAAATTTTCACCATTTTAATAGTAAATTTTAATAATTTCTATGTGTTGTTGAAGCGTGTATCGTTCCATTATTATCAATGGTGTAGTTTCTACTTGTCAAGTGTCAAAAATGATAGCTTCAACAGTGAAATCTACCGAAATAGCGGGCTATTTAAAATAACACCTCTTATTGGAAAACCCTTTATATTAGCATCGTAATATACTTTGCCTGCGTCCAAGCAAATCTACCTACCTACTGCTTCCTAATTTGTAAATCTTCACATTTAAATCGACCTGTTAGGCTACTGCTTGTTCTAGCAGGTTTTGCCTAAGCGTTGTGGAGGTGCCGCTTCTGTTGTAACCTTGGCCTCTGTCACGTCGCCGTCGCTGAGATGAGTCAGTTGTAATTACGGTTGGCAAAAGGGGACACGTGTTTTTAGTTTTGAGCTTTTTACGTGCACTTTATCAAAATGTTTAAGATACAGAATCGTGTTTGTGCCAACCCCGCGGACAGTTTTTGCTATATATATGACCAGTTTATCCCTAAATCACAGAAGAGAACAATTAATAAAATAACAAAAATAGCTTATCACAAATATTTTGGCTGTGTTGTTGGCGATCAAGATTGGGAGTAGGCTCCTCACGTGTGTTGTCAAACTTGTGCTGCAAATCTATGCCTTTGATTTGGCGAAAACCAACTAACCATTTCAACGACTGTAACTTTTGTATGACAAATTCGATTCAAATTCGAATAATGCTAAAGGAAGAGGAATTCCATCAAACATTAAGTAATGTTGAATTTGCTGCGTGGAAGTAGTTTAAAACAATTGCTACTGAGTTTTTAAGAAACCGAAAAATAGAAACCTACGAGAAACTTGTAAAAGAATTGCTCAAGCAGTACTGCAAAATGGGCTGTCACATGCCCCTTAAAATCCACTTCCTCCACTCACATTTAAACTTCTTTCCCGAAAATTTGGGTGCAGTTAGCGATAAGCAAGGAGAAAGGTTCCACCAGGACATCCTCGCAATGGAGCAACAATACCAATGCAGATGGGATCCGGCAATGATGAGAGATTACTGTTGGTTCCTTGTAAGGGAAAGCGATCAGCAATATAAGCGAAAGTCAGCATTTGCGAAAAAATTGTCTACAAAGGATTCAGTATAAATGTATTTTAGATCCGTTGTAGTAATGAAACCCGATATTTTTAAAATTACTTTTTTTATTTCAACTTACAGTATAAATTATACGAAAATTACAGAAAAAAAAATAAAAAAAAACATGCACTCTCGTAACACAAAATCTGTACGCGATACCCCCACAGACCTCTTAGCACATCAGTCGCAAATTTCAACCTTTAGATTTGTTCAGTAGTGTAATTATTTATAGCTGTACTCGGGGAATTATTTCCGACAGTCGACACAAGGCCGGTTCTGCTCTCATTTACGACATGCAATTTTGCACAGAAATGAATAGTAGGTACTTCCCTGAATTCTTGGATCCTTGCCCATAGTGGTGATAGACCACCTAGATCTTGTACTTCACATTGATTGCCTCCCTCTCAGCTAAAAAATTTTGCCAGAAAATCATCATGCACGGCGTTGAGAAGGATGACGAGAACGTGAACGAATAAGTGCGCCTATATCCTTACTCGCACAAATTACTCCCTCATCTTATGACATTAAGTGGCGTGCCCTATATTAAATTTTCATGCCTGAAGAATTGCGCCTCGAGGAATTATTCTCGAATGGAATCCCTTCGTTTTAGCCATAGCGAAACCTGCGATTTGTTCACCAAAACTTTCCCCGCACTAATCAAAGAAACTACCCGGAACAAAGAGTGAAAGAAGTTGAAATCAAACGGCGCAAATTCACATTTAACTTGGTTTGTTTGTTGAATCTTTGTAGGCGAAATCGTTTTACTATTCCATTTACCTGACGATGACGTGATTTCCCAATTGACATGCTGGAGCTTTGGCTCCTATCCAATGAAATTCATGTTGAGCAAGCCAGTCATTGCGATTGCTGGAGAAGAAGTTTTGCAGCACGGCAGCAATTGTGGTATTGCTACCGCAAATCACGCTAGAAACACTAGCTTAAACGCGCAAACGGCTGTCTCCTCTAAATTGTTGTATGGAAATTCCGATCCAATTTCTCAAGCTTATTGTCGTTTTTTGTTTGCCCCCAGCAATAGGCCAATCGTTCGCTTTTCCCTTTAAGGACGTTTCGGGCCCCACGTTGGGCTACGTGTTCGGGTAGGTGTTGGGGTCAGTTGGAAGAAAATTGCTGTATTTGCACGCCGAAAGTATGTCCCGTGTCAACCAGCTAGGTCTTCAAATTTGGAGTTAAGTGCTCCACCCGTTTTCCGCTGATCGCGTTTGATACGTCACTTCACACCTTTGTTCCCGACACTCAGTAGAGATGGCACACTATTCTACACCAAACTCTTCTTGGGAAATATTGGATTTTCCCTCGGGCAATGGGTCCTATCTCACACAAGTTTCAACCGACAAACGTCAAGTGGTGGTTCAGTGGCATCGATTCAAGTTTTAATTAGCTCACCACCTGTCAGTGGCGTAGGGTATTGCGATCGGTTGGTCAGCGTCAGTGGAGTAGGGTCTAGGTATCTGCTGGTCGCGTCATTGGCGTAGGTTGTAGGGATCTGCTGGTTGCGTCGGTTGCGTAGGTCGCCAAGATCGAATTTATCACAGATTTTTGTTCCAATCTCCTACAAGCTAATGGTTTCATCCATGCCAAAGATAGAGAAACCAGAAAGTCATGGCGAGATATTCGTTCGAAATTATGGTTGGCTGTATAAATGCATAATGCATTCAAAGCACTCAGATTGAATAAGTCGAAAAATACCGTCATAGGCCAACGTTTGGAATTCCTGGATACGTCATAGAGTCAGCACATTTTATCTATCAAGGCTACTCCATTCTTCGTACGATTATAGTAAGTGATCATTTCGGGCTTTTGGCGATCTCCTGTGCTGGTATCAATCTTCCCATCATTATGCTTTGTGTCTTTGGTATATAAGGCAGCATTAGACAAGGTTTGTGAAAACCTTAAAGAACAGTTGCGAGCTAGCAAACTCTACCACATCTTTAAAATTGACTGAAACTTGTCGACTTTTATCACTAGACATCACCAACCTCTATACGTCTATACCTGTCCATGAAACACTGCTCAATCTCATAAAAACCACAATCAAGCAGAACTATTTTAAGTTCAATGGCAACACATACATTGCCAAGGACGGTCTGGGTATGGGACATCCAATGTCCTCAATAATGTCAGAAATATTCTTAGAATCTTTGGAAGAAGCCTTTATACCCAAAGTTGTCAAAAGGTTCAATGTAATATTTTACAGACGATATGTGGATGACTGTTTCATCGTTATTGACTCACAAAAGAATAAACAAGACGAACTACTTACCTACATGAATGAAATTGACCCGAATATAAATTTTACAATGGCGAAAGAAACAAACGGACAACTCAACTATATGGACCTAACTGGGACACGTGAACAAACACGACTGGACTACAAAATATACATAAAACCAACCACAACTGATCTTATCATACATGAAACATCTAACCACCCCGCACAACATAAGCTAGCAGCGTGCAGATCAATGGTGCAGAGGCTTCACTCCATCCCCATGACTCCTACTAATTACTCCAACGAACTAAACAACATTAAGGGTAAAGCTAATAATAACAATGCGACATTGACAAACTTGTCAAGCAGTACAAACAAAAACAGGAACGCCAACCAACTGAAGCTCATAAGAAAGACCAACACTGGGTTTCGTTAACATACGTAGGCAAAGAGACATACAAACTATCAAACTTCCTTAGGAAATACAAATTGCAAACTGCATGCAAAATGAACAACAATATTGGAAACAATATACAAAAACAGCGGCATATACAAACTGACATGCAAGGACTGCGACATGGTATATATAGGAAGGACAACACGAAAACTAACGACAAGGTATAAAGAGCACTTACGATCTTTCTTACACAACAAGGCAGACTCCAATTATAGGACGCACCTACAAAACTACGCACATGAGCCTGACGCTATGACAAGCTCTATGAAATTGTTTTACAAACAAAGCAATGAACCGAGACTTGACATCCTAGAAAGGCGTAAAATTTATAAAGGCGACTCCTACTAATTACTCCAACGAACTAAACAACATTTAGGGTAAAGCTAATAATAACAATGCGACATTGACAAACTTGTCAAGCAGTACAAACAAAAACAGGAACGCCAACCAACTGAAGTTCATAAGAACGACCAACACTGGGTTTCGTTTTTATACGTAGGCAAAGAGACATACAAACTATCAAACTTCCTTAGGAAATACAAATTGCAAACTGCATTCAAAATGAACAACAATATTGGAAACAATATACAAAAACAGCGGCATATACCAACTGACATGCAAGGACTGCGACATGGTATATATAGGAAGGACAACACGAAAACTAACGACAAGATATAAAGAGCACTTACGATCTTTCTTACACAACAAGGCAGACTCCAATTATGCGACGCACCCACAAAACACCACACATGAGCCTGACGCTATGACAAACTCTATGAAATTGTTTTACAAACAAAGCAATGAACCGAGACTTGACATCCTAGAAAGGCGTAAAATTTATAAAGGCGTAGTTTCTACTTGTCTAATGTAAAAAAATGACAGCTTCAAAAGTGACATCTACCGAAATAGGGGGCTTTTCAAAATAACACCTCTTATTGGAAAATCCTTTATTTCGTCATCATCGCTATGACCTTCTTCATCTTCGAGGCTGTTTTCGTTCATGGATGAGTAGTCTTGCTCGAAACCATTGCTAACGCACCCAATCTACTGTTGTGATTGCTTTGCGAAATCGACCGTTTGGCTTCGCTGGCATTTGTAATCCTTTCCGTGGTTGCCCATTCCGTAGCATCGGTAGCACTTGATACTGCCTCGAGATGTTACTTTCTTTTTTTATTCCAACTCTTAGCTCAACAAAGTCATGTGAGATTGTTGAAGTTGCTCGCCTCATAACCTTGGCTTCGAATTCTGATTGATTGAGAAATTACACCTTGAATCGTGCAGTTTTGAAAGTTCAGGTTTGATTTTCCGGGAAGTTTTCGATCGATTTTCGACCGAAGTAAATGAATGCATTCCAGCTTGTCATCTTCGCTATTTCAAGGAATTCCATCTACGATATAGTCCACAATTTCTTCATGGCCACGGAAACCTGGTTACCAAGAATAAGCTTGCCGCGGCAATAATCTCTAAACGTCTCATTAGGGTGCCATTCCCTGGCCTCGTATATTTTTCTCAGCTCGAGTCTCGAAAGCTGTTGATCAAACATCTCTTAGAGCAACTCGTCGAGCGATATCGAATAATGCTCTCCTCGAGAATGACAGCAATAGTAGGCTTTGTCTCGAAGCTTGGAGCCCATCATGATCTACGAAGAATGATCATCAATCTCTTACGGAGTCCGAAGCAGGTTTGCCTGTGATCTATTAAACTCATATCCGTTTTTGATAAATATTTCCGGGCGGGATGTCATCGCTGACGTTGTGCTCGGCTGGGGAAAGGCTCTTAATAAGGCGTTCTCTCTTTTCAATGAGTCTATTTCTCGTTGTACTAGCTCTCTCTTCCTTTGCAGAAAATACGGTTCTTCTCGCTCACCAGCCTCCGCATGATGATGAGCTTCATCTTCGAACATTATTGTTGATGGAATTTGTACCCCCGAAATTTTCAATATCGCACAAACGCGAGCGTTCATCAGCGTCTTTGCAGGCAGCGTTGACTCGGCCACCGTTTCCTACAATGAGCGTTGAAATCATCCAGAAATATTTTTGTGTCATTTGTCGGCAATGAGTCGACTAGTCTTTCCAGGTGATTCGTTTCTTCGTCTTTTTCTTTGGTCGGGGCGTGTAAATTTATCAGCCAGATTTTGAAGAATTTCCCTTTTATACGAATCGTACACAACCGCTTATTGACAGCCTTAAAATCAATAACGTCTGATTTGAACTCCCTATCCACAATAGAGGCTACTCCGAATTATTGTTTCCAGTAGGCTTCCCACTTTTGAATATGTATTGTGTGCGATTTCATGTCTTTAAATCAATACCAGTCCAGTCCGTTTCCTAGATTGCCAGTATCTTGAATTTATATTGACTGGCCTATTGTAAAAGGTCCTTAAAAGCGCCAAGGTAATTCAGTGATCTATCATTCCAGAATCCAATGCCATAGTCCTTTTTCCGATTGCGAAGTCGTTGCCGTGAGTCCAATCCATTCCGAGGCCCATCTGCAGGTTTCGAAACATTGTAGGGTTTTCCAGGGACGGGGAGTTCGCCCGTCGCCAAACCTCCATTCCGACGGCATGGTTATTACTTCGATTCCGTTATCAGGCGCGGAAGACTCGCCTTCACCCGCGTCCCCGCAAAGGAGGTGTAAGTAGGATTGAGTAGCAGAGCTGTAGATGCATTCACAGTTATTAGCATTTCTCGGCATTTAATGTCCCATTATTGGGGAACTAGTAAACCCAATGTGCTACCCCGATAACATTTACTACCATTTAATTGGGGGGCTTAGCCTGAGGAATCATGGAAGCTTGGGGCTGGGAACACAAAGGGGTTCCCTACTCCTTTCCTAAACGTGCTTGTGACCGTCTACGGCGGAGTTAAGATTGATTCAACTGGCTTAAATTTAACTGATTTAGCTATCATCTAGTGACAAGCCAACTTCTTTTTAAAAAATGAATGCCACGATCTTCAATAGAAGGCACCTAGATATTTAAAATCATAAATTTAGACAACTTAAAAGAAGGTGCTTTAAAATATTGTGATTTTTTCAAACCCTGATAAACGATTCAAAATAATCGTAAATTACTTCAGGATTGAAAAAATGGTATGAATGTATCTCAGATTGTCAACATGCATTTCATAACGGGTGGGCCATATAGGAGTTTCTTTTTAAATCACATGCCATTTTGACAATGACAGCTGCTTCCAGTTCTAAATTATGTTGATGAGCCAGTATTCCCTTTCCGCGAAACGAAATGAATCGATTTACGTTTGAACAACGTTGGGAAATATTGAAAGCTTATATCCAAAGTGAATGCTGTACTGCTCAAATAGCCCGTTTTTTTAAAAGAAATTTTGGCCGAAATTAGGCACCCACTGCGCCTACTGTACGCAAATTTATGAAGAAAGTTCGTGAGACAAGCATACTAGTGGACAATACTCACGGTGACGGTACTTTTACGGTGTCTTAGAAAATTGGGTTGAGAGGATGGCCTACTGTCACACCAGTCGTGGCAGCTATTTGAATGAAACTGTATTCCACAACCAACAGGAAGGTTTGTTATTGTGAATAAAGCAGAAATATAAGAAAAAAATTTGATTTTTAAAACTTGTATTTGCCCCACCCTATAAAAGTTTATATTCAAATCCAGTAAAACGTCGACTAGGGAGACGTCAATTAATCAAACCATCGATTAGCCGAATATTTTTTTCTGGCAAAGGGGTTAGCTTTTAAGCACACATTTTCTCGGTTTGGAAAATTCCTCCTGTAATCCCAAATTCAATGTTATTTGGCGTTATGTACTCATTTAAGAAATACAATTGCAGCTGTTTTTTGGCTGTTGAAAATTGCTTTGAATGGTTAGTTGTTAGATGTGTGTGTATCTTTTAACTCTGTTTGTAAGAACTTTGATTCAAACTTCAGTATTCACATTAATCCCAATAAGTGCCGCTCACCTGATTACGAGATGGAGCTTTTCGAGCACTTTTTCTAGGAAAAATTAAAATTTAAATAGTTGGAGACTTCCAGATCTGTTATCCTAGTTCCTTAGTGATTATCCATGCTACAGTTTCACTTTAGATACATTCGTCAATATTTCAAAACGTTCTATGATTGTAGTGAGTGCAATTCAGAAATACCAATTAGCCATTTCCAAAAAGCAAACATTCACAATGTAAAGCCTGTAGTAAAATTATGGTTCCAGTGAATTGTATTTCTTTGGTCAACTTGCTTTCCATCAGGCACGCTCATAACGCAAATGGAGTTGAAAGTTACCGGGAATCGGTCGGAAGGCAATGCAAGTGATATCAGCAAAACCATCCTCAACAAGCCATCCGTCTGTCGGTCCATCCATCTATCCAATCATTCGTCCTGCCGGTTGGCTTCATATAAGCTGAGGGAATATAATAGCAAATATTGACACAGCACTATGCTCAGGTGCATTATCTGGAAACACTCTTCAGGGCCTGAAATGCGTCATTAAATTCTTCTGTTGATTTTCCATTAAAAGCCCTATGGCTTGTCAGTTTGTTGGCCCCGGGTTGTACAGAACAGTACGTACACGCTCTAGTTTAGCTCCAGTATTACCCGATGCGACCGTATGTGCAAACAATATGTGTGGTAAAAGCTCGCGAATGTGAATTGTCGGTTGCTCGAGCCAAGAATGCCGGAAAGAAGGCAGCAAAGCATTTCCCCGGCTAGTTGAATCCTGGCTGGGAGTGTGAGGGTGAAAATTTCAACAAGCTGACGCTTCACTTCTTTTTCTACGATAAGTTTTCAAGCAGTTCTGCAATATAAGTATTTTCCATGCGATAGTTCTGGGTTTTGTTAGACAGACTCCAGTGGAGCTGGAATCAAAATATTAGGAAACTCAGCATATGAGGCATCCGACAGTGTAGCAGAAATAGTCGTAAGTTAAACAAGGATACGGGGAGAGATTGCAAAGCTGATGGCGCTCATGACGACGATGCTGGAGCGAGCGAGCGTTGATGAGGAGGTGAATATTCAAGGAGCTAAGCATCCAGAACAGATGTTAGTAGTGGCCTAACTGCTTGCAAGTCCATTAAGTTCAGCAAATGTTTGAATGTTTCCCTCATCCTTCGTCGAAACAAACCACAATTCTATCATACTGTTGCCAGTGTTATCTATACGAGTATAGGATTCAACTCTTTAGGATAGTTCTAACATTTCTCATAGCTGTCGGTTGCTTCCGTTTGTTCATCGATAGAATCCTAAGAGTGAAACGAAGCGGCGGTGAGCACAACACAAGTGGTCGACGACTCTTATAAAGGAGATGCAGCCCACATATACCCGTGTCTACTATTCGGGCCATTCATTTTCAGCGGCATGGCTCTCTGGTCGTCGAATCCCATCTGGCCGAGATCTCTCCGACGAGCAAGGATATTAGAATTTATAACCAGCAAAACCCTAAGTACCATTTTATCTTTGCTTTGTATTTTTCGGGGGTGCTTTGCCGTGAATAAAATGTTAGACCAGGAGTAAACACTCGTACAAAACCATCCGTGAATGGGAAAGGGAGAACGATCCTAGCCGCTCGTATTTGTATAGTGAAATGGAGACCAGGAACTAACTTTTCTGGACATTTTCTCTTTGTACTCGAAGGGAAAAGTTTTCGGTAGATGGTGAGGCGCTGATGATGACGACGATGGGTGGTAGCGGTAAATGTATGCATGTTCGTATGCATGAAAACTTGAAGTTAAATAGAAAGTAAGCGAAATGATAGCGACGGTTGTTGCTGTTATCATATGCAGTTGTATTTTCTAGTTCAATTTGAACAGGAGCCAAAAATAAGGGTTTTCTTGAATGATCCTTATATTTTTCGAATATTATGTTGGTGCGATGACCTTGAATATATTTCTGCCAATATAAAATATCAAGAATTTGTTGGTTTTATTTTAACCGAATAGTTTACTTAATTAGATTCTCAACTTGAGTTGAGAGCTATTTATGCCCTGGTTAAGATTAAAACCAGATCTCTTAGATTACAGTGTCAAAAATCAATCCTTCCGATCGTAACAATTGTAACCATGCTAAGATTTTAAAAGCATTTTAAGCCATTCAAAGTATTATTTAGAAGCGCTTATAAAATTATTGGAAATGAAATGCTTCAAGAGCTTTCAAAAAAACTACTTACACGTTTCGATTCAATTTGAGATCATTTCATACTGATCGTGAACAGAAAAACCATCCCCAACAAGCATATCTATTCCAAGAAAATTTTGAAACGTCCTAACTTAAATTCAATCGCACCGGTGTTTTGAAATAATACACTGAGACTCGTATATGCATAATATGGCTAAAAATGAGGTGCCTGTCGTATGCTTTCAAAGTGAGAAACACAATTTACTTGGATACTTAGGAGAGGATACTTTACTTAATTTTGAAATTATAGTTTTTGCTTTAGCACCACAGCACCGTTCGGGGCTTTGCTTAGAGATAGTTAGAGTATCTCACTATCTTGATCGTATGTTTTGGCACTCGAAAAGAAAATATGATCAGTACCATACTTTGGCCGTGTGTTCAGCCACCCAGCTGCGATACGTTCTCATTTTCAGCTAATGCGTATCATAACTGAATGGACTTATAGTCTATCCCAAGAACTGCTCGGAAAAAACTTGTTGCCACCAAAGGGATTCGAACCAGGGGCGTTTGGCTCACGCAGCGAGCACTCTAACCACTACACCACGTTGACTACCCTTTAATAGTAGTTTGTAGACTTTTGGTATATAATAGTAGTCTGTAGAGTATTTAAGTACATCACTGTGATATGATTGATTTAGTCGTACGGAAAAGGGGCAGTAAGCCTTGAAATACGCATCTTTACATTTAAAAAATTAAAGTATTGTACGGTAAAGGAAGCAATCAATCTTTTTATTCTGTTTCAAATTTGCCTCACCAAAACTAACTTTGTCTGTTGGTACAGTGCCTTTGAAAAAGATATCCTATTTAAGCATTCTCGATTAAAATTTAAGAATAGCAAATTTTTTCCACCGCACTCATATATTCGAACTCCATGAAGCAGCGAAAAAAATTGAATTTAATTATACTCTGGATCATAAGAGTAATGAAGAAAGTATTATTTCTCTTCTCTAAACGCATATTGCAAGGACGAGAACAGACCGTGAATCCTATTTTCTTCTTCCATAAGCCTACACGGCAGCACCAAAACCCAGAAGCAATAATAATAAAGGAAAACTATGAGTGCCATGCCACAAATGAATTTACCAACGATGGAATTTGACGTAGCATTATACGATTTGATTCTACGTCATTGGTCGTTATTTGATCAAAAACACATTCATAAGCTTACCCACGAACTCAATTTACAATCCACTCAGTGAATCGATCGATCACACATCGTATATACGAGTATACTGCAAGATTTTTAACCTGACACCGCTAATCGGAGATTTCACGCACCCACTCCCACCTTTTTTTCGTTTCCCCCGGACTGTCATTTCTGTCATCCGGACTGCTCTCCGGTGTGAACTTGGTTGCACGTGTGTTATTACAGTGGTTTTGTGAGTAATTATTTTTTTACAGACCGGCTGATTTCACGCCATTCGTAGACTGAGAAAGCGGAACAGCAGCTGAAGAAACTTAATGATTAAGAGCAAATCTAGTGCACTCCGATCAAGGCAGGTACGGAAAAGCGATTCGGCCATCGACGCAGCTCCCTCGCATGATAAACCCCCAGTTCCTTGTCGAACATATCTGATATAAGATAACGTGTCGGCCTCAAAACCATGACAACTCGACATTTTGAAAAAATTCTATCCAGTTTGGCATTTTACCGCTAGGTCATGTTACTTTGTTTGAAGTTCCGCCTATAAATTTCACCACCAGCCTTGAATCCAAAAGAATGGGATCGCAGGCTGTAATGCTCCCCATCCGCACCTCTTTCATCCTCGATTTTGTCTCGGAGTTGGTGACGTAGTCCTCGGGATTTCTCGTGTGGCTCAAGAGCAAGGAATGGGTCTCGCGAACAATTTAATTGTTGGAGCAGTTGATATGGTTTACCGTGGCAAATAATACACTGACCGAATACGTCAAAATAAGGTAAGAACCGAGAAGCGGTGTGGTACAAAGAACGTAGGTCACAAATTATAGCGGATATTCTGCGGTTCCAATACTTCTGATTCAAAGTTTAATAGGCGCGCATAACGGTCAAATATGTTTGAGCTACATGTTCAGAAGCATTGGCTTGAGATGAATAAATGGCGGTTCGTTGGTGCGTGATGCCATACCTGTCCATCAGTTCACGAAACTTGGTGGATTTGAGCTGAACTACATTGTCGGATACCATGTACTCCGGTACTCTGAATACATGGAAGACACGTTTCTCTAAGATGCTCAGAATCGAGGCTGTATGCAAAGTTCGGATCGGTTCCATGACCGGAAATTTTGATACTTGGTCCAGCACTACGGCAACACCAAATTGTACGGACGTTGGTCTAGTGTAAGGGCCGATGAGATCGATGTACAAGCACTGGAGCTTGCCCATAGGAGGCCGGAGGATAGCGTTCAGTGTTTTAGTAAACTTACAGGTTTCACAGGCAGCCACGTACGTCTTCACTTACTGAGCCATTTTTGGCCTAAAAAAAACAGGTCTCCAGGCACGAATGGTCGTGAGCTCGTTTGGTCAGATCAATGGTCAATTACTCAGGCAATTACAGTTTCCACTTTTCTTCTTTCTGCGGCGGGTTTCCAGCTGGGTGTCTCGCGCGCTTGTATACAAATCCATCGATTACCTTCAAATCCGGTAAATGCAGCAGCTGACTCTAAATGGTGTCTATCAGCTGAAGGTATTTTTATGACTTAAAAGCAGAATGTTCGAGGTCTATCACATGGGATCTTTCCCAGTTCTGCGCCAACTGCTCCTTCTGCGGGCGAATATCCTCAATAAGGTGACGGGTACCACATGTTGTTTTTCCTTCCGATATCGGATCAGAAAGATAAACGCCTGCAGTTTCAAAGCCCTATTACCGATTTCCTAGCTGCTCCACCGTTATATTGGGGCTACTCCGGCTGAGGCTCCACCGACCCAAATTAACTCACCCGAAGACGAG
The DNA here is from genome assembly GCA_963969285.1 of Odontomyia ornata. Classification (NCBI taxonomy): domain Eukaryota; kingdom Metazoa; phylum Arthropoda; class Insecta; order Diptera; family Stratiomyidae; genus Odontomyia; species Odontomyia ornata. The sequence goes on from OZ017739.1 coordinate 46,757,651, forward strand.
CGTGGGCACCACTCGTTCGATTCTCCGAGCCTCTTAAGGGGTCATTCGAACGAGAAGACGACCGTCCGGAGCGAAATTAACACTTGTACAAGTTTTGGGGCTCGCAAAGATCACCTTCAAAAAGAAACTCTGCCACGCAGAACGAGTTAAAATGTTTCACCGCCACACAAAACTCGCCGTTTCCCATACCAGGGTAACCGAATTTAATTGAAACACTAACGTTCACGGCACCCGCCGAACACTACCACCTCACTTAACTTTTCCAGGTCTTCCTGGCTGGTCAACGTCCCGGGAAAAGATTTCCCGAGCCACACTTTTCACAGCTGAGAACGAACATATTAATGTTGTATGGTAGCGAGGAAAGAAAAAAAATCTAAAATTACCTTTACTCGACTTGAGTAATATTCTATATTTGTTCCGATTCGACCAATATAAAGTAAAACTTCAGCCAATTACATTTATTCAATCCCTACACTAGTAAGGGGCCCCTTTCTTCCGTTTTCTTGATTATCGCCACTGCACGGTTGTCTCGTCCCAATTCAATGTTCCGGCATCCAAGGTTCGTCTCCGATTCCTAGTCAATGTTGTCGCTGAGTATCGCTCTGTCATACCTGCGCCGGTTGCTCCAAAACTCCCCAAGAAAAAAAGCGCGCCAATCTTCCCGGGCTTAACCTCCAGGTTAACGTTTTTTTTTCCTCCCGTCCACCAGGGAAATCATGTTTTTGGAGTGGTTTTGTTCCGTTTGTTCGAGTACTTCCCCTCGCTTGATTTCACTCATAACAAGTTCCATTTGGTGGCGATCCTAGTGAGAATTAAGTGCATTACGCGCTGAATGCATTTGACTGACAGGTCGAACTGTCAGTAATATTTATATACATCACGACGCGAGGTGAGGATTTACACAATAATCCTCGCTTTTCTCTTTTTCCCTTCAGCCGGCGCTAATATTTCCTAGTTTTTCTCGTCCCGCCGGTAGTTCAATCGCCGTGCCAACGCGTGGAGTGTCGTGCGTTTCCAGTTTCAACTAATTTCGGTCCTCAAATCTCGCGTTTTTGTTCATTTAGATTTCCGTGGTGGATTATAGTGAATTTGGTGCGAATAGAGTGAATGGTGCGCTTCGGCACGATGTCGTTAGCCAGTTATGAGACGAGGTAAGATATTCAAAAGTTGTTTCCGTGTTTCTTTCTTGGAATTTAGCGGAATTATCAGCTTCCTCTTTTTGAGCTTGTCGTAATCGGCGGCTATTTGTTGGTGTGCCAAAGTGGGTTGTAGGTTGATATTTTTAAGCTGATTCATAGCCTCTTGTTTGGCTGAGAACTCATCACGAAGCTCTGCCAATTTTTTTTGTGTGAGCGTTACTTAGTTCATCCATTTGACTGTCGAACATGGTGCGTAACGCTTCAGCGTTTTATTTTTCTACAGCATTAATTGTTGAAACGTGCTCGGCTGCTTTCAGTTTCGCTCTTCCCGAAGACCATCGATTTGTTCTTCAAGAGTTCGCTTCTTGTTCTCGGACTCTCGCATTGATTCCTACAATGACTTCATTCCGGCTTCATGTTGTGAGCTCAACAAACGGCATTCGCCTAAATCCTTTTCATATCCAGAAGCCTTTTTATTTGAATCTGTTTGTAACGCCTCCAGATTCTGACATCTTTGTGCAATATTTTTAGCTTCCGATTTATTTTTACTAATATATAGTCGAGCCATTGTGAATTCCTCTTCAACCCAGGAATCGGCACAAATGCTTGGTGGTCTTTGGCAGGGGAAAGTCGTCTATCGCGTTTGTCTTATCCGGGTTCGTTTTGACGTTATAATGACCTATAATCTGTCCCAAGTTCTTAATCTCCTGTTAATGCTGCCTTCCGAATATCCAATGCTACTTTCTGGAGCAGGATAATATGCTCGTCAAAGATCTCGGTTATTAGTAAGTCGTCCAAATATATGAAGATTTGTTGACATAGATATAGTAGCATAATTTTATCCATAAGGCAAGTCATAGTCCGTAGTACTATACACAGACCAAAAGGCGTGGTGACAAAGTGGTACAATGAAAGACCTGAAATTGTGAAGGCAGTCTTCTCCCATGAACTAGGATTTAAAGGGATCTGGCAGAACGTATCCTTGAGGTCTAAGTTGATGATGAAATGCGCTTTAGGTAGTGGACTTCAGATACCCTCGATAATTGGTAAGGGGTGTGCGTCTTTATCCGTGACAGCATTCAGGCGCCTGGCATCAAAGCATAGTAAGACCTTATTATTTTCAACCAGTAACGTAACTGCTGAGGCCCATGTGCTTTGCGATTCCTGGATCACGTCTAGTGCCAACATTTGATTTACTTTGGCGTATAACGACTATTCCTTCGCCAGAGATATACCAAAATGTTTCTGCTTGATGGGTTGCGCATCTCCCACATCAATAGTGTGAGACATCAGGAATATCCTACCGTGACCTTCTTTCCCATGCGAGGGAAAACCCGCTATAGCCCTATAGGGTGAGGATTCAATGTCGTGATGTTGACTGTGGCAACGGTGTCGAGTGTAGTGCTAATGAAGAACTCAGTTGCTAAGTTGAATCGTCGAAAAAAGTCTACTCCTAGATATTGATATTGTGTCAGCTGTGGTATAATATAAAAATCTAGAGAATTGGTTGTACCCTTGAAGATGGCATCAGTCGTGAGTTTCCCTATAATAGAGTGACGAGTTCCGTCTGCCGTAATCAAATAAAAGTGCTGAATTTGATCCATATAGTTCTTTAGGATTTCTCTTACAAAATCGGCTGCTTTGCAGCTGACGCTAGCTCCAGCGTCTACTAGGCCTACCATCAGATTCTGCAAGATATGTATTGACGCATACGGGCGGACGTCATCTTTCAGGAATTCATCTATCTTGATCACATGCACATTAGTCTCCTCGTCGTTTTTACTTTCGTCCAAAAGCCTCACATCCGATGAGTAGCACGCTTGGCCCTGGGAGACGAACCTGAACTAATCTCTTCACTGAAAATGTGTTGACGAGCTACAAGATATTCTCCCAGTTAGGCATGGTAGGGTTTGAGGTGGCAAAGGATGATCTGACCATCAGGGACTCCTAGAATTTCCGGCCCTGTAGTGATAGTTGTCGTATAGAGGACTTCAACAGAAATGTGGTGAGTAAGAGGGTTGGTTCCGTTTCTCGCACGGAGTTATCTTGGAGTGCCGACTGATGTTCTGAGCATTCCTTGGCATATTCTTTGATTTCCGACAATCACGGCAGTCTGTTGCATAAGTATCCGCCTTAACACAGCGCTAACAGGATAGCGTTGGTTTCATGAGACAGGCAGAAAAACGACCCATCTTCTGTTCCTACATTACGTGGATCCGAAAGATACGAGAGGTCATGTGGGTCTTCCAAGAAGGACACATTTATGATCAATTCAGCGGTATAGTAGGGAGCGTGCGCGACAGTTCCCAGACGAGGCAGGGTCGGCCATTGTTCCTTCATACTCTCCTGTCTCCTAGCACGTGATTGCAAGGCCAGCATGGTGTAAATTGGGCCGTGCAAGATTTTTTTAAGCTCAAATCTCAAATGGCCCCGAATAATATTTAACAGTGCCTCCTCCACCATCGGTAGTCGTAGCCGTGCCGCGATTCTCATTATGCTATCATAAAATTGGTCGAACGGTTCATGTAGAGCTTGTTTGCGCATGCGTAATTGTCCCTGCACCTCCTCATCTGTGAGTCCATCAAGTGAGTAACAACACTATCAGTTGATGGCATCCCCGGAGAACAATAAGTATGCATGCAGCAACAGCGAGTAGTAGTCACTTCTGAGCGTTCGTTCGGTGAGAGTCTACATAATAGAGGAAGCGTTCTACGGCAGTAGTTGAGTTAAATCCACTAAATTTCAGCTGCCAGCTTTCGATGATTCGTGGGGTAGAGTCCCGTGTCAGGAAAGTCACTGGTCCTTGCAGAACATCCCGGGAAAAGAGTCTCGTTTGCGACGGCAAACTACTTTAATCGAGTACCAATGGTCCTGGGAACCGTCCTGCATCCTGGTTGGAAACGTTCTGCGAGGCCGTTGTACTTACGCCGGGTGGTTGATAGATTCGGTCGGTCTCGATACTGCTAAGTCTGGTGGTGGCTATACGCTAGCCAGGACTGGTCCGGGTCTTTCATTTTCTCAAAGATCACCATGGGATTGTCGTGGTTGTTGAGTCTCCTTATTTCGTAAACGTACCTCGCGCAAATCCTCTTCCAGCCTGTTGAGTCTGCATTTGATGCTTTGCACCAGAGTCGGTGCAGTAGTGGATTTTTCAGTATTCGTGGGGGAGCTCGCTAGTATCGGGGTGTGCTATTCCGTTCTCGGAGGTACCCGCAAGGCTATTCCAGAAGGACTTTCGTTTCTCGGGTTAGCAACTTGGTTTACTATTGACGGTGACATTGTGGGGGAGCCGCCCTTGACTACCCCTAGTGAACGGGGTGGTGCTGTAACCCCCAATCCAGTAAATAGTGCTCTCGCCCTTCAGTGATCAAGTCTTGGAAAGTGGTGGGTCCTCGGCATAAGTGACACTTTCCGGTGGCCCTGAACCACTCAGTAATGCACTCCGGGTGGGATTCATATCCATAAGGGGCCAAAATGACTGTCTCTGTGGCACGGAATGAACCGACGCATATAACGCATGTCGGCGGTTCCAATAGTGTGTCTACGATGGGTGGAGTACGTCGCACTGCCATCGTATTGGTCTGAGGAGAGTACAATAATTAAGTATATGTAGGTAAAAAAACTAAATGCATGAAAAAAAGTACATATGTATATAGAGAAAAAAAATTAATTTTAATAAGCTTTATACGTATAAAAAGGTTAGATTATCCTGTATATATAGTAGCTGAAAAGGGTGAGCCATTACAAAGCCTATAAAAAAAGGATTTATGTAGGTGTTAGTCAGTTTTTCCTTCCGGCAGCGAGTCCAGCGAAAACAAAAACAGAAGGTGAGTAAGTCGTCGAGTGGGCGGAATTCAATATGATTCGTGACTAACTGGTTCAGTGTTTTCGGTCCGGTACGCGGTATCGTAGTTTGTATTTTTTCGATTTCAATTAGCGTAGGTTTTTTTCGGTTCGAGTCAAAGTAGCTTATGTCTGGCACTGCGTTGGTATGTAGATCAGGATGTTTGTTGTTATTGGAAGTCCTGAAAAGGAAGGGTAGAGTAAGGCTTTAACTTTTCATTGAGAGAAAAATTTGGAACGCGTTGTTGCAACCACGGAAGTCACCGCTGTTGCAAACATTAGATTCTAGCAGAGAGGGGCTCTTCTCATTTTTGTTTCATATTTACAAAATATAAATTGTTCTTAGAAAATTTAATAGTAAACCCTTCAAAATGGTGAATACTTCTTGCTATTCTTTAAAATTTTTTCTTTGTAAATTTTCACTAAAATATAAAAATAGTCGAAGGCCGTGTTCTATATAACTTATATCGTGTAAAAAAATGGTGCAAAGGGCTCGATCTTGTAAACGATTGTAATTTATCCAAGAAAGGGTACTTACCCCGTCCTCCTCTCACGAGCGCTCGTTGATGTGGAGGGTAAGGCCTATAAACGCTAAAATATTTTCTAAAATTATTTATTTTTTGTTTCTCTACTTTAACTGTAAATCCTCATAGTTTTTAATCGGTACAGCTAGATGGATGCTGTATTCACTTTGATCCACGAATATTCATCTACGTAAAACGTATTTCAATTTAGATTTCGTTCATAAGCGATTAAAAATTCACTGATTCACGGGTAGCGATTCGAATTATTTAATGATTATTAATTTGTTACAGACGCAGTTGACATTTTGATATATTTTCGAAGACTTTCGCGTGCATATGTATCAATATTCAACATGATTGGCGTAGCAATCCCACATTCTCCATGCAATTCATTACACACTATGTACAACATTCAACGTGAAATGTTTTCAATGGAGATCACAACACCCATCGCGCAATTTACGCCTATTATCCACTCCACTGGCACTCATCGCGCACCAAATAATTCTTTTCTAGATTCTGGCCACTATTTCTCTAAAGGTGACGTCGTTCAGCCAATGAAATGTCATCAACAAAGCGATATTGGGCGACACAAAAACAGGAAGGGCCCGTGTAAAATTTTCATCACTGTCAAACTTCTTGTGCAAAATTCTACCAATCGGCCACCAAATTCCCTATGTAAACGTTTTCAAATCCATCACCAGGCATTTAATTTGCTTAATTTCGTCATGCACCCATAACTGTTAAACTTTTTGTTCAACACATATTAATGTTACGGAGCACACAACTCAAGCTATCCGCGCCATAGCTCACATCAATTTTTAATCCATTTACGCACGTTTCCCGCATAAATCATATCGAATAACGCGACCGGAAGATTTGTCACGTTACTTTCTCGCAGTCGCTGACAGGATCCAATTCAAAACAAGTCACATACTTTAATTTTCTTTATCTCTTACTTCTTTATTTTCAATATTTCATTAAACTTTCGATCAAGATTGCAAAAACTAAATTTTCACGCTCGCACAAGGACGGCCTGCACAAATACGTTTTTCTATTTCCTTCTTATCTTTTGGCGAGAAGCTTTTTCGCGAAATTCCGCTGCCGTCGCTTGGACGCGAAACAATCCACTTGGAATCGATTTTCTATTGACGGCTCGAAGGAATCAAACGGTTGGGAACACGATTTCCAGATGTACTATCCAATAAGGTTCGATGGTAATATCGAGAAATATATGTATACGCAGAATAAGGGGTAAACTGGTAATTTTTGTTTCGCAACTGGAGCCTTCCCCTGTCGGTTTTCGACACCCGACAGAAGAAAAAAATACACTCCCGACGAGAGACCAAACACAACCAGCTGCAGATTGACGTCTTTTCTATTCACGGAATTTTACTTGACTTCTCACTTCGCGATGATTCGAGCTCCACCACCGCATGCGACGGCTACCCTGCGGGTCCGCTTGACAATTCTCTCGCTTATCTCGACGAGCCTGCTCATGGCGGTAACGGAGGTTTTTCGTGTTGAGGTAAGCTAGCAATTGCTTCGCTAAATTGCGTCGCCAAGGGTGTTGCCGTCATCAATTTTTTTTCTGTAGTTGTTATTTAATTCTTGAATTGTTTCTTTGGTAAAATTTTTCTGGTAATGGTAGCGATTGTACTGGCGGTGTTTAGTGTGGGCTAGAAGATGACAATGTTAATAAGTGGTGTATCAAACTGTTCCGCACTTTTGCGTTGTTATTTTCATAAAAATGGTGTTTTCTTCGTAAATCTCTTTCGAGCAGTTTGCCTAAGCGACTACTCGATTTCTTCAATTTCGCAACACCACACAACTCATCTTTTGGTCGACAAGTTTGTTGCTGACGGAAAATGCTATAAGGCTCAAGTTATAATGTGTCAGATTACAGCTGTTTAAAATTAGGGAAGGACAAAGTTCTTTCATCAATCGACGAAATTTAAATGAAACAGTATTCAGGCGTGACATACGAACTAATGGATAGAAGAAACCTAAAAATCAGCGAAAGTTAATTTAAAATATGTTTGTGAAAACTTGAAACTTGTTGGCACCTTATGCGTTTTCGAGCAATAAAGTCAATTAAGGTCATCAGTTGAGTTTCAGCATAAACTGCTCCTGAGTTCATTCATTCTTCTACATTCTGTTAAAACGTTCATGTCATGTCCTCGAACAAATACTTGAGAATACGTAAAACCATCATCCTTTAGATGAATATCAAGTTATATTGATGTACTTTTGTGTTGATTGGCATCGTAACATTTAAAATGAATTCTGAAATTTAAAATACCATAAATCATTCTTTAATTCAATACTCTCTATCAATAATGAACTAAAAATTTAACATTATTATCCGGATTCAAGTATTACCACATGTGTACAATAGATTTTCCACATTCGACAGCCTATCGACAATTCTTCGATTTCAATTCAAGCTCTTTGTATTCAAAAGATTTCACAAGCTGATATTCAAAATTCAAGTGTATACGCATTTTTGCTGTATTCTAGCATAAAAAGTTCTATCAAACAGCTCGATGGAGAGAGAGAGAGTAGAAGAGAAAAAGAAATAACAATGAATGCGCTTTGAATTCAATACTCCACAGCGTTCTAAGTAAATCGTCAATTCAAATAGAAAGGAACGATAAACGTTTGCTACATTTTAAGAGTGTGAGTGTCGTTGTGCGCTAAGTATCGACAGTGTAACAACAGAAAAAAAATGTTTCAAGAACTATAGACGAAAAGCAAGAACGCTATTTTATTTCAAATAATAAATTCAATTCATTCATTTGAATGGGTCCTTGAATGCATGAAATTACAATAAAGTAGATTTGAAATACCCAAATGTACTTAACATGACAATGAAACGAGATATTGTCGAAATCCTATTAAGGTTTTTCGTTAAATGAGTTCTGAATGTTGGATCGGAATGGGCAATTTATTCGTTACTAGTGAGCCGACGATGGAATTAGGGAAGAGGTTCTAAGCTTTATTGTCGGTTTTGAAAATCGACGATGGCAATGATGATTCGATTCTACATTCGGGTGTGTACCAGAGCGAATTTAAAGCTCCAATCAAAATCCAATTAAAGCCTATCGAATTCCAGTGAAAATGCAACATTCCATGCATCTTCACGATTCGGTGCATGCATTCAAATCGAATTAGCATGAAACGATGCCACCTGAAAATTTATTCTGCATAATATATTCATTAGATGAATTTCTCGGTAATATTTGATTTTGCATCTTCACCACGAGTCACGACCGCAGACGAAATCAACTTTGCCGACCATGCACTGCTGCAGAAGCATTTAAATTCAATAGCACCGAAACGAGACATGTCATAAATCTGATAAACATCTCACACTCTTATGAAATCCACACGGTTTTATTTATTTACAACACACTATGAAATTTGCATATCAAAATAAAATCCAGCTCGCTATCAAGTGAGCTCATCCCGGGTCGTGCTTCTGCAGATTCTGATGCGCGGTAGATACTCGTATTTTCGTTTCCGTTTTTATTTCCATTTTATTTCTTTGAATAAAATTTGCATTCACTAATAACTCGCTTACACTGCTCTGATATTGGTTTTACCATGCCACGCCACTTTCGCATGCATTTCGTTTTGATTAAATCGATCGACACGCGGAGGAAGTAATCAATTTAAATGGTGTCCTCTTTGCCATTCACTAATCCTGAAAAATGACCAGTTCAAGAGATGTCTGCTCGAGTACTTAATAATCATCCATTCAAGCAGGTATTCATTAGCGAAATAAAACCAACACAATAAATTGACTTAAAGATGCTTAAAGTCGTCGTACAAGGATTTGAGCCGTCATCATTTTAAATGCAAATCATCCGCGAGTTAATAAGATTCGCCGCGTTAAATTGAAATTCTAGCGTGTCTTGTCACTTTTTACACGACGACTTGGAATGGGAATCAAAAGACGGGGGCGTGTTTTTCTCTGCGGAGATGGACAGACCGACACATGCAGCCTAACTTTGCAGAGCGACAGGTTGTAATGAAATTAATATGCGCACGCAGGTTCGCTACAATTTACACGATATCTGACATGACCACGGATCTGGCTTGTATGCAAAAGGAGGATGCATTAAATTATTCACTCATATGAGAGAAAATACATTGTGTAACATATAAATTATACTTTATTAGTCAAATGAGAATCAGTCATGTGAACATGAGAAGAATATGTATGTTCAAGCACGAATGGTATCTTTTGTATTCAGTGTGGATATTGTTACGCAAAAGGAAAGATTGATTGCGCATTTAAGAGCTCTTCTTTGTCCACATGTGTGATGGATGAGTAGAAAATTAGTAATCGGATTATGAGGTAATTCACTTGGTAAATAATTGAAGACAGGGACAAATTAATGTCAAATTATCATTGTTAAAAGTAGCGGTAAGGTGACCCTGACTGTAAAGCATCTAATCTACTCTACTAATGATTAAACAGTGAAACCAAGAGATACTTAGAGAGCGTCATAGAAAGTTGATAAAACCAGGAATGAAATCTATCAGAAGCTTCCTTGTTGACAAAAAAAAACTTTCAAAATATTGCGACACAAACACTGGATTCGAAAAAGCCCTCTTAGAGCAAGCCAATCTGTTTCGAACAGAAGGTGTCAAAATTTTCTCCAAACAGGCTCTAAGAAAAATATAGCCAAAAACCTTCTTTCTTCAATTGCATTGAAATGTATGATCACGCTAAGGAGAGTTCGACACCACAAGTTGGGAACTGACTAAATTCTTCAGAGGTTGCTTCTTTGACGTGTCGGGGCTTGATCTGCAATGACTAGATTCTTCCATATCTACCAATATTTCTGTTTTGAAGAGTCGACTTGCCAGGGAAATCGGTGTTAGTGACTGTCCATTGGAACTTATTAGATTTTGTCTCCATTTCGCAACCTGCGAGACGATGGAAAGCCACCCATTTCTTGAGAAATCGTACTCCTTAGTCCTATTCGTACCGAGCCTTCAGACGATTCCATGCATGCTTATAGTTCGCCCCCTGAAATGCCTAACGACGAAATCACGCGTGAGATACGAGCCCCGAATGTAATAATACACGTGCCGTATAAATAATTATCTTGCATATGCACTTTCCCACATTTTACCTTTTCTCGAGTACACATTCCTTAAAGTTCATATTTCCACATATTCCACGTTTACGCCATCCAGCAGCAAATCCCCGTTGTCCACCAGAACGGTAGTATCGTCCTCCACTGCAACAAATTTATAAGCATACTACTTTGCAAAACCAGAGATTTTTGGTGTGGGGCATTTACGGCCGAATATTAAGTTTGAAAAATATCTGTGGTGGTAGGGTCCTACACAAAAACTTTAAAGGCCTTTTTGAAATTAGAGACACCTTCTGTCATAGATTTTATTACTTTTGCCAAAGCCAGGACAAAATTTCCGTGGACTTTGTGCATCACCTTAGCAAAGTGGTCAATTGTATGATGGCCCTTAAAACGGTGCATAGCTAGGGCCGCGAAGTTCCGGTGCAATGTATACAGATTTAGCCATGTGGCCGTCATGCCCAGAAATCCTCTTCCGGGCTTCGGAACAGTCATCAGCTGTCCTTGCTAAAAATGGCCCGCCTTGGAAAACCTCTGTTTCATGACGTCAAGATATACGTCTATGTGCTTTCGCATTTTCTGTCGACACGTGACCTTCAAATGGGAGGCAACCCAGCTTTTCTGAAATGGTCTGAGCAAACGATTTAGTGAGGCAGCCTTTCTAAAATCACAAGTTTGTCAACAGCTTTGTCAATATCTTTCTAGCTTTCAAGGAGTCTTTCAATACTGCTAGCTATATTTTCTTATTTAGCGGCCTTGCCTGGCTTTGGCACATCTGCTTTACTCTACTTTGACGGCACAACATTTAGGTCCTCTATGTCACTATCAGCCTAACCATGCTTGCGCTGCAACGAAAAGGACACCACTTACTACTCTACCGCCATACGCATAACCACAAATATGCCGTGTAACGTCCGAAAAAATTTTCAGACGCGTATTTTTTTGTACACCAGTCCATACATACCTTTAAATGACCCCTGACATTTTCAGAAGCGGAAAATGAACACTTCCTAGCCTCACCGCACTTCTTGCACCTTGCGCTAAAGTTCATGGCTCCGAACTGCTCGACAAACGAGTATAAGTCGTTGAATGCCCCAAAGGGCTCTGCTCTTTATCGACCTTCACCTCCTTCGTTGATATCACTGGCGTCAATCATTTTTCAACACAGACAAATAACTTCAAAACAGCTTTCAAGTTGGATGAAAGTAGTCGACCTCGAATCATAAATACTTAGACTTTAGGCTAACGACCAACTTATTGTTTTATAAGCGTTGCATATTGAAGTTCAAGTAGAAATATTTAACGTTTAAAGAAGGCATTGATCAAAGATTTTATGGGGAGCTCGAAAAATTGAGTATGCCAAACACTTCCACAGTTACCGTTGTTCCTGTCTGGGAAGACTAACTCTTATTCAAACTCAAAACTTATGAGACATACGAAACAACTTTAGAATCTGGTTCCAAAATCTGACGGAATGGCTTGTTACACTTTCTAGCACATGGCGAGGTTGCAGCAATAACTCCTTCCGGCAACGCCTCTAATCACTTTTGCTCAATGACACTATCCTCAAACCTCAAACTGAGTCATTCCTGTGCTTGTGTGGCTTTTCAAATGCTCTCGTTCCATGCGGTAATCTCTAGAGTCCCCGTTTAGGGTTTCGATTGTCACTCATACATTCAATTCAGTCAGATTGTAAATATAGCGGCTTCACAACGGTGGAGCCTTCTGGCTGGTCATATAAATCAAACGACCATCCACCTTCCACAATTCACAATTTTCTCCTTTTTGAGATATGCATATCCATAAGAAAAATACACATTGTTTTTCACTTTCCGGAGCGCTAACATCAGGTTTTTTTAGAGCAATATGGGCATATGTCATAGCCTCCGAAAAGGGTCTAAAACATTCTGACATGTCCACATAATCTCACTATTTAATTTCACCATGTTAACTTAAAAACACGTTGGGTAGACAGACCTATGCTCATGTCAGAAGGGTTTTGTACTCAACTTACAAAATGCAGTAACCAGCAACGAATAAAATCAAGAAACATGTCAAAGACGATTTTATTGGAGAAAATGTGAAATTCGTTATAGTTATACCCATAAATATCTCCTTTGATGATTTTTTAGATCACGGGTGTCCATTCGCGAGGGAGGAAACACGTTTTTCATGTATTTCCCCCCCTGTGCCCCCACTGAAGCAAACACTGTCAGTTTAAGAACTGCTTTGAAAAGCTCTCATAGAGAACTTTCAGTTGACACTCATATCGGCTACCTTTCATGAAATGTTTTTCAGGGGCCACTTCTCTGTACTGCAATCATCGATTCACGGCCTATTTTTTCGAATCCTAGAATGGTTACAAAGTCATTTTGCTAGAAGCTCTCTCCTGCCTCTTCGATTTGTTTCAATTGTATGTACTCATCTTCATGATACCTATCACTACTGAAATTTTCATGCAAATTCTAGCAAAGCTGTAGTGTCTAAGTCGGTAAAAAGCGCATAGCCATAGCCATATGTTTCCATAGTAATACAGGGCATATTGCTCCATAGTAATACAGGAAAATTCAAATCGCTATAACATCGGTAAATACTATTCGATCTTTATGAAACTCTCAGAAAAGATCAATCTTATAAATAGTCATCTATTTGCTAAATTTTATTCAATCTAAAGGTACCGTTTAGATTTTATTCAAGAAAACACAAAATCGATTAAACATACTATTACTAACAAAGTTGAGTGAATTTCGACTTCTCGTAAATTTTTTGTTGTTTAACTCATGAAGGCCTACATTCATGATTTTTTTCAGATTTTTCGTATGGAAGGGGGGGTACGCGAAAAGTTCGTACATTTCCCCTTCCCCTGCCCCCCCCCTCGGTACTTATAAGGCAATTTTAAGACTTGTTTTGAAAAGATCTTATTGAGATCTTTCCAATGACACCCTACTCGAAGTCCGAACGACATTGCGAGAGACGAACGTTGTGACGTTTTAACGTGATTTTTGAATTAGGTTGAAAACATTTAAGCAAAATCATTTTAGCATGTTTAAAAAAACTATATTCGATTTTGATTGTAATAAAAAATGTTCACTTTCGCGTAAACTAAAATCATTGACCGCATACATAAACTGTGAAACTATGTCTGACTTTTCCTGTTTAATTTTCGCCCCCTACACTACCCAAGCAGACGCATTTATTTTGGACTACCTTTTAGAAAGTGTCAGCCGAACATTCCTCTAATGGATTTTTAAGACTGTCTTTCTTTGTTTTTGTAGTTACTATTCTGATTGACTTTGCTTATTATTAGCGTTCCTATCGTGATCAAAAGAGACTGGCTTTTTCACTCGGCATGCTGGGATTCTCCCCACCCGTATTAACAAAGAGCTTGAGGGGTACTCTTAACGCTCCAACATAATCATTTTTGGGAGGAATAGGTTTCGTCTTCGTTTACTAACTTGAATTAGTTAGGCAAGGTCAACCCCCTACTACTGTCAAGTTACGAAAATCTAGTTTGTCTGACATTCCTATATGCACAAACGCATGGACCATGTTGTTTTAGACTATCTCAGAGAATGCATCACGAAATTTAGCAATTCATGGAAAAACTTCATAGTCAGTCTGCAGTTAGCTTTGGAAATTCCTTAGATAACAATGTCCCTCATCAGGCTGCCAATTTAAAAACGAGAATTTTGGCAGCTGCTCCAAGACCCACGCTTTTACAACCCCAAAGTCCCAACTGATTACTGCAATATGGCGTAAAGTATGCCTAACGTAAAATATTATCATTCTCAAATTCGGGTCATCAATATCAATCCGAGTAAACTAGCAAGTTGCTGGAGGATACAAGGGTTGATAAAATCTACCGACTAATGTTGAAAGGGCTGATGAAATCTGCTGAATAATATTGAAGGTCGTTCTGATTATCTTATAGCACTCCAAAAGTGCTTCGGGCAACCTCATCGCCATTCTCCGGGAGGAAGACCGCGATACTGCCATTATACACAAACATTGGGATAAAGGCTCATCTATAAAACGACTCGTTGAGAATAATTATGACCTCTCCACAGTTCGTACACTTGGAACTCTAGACTTAAAGCTTGCATTCTGGCTGGGAACAACTTAAATGTCCTTCTGTGTCTTGATCTTGATCCTCCTTAGGATCTTCTCTGCCCATTTGACTCATTATCGATCAGTACGCGCGAGAAACTATGACAATTGATTTCTGACGTATCGCGAAAAAAGGCCACCGTCTTGGCAAAATGTAATACCCTTGCGAGACAGTCGCTTTGAGAGAGCGATGAATCTTAGAGAAAGGTAAATACCTTTTATGACTTTATTATTTACAAAAATATTATGAGCACAATAAAAGCAGTACTCTAGATATCATTTTTGAAGCTCGAAAAACTGTATAGGGTGGTTGGAGTTACTCCATGCTCACTTATGTCAAGCAGTGAAGGTATAAGCTTAGAGAATCCAAGAGTTTTGTTTCAATGATTTTTATTGAAACACAATTACTATAGATACTTTTCAAGCTTATCTTGGTGAACGATGTTTGTGCACATGGAACAAACTTCGTGGATCTACTCCTTTTAGGAACCCTAAAGAAATTTTACTAGAGAAAATTTAATCAAGCTCTTAAATCTTAATAAAATAAGGCAAGATGTTTACTCTTCTGTGGTGGAAAAAGAATTCGTGAAACATGGGAAAGCTTTTGCCGACATCTACTATAAGCATTAATACTGGCAACCCTACAAAAACTGCCCATGACAGTGCAAAATACCAAAACATCACTATGAAAGATGACAGTTGATGTTTCCTATCAGTTATAATATGGTAATCATTGAACGCATTGCCACTAGTGAAATAGTTTTATGTTGCCAGGTAAAATTAAACCCATCTGATTTTTGAATTCCTATGTACTATGCATAAGATAGATGTACGCAGGAGGCTATGCTGTTCGTCTACACTTGTCGACAACTGGCAATAATATTCTAATAAATTTAAACTATTGACTAGTCCACCCTCGTGTCCCGAGGGTCGGTTGCAATCGGTAGTTCATACACCTTTATTATTTATTCGAATGCAGTTGAAACTCTACCAGCCTCAAATATATCTTGAAAACATTATTTGCGGATAAGAGGTGCGCGGCCAACAATTTACATATCCCACAAAAGCTAAAACAAAACTGTTTTGCAACGGAAATTGCTTTTTATTAAAAACACTTTTTTTTCTGATTGCAACGAAAATAATTTTTTACTTTCACTGCTTTATTCTTCATTAAATCGCTCCCTTTTAAATTTGTGTAATTATTTTATTGACCGCACTGCCACTTCACGCTTCACTTAGTAAGTATAAAGCATAGAACATACACCTAGTACCCACACTTTCCATTTACCATTTGCTGCACACTTTCTGAATTTTCCCAGGGGCCGATCAGCTGATCCGGGGCACGTCAGCTCAGCCCAAGCCTGCTGCGTTCAATAAACAAAGCAGAATGCAAATAAAATTTCCGACGCACGTGTTCTTTTACGCATTTCATAACATAGGAGTGCTGCCAGATAAACTAAAAGATTGCATGGAACGAATTTGTTTTTCTGCAAAGCTATTGATTTTTTGAGATATGGTAATCCTGAAATCTCTCATCGAAGCATATGTTTATATTCGCGCCAATCCTCGCATCAGCATTTACCTACCTACCTGCTACCGAAGATTTATGGCTCTCTGTTCGGCTTGTGTTCGAATTTTTCCGGAGGGTTGATTGAGTGTGGATACCATATAAGTATACTATGGTATAAAGCATAGTATACTCAACTAGTACCCACACCTTTCATTTACCCTGTGTTGCACACTTTTTGAATTTTCTCAGGGGCACGTCAGCTGATCCGGGGCATGAGAGCTGATCCCATGTTTGGCGCGCTCAAGAAACAAAGCAAAATGCAAATAAAATTTCCGACGCACGTGTTCTTTTACGCATTTCAGAACATGGGAGTGCTGCCACATCCTAATAAAAAACTAAAAGATTGCATGGAACGAATTTGTTTTTCTGCAAAGTTATTGATGTTTTGAGATATGGTAATCCTGAAATCTCACATCGAAGCATATGTTTATATTCGCGCCAATCCTCGCATCAGCATTTACCTACCTACCTGCTACCGAAGATTTATGGCTCTCTGTTCGGCTTGTGTTCGAATTTTTCCGGAGGGTTGATGGAGTGTGGTTACTAGTTGAGTATACTATGGTATAAAGTCATCCCTACTTCATTCATAGTTGTTTATATAGTGAATTATATGCAACTCAAATTCACGACCCTATTCTCGTATCGTCTCGATCGGTGATGACTCATCTGTGCTTATTGTTGTTGATAATATGACTTTTTAGTTGCTTTGATCATTCTACCTGGCTCGAGACGTTTGATGATCCGTAATGATTGCATTGGATAATGCTATCGTTTCGATGATCTAATTCATTTTACCGAAAGTAACTCGTGACTGATTGTTTGGCCATGCAACAATATTAACAATATCTTTCTATTATTCCTCACAATTGCATTGATATACACTACCGGTCAAAAGTTTGAGACCACTATGAAAAAATATGAGAAAACAAATAAAAGTCAAGATATTTAAAACTTTATGGAAAACTGGATTCATTATCATTTTACACACAAGATTTAAAACTAAAAAAAAGAAGAAGTCTTGACGAATACAGTGTTCTTAACAAAATACACACAAAAGAGTTTAAACAGATTTTTCGTCGAAATATCCTCCTTTGCACTTTATGACTTCTTTTACTAATCTAGGCAGACGAGCAATTAATTTAACTATAGTCTCTTGCGAGATATTATTCCAGCTTTCCTCCAATGCATTCCACATGGCCTGCTGTGAAGATGGACACTGTTCCCGAACGTTTCGATCGAGCTCTTCCCACAAAAGTTCAATGGGATTAAGGTCGGGGCTTTGAGGTGGCCAGGTCATGTTTTCTAATACTTTTTCCGACTGTTTTTTGTCTAAATAGCTTCTACATAATTTCGAACTATGTTTTGGATCATTGTCCTGTTGGACAATAAATCCACGGCCGATTAACTTTATTCCGGAGGGAATGGCGTTTTTCTCCAAAATTTCTTTATATTGCTCCTTTTTCATTATGCCTTTGATTTGGACTAGATTTTCAATCCCATAGCCAGAGAAACAACCCCAGACCATAACAGATCCGCCACCATGCTTGACAGTCGGCACTACACACTGCGGCATCATCTTATCTTTGGCGGAGCGTCGGACGAAAATTCTTCTTTTTGACCCGAACACTTCAAATTTTGATTCGTCACTCCAAAGAACTTTTCTGAAGTCTTCTTCGGTCCAGTCTCGATGGGCTAGGGCCCATTGCATCCGTTTCTTTTTATTCTGCGGTTTTAACAGAGGTTTACGCACAGCAACGCGGCCAAACAACTTGGCGTCTCGCAATCGTCTTTGCACTGTAGACACTGACACAGGTGTTTCCCGAGATTTGTTGACATCTACACGAATTTCTGGGGCTGTCAGACGTCTATTCCGCTTGCTGGTCACCACAATAAATTTGTCTTCACTAGAAGTTGTAGCTCTTGGTCTCCCAGAGCGCGGACGATCTTGATTACTGCCGGTTTGTTTGTAGCGCTCAATAGTGCGATGAACACAAGTCTTCGATAACTTGAGTTGACTCGCTATCTGACGTTCAGATTTGCCTTCGTTGTGGAGAACAACGATGGCAGATCGCGTTTCAACACTAATTTCCGGAACTTTTCCCATTTTAGAGATGTCTTGACTGTAGGAACCATAAGATCAGACTAACTGTGGATAACTGTAAATAACCAGACAAATGCAAGGTTAAAATAATAAATAAAAATATTTTGAGAATTTAGAACAATTGTATTGTGAGTTGATGTAAAAAAAAAGAAGCGCCAGCTGCGGTAATGAGGTAATAAAATTTTAACGATTGATCTGTCGGTCTACCTCTTCCGCGGCTAACATTGATGTTTGGATACAATGCTTGTTTATTGCACTTTCCTTGGCTTCTATACAAAAGAATTAGCTTTTAGGCAATCTTTATGAACAATAGAATATGCAGGTGTGCAGATTACTATTTATCACCAATATTTTCTAAAATATTTACTAATAACAAAAGTTTTTATTAGTGGTCTCAAACTTTTGACCGGTAGTGTAATTTCCGTATCATCGTTAGGATCAAATACGTAAGAATCTCAAATATTACATTGTTTCAAACTTTCATTAATGATTTCTTGTTTTCCCTCCACTCCATTTGTCGTATATCTATCTAAAAAAACATCCTTACAGAGCAAATAAACTTTTAGAAACCTTAAAATTCTATTAGGGATTCCAAACGCTACACCATATGTATTCCATTTAACTTTGGTCAATCTATAACATGAAGACTTTCTAGCACAACCCAGGCAATGCATATCTACTCCTATTTATAGAATTACGTGAAACTGAATCCTTATAGCCTACATTCAGTTTAGCTTGGACTATGGAGAAAAAGACCAAAAGCTGTTGCTGTTCATTCAATGACCTTCTCCTGGGGCTTTTTCATTTAGCTTCCCTTGAATGTATACATACGTACTAGACATTCAGAAAGGATAGAAAACTACCGAAATTGTTTTAAGGATTACATTCAAGACGGCTTGCGGATTCTAAATACATGCAGTGCATACTTACGAGACGGTATCCGTTTCAAAGCATCTAATGCTCAGTTCTAAGCCCAACGTCCAAGGCACAAACATTATCCTTGCTTTTACAGATTCTTTATCTAAAGTTCGAATGTTGTAAGGCGTAAGGATACCATTCTAGCACCACTTGCTTAAGCAGCAGTAGCAGCAACAGCAGCCGTAGCAGCACAATCCACCTAAATAGTATTTTGCTTTTGCCTTTCACGTCTGCTCTGAATGGGAGAGCTCTTCAGTTTGAAATATGGTATACCGGCTCCTTTTCAACCATTCAAGAAAATTGAAAACGTTTAGAATCGTTCCGAAGCGCATAGGAAGCAAATGGAAAACGTTGTATGCAGAGAAAAAGCATGGCTTCACATACATACGAGTACGAGTATGCAGGGAAATAGCCAACAAAGAATGTTCTTTTCCCAAATTCCACTCTAGTCTATTCTGGAACTTGGAATGGTATAGAGAGCGCGCTCAAAGAGCTATCGATGCACTCCAACTATACTAAATCGTACATCCTTAAAAGTCCGGTGTTAGACACAGTTCAAAATGGAAAACGATATGAATTTTACACCACCTGTGCATATAGAAAGTACGCCAAGGCATCTAAACCCCCACATAGACCAACCAGCCTTTTTGGCTAGGCTCAGGTTCGTTTTCCTTAAAAGTTTTCCAGCACCGGAAAAGCAATTTTATGGTTTTCTACGTTGTGTGTTATCTAAGGGTTGCAATGTTGGAGTATTAGCTACGACCATGGTGTGTACTTAAAGTATATCTAGAAAATATCGTGGTCTGGGATTAGAGTTGGATAAAATGTAAAGTAAACCAAAAGGACTCCTTTTCGCTATCTATCTGCGTCCGTCTTATCCTTCGTCGAGTTAAACTTGAACTGCCATTACTTAAAACGATAAGAACAAGTAACGAATGTCATGTTATAAAAAACGTTCACCACAACTTTAATATATCGACCCAAAGGGAAGATAGGCCAAGTGGATTAGATTTAATGGTGGTGTGGTGGGAGATATTTTTCGGGATGGCTAAATTGAAATGAGAGCAAGAGAGTGATGGCAACGCTTGATTTGGATAGAAAGTGCAGGTTGACATTTAAGATTGCTCTTATTTTAGGCGTTCTTGGGTCGTGCTTAGATTTACTGATTTCTAAGGGTTGTTTAATGGTCTGAAAAAGTTAGAGCAGAAATTTATGCTCGCCCACCAACGCGTGGCCTAAATCAAAATTATTTTTAGAATTTTATCTGCAAAACAGACAGTTTTGTTCTCAGCAATGCCTGAACAATAGAAACCTAACAAATCCAGTTTGAAAGTAATGAGTGATTTCTGTTAAAATAATAAAAGTTACCTGTTCAGGATTTTTAAAGCTGATTAAAATACTGAAACCGGTTGTAGATTAGTATTTAAGAACGACAATATTACATAAAACGATTTGAAATAAATTTGTGAAGGTTATCCTGCGGATTTTGCGAGTAACTTCTTTTTTTGTATTAGCACTTCAGCCCCTTTCGGGCCTTCGTTTAGAGAAAGTTAGAGTTTCTCATTATCTTGATCGAATGTATCGGCAACAATATATCGAATGTATCGGTAAGGTGATATGGTCAATAAAACTCACATAAAGAAAATGGTTCTGATATGTTAAGTAAGATTTAAACGTGTCGAACATTTTCTAATTTCAAAAATAATTTGAAATTTGTTGCGGCCACGGTGCAAATATATTATATATACATTGACTTTGGGACTATATAATCTTACTTGACTTGATGGTAAAATTAAGAATTTTATGCTTATTTATTTTAGTGCTTCCATTCTATTTCTTCCTCTTCTAGGAGTTAAAATCAATCGCTCTGCAGTTCAACTTTTGTGATTTTTTAATATTTTATTTGTTTTGAAAAAGTGCCAATTCAACTCTGGAGGGGCCACATGATGTGTTCATTCCAGCTTTTTACAACCTTTACGTCGATCATGAAGTTATAAGACTTTCATTAGATATCCCACTCGAATATCTTTGATGAAAACAATTCTAAGGGTTCGGCCACATTGCGATTTTCCTGTCGTAACCAGCGATTTTTAGACGCAAATACGAACACACTGCGACAAGATTTGCGAAGGAACTTCAGGCATGCGTAGAACTAATATGCTAATTTGAAGGTATGTCTTTGCCAGGAACACATGCGCTAACTCATTTGTGCGCTATGCAAGAAACCTCCGTGCACGTCAGCGTCAAATGTCGAAATGATGTGCGCCTGCGCGAGTATCACAAAAACTACCTACTGAACTGGTTTTACGAAAAATCGCAAATTCCTGCGACTGCCGACCTGGACAAAATTGTCGAAAATCGCTGTGTGCGGGCTTCCATTTAACCATGTGTAACATGCGACAGAAGTGCGTCTATATAGTCGTAGTCTGATGCATCCCTAAAGAACAATATCCTGATATATAGGACCTGCTTAAAATTCCTTCAAAATTCTATCTAGTTGCCAAACTTTTATAGAATCAATGGTTATAGCTTTTGTAATTTCTGTGAAAAACCACCGTGGAGGGAGACATACATTTGGACAAACAGCTAGTGGTTTTCAAAGGCTATTGTAAAGTTTTCTTTTACTTAGTCTTAAAAATCCCCTGTCCCTTAGTATTAAAGGTGTAGATAAAATGTCTATCTTTTCAATATGCAACAAATAATTATGTGTACTATACATAATGATTTTTCCCTCTACTGGGAATATCTGCATTATTCTGAAAAATTATTATTGCAAAAATGAAACTTAACAAATTGCATGATTTTAAATAAAACACGTTAAGTCCTTGGGAGAGTAAATTATTCAAATCATGGCAACCCCAATTTGCGGTCATTATTTTGCAGGCAACCATGTTTTATCCCGCTGGGAGAGTGCAGGTTGACAAGAGTATTCCAGCAAGCTAGCTTTCTTAGGGGAATCTGAAAAGTGGACGTTTCCATAAAGTTCCTCTCCAGACTACGTCCTGGCAACGGTCTCTTGACTACAAATAGAATATTGAATTGGAATCGAAGTTTTGGGCTGACCATGGTAAGAACTTGGCAAGCCTCGGAGTACGCTTGAAGCTCCGATCGTTGAGTTGGTTGTATACGTTCGATCGAGACGGCCTCCCGATAAACGCCGATTTGGAACTGAGCACCTGTCCCCATAAGGGCTGGCGCCAACCTTCGCATGAACTCTCTGCTCTGCAAAGATAACGATGGTCTAAACAACCGAGACAGATACAAACAGTGATAGCGGTGTCTTCTCTGAACTCATCAAAAACAACATCGGTTCATTAAAGACTTGACTAGCCAATAAAGAATTAAACAAGTTGGGTAAACAGACCTACGCTCATGTCAGGAAGGTTTTTTCCCCAACTTCTCAGAAATGCAGTCACCAGCAATGAATAACGTCAAGAAATATGTCAAAGAGATGTGCACGTTCAAATAAAAATCCATTGTTTTTCTACTTTCAACGGTCGCCATTTTGTTGCGAACCGACAAAAATCACTGAAATCATGAATTCTCAAAAATATTAATGTTATTAACCGTATTGGAAAATTTCAAGGAGATCAAATCAAAACTGCAGTGACTGATTGGATGGAAAGTCTATAAAATACCAAAATCATGTGTTATTGTTGTTGTAATTGCAGAAATTTCAAATGGCTATAACTTCCGTGTATATCATTCGATTTCATCAAACTTACAAAGGTTTTTTTTTTGTGGTAGGGAGGTGAAGGCATTTACGCCCACCGAGTCTGGCAGTGTGGGGCTTCCATGGAGGATACCCTTGGACTACCCACTAAACACTTCCCCTGTCAATCTGAGAACCTAGCCTGGAACCGTTTGACACATTACTTCGGGCTAAGCCTCATTTCTCTACGCGTTTAGGCGCCACCGGGCTACAGGGATCCCTTTTCCAATGGAAGGAGGGGAAGGGAGAGGGATTTCTAGAAAAGAGGCCCCTCCGCCCTGGACGCCTCCAGGCGCTCATATATTTTCCTTTTTATCTTAAGGACTGCCCGAGCGTAATGTGCCACACAGTTCCATTTGTCAACGGATGTGAGCATCTCTCCAGTGAGTTCATCCGGAGAGAGATCTCCCATTTCTTCAATGAGGTCACCGCGCTGCCTTTCCCACCTCTTGCATACAAAAAATGTGTGGTAGGCATCATCGACCTCTCCAGCACAGAATATGCAGTCAGGAGACCGTGACTTACCAATCTTGTGCAGGTAAGACCGAAAGTATCCATGTCCACTCAGTAGCTGAGTTAGATAGAAGTCAGTCTCACCATGCCTTCGAAAACTTACAAAGTTTAAGAACCCTTAGTAGGACTACGTAAATATCGAATTTCGTTCAGTTTAAGGGTACCGATGCGATTTTATTGGGGAAAATGTGAAATTCAAAGATCATACTATTATTAACAAAGTTAAGCGTTATTCGACTTCTAAGGTATTTGTTGTTGTTGTACTCATAAATACCTATCACCATAATTTTTTTCAGATTTTTCGGATCACAGGTGTCCAATCGCTAGTGGGGGAGGACACAAATTTTTCGTGTATTTCTCCTCCCTGCGCGTCCCTCGAAGCAGAAAGTATCAAATTAAGACCTGTTTTGAAAATTTATCATCAAAACCTTCCATTTGATACCCATATCGGCTACCTTTGATGATTTTTTTTTCGGGGGCCACTCCCCTATATGGGGAGACCCCCCCCCTTAAATACTTTATAAAACTTTTTGTAGTTGAACTTTGAAGAGAGCACCACTTTACATCCGCATACGAAATTTGATGTTTCTAGGTTAAGTAGTTTGCGAGAAAAAGTGCTGTGGCTCACGGACGGACGGACGGACGGACAAACGGATAGATGGACAGGCAGGTCGTGAAACTAGTAGGGTTTCGTAAAATTATTTTACAAAACCCTGAAAACAGAGACAAATGGACGACTAAACGAATAAGCTGAGAGAGCACATGTTAGCCGTATAAAATCGCGGCGTTCGAGCACAGTAAAAAAACTTCGTTCACTTCGGAACGTACTACGCGAGAAGAGCGCATATTGAAGCACCCCGATGTTGAGCGCCGTCAGGAAGAAAAGCTTATATCAGAAGCGAGAAGCATTAATACAATTATATCTGAATGTGGCTCGCAAAGAAGCATGAGCACAGGCGTTAGAAATGGGCTCCTGGGAGCCACTCCGAGATAAGTAATACTCTGCCAAATACGAACATCTGCAACTCAGATGACTTCAGTGATTGCAATCAGCTATCAATATAGAACTGCTTTAGTCAACTGGCTGAATTTCTTTGAAGGCCTAAATTGTGAAGCTGCTTTATATAAATTTTTCATTCGAGCATGTATATTTATTTCCTTATTCGTTGCTTCACACCACTGCACACGTCCCGTATATTAAATCCAAAACGTTGCCCTACTAGGCCAGTATTTAGTGCCCTGTGAGCAAAAGAACATTGCGTCTTAAAAAAATTTGGTTTCATGGAAGCTAGATCTAATGTTGGCAGGCTGCGTGGTACTGCCGAGAAAAAGATCAAATATGTTCCATTGGGAACCGTGTGGAAGTTTCTTCTCGGAATATTACGGACTCATTCGACCAATTTTTCTTCGACTTTATCTCCTCCCGTTGCAGCTGTGCACTCTGTTGTCTTGTCTAATCGCCTTCCTTCTCCGACTACCTATATTTGTACAAATGTATCTGGAGCCGAACCTATGATCAATGCTCTTTCGCTCTGGACAGGATGGTTTGCCAAACATATTTGTGGACTCGTTGGCCTCATCACTAAATTTTTATTAGTCACACCTTTTTAATCTCAGTTTTAGCGCTGGAAAAGTGCGAATATTGTGTCTATTTTGAAAAATGGGGATCCTTCGTGAGTGTCCAAGTATCGTCATATTTCCTTAATTTCCTGCTTTCCAAATTTACTTGAACGACTGGTTCATTATCGAGTTTCAAACTCATTAGCTCCTATTATTGCCCCAGGGTAGCATAGCTTTCTCAAAGGATACTCTACTACCTCTGATTTAAAAGAGTTAACAAACAGTATTACAAGAGCTTTAGAACGCCAACTGCAAATTCATGTAATCTTTACATATTTCACCGAGGCGTTTGGCACTGCGAATCAGCTTTTTTTGTCGTAAGCTTGAAGCTCTTGGCATCTCGGGTTTTCTTCTATCTTGGATCTCCTCCTATCTATTATGTCAACCCTGTTGAGTAAGTCTGTCTGATACTACGTCTAGTACTTTTTATTCTTCATGTAGTGCACAAGGTTCAATTCATGGACCTCTTCTCTTTCCATGGTTCATAAATAACCTCGCCTACGTAATTAATCCCCCGTACCTCGTGTATTTTGATGACTGACTGTCAGCTCCTCCAAACTGATCTGAATTCTCTAAATAAATGGTGTATTTCAAACTATTTACGTCACTACGTTACCAAATATCATAAAACGACTTTTTTTTCTCAAGGATTCTGCTTTAAATTTTAATTCCATATTAAATGATGATTTGCTCTCAGAAGTGTTCAGTCACAAAGGCCTTGAAGTAACCTTTGACTCGAAACTCACGTTTGACGCGCATATTTTAAAGGTGATTACTAAGGGGTCTAAAGTTTCCGGGTCTATCCTCAGGCATGTACATAAATTTAATAGCATATCTTCTTCTATCTGCCCATTTTTTTTACCCTGTTCGCACTTTTCTAGAATGTTGTTCTGTTATCTGGTCCCCCCCGATATTCCTATTTTGTGTCTTCTTTAGATATTGTCTAACGAAAGTTTACGCATTTCCTTATCAGCCGTATACATGTCCTTTATCCTTCCTATATCTTCCATCTCTAATATCCCTGTGAGCTTATTTGGATTAATGTTTTCTTTAAAAACTCTGCTACCATCAAGTCCCGTCAACTCTTTGTTCTGAGCTGCGTTTCAGACAAATATCTCGTTCATCCTAGATAAGTTCTGATTATGTTATCCCTTACACTAGAGCTGACTTATATTTCCACTCATCAATTTTAAGAATCCTAAGTAATAATAATCTTGAGCTTCGTCTTTTCCCCTCTTCTTACATAATATTTAAAAAATGTATAAGAGACTTACAATTAATTGAACTTGCAATTACCTTCACTTTATTAATTTTTATTTAATATTGTTTATTTTATTCTTTGCGTTTCATTTTGTTATTAGATTGTATTCAGTCTGTTAGATGGAATAAATAAGATGCATAAAATTTGTATGGGAGAAAAGGACGCTGCCTACCAAATATGCTTTGTATGAAAAACCTGGGACCTCAACAACGAAACTAGTAGGCTCTCCCGGATAGTCCAATCAAGGAGATGCTTGTGTCAGTTGACAAATGGAATAATGCCGCACGTTACCTTCGAACAGCCTTAAAAGATAAAAATGGCTCACTTAAGCAGCCTGGACATCGAAGTTGGAGAATCATTCGTATAGTAATATCTCTTTCTCCCTCCCTTCCCGCTAAAGGAAGAATCCTCCAACTTGAAGGCCCAAAGGAATGTGTCAAACGGTTCCAGGCTAGTCTTTTAGGTTGACAGGGGCAGTGTTTAGTGAGTAGTCCAGACGTCTTGTGCGTCTAGCAGCCAAATTCAGGGCATAAATAACCTTCATCACCACACAGAACCACCCATACGATTTCAGCGGCGAAAATGCGAAATTTGGAATATAAACTTGTAAAATATTCGCTGTTATCGTACTCATAGGACCTACCTTCATTATTTTTCAGTTTAACGGTGTCTAATAGCAACGGAATGCAGCAATATTTCGTACATTTCCCCTACACCTAGATCTGCGAAGCTATTACTACTATTTAAAAACCTGTTTTGGGGAGCTCTCATCACGTCCTTTCTGTTGAAATATTTAAGATTTGTCAACCTGTATGAGCACCCTCTTATGGACCTTTGAAAAATATTTGATAATAATTTGTTAGAAGCAGTAAGTTCTGATCTACCTACCAAGTTTGATTTCTGTAGCTACTATATTTTTGGAGAAAAACTACAGTGGCGCACAAACGGACGGGCTGATGCAACAGACGGACAAAACTGATTTGAATAGAGTTTTGTAAGTATTTTAAAACCTATAAAACTAACTAGGAGGAAAAAATGTTGCAGAAGATCTTCTAACAAATCATAATTTTTTTTTTGCTTGCGGTTTATTGGTGAAGGCTATTTACGCCCTGACTTTGGGACTCCCAAGCACGTAAAGCTTCTGGACTACCTACTGAACATCTTCCCTGTCAGTCTGAGAACCTGGTCTGGAACCATTTGAAGAATTATTTCGGGATAGGCCTCATTTCCTGCACCTAAAGACGCCTGCAAGCTAGAGAAACTCCCTCTCAAGCAGGAAGAGGAGGGGAGAGATTGCTAAAAAATGAACCCATCTACTCTAAACGCCTGCCGACGCTCCAGTATACTGTATCATAAGACATTTAAATCAATTGAAGTACATATCAATACGTCTGTTTATTAATTAAATCCTTAATCCAAACCAATTGATCTTTCCCCTTTTAACTTGTCACACTATCTAGAAAAGTGACTGGAAGGTCAAAATAAATATATTGGTCTATGCATGGAAAATAAATGTATTGCTTCATGTATTTTATTTTTGACTATTTTTTGTGTCCATTGTGATCATTTCAAAAAACTGAAAACTAGGAACTAAAAGTTTAAAAATATCAGAGATATATTCCAAACATTGATTATTCGCATTTCCGACCATAGTGCGTCAATAAGAACCGCACGCGCACTCGCAAATTTTCCTGAATCCAACATTAGCTTTCAGGCTCCGATACTACAGGAACCTTCAAACGCACATCCGTCGAATACCGCCGTAAACAAATTTTGTCTGTTTTTTCTATTTATATGATAAATTCTATGAATCTGTAATGAATTTCTTTTTTTCAGAAATCCGTGTAGGACACGGGTGCCGATGGTCTGGCACAAGTGGCAGCGAGCTACAAACAACACCGAGCTCAGCTAACTAGCTTCGCTTCACGACCGCGTACGCGTGCTTGACAACTTGCATTTGCGGGATCATATGAGGCGAGTTCTTGTCGAGGCACGAAGCTACACTACAAAATACTTATCACGCGTACTCTACTCTACGAGACGTACCGATCAATTTTTTTATCTTTAGAAATGTTATATTATGTGTCAATTAAGCGTACTTCAACATTTTTTTGCCTCGTTAAAGTTAGCGGACACGGAGGCTTGAGACAAACGTAAACATTTTACCAAAAAGCAACCGTTACTTCTTCCGAAGAATCGTTGCATTACAAGGGGAATGTCAAACCTAAAAATGTTAAAGTGGCTGAAGTGAACCACTCATCTCTGCCAAAAGGATGGAAACTTGACGGATGTAGTTTACTTTAAACTAGTAAAACAACAAACTAAGCAGTTTCGACGGGGTGACCACCTTATCTCTTCATGAGCAGCCACTTCTGATCACCACGAGGTTGCTCGACTGCTTATGTTTATTACAAATCCATGTCCGTTAAAGGTGTGTCACTTTGCATGAGATAGGAAAAAACTTAATTGACTAAAATACCAGATCGGGGGGTCGCCATCTAAACAACTTTCTGCATCGGCTAATATGTAGAATGTGGTCACAGGAGTAATCATCGGAGGGCTGGCGAAAAAGCATATGTCCTGTACACAAAAGGGGGGACAAGTTAAGGTGTGAAAATTATAGAGGCATTCCTCTGCTGCGCACGTCTTATAAAGTGGTTTCCAAAATCATAGAAAGAAAATTAAAGCCATACTATGAAAGTGTTATAGGAGGAGAGTATCTGGGATGCTTTCGAAGTGGACGGTCTATAATAGACCAAATATTCTCAGTAAAGCAGGTGCTCGAAAAGTGCTGGGAAGATAACATCGATGTGCACCCACTCTTTGTAGACTTCAAGCAAGCATACGACAGTGTCGATAGAAATTCGCTGTACAAAATAATGCTTGACTTTGGTATCCCCACAAAGCTAGTCCGCATGGTCACGGTCACGATGCTAAACACAGAACCCCAGGTCAAGGTAAACGGTAACATAATGAACAGCTTTATAATGAAATCAGATTTAAAGCAAGGGGATGGACTTGTCCGAATGCTCTTTAATATTACGCTGAACACGTCATCAGGAAGACATGAGCTGAAACCTCGGGTATACTCATGTTCAAGTCCACACAATTGATAGTATATGCTGATGACGTCAATATTATGGCACGTTCAATCTTTGGTACCAAAGGAACATTTCTGAGCCTAGAATCTGAAGCAAACCGAATTGGCCTACGAGTTAATGAACTAAAACTGAATTCATGACCCAAACAAGGAAGAAAACTCCAGTTCGACCAAATGTGACCGCAGGTGACTACAACCGTGAAAGTGTGGATAATTTTATTTCTCTTGGAGCCAACCTGAATACACGTAGAAGAGGCGCCAAAAAAGACGATATTGGACGCTGCATAAACGCCGCAAATAAATTATATTACCCTGTACTTCCGATCCTAAGGTTTAGAGCTGTGCACAAGCAAAATAAACTCTGCATTTATAAAACATTAGTCAAACCTGTGCTGTTATATAGAAGTGAAACATGGATCCTGACGAGCGAGTCCAAAAAGGCAGTGGACGTATTTGAACGCAAAGTGCTGCGAAAAACTTACGGCCCAGTGAACAAGGAACAGAGTGGAACCTTCGTTACAACGATGAATTGTTTGAACAATTTAACGACCAACCTGCTTCCTCCTGCGTAAAGCTACGTAAATTGCAATGGGCAGGCCATGTAGAAAGAATGGAAAAAACCGGCCACCCAAAAGAACATTGACGGGTAGAGCACAAGGTAGACGTCCAGCGCGAAGACTGAGGACTCGACGCGCAGACACAATAGAAGCTGACAGCAGATCCTTGTTGGGAGTAAACAACTGGCGGACAGGGTCGCAAAACCGTAATGATTGGAGAAAATTAATTCTGGAGGCCAGGACGGCTTAGGCTATTGCGTCATGGATGATGACATGACACGATTGTTGCACTGCATCAGTGGCTTGCTAAACAAAATACGATCATATTTGTTATTATTAATCCTCATTTTTCATGCACTAGTGAATCTCCCGAAAGCGGTATTCTACGCGGTTGGAAAATTTCGACCTAGAGTATCTGTCCAACGCACAGAAGTTCACAATAAAATTCTGCTCCCAGCAAAGGTCGATTCGCTTTGAAGTATTGAACCTTGAACTAGTAAGATTAGTGTTCGATCGAATTGTCCACGAAGAAACATCGATGTATAACGATGGTTGAGTAGAAGCAATTTTTGATATGACATACGCTTCCAATCGGGTTGAATACTCGGGATGTCCAGAGGAAATGGTGATGCTCATTCTCTTCGGAGCGTGTGTTTCTGTTGTTCCTATTCCACAGATATTGACGTTAGAATTCAATCTAGATAATTTCAACCTCTTTAGCATGCAAGCACTAATGAAGTTGATCCGGAATCTAAAATGGCCGTACACGTTTCGGGTGAACCAGCATAATAAGTGATGTTCACTGTTGCTGTACCCAACAAAACCTACTTTCTACCAGGTGTCCTCTTGACGAGAGCTGCAAGAGTAATGTCGCTGGGGTTGACAAACTGGGAGTTGCTGTGGACCGCTGCTGTTTTCTTTGATTTGTAAGATGCCTTCTGTTGGTGGAGTAATGTATTGTGTCTACCTTGACACTAGAAGCAGCTTCTTGGTGGGCATTGGCTTACACCGTGGTCTGCTTTAAGACAGTTGATGCATAGCTGAAGGTCTTTGAGTGTAGTGAGTCGTTGTGTGGACTTAATTTGAGCAGTTGCTCGTAATTGAAAACCTTGTGGCTCCCTTTGCACACCTTGCAGCTTTGGTCCAAACTAGATGATGCGAAGGTTGTCGGTTTCGCTCGCGAATGCAAACGCTTCTCCTTGTCTAATGACTCCAGCGACTGAAATCTGGTTTCAGCGAATGCGAGAAAGGCGTCGATCGTCTGTATTTTGCGCACTCATTGAAGCCTTTGCTTGAAAAGCGTATGCCTCGCTCTGTCGAGATTTTTGAGCAGGAGGTGAAATATGATGAGATCCCAGTCTCCTGTTGAGATGTTCAAGTTTGCCAGTCCTTAGAAACCTTCCTACGTTGTGTCGTAAATTCCCTTGTTTGATATGACAGATTTACGAACAACTGCTGGCTGCGATACTAACCTGTCGAAGAGCGACGACACCAAAAGTCGGTTATTGTATTGTGCTTGTTGTGGTTCCAAGCCAATGGCGGAGTTACCGTCAAAAAGGTGAAGGGGATGAATTAGGCCTTAAGCTTCACCGGTTACTTTGTTTTTCAAGTACATTTTTTGGGTATTCGCAAGTGGTTAATTGTAGACTTAAATAAATCTGAACTGTTTCCACTTAAGCTAATAGCCGTCGGATTTCGGTAATGTGATTTTTGGCAAGCTGACCGGAGCCTTCGTGGCGGACGCAACTGTGGCTGACTTCTTGCCCAGCATTGGTTGAGAAAGATGATCACCTCTTGGATCGCGTCTTCGGTGTTAAATAACTGCTTGGAGCGTAGCCAAGTGCTGCCACATCGCCGGTGCTCTCACAGATGTCATTATGCAGTTTTCGATTTCAATTTTACTCCATGAAATTATCTTGGTTGGCCGACTTCGATGCTATTTATTCCATTGATGTGGTGAACTATCGATTGTGTGGCAACACCATGATGCCTGATGAGATACTTCACGTGTTGAAGATCAGCTGAAGTACTCGCTGAGCTCATTCATCACCCCTGGTGAAGCATATGGTGTAGATGGTGATGCTGTATATTTTGCTCCACTTTGGAGTATTCCGCACTGAATTTAGCGAAATACTGTTTTTCGAAATGCGCGTGTTGCGGATAAGTCCCTGTATGGGGTTGCAACTTCTAGTAGGCTGCGTTGAATTCTGTTCACAACGGTCCCAACTACTCCAGCTTGATTTTCAGGTACTCGGGGGCCTTACGGCTGGGCGAATCCCTATAATTTATAATTATGCGCTGGAACTCGTCTCCCAGCTCATTCTATTTGGTCGCCAGAAGAGATAGTTGCGTTTCCTCCATCCTGGTTCGAAAGCTAAAAATCAACTTAAGCTTGAACTGTTAGAAAAAGACGTGAATCATGTCGAGGTCACCAATGTTCAAAAAGCATGTTCCTTTAGCTAGCTGACGTTTTGCCTGGTTTAGTGAAACTCCTGTTTGACGACTGACAGTAAAAAAATTGATTCATGACGAATTTATATTATGATTTACACATCGTTTTCGCTGTCTCCTTAAGAATCGCAAATTCCATACATCGTTCATCATTGTGCTGACTCCTTAAGAATCGCTAATGGCAGTTTCATATTCATTATAAAACGTTTTTTTGTCTAAAAATCAAGGAACATTATATGCTAATTGAATGTACACCATTGGCGTGGCAATGGAATGTTTCGTGAACTGCACATAATGCATAGTTAGCTTTGAGTGTAATTATATCTTGAGAATTTATTGAGCAACCGTTAACACCCTATACTAAAAGTAAAGTACATACTGTGTCCAAACATTTAAATTTAAACTGCGCGCGTCGAAGGATTTAGAGAATTATTTTTTTTGAAGGTTCGTTGTACTTTCAGTGACATCTATGTCAAATTTACATGTCAAAATATTCATTAGTGTTTGGGATACGCGTCGTTTTGTGAGCTGCGTTTTTCGCGATGTCGAAATTTGTTGAATTTGCATTAAATTTTGTTTTGTGAATCAATCTTCTGCTGCGGATACGTTGAGGATGGTGCAGAAAGCCTGTGGTGATAAAGCTATGTCTAAAAAAAATGCGTACAAGTGGTATAGTGAGTTCCAAGCCGGCCGTGAACGTGTCAAAGACGAAGAGCGTCCTGCGCGACCATCAACATCTTCTCTTCTTCGATTATCATAGTTTTGTGCATTATGAATTCCTTCCGCCGGACCAAACAGTCAACAAGGAATATTATTTGAAGGTTATGTGTCGTTTGCGTAACGTTATCCGCCTAAAAAGGCCCGAATTGTCGAAAGACAATTCTTGGTTTTTACACCACGATAATGCACCATCCCATACTGCACTCATAATTCGTGATCATTTTGGCAAAAACTCAACCCATATCGTTCCGCAACCACCGTATTTACCTGATCTGGCGCCGTGCGACTTCTGGCTGTTTAGCAAGCTCAAAAGACCGCTCCGAGGACGCCGTTTTGATACGAGAGAGGAGATTCAAGCCGCAGCGAAGACGGAACTGAAGGCCATCCCGGAAATGACGCGTATCTCAAAGACTAATGAATATTTTCACATGTAAGTTTGACATAGATGTCACTGACAATACTACCAACCTAAAAAAAAATATTTTTTTCAATTCTTTCAACCACTATATCACGGAAATGCCAATACTTATGAAAAAAGTGAGGACACACATTTTTTGTAGAGAATCAGATAATCTACAATTTTTGTCTGAACTATTTTTTCTGTAAAACTCACCGTTTAGCTGAAAAACGGGAAAAACTTATTTTTGCAAACTTTCACCATCAATAAAATGTTTGCCCAAGGGGGATGGATGGGGACTTTTCACAATTCATTGATAGTATTCTGAACATTCATACCAATTTTAGCTCTATGGGAATTTTTGTAACCTTACAATTTCTGTAACCTTACATTTTAAGGACTAATTTGACTGGACTATAATGTCACTTTATTTTTTGGTCACAGTAGTAAATCCGAATCCATCCACACCACCCTTTAAAACACGATCTAAGCTCCAGAAACTGAATATCCCTATCCGGCCTGTCGTCAATTACCGCCCAGCTCCTGTATTAACACGGTACTTGGCAACGATAATGGCTGATGTCATGCACCTTGATGACCAATACACATGAAAGAACAGCTGTGAGCTAGCGAACTCTACCACTTCTTTAACATTGACTGGCACCAGTCGACTTTTATCACTACACATCTTCAAGCTCTATACGTCTATACCCGACGATGAAACACTGGTCATACTAAAAGAAAAACTTTCATTCAACAACAGTCGACGATTTACAGATCATCTGTTCAATCTCAGTAAGACCACAATCAAGGAGAACTATTTTAAGTTCAATAACAACACATCCAACGAGATGAAACAGAACAAACGGGCGTCCAACCATCAAAAACATAAAAACCAAATATCCCTCTACCTGACCTAATTTAGTACTTACCTACTTAACTATACAAAGTCATTCCCTTTGGACACTGAAGATGATACAAATAAGTCGAAACGTGTCTGCCCACACGACAAAGCAAGGCCCGACAGCTTTAAAAAAAAAGACCAATTGGACTTCATAAAATTGTCTTAGTTGGCCGACTTCAGTGCAGTTGATTGTATTGATGTGGTGTACTGTCGATTTTGTGACAACACTATAACGCCTGAGGAGATATTTCACGTGTTGAAGGTCGGCTGAAATGCGATGCGATCCTGTGGATGGTGAGGGGGCCTCCAAAGTACGCAGAAAATATATTCTGCTCCTCTTTCGTGTATTTTGCACTAACCTTAGCGAAATACTGTTTTTCAAAATGCGGGTGTTGCAGATAAGCCCCTGGATGAGAGTGCAACTTCTGGTAGGCTGTGCTGAATGCTGCTCACAACGGTCCCAACTGCTCCAGCTTGGCCATTAAGTATTCGGTGGTCTTACAGCTGGGCGAGTCCCTATAATTTGTAATTATGCGCTGGAACTCGTCTCCCAACTCCTTCTGTCTTGTTTCACGAAGAAATAGTTGCGTTTCCTCCATCCTGGCTCTAAAGCTGGAAATCAACTTAAGCTTGAACTGCTAGAAAATGATGTGAATCACGTCGGGGTCACCAATGTTCAAAAAGCAGAATTGATTACAAACTATGCCAGTCAACTTCTGAATAGACACGGGAGTACATCCAGAACTAGTCAATACAATTTCTAATGGCGCTCTAGACAGTAGCTATGCATGTCTCTTCCGAAGTTAATTTATGAAAATATAGAAAATTAATTGTATAAATGATATTATAAAACCTAGCTTTGCCAAAAACGTCTCCTATTTTCTTTAAGCTCCGGAATAATATTGAAAAAAATTTAAATTCGGAAAACTCCCATATTTCTAAGTCCTCGGGTTCATGTGATTTCCTGAAGGATATATGAGTATTATTCTTTATATTTCATAAAATTACTTTCAAAAAGTTCAACAACGCGAGATTAAGTGTACCCTGACGAGTAACAATCTAAAAGAAATGCAACCGTATGTTACCATCCAGTTATTATATCAAATCCACTAAACTCAAAAAGCATCCCTACAGCAAACCCCTAAAAACCTTCTCGTCACATTTCATATATTTGAGGCTACATATGCTCAACTCATAAATGTACGAACGATAGAGAATAAGAGACGAAGTTGGTTGAAACTATTCTTGCAGTAGTAGATTGAAAATCAGGTCATAGAGCCATTATTCAGGTCTGTTAATGTCAGAAGCAATTAACCTCTGAAAATCGGAAATAAAATACTTTTACTGGCTCTTTTTCTATTGCCTCATATGAGCGTGTGTGCACACGATCCATAGTATGATAGTCCTTGTGATGGGAACTATAAACCTCGTGTTGCCTATTTTTATTCTTGAGGTTTTATAAGGCAATCAGAAACAGAATGTAGGGTACTTGGTCAAATATGTTTTGTGGCAAATGGAATTGTACATAAAAGTGGGAATATGTTGAACGATATTGAGTTTGACCCGTTTTAAGGTTTGATGGTTATCTAGGGTAGAAACTACGGGTACATAAATTTTATGGAGAATGAAGCTCTAACCACGCTTATGATCAGGATGTGATATTTTGGATCCAGTAGTAAATACAGAGCATGTCTCAAGTGGGCAGCAATTTAGGAGTGGATTTGCTATCATTTACGCTCTAGTATCTCCACGCGTAATGTTGCGTATGACGTATGAATAAGAGAAATTTAGGTGAAATCGTAGATTAGAACAAATCTTTTTAACATTAACAAATTGCCGGTTTCCAGACATCTTCAAACAAAGCCATATTTATTTGTTATTTTTATTTTATTTGCCGAGTTCCATGTACATACTGTTATATGATGATTAATCCACTTTTATTATGCTTTCACATTAAATTTATCTGACGAGCACCCAAAAATTGGGATCATATACACTTATTGCCACAGTCCCAGGAAAAATATCTTGACGAGAATGAGTAAGTACGAGTACGAGAAGGTCTACATCGACACAAAAGACAAGTATACATTCTCAAGTGACTCAAAAAATTGCATAGTCCTTATCATTGTAGCGTAAAAGAATACTCTTGATGAAAAATTGTTATTGATGGATGTGGATAAAAGCCAGCTTAGTTGAAGATGATGATGTTGATGATGATGATGATGACGACGACGGCAGAGAAGGCCATGATGTGGATAATGATGGTATTGGCGAAACTGATGCTTTAGTAGTCATATTGGCAAATGGAGATTAAACTGCCAGCCAAGTCATTCGGTCAGTGCACTTTTCATTCTCTTACTCACAATTTCAAGTGGTACTAGACCAATGGAAGTAACAATGGCTCGGATTTCGATGGTTTTGAAAAGGTTGTGCTGGTTTTCTTTTATTTTTACTGCTTGTCTGCATTAGATGAAATCCGAATTCAAAGAGCATCCATTCTTGTAGCTTTTGGTTTTTGTCTTCAATCTGGGAAAATGGATGAAATATGTCTTACCTCAAAATTTGGAAAATCCATTTCGGACTCAAGATTCATCTTAACCTTTTCAATTTTAAGAATAATAAGGTGTAAGGAATCAAGAAGTAGTTTCAGAATGGTATGACTTTTGTAGGCAAGAATGTAAAAAGCAGAATATGAGGAGATCACAGTTAAAAGACTTTCAGAAAAAACGTCCTGGAAGGAGAAGACAACTTGAATTTTGTTTGCCTGACAATTCATTGTCTTATGAGCACTTCGACGATTGCGCTCGAAAATTTTCATTTAGCGGTAGACATAGGCGATGTTAAACACTTCACGTAGCAGCATTTAGTTTCGAAAAGCAATTTATAATTTAATTGGCCGCTACTTTGAAAGTTAAGAAAAATTTTCTGTTATACAAATACTTCTAATGGAAACCATATCATATTCAGCACTTTATTTGCTGCTAAAATCACGAATTTCGCCTACTTTCTAACCTTTAAGGGCCGCCATTGTGTCTCATTACCAGTTGTGCCAAATCTCGTTCGAATCGGAGTTGAACTCTAGACAGGATAAAAACATTCATTTTTTTAAGGAGCACCTAAAAATATTAAGTTTAAAATCTTAACTTTTTTATTTATCTTCCGTATGAAGGAACTTGCCCCAGTTATCTATAGCTCCAAGTTTCCTCGAAATCGGTTGAGAAACATGGCCACTAAAGGGCCACGAAAATATGAAAAAACTGAATACTTAAACCACTGCCCCGAAGAGGGAATGCTAGTTGACAGGAATACTCTTGGGGGCTCTTTGGGAAGTTCCGCCCCCACGTACCCGAGAAAATTCCCGCAGGGGGGATGCCGGTTGACAAGAGCACTCTTGGAGGCTAGCATTCTTTGCGGAACCCCGCCCCCACGGACCCGATGATATGGGAGGCGCCGTGAAGTTCCCTCCTGGGATCTGGACTACGCTTTGGACCACGAACTGGAATTAATACTTTCGGCTGGCGGATATGATGGTTTGGACCTAGGCGACACTCGTGTGTGAACGGCTCCAATTCAACTATCATACCGTCTCCGTCCCGGTAAAACCTTGGCAGGCCTCAGAGTACGTTCGAAGTTCGCACCATTGGGTTGGTGGTGTAGGTTCGGTTGAGATAGACTCCCGATTAGCGCTGGCCTGGCTCTGAGCACTTGTCCCCATAAGGGCTTCTCTGCAAAGATAACCATGGGACCAAAAAGGCGATTACACACACAAACGGAGATAGCGGCTTCGAGGGGGACCCAATAAAACTGGAGCAACCAAAAATACTGAAAAAAGTTCAAAAAAACCCAAAAAAAGAAACAAAAAATAATAACGACAACGCAACCAGCGGTTGCAGCCACGATGTTAACAGTACATCGAGAGCGGTACTAACGTTGACAAAAACGGCGATGAATACAATGACAGTGAAGACGGACGAAAAACGGAGATTAGCAGACAGTCTGGTCCAGACTGAGATTCCTGCGGCATTCGAGCGCAGCAAAAATTATGCAATTATGCGATCGCCAGAACGTCCTATAAAGGAAAAGCGGGAAACTCTGCAGGACGCTTCAGGTGTTCGAGCGGTGGAAGAAAATATAAAGAACATCGAAAATTCGTTGGTCACTGCTGCGATCGTTACCGAAGCGACCGATGCAAGGGTCGTAAATCCCGACATAATAAAGAATCACGCTAAAGCTAACGAGGAGATCACGGCAGGAAAAGAAACAAGTGACCAGACAAATAAAGCGACGTTGTGTGATTACATCGCCAGCGTCGAAAATATGGCGGAAGTACTCGGTATTCGGAAACGAAAAGCGATTACCTCTCCCAAGGATGGTTGCAAAGTACAATTGCCTCCCAGTGACACGAAGAAGAAAGGCTATTCCGAAAAGCGGGAGATGTTCTGAAAAGAATACAATCGGCATGCGACTCCCCCAAAAATCAGCAAAGCAGTAAAAATTGGGCTCCTTGAACTAGGCGAGCTCCTAGAACGCATAGGGCATTATGGAAGGAACAGGTTAAAAACCGAAGACGAGCAGAAGGCTAAGGTAGCGCCGGGAGCGAAACCTAAAGGCCACATGCAGATAGCTCCACCAAATCAATAAAATAATGGCGTCTAGCCCAATCGAAGGAGATGAGGATAAAAGAAGGAAGGAAGGCGGGCTTGACGGGCGTGGAACGCCAGATCAGGGGTTCCAGATAGTGCTGAGCGAAGAAAGCCGCAAAGCAACACTTTCAAAAAGTGCCAGAAAACAAAGTTAGCACGGACGCCCAACATAAAAAAAGACCTGATGCGAAACAGGAGGGAAAGAAGCCCCGAAGAAGACGCCAACGGCAGGCACTGCTCGTAAAACCCCAATATGGTTGAT
Source organism: Odontomyia ornata (assembly GCA_963969285.1). Classification (NCBI taxonomy): domain Eukaryota; kingdom Metazoa; phylum Arthropoda; class Insecta; order Diptera; family Stratiomyidae; genus Odontomyia; species Odontomyia ornata. The sequence continues at coordinate 46,797,104 of OZ017739.1, forward strand.
CCTACGCGCAGGTGCTGCGGGATATCAGGGGACACGTAAGGCCCAAAGACACCAACACTGCCATTAAAGCAGTACAAACAACGCAGTCCGGCCCGTACTAGTCGAATTCGGAGCAGAGGCCGACGAAAGAGAAGCATTTTACGACGCAGTAAAGAAAACCCTCGGAAAAAGTGCAACTATAGCCGCGCTCGAGACGATGACAACGGTCGAAATAATAGACATTGACTGCTTGACGGATCTGGCCGAGGTAGAAGAGGCCATCAAAAGGGAGCTCCCTTGCGTGGGCAGGATCAAAGGGGGCACCACATGGCTACAATTGACTTGACCGAAAAGGACGCTGAACAATTTCTGAATAAGGGCGAAATAAGAATAGGGTGGGTTGTGTTCAATGTTTCAAATGCCTTGGCTATGGTCACACCGCACATGTATCAAACGACCCGATGGGAGCTGCCTATGTTACAAATGCGGTGAAATGGGACATAAAAGGAAATAGTGTACGAAAGAGGCACACTTTATTCTTTGTAGGGATGCTGATCCAAGACCTGATTTTGGATACGTCTTGTGACCAAGAAAATGCCTCGTTTTCCAGGAAGCCTTAGCCAAGAACAAATCAGAACTTCGATGACTCGCATCCTGCAAGTAAACCTACACCGCAGTTCAACCGGACAAAATCTGCTTGAGCAGTTTGCGAGGAACATGTATTCCGATTTTATGCTGCTGAGTGAGCAACATCATGATAAAGGTTCAGCATCATGGTATCCTGATGAAACCGGTACTACCGGCGTCTGGATTCGAAATAGTGATTTCCAAACGGAGAGCTGTGGACGGGGGGATGGTTTGTGTGGGTTCGGTGTTCAGAGACCACCTTCTTTAGTGTGTACCTAACGCCAAACCAATCGATATCATCTTTCCAAGCCAAGTTTAAAGCTTTGGAGGGTGGTGTTTCGGACGCAGACGGGAACGTGCTCGTCGCAGGAGACTTCAACGATAAAGCCATCGAATGGGGCATGCCTCAAACGAAACTAAAACGAACCCTGGAAATGGCGGCCAGGATGACGCTTGTCGTACTAAACACCGGAAATATGCCAACTTTCCGCCGTACTGGCTGTGAAGGAACCATACTGAACGTCGCATTCGCCTGGGAGTCCTTAGTACGGAGGATACGCAATTGGAGAGTATTACAGGACTACTCAGCAAGTGATCATCAGTGCATTCTGCTTGAGATAAGCGATGTTGTCTCCCGACGTCCGTGGTCTCGGCTTTCTATACTTCGATGAAACATCGGAAGGATGGCCGTCGAGAAGTTCTTCGAGGTGCTCACAGCTTGTGCCCCGCTGCAGGGAGATTCCCAGGGGACGGAAGAACTGGCAGCTCAAGACATGGTGGACTTAACTAAGAGAATCATTTCGACTGCTTGCACCGCTTCTATGCCTCGTTGAAAGCCCCAGTACGGCAAACCCCCAGTGTATTGGTGGCCAACTGAAATCGCTGAACAGCGAAAGGAATGTCACAAGCTTCGACGTGAGGCTCAACGGGCCCGGAACCGTGACGAGGAATGCAACCGGTTGGCAGGATGTAAGTCGGCCAGGAAAAACCTTTGCAAATTGATTAACAATGGCAAGAATCGCTGCTGGCAAGATCTAGTGGACATTGTGAACAAGGATCCGTGGGACCTTGGCTACAAGCTAGTTGTCCGGAAGCTTGGTGCCCTACGGAAACCTTGCATAGATATTGCGGAAGAGATAGACGAGATAGTGTGGGCACTCTTCCCCGCCCAGCCCGACTGTGTTTATGCTGTCCATGGGGAAACAGCAGCCAAGTGTCCACTCTTTATACAACTTGAACTGGAAGAGGCAGTCCTTTAACTGAAAGCGAGGAAGGCTCCAGGTCCAGATGGCGTTCCAGCTGAGGTGCTGCAGCTTGTCTATCTCTATTGTCTTGACTTGCTGTTCAGCATATTAAACGCTTGCTCACGGGACGGGATTTTTGCAGCACGATGGAAGGTGGCGAGGCTCGTGCTGATCAGCAAGAGGAAGGGAAATCCCGGATCGCCGTCTGCATACCGCCTGTTACAGTCTGTTAAGTAAGAGCGTGTCCTTCATAGCTTACGATCGGTAAGTGATACCGACTTCAAATTTTTGTGATCGGTTGAGAGAACCTCTGTCTTTGGCGCTTTAAAAACAATTTCAGTCGAAGTCAATCTTCCGTCGGGAAAACACTAAAATTGCGATGAGAGCCATTTACGCAAAGCGCTGCGAGGCTGTGTTCCTTTGCACACACCCTAAAGGGTCAAAAATTAACTATGTAGTGGCGGCTAAATACGTTAAAAAGTCCGTGTCGTGTGTCAAGAAGTGGGTTCAATGATTTAAAGAGTCAAAAACCGTCGATGACCTTCCAAATTCTGGTTCGTTAGGAAAAGTGACACAAAAAGGACGAAAAGCGACTCGTGGCTTTGTTTTCGCACAATCTTGACTTGTCCTTACATCAAGGACAAGCAAAATTGAAGCAAAAAGGTCTCGAGTTATCCACGTTGGCATTCGGGAACATCTGGGCGCAAACAATGTAAAATGGCGGAGTACCGTTAAAAAGCCACTCTTGTCTCGTCAAACAGCTCGCCTCGCTCGCTACATGATTGGCCTTCGCAATCGCCTGATGCAACTCCTATCGAAAACCTCTGGACCTACGCTTCCCCTCGAATACGCCGAAAATTTAGTGGAAAGTATGCCTCGAAGATGCCAAGCAATAATTGATGCTGGTGGTGATTGGACAAACTATTAAACTGACAGCGCGTTACCTCAGAATGTATTTAATGTATGTATAAGTCAAAAACGGTTGTTAAATAAACTATTTGAAATTATGCTGGATATTGCTGGGAAAGTGCTAGAGAAAATCATCAAAGGAAGACTCACTGACGCGATTCGTGCTACTTGGGACCTATCCCCTTGGAAGTACGCCCTTAGAGCAGGACGCTCCATCATTGATGCGATTGTAGAAGTGGTCAGCACGGTCGCGGCAAGCGACTTATCATCTTGTTGGTGACACTCGACGTCCGGAATGCTGGAAAACTCTTTTCAAGTTCCAGAATATCTAACGCGGCTTTTGAATGACTACCTGAAGGACCAAAGCCTGCTCTACAACACAACACAGGGCCAACGAAGGATGGAACTTACATCGGGTGTTGCCCAGGGATCCATCCTTGGTCCGGACCTGTGGAATGTGTCTTATGACGGGCTTTTGAGACTGGAGATGCCAGGTGAGTCGCACTTGATCGGCTATGCGGATGAAGCTGCGGCTCTGGTCGCTGGACGCACCGTTGAACAGGCGCAACTTAGGCTGGGTATGCTAATGCGCCGAGTGAAAGACTGGATGACTGCTCGAGGGTTCGGTTTAGTACTGGAGAAAACCGAAATGGTCATCTTGACAAAAAAAAGAATCTCTAGAGTAAGAATGAGCAGTATTGGAGACATATTAATCGAATCGAAGTCAGCGGTGAAGTACCTGGGTCTACTGATCAACTCGAAGATGAGTTTCTCTGAGCAAATCAGGACAACGGCTGAGAAGGCTGCTTCGAGAGTATCGGCTCAGAGTCGACTTATGACTAACGTAGGGGGACCCAGCCCATCAGGGAGACGCCTCTTGATGAGTGTTGTAGGCTCAGGTTGACAATGGAGGCGTTTAGTGGGTAGTCCAGTCGCCTTCTGTGCGTAAATGGGCATTCAACTCCCTACCACAAAAAAAGGTCGTGTGACAGTTTGATATTACATCGACAGCCAAATATTCATATATTGAATTGCATTGAATTCGAAGTTGCAGCTTTTGTTTGAGGTTCCAAAAAGTACGAGGCTTTTATTGATCCGGCATCGTTGATTGCCACGGGTGCTCGGCAGTGTGCTCGTAATAAGCTAGTTTCAAGTGATCTGCAAATACGTTGGCCTCTTTCCCGTTTATCTCCAGCTTGTGGAAGTTTGCTGAAAGACGCTTGATTATTCTATATAGGTCTTCATATGGATGTTCCAATGGTTTTTTAATGTGGTCAACACATAAAAATACTTGCTAACAAATTGTAATATCCCTATGTATGAAAACTTTTTGCTTGTCATGAAGTGACGCAAGAATCGCTCGAATATCCCTCACGTTTTCACGAAACTAATGCATGAAATAATTTTGATCGGGTGGCAGGTATACTTAGGGTATTATAGCATATTGTAGCAGTTTTCAGTGACCGGAACCATCGCTCGATCATCCCATTCGCTGTCGGATGATATGCAGTAGTTCTGATTCGTTTGCAACCTACTGAGCGTGCTAACGATCGGAACAAGAAGAACTCGAGTAGCGAACCCTAGTCTGAAGTCAGAATTTTTGCAGCTTCGAATCGAAAAATATAGTTACTGTAGAATGCGGTAGCAACCTCGTCCGCTGTTACCGTTTTGATATGAATCACCTCCGTCTACCTTGTAAACCGATCGATCATCGACAAGACGTTAGAGCATCCTTTGGAGTGTTTCAATGATCAAACGATGTTGCTGCGAAAACATCTTGCACGAATTTACCGGCTGAAACTACCCACCCTGTAACAACTTGACATTGCAGGTGCATATGGCTTCTATGCGTTTGGTGACAAAAGTATAAAAGCGACCTGCGTTGGATGAAGTCGAAATAAATACGAATCTAGTTTGTAATTATCTTTTATCAATTGAAGTTTTTTGATTAATGTTTTATTTAGAGCGCCTTTATTCTTGACAGTTACATAAAATATTTTTGCTGAAATTGGCGTAAGCTACAACATCTGGTCCGCCAAGCCGGATACTCGTAGCATCCCGTGTCAAGAATAATTTCGTAGTCGTCAAATTGGTTTTTTGTTAAGATACACTTGCTGTGCATAAAGAAATGATATTCATTGCGGAGTGCATAACTGTACTCGAAGTTGGTAGCAGTGCGTGAAATCCTCGCTGTAAGGGTTTTGATAATCACAGTTAGCTAGCTCTCGCACTCATCGTTTGCTTATCTGCTGTCGCGCATGCGTTTTTCGGTTGCTCGAGCACACCTTCCCTTTCGCCGGTGTGCATGCGTACATAGTTTCCTCGGCTATTGCTGCAATTCTTTTCCGTTGCCGCCATCACATTTGTTATTTTGCTGCGTGGATGTACATTTCTGCTGAGTTTGTCGGTCGCGGAAGTTCGCATTTCTTTTCGCTGGCGTACGTGCATGGTTTCATTAGCTGCGGTTGCTATTATTAAGATTTGTTTTCCATTGGAATCCACGTGTTTGTTTTTGTGGATGTACATTTCATAGGATCCAAAACATGATGAATCAATTAAGATCGAACTAATGAGCCGCGCTTTCGTCAATTACAAAAAGGAAGGCATGTCGCAATCTAAAGGTGCAACAACCTCTTGACTTAAGGGGCTAGAGGAAAACTAGACCGCTATTCAATTAGGACACCAAGCCTTAATCATGGAAGTACGTCTAGCCAAAAAAAGACGATACAAGGGACAAAGACGTCGAGAAATACTTCACAGACGATGCGCTTTTAGCAGCTGAAGAAGTATTTATCGATGAGCGAGGAAAATTTTTTGACGCTCTTGAAACGTTGAATCCGGTGGCTAGTTAGCATAAATACAACGAAAGCTTCTTGCTATGAAGCTTCCATACTTTTCTGGTAAATATGAGGATTGATCATCCTTCAAGGATCTTCTTGAAGCCATGGTGCTTAAGGCCGACATTACAGATGTTGAGAAATTCCAATATCTCAAAGCATGCTTAACTGACGATGCTGCGAAGCTGATCAAAAATATTTCAGTTACAGATGAAAATTACACACGGGCCTAGAATAAACTGAAATCTCATTGCGATAATAGAGGGTGAACGCATGCTTGAATGCGCTTTTTCAGATAGGGCCGCTCACCAAGGAGAGTTACTCGGAGCTCAAAGCTCAACGAGATACTACTGCTGACGCAATAGAGACATTGCAATCTCTGGGAAGGCCCATAGAGCACTGGGATGGTGTATTGGTGTACGTCACGGTACAACGACTGGATGCACGCTCTCGTCGTGACTGGAAGGCAGAATTAGGTGACTCAATGGAGCCTTCAACTTACCACCAAGTACGGAAGTTTCTCACAACAAAGACGCAAGCTCTCAAAGCCATCGAGCATAGTCAGGATTCGCTCTTCATGCCCGTGACAAAAAATCATTTATCGCAAGAAAATGCAACCCAACCAAAGAATTTCAATGCCGATAAGGTTGTTGTACACAACACTGTTGAAAAAAGAAAAGAAAGTTGCACATACTTGTATTGCAAGCAACAACACTATTTAATGAGTTGCGAAGCCTTCTGAAAAGTTCTCAAAAGCCAGTCGTACAACGTGCAATGCAAGAAGACTCCGAAGCACACAGTGATGCGATATGAGTGGAAACCAAAAAATCAACTGAAAATGTACTTATCAACGCATACACGACGCACCACAGCAAGTTGTAGGACAAATTCTACTACGTAGAGCGTTAGTTAAGGTCAGTGTGTACGATAGATACGTTATGCTAAGGGCTTTGATCTATCCATGCTCAGAGACCACGTACATCAAGCATTTGGTTGTGCAGCTTCTCCGTGCACCTCGTCGTAAAGCAAGCGTTTCAATCGGTGTAATTTGCGGCAACTCTCTCACCACTGTTCGTTTTTGGGTAAAGGTATGGATCGCATCAGGATATCCGATCGAGGAAGTTTTGGAAGTTGAGGCTCTCGTATCAACTCGTCTTACAGAGTATGTTCTACCATCATAACCCCTCTCCGAAAATCTGTTCTTCTTGGCAAATTTACCGTCAGCCGATCCTGACTTGTCTACAAATAAACAAATAGACATGGTTCTTGGGATAGATGTGTACACTCAAATTCTAAACACCGGAGTGAGAAAAAGCCAGTCATCGCGCATCCTTGCGCAAGAAACTTCGTTAGAGTGGATTGTATCGGGACGTGCTAGTTTAACCCGGGAGCACGTTGTTGCGCACACATGTACCACAAACGAGGACTTGCTTCAAGCTCTTCAAAGTTTTGGCAACAAAAAGAGGTACCACCTACATCTAGTAGCATCATTTGGACAGACGAAGGACCAAATGTGAACAACACTTCAAGGAAACGACTCGGCGAAATCCGGAAGGTAGATACATACTGCGTTTGCCATTTAAAGAAGCTACTCCAAAACTAGGCGTCTTATTGGAAATTGCTAAACGAATATTGATGACGACATAGCACAGATTTCTACTACATCCGAGCTTATTCAAACTTTACAAGGACTTTATCGAGGAGTACGTATAATTGGGTCACGCCAAGTTCATTTATTTCGGGAAAATTGACTTCAGCAAGTGGTTTTTCTTACCATATCACGGAGTATAACATCAATAAGGCAGGAAAGCAAAAATCAAAGTTGTCTTCAATGGCTCAGTGAAGTTTAGTGGTAATAATTTAAACGAAGTGTTGTTTACCGGACCAAAACTGCAAACTGAACTTCGAGACGCTGTGAAACGATGGAGAAGGTGGAAGTTCGCCTGGAGTGGCGATGTAGTGAAGATGTTTCGCGAAATCCGTATTGACCCCATAGACCAAAATTATACGTTAATTCTTTGGCGAAACATTCACGCGAAATCTATAAAATGTATCAAATTGAGGTCAGTAACATAAGGCTTGGTTTGCGCGCCGTACCAAGCTCTACGCGCTCTGAAACAATTTGCGACCGACGAAAGAGAATGTTTTCCAACCGTCGTCTCCATACTTGAGCCGAACACGTGCGTCAACGATGCTTTCGCAAGAAGGCTCAGTTGATTTGGCTTTTGAAAAACTTCTCTTTCGGAGTATCGTGAATCGAAATAATCTTTATGCATCGATTTGATGGATCTGAAGTAAGTCAATTAAAATTAACTGAAAACACAGAATCATCACTTACATACATACCGGTATTTACGAAATGTTCAACCATCTCAACCCTGAATTGTAACACTACTACATACTTCTACCATTTAGAACAAAACAGCATACGCTTCGATATTGTTCGACCACTTAATGCAACAACGGCACAAGTCTTGGTACAAAAATATGTGTACATCTATTTAATGATTCGTTTCATTAATTTGATGCACGTATGCCTGAATAAGAACAAAATTTTCTTCATGGAATGTTTATAAATTAAAATCTTTGCAACACTGAATGATGTTCATTATATTAATGAAAGTTTTCATCAAAAAAAATGAAAATCTACATCCTTTTTACGGTCATAAAGTTTTAAGTATGTATTTGTGCATTTGCCCAGGGTGATTTTATTACTCAATATTTTGATGAACGGTTATTCATAATATTGATGAACTGTATATCTTCATGTAAAATATTTTGATGAAAACGTTCATTGAATGTATGAAAAGTACATTATAGTAAAGAATATTTCGTTGATGATCGCCATTCATTAATATTATGAAAATAATTTTTCAGTTTGCGTACGTCGAAGGTCTCTGGTTCGAATCCCGTTGCTAACAACGATACTTATTTCGAGTGATTCTTTGGACAGACTATAAGTCCGCATATTTGTGGTATGTGCGTACTGGTTTAAAATCAAAACGTGTCGAACCTGGTTGTACAGATCAACGGCCAAAGTGTGGTACTTACCATATCACCTACTCCATCAAGATCAATGAGATACTCTATCTTCAATCCATGGCCCGAAAGAGGCTGTAGTGCTAAAGTAAAAAAAAAAATATGTTTTCAATAATTTAGCCAATATTTATTGGGCTTTTTCAGACGCAGCATTAAAAGTGAGTGTTAAGCAGGTTATATGGGCAAGAAGAGTGAGAGGTATTGAGGTAACCTGATGGTAAAAACATGCCAAAACTTTTTAGGGTGGACGAGCGTAACGCACATACACAAACGCATTTTGTTGATCATTTGGTGGGGGAAATTTTATACAAACGCCGGTAATCATTCCGAATTGAACATTCGGTGAAGAAGGTAGTCGTCATGAAACGATTGCCTTTCTTCAATTTGCGTGCAAAAATGGATGCGTGGACGCGAGAAGCTACGCGTTATTTAATAAATTTATAAAAGCGGAGGCCATGTTCAATTTCAGGAAACAACACGACGAATATCACGATTTCATGAAAGTTAAATTGCCTATTGTAAACCCATAGAAACGCATAATCTTCATTAAATCACATTATAAGAAGCGAGTTGACAACACAACAAGAAAAATATGCGACTAAAAAGGATATTCAAATTTGGAATATGTTTTTCAGAAAGCGGAAAAACACGAAGGTTCTAATAAATCCAATAGAAGTTTGAATCGACAAACTTTAACAATCATAAAATACATTTTTCATTTCAGTTTTTGTTACCTCGTGCACAATTTAAGGCTCAAACATCAATTCTCAATCGCTTATCTCTCTGTCTTGGCTTTCATGTTGTCCGCACGACGTTTAACGATCAAGTGATCCTTTTGACACATACACTCGCAAGACGTGTATCGTATACAAAAATAGGTTGGCTGAACTATGCAACGTGTAAACATAAGGGCGTAAGCGCGAAACCTGTTTGGATATGGGGTTTTACCATTCCCGTGTGAAAGAGCCCATTCAGTTTGAAAATTTCTATATTTACTGACCTCATACCCGATCAGAAGACCAGTTAGGTATGAAAGACAATAAATGTGACCTCAAACTGTTCAATTCAATATTATACAATTTGACCCTGCACTCGTTATCATTTACATTTGCAATAATGCCATGAAATTCTATCTTCAATGGTAAATATAATCAAGACGTTCCCCATACACCCTCTCCCATTGTCCATCATGTACCACTTGTTGTAAGCATTTCATAACACTACCCAAAATTTATTAACTTCTGAGACGAGCGTGACCAAGAGTAATTCAATCAGAGCCATAATTTTACAATGGTTGTTAGTTAACAAAGCAACAAACGAAACGATATATGGAGAACCCATGGCGACATTGTCATCATTATAATTTGCTTCCAGTGTACACTGACCCTTATCGAGTCAAATGAGAATACAAGGAAGTGTCGTGCATGCCAAACATTTTGTGAAAATGTTAGCCAAAGATTTAAATTCTTATTGCGAACTTACAGAACATGTCCCGCTGTGCGATGGCAAACTGAGTAAATTGGTTAAGTTCAATCGTGGACTGGTATCAGCAAGAGGAGCACCCTATACCGCACCACCACGACGACGACTACAAGCACCAAAAGTAAATTCGCTACGTTTAAGTAAATTTAATTTTATTATTCACGTCGAGCGACTTTGCGCTCCCATTTATGTCAATTGAATATTTGAACTGATGAGAAGGGTTGAAAAGTTTGAATTAAATTTTTGTGTGCTCTCTTGGCGTTTTTCCCTTTTCTTTGTGAGTAAATAAAAATAGGTCCCTAATCAGCGACACATGGCGTATATTAAAATACTACGTGCTAAGACAAAGAAAAAGTCCTTGACTTTAATCCTTCTCGTTCCTGTTGTTTTTCTTGTTATTTGGCACGAAATTCTCCACACCAGCAAGAAATTGGAGGCAAATTGTTCAGCGCGTAGTCTTCCATTTCAATTTATTTGTGCAAATATGAAAAATAGTATTTTCCGTAACAGCACTCGGATTTTCCCTTTAATGCTTACATTTCGCATTTGTTTTGTCTATTATTTAAACATAATACCTCCCCCGATACCACAACTCGTAATTTTCAAATTTGCCGTGGAAGCATTGTAGCCAGGATAACAATACTTTGCCGTTATAACAGCTCTCGGCTTGTTGTACATCCATTTCATACATTTGTACCCCTAAAGATTTCACTGAATGTGAGAGGGCAGAAATGCATTCATTTCGCATGCTATCATCATTTCTGCTAGGGTTGCTAGCACTCTCGCCCTCGTCCTGCGCCTACCACATATGAATTGAAGCCTTGAACGAATGGCATGTGGCATGCAAGATTCTATTTCATAATTCCGATTTGCTCAACAACAAGCTCTCATCCCTCTTCCACGTACGTTGCTGTGTGCAAGGATTCAATTCTGTCGAACGCGATTGTTGGGAGACCGTTATTCGTCTTACCCCCATAAAGTGAATTGCACTAGTGAATGCATGCTCGTTGCATTTAACCTCTGCTGCATGAATTATTTAAATCTCCCGCCAGATTTCATATGAACATGCCGTTATGCCTGGTGGTACATAAAGTGGCTGGGGGTTGTACATAAAAGCAGAAAACACAGAGCTCCAATCTGAAATTGATGTTGCCGGCAGGAAGAGAGAAAGAGGGGATGAAAGCTCCGACTCCCGCATGCAATTTGCATTTCTGATAACCAAGTTGCGGCCAAAGTGCCAATGCTAGGACATTGCCTACACTATCTAGCGCTTTGACAAAAAATTCGCTTGCAGAATTCCCAGTATTTATCACTACTCTGACTATTCTTTCAACAATGATATTTGTTGCAATCCTTGCTGTGAAATTAAATATCTTTTGCGAAGTATCCTTTAAAAAAATACTCGTATGCTCTTATTTTTCAAAAATGAATCCCTCGGTTATTTGTTTTCGATCGCAATTGCAATGAGTCCTGCAAGTCCTTATACCACATATTCCACATGAGCAGTGCGTGAATCGCATTGCAATAACGCAGCCGATGTGCTACAAATCAGTGCTGCCACAGCATATCTACCTCAACGCAATGAATCGTAAAGGGATGCGGTTTTATTGCACTCAATCCGGAATTTGAATAATTTAAAGGCGAAGGAGGGTGACAGGAACAACCCAGCAAGGACATACGAGAAGGAAATATTTTGTGTGTTTTTTTTATTATGATTACATTTTCCAACAAGAAGTGACGCGTGGCGTTAATTTGAAAAAATGCGTTCAAAAGGATACTTCGTTTGAGGCGATATTATCCTCCCTGGATCCTTTTAAGTTTGAATGAATAATTCAAATAAATAAACCAAGCAAACAAAAATCTGCATAAAGAAGAGTTGAATAATGAAAGATATCCTTGTAACGGATACAAAGCCCTTGAAAATTTTACCCAGTTAGTAACAGACGTCCTTTTACCATTTGATCCATGCATGCGTTCTTTTCTTCCTCTTACTCGTACTTTCACGAACGTTCAAGGACAATTAAAGTTAATCTCAATGCAGTTTCCTGATTCTAGGACGACTATTGTTTGGTATGCTTTTTATTCGGTCAATGTCTTATACCATCTTTTATAATGACTTGAGGGTTAAGATAGGGGAGGTGATGAGGATGAACCTGGAAAATGGAAATGTTAATAAATCTCTTTTATAAGTTTCCTCTTACTTCCTTTTCAATCGCAATTTTTAATTCAAGCATTATAACATTTTAAAGTCAAAGAGGTTTAATTTATGACGAAGAAGATTGCTAGGTGAATATGTTGTTGATCAATGACATTGATAAATTTTTTCTTTTTATTGCAGGTAAGTCTCTAATCGATGCCGGGATGACAGCTCAGTACAAACGACTTTTTTAATCATGGTAAAATATAAGTTCAATTTAACGGATTTTCTTCAGCTTAATCTTGCGGTAATTTATAATCCTTTTTAACTAGAAAAGTACGTAACGATAATTCCTAATTGTAAATAAAAAAGCTTTTACCAAAATGGTTACAATACGACATTTTAAGTGAATCCACTTAAAAGTGAACAAGCCGCCTTGCTTTCAGAAAGTGGATTTCTGCTTCGGGAATGGTGTGCAAACCACCCTAAACTGTTCCAACATATTCCCAAAGAAGACCTTCAAATGACTATACCGACACTTATGGGATCAAAATATACCTATCATCAAAAAAAATTACAAAACGGAGTGTTCTCAGTGATATATTGCTCATCTACGGTCCTTTGGGCCTCATCAACCCTATCTTGTCAAAAGGGAAAATTTTTATTCAAGAACTCTGCTAGCTTAAACTAACATAGATTGTATATTCCTGAAGCACTAGCAACCAAATGGCGCAAGTTTTGTGAAGACCTTATCTGAACTGACTCGTTATTCCCCGACCTGCGGCATCAGATGATATCTCCGGCATTGAACTACACGCCTACTTCGATGCTAGTGAAAATGTGTTAGAAGCAGCAATTTACATACGGTCAATGGATTCAACTGGACGATACGTAAAACGTTTCCGAGTTGCACCACTCAAGCGACTGTCAATTCCTAGGCTAGAGCTATGCGCTGCTCACATGATGGTTAATCTCGTTACAAAGCTTCAAAAGGTGTTGTGTACGCCTATGGCAGATATTTTTTAGTAGACAGATTCAGCAATCACATTGTCCTGGATAAAGGGATCTTCTTCAAATTGGAAAGCATGTGTGGCAAACCGAGTAGCATTCATTCAAGACAATTCAAAAACAACTCAGAAGAAGAATGTGCCAACTGCAGTAAACCCAGCAGATATCCTATCTCATACGCAACTTCTGGAGAAGTACCTATATGAAAATCTCTGCAACCGCATCAATCGTGGAACTTCCTGCATTAAAGCAGTGCCGCCGACGAGATAGGTTCCCAGCAGCACGAATCGCGTCAGTGAGACTTCCCTCCATGAGATTCTCTAGTACTTTCCCAGAAGTGTCTAGCGTGAATAACGGGCGATATGCAGACAGCGATCCGGGAAGGACCTTCCCCCTGCTGATCAACACGAGCCTCGCCACCTTCTATCGTACCGGGAAACCCCTTTCCGTAGGCAAGCGTTGAATGTGCTGAGCAGCAAGTCTGGACAACGGTGAGAGACAAGTTGCAACACCTCAGCAACAAAATCTGGACCTGGAGCCTTCCTCGCTTTCAGTCAAAGCACTGCCTCTTCCAGTTCCAGCTGTGTAAAGAGTGGACACTCAACTGCTGTTTAACCATGGACAGCGTCAACATGACAGGGATGGGCGGGGTAGACTGCCTACACTATCTCGTGCATATTTTCCGCATCATGCATGCAAGACTTCCGTAGGGCTTCAAGCTTCCGCATAACTAGCTTTAGTCAAGGCCCCACGAATCCTTGTTCACATTGTCCACTAGATCTTGCCAGCAGCGAGCTTGCTGCTATTAATCAATTTGCGAAGTCATTTCCTGGTCGACTCATATGCTGCTATCCACTTGCATGCCTTATCACGATTCCGTACCCGTTGAGCCTCACGCCGAAGCTTGTGACATTCCCTTCGCTTTTTAGTGATATCAGTCGACCACCAGTACACTGGGGGCTTGCTGTGTCGGGGTTTTCGACGGGGCATAGAAGCGTTGCAAATAGCCGTGATGATGCTCAAACTTGAGCTCACCACGTCTTGAGCTGCCAGTTCTTCCATTACTTGCGAATCACTCTGCAGCAGAGCTCCTCGACGAACCTCTCGACGTCCATCCTTCCGATGTTTCACCCAATTGTAGAAGATCGAGAGCACGCACGTCAGGAGACAACATCATAGATCCCAAGCAGAGTGCACTAATGATCACTGGCTGAGTAGTCCTCTAATACTCTCGACTTGTGTCTCCTCCGTACTAAGAACTCCGAGGCGAAAGTCACGTCCGGTATGGTTCCTTCACAGCCAATATGGTGGAAGGTCGGCGTATTCGCGGTGTTAAGTAGGACGAGCGCCGTCCTGGCCGCTATTTCTAGGATTTGATTTCCCCGCGGATCTGTTTAAGGTATGCTCCATTCAATTGCCTTAGGGTTAAAGTCTCCCCCAATGAGTACGTTACCGTCTGCGTTCGAAACACCACCCTCCAAAGCATTAAACTTGGCTTGGAAAGGTGATATCGATTTGTTTGGTGTTAGGTACCCACTAAAGAAGGTGGTCCCTGAGCAGCAGCAAAAAGTTGGTTTCATGTCTCTGGCAAACTGCTCAAGTAGATTTTGGGCAGTTGAACGGCGGTGTAGGTTAGCTGCTGGAGGAAGCTCTGATTTTGCCTTGGCTAGGGCTTCCTGGAAAATCCGACATTGCCCTGATGCCAAGACGTGTCCAAAATTAGGTCTTGGATCAGCGGCCTTGCAAAGAATGCAGTGTGCTTCCTTTGTACACTCTTTTCTTTTGTATCCCATTTCACCGCATTTGTAACATAGGGAATTTCTATTCTGCCCTCGCTAGGAAACTCCCTTTTGATGGCCTCTTATACCTCGGCCAGGTGCGTGACGCACTCAGTGTCTCTTATGTTGATAGTTGCCATCTGCTTGAGCCAGGCTAGAGTTGTTCTTTTGCCGAGAACTTTCTTTACTGCGTCGCAGAATGCTTCTTTATCGTCAGCCTCTGCTCCGAAATCAACCGCGTTGTTCGTACTGCTTTACTGGCAGTGTTGGTGTCTTTGAGTCTTACATTTCCCCTGATATCTCGCAGCGCTTCTGCGTAGGAATGAGCATCCTGAAATTTTACAAGCTGTGCCTGTTGCATGGTTTTCTTCGGAACGTTTTCTCTCCTGTTTCGCGTCAGGTCTTTTTTCTTGTTGGGCATCTGTGCGAACTTTATTTTCTGGCACTTTTTGATGAAGTTACTTTACGGCTTTCTTTGCTCCTTGTATGAACACTGTCTGGAACCTCTTATGTGGCGTTTTATCCCGATCTCCTTCCATTGGGCTAGACGCCATTCTTTTATTGATATTTAGTGGTGGAGGTATCTGCGGGTGCCCTTTAAGCTTAGCCCTTAGTGTTTCTTTAGCCTTCTGCTCTTCTTTGGCCTTCTGGTCCTCGTTTACCTTTAGCCAGCTCCTCCGGTAATGCTTTATGCGGTCTAAGAGCCCAACCTTTACTCCCTTGCTAGTTTTTGGCGAGTTGCGTGCAGATTTTATTCTTCTTCCAGCATCTCCCGCTTTGCGGATTAGCCTATCTTCTTCATGTCGATGGGTGCAGGTGTACTTTGCGACATTTCTTGGAAGAACTTATTAGCTTCCGTTTCCGAGTTTAGTACTTCTGCGACATTTTCAACGATAGCGATGAAATCACACAACAGCGCTTTATTCGTCAGGTGACTCCTTTCTTTTCCTGCTGTAATCTCTTTGTGCACTTGAGGATGGTTCCTTATTATTCCGGGATTTACGACCCTTTTTTCGGTCGCTTCGATAGTGATCGCAGCAGTGACTATCGAACTATCAATCTTCTTTACATTTTCCTCTAGCGCTCGAACATCTGACGTGTCCTGCAAAATTTTCCGCTCTTCTTTTTAGGACGCTCTGGGACTCGGATCATATTTTTTTGCTGTGCCCGAACGCCGCAAGAATTTCAGTCTGGACAAGACTGTCTGTTAATCTCCGTTTTTTGACCGTCTTCACTGTCATTGTATTCATCGTCGTTTTTGTCATCCTTGTAGCCGCTCCCGATTTGCTCTTAACATCGTGGCTGCAGCCGCTGGTTCCGCCGTCATTTTGTTATTTTTGATTTCCTTTTTCGAGCTTATGTTTTATCTTTTTCGAGATTGTAAGTTGCTTCAGTTTTCTCGGGTCTCCCCTCGGAACCGCTATCTTCATTCGTGTATGTAGTCCCCTTTTTCGTTTCATGTTTATCTTTGCAGAGCAGGGAGGCTATGCGAGGGTTGCCCGAAGCCCTTATTGAGACAAGTGCTCAGAGCAAGACCAGCGCTAATCGGGAGTCCGTCTCAACCAAACCAACATCACCAACCCAATGGTGCAGACTTTGAACGTACTCCGAGACCTGCCAAGGTTTTACCGGTACAAAGGCGGTATGATAGTTTAATTAGAGTACGCACGAGTGTCACCTCGGTGCTACCGCACAAAGCAACTAGGTCCAAACCATCATATCCGCCAGCCTAAAGCGTTAATTCCAGTTCGTTGTCCAAAGTGTAGTGCAGATTCAGTCAGGGTCGTTAGCTGTCATCCTGGAGGAGGATGGTATACATAGAAAGACAACACAGAAACAAATTACAAGATACAAAGAGCACTTACGATCTTTCTTATATAGCAACTTTCCATAATTATCAATCTAAGTCTCTCTAGTGGAACTTTTCCACTTTGCTGGAAGATGGCCAGTATTGTGACAATCTTTAAAAGGGATGACCCTACGCGTGTCACCGACTGTCGTTCTGTTTGCAAGCTTTCCAATTTATAAAAAAACTTGAAAAATTAAATCATAATAAATTTTTTCAACAGTACGTCATTAAAATTTTTCTTGGACAGCATGCCTTTACTCCCTAGCGCCCTACAATCACCAATCTCCTTGAGATAACTAACACCATCGCCTTTGCTTTTGCTGATGAACATTAAATCAATATTTATACTGACTAAGGCCTTGTATTTCATTGAATAACTTTACCCTAGTTCACAAACCGCCTCTCTCATAGCTCATATATCTGATCTCGGTGCAAATCTCAAATTTGACCTGAACATAGTGCGTCAAGGGTGGCAAACAGAGCGCTTATCGCTTATTTTACGAGGCTGTCCTATTTCCTCGGGTCCACATTCAATAATGATGCTTTACTGTAGCTTGGTATGTATAGTCTGAGAATTCTGCTCCCCTATTTGACCTAATTTGCTAAGTTATTTAGTTGTCCTCATAGGATCCGTGCAACGTAAATTTACCCACCATCTGTTCTACAAATTCAAACGACTCTATTGGTCCTTTGAGGATCCGTTATTTGTGGTAAAGATAATTTCCATAGAGAATCGCCGTCGTATGCTGGATGATCTGGATCTTATTGATTCTCTTCATTTGAAGTAAGAATGCTCCAGCAATCATCACGTTCCCCTAACGTGCTTATTCCTTTTGCGCGCATGGAGATCTAATTCCATTCTTTCCCTGTTTCGTTATTTTAGGGGTATATGTCAAAAAATATTTTACAAAGACCTACCCATTTCCCGTCCAGCCAGTCCGTGCGTCACAGTAACCTTCCTCAGAAACTATTGAAGATAGAAAGCGCAAGCTTTGATGAAAAGGTCAGAAGTGGTGGTCTCTCAAAAGTTTAGGTCTTATAAAACATTTTAAAACTTTTTAAGGGAGGTTTCTTCTTATAAAGAAGTAACCCTTCAATGTGTTTTTATCAAAGGTATTCGAGTGGGGTTTTAAATGAAAGGTCTTGATTAGGCTTTGAGAACCTGAACCAAAAGACTCATTTTGTGCATCAAAAGGTCTAGAAAGTAGCGAATTGTACGAACAATTTGTGTACCGCCCTCCAAATTGGACATATTTGAGCCGAAAAATTTGAAAATGATTCAAAATGTCGATTGATGTTATCAGAAAACTTGTTTCGAACCCTAGGATGTTGCAAAAACCTCTGGTCGGAGCCTACTCGACTTGTTTTTTTTTGCTTTTAAATCTATGTTGCACAATGTTTCTCATTAAATTTTTTTTTAAATTTCCATCTCCTATAGTTTTGCTCTAATTTGCAGCGTCTACATTTATATTTTCTTTTGCTGCTTTATTCTCTAATGGATTTTCTTGCTTATTGTATGAGCATCACTCTATAATTTGAGCTTGCTCAGTGAAGAATTATTAAATAAACAGTAATTAAATTGAATTTTTTAAAGCTATCTGAACAAAGAAGTAGCATTTTTGGGAATTGTTTCATACTTTTTTACAATTGAAAAATAATTAAAACAAAAATCAGTCTCACATGGAGTGCAATTATGTATAGAAACCTAGCTTCCAATTTGCAAAATGATTGTTTGAAACCAGTGTGTACACAAATTCAAAAAATATTGTTTCTCGAAAAGTGCTAAAACCGACGCTTCCTTGAAAAGGCGCTTATATATCCTGCCAAAATATTTAAACATTTTCCTACCCTAAAAAATCGGTCGATATTCCGGCCCCTTTCAAATACTCGTAGTATCTACGAGTAAATACTCGTAGTATCTACGAGTAAATCACTAACTGAGTGATTGATGCGTTTTAGAAGCAAAGCACTCCGTTTTACAAGGAACGCCTTTAGTGAACTAATGAGGAACACTCACTTAATCGTTCGTACTAACAATTTATGGAATGAAAGATGTTAATTTTTAGCGCCACCTGAGCCTACTTAGTCCGCGTAGTGTAGTGGTTAGAGTGCTTGCTGTGTAAGCCGAAGGCCCCTGGTTCGAATCGTGTTGGTGACAAGTAGGAATTGTTTCAAATGATTCTTCCGACGGACTATAATCCCGTTTAGTCACGAGTGCCGATGCGTTGGATTGAGATGAGAAACTCTATCTCTAAGCCAAGGCCCGAAAGCAACTGTAGTGCTAAAGCGAAAAAACTTATTTCGCCCCTAAATGAAGTTGTATTGTGCACAGAGAAAAAACCCCTGATTTGACTGTGCTAATTTGAGTTACTTGGTTGCAAAGCATCAGTTCGACCATTTAAAACATTACCAACCCACAGGATGAATGTTAAGGGTGGGCGGTGAACATTTTTCAGTGCATGTAATATTCAATAGTACTCATTTATTTTATTCACAGCATGAGAACTTGAAATCTTATTGGTCATATTTTGAGTATTTTGTTACAAAGCGCATACAACGTTTAGTTTTCCCAATACATGATAAAGCTCTTAAGCGGTTTAAGCGATAAAGCTTTGGAGCGCTTTTATACATGAGGTATGCATGTGCTCCATTAGAGATGTGATTTGCATAGGGTTTTGTAGATTAGAAGTAAAGCCTGCGACTTCATAATCTGAAAAGCCAGGTTCGAACCCTAGCCAGGACAAAAGTATAGATTTTATGGATATATTGTATAAAAAATCAATTCAAACAATGACTTGTGTCGGTGTATGATATTTTTTATGGCTAATAATTTTTTCTGAAGTTAAAACATTAAAGTGCTACTCAAATTGATCTTTTGAATATTCTGGAATTCAACAAAATATTGAAGAGGTTTCAAATTTCAAAGAATGAAACACTTCAAAAGTTACTACAAGATCTTACTCACTCAATTGCATTAGTAATACACTGATGTTATAGGGTACAAAAAAAGTTGAATATACAATGGTCAAATCAAATCCATCCAATAGATTTTAACTCATTTCACTATCTAACAGTGAAAATAAATACCAGAATTGAAAAGAAGCTAAAATTAGTATCTCAAATTACTTTCGGCAATATATCAAATTCAACAGCCCACACCCAGACATCATGTCTAAATTTATCAAACCAGATGAGGTAAATTATATTTACTCTCTTTACCCGAGCAATAATACTAGATCCACACATCATTCAACATATAAAATACAAACCAGGCTCGTTAATTTCCTTCTTCATCTACTAACATTCAATTTCGATTTTGCCCGAAGGGAGCTGCAGCATTTACCCAACATGCCGGTTGGTGGGCCAGGATGGCGTCCGTTGCGCCTTCAGCAAACTGAACTGAACTTAATGATGTGCGTAATCTGATCGTAGCAAGGGGCTTTAAATTATTAATTGACATATGGTTAAGAAATAACTCTATAATTTCACCAATAAAAACTTGCGATTAATCCACCATCAAAGCTTGTTCCTAATTCATATGTGATGCCTCTGCCAACATACTCTTATTCGGACATTAGATTTGTCTGTTCACACATGCAACAATATCCGCAACTAATGTGAATTTTACAACTTTATGTACTTTTCCGGAATCGTTGCGGTCATTACGGTTTGACTAGTGTGGATTTTCTAACCTATGGAGTTGGATAGGTTTGAACGAGCATCTGTTGGAAACGTTCAAAGATGCGAATTAAATTAAATAGAATTTTAGATTCCGGCATTCACACATATTCGCCGACCATAGATTGTTATAGTGGTTTGGAGCTGCAGAATGTACGATTTTCAAGCTATTTACTACTATGGAATTTTTGGCTTTTTTATGCTTTATTTCTTGCGGAGAATCATTGAATAGTATTAAATGATAGTAAATCATGCAATGAGATAATATCTGTTGGATACGTTGATTAATAGGCAATTTGGAATAGATTATAATTCGTAGGTTGATGTTTTTTCTGGATTCATTTCTATGGTTTCGCTGAAAGCAGGTAATAAGAATAGACTTGAAGAGGTGATGAAAGAAATGATGGATGGGAAAATAATAGCAGTAATCAATGACGTGTTTGGCGCTTTTATGGTGGTTTTCATTTTGCTAAATTTAGATTGCTAAATCGATTTTCGTGAGCAAATTATTGGAGTTATGTATGTTTTGTTGTTTCTGAGATTAATAAAATAAAAGGGATAATTAGAAGTATCTAAGGATACTGTTTGCACCGGGACTCTTTTGTCCCAAACTTTGATTCTATTATTTTCAATCTCAAATTTATTTATTCTACATTTCTCTTAAAAACCGCGACCATCCACAATAGCTGTGAGGGGTTCTTCGATGAGAAAGTGTGCTGGAGTTAAGGCTGCCAAATCATTGGGATCGTTTGACATCCGAGTCAGTGGTCTAGAATCGAGGGTAGCCTCCACCTCAACCAACAAGCTATGTAGCTCCTCTTAGACGAGAGCCGCCGACAAAACGCCTCGACGGATCAAATTTTTGGCTGATTTGACAGCCGCCGAAATGAGGCGCGCGTGGAGGGAAGAAGTGGAAATCGATTCCCCGGCTGGAGCACGCAGTTTTTACTTCTTGACGCACTTCGTTGGAATATAATGAGAACGACAATTCTGATAACTAGTTGTGAGCTCCCACAAAGTTGGTGGCGTTGTCGCAAAATAGGTTTCGGCAGTGTCCTCGTCGTCCAATGAAACGTTTGAGAGGACAGAAGAATGCCTCTTTGCTTAGATCGCTGACTAGCTCCAGATGGACGGCCTTTGTAGCGAAACAGCAAAATATGGCTAGATACCCCTTTTGTGGTTGGGTACCTCCACCTCGGTAATGGATCATCATAGGCCCACAGAAATCCACGCCGGAGTCGATGAACGGACGAGCTGGTTGAATACGTGCACTCAGCAGGTTTCCCATGACTTGTGAAAACAGCTTAGGCTTGACTCGGGTGCACCACACGCACCGTTGAACGATCGATCTTGCGAGTTGTTTTCCTCAAATTGGCCAGAACCACTGTCTAGTGGTAGCGAGCAGTGTTTGCGCACGTCGATGGCAGTGGTCGCGATGGATGTCCATCATCAGCAGTCTGGTGAACGGATGTTTGAACGATAATATAATGGGATGTTTGGCGTTGAACATGATCTTGGCGGCCTCCCACGGATACGGACTATGCCCTTTGGATCCAGGAATGCTGCCAGTCTCATCAACGGACTGTGCTTGGAGACCTGCCTCCCCGACCTGATGTCTAAACGTGCTCTGTTAAAAGTTTGTGATGATCTCCAAGGCTGTGGATAATTCATCACTCGTGGACGCTTGATTTGTCAGTTGAGATTGCTTGACTGCCGGCTTCAGACCACCGATAAGCCGCATCATATAGGCCACTATGCCACTATGCGTGTTGCATCTGCTGAATAAAGTGTGTTTCAGGAGCCTCTGCCGCTACCATAGCGGTCTTGGTCCGTTTCGTCTCCAAGTCGCAAGGGCCCCCACTCCGATACTAGGAAGGCCAAACTGATTCTGCCCTGAATAAAAATGGTGGTCCTTGCAACCACATACTACAGCGGCTCAATTCAGCTGGCACCATCCCACGTGACAGGATGTCAGCTGGGTTGTCTTCAGACGCTAGGTGTTGCCATCGCTCGGCCTTGAGAGGGTTTGTATGGCCGAGACCCTGTTCGCCACAAAGGTATTGTAAGATAACGCATTAGAGTTGATCCACACCAAGACAAGGCTCAGTGCCTAGTTTCGCCGCACACAACTTCAAGCGCGGAATAGTAAGTGTCTTGATCGGATCCATTCTTGACTTAGCGCACAGCAACCTGACGACGACTTGACCGCTCCTCAGTGTTGACCGCATGTATATCGCAGCGCCATATGCCTTCTCGGAGGCATCACAAAATGTGCGCAGCTGTACTTGCACAGGTTTCTCGCCTGTACTGATGTGACGAGAAAATCAGGCCTGCTGCATTGATGGCGGGTCGCTGCGGAAATCGGACCACTGGGTATGGATCCCCATTAGTAATGCTGCATCCCAGTCCAATTCCAATCGCCATAATTCCTGCAGGAATAGTTTGGCTGTTACTATCACAGGAGCCAGAATGCCCAATGGATCGAACGTTCTAGCTATATCAGATGCCATCGTCCTCTTGGAGAACTTCGCATCGGTTGAATCCAGGTCAGTCCTCGAACGCCAGATGACTCCTAACGTCTTAATACAGTCCTCGTGTCCAGCTGGACCTGTTGGTCCTCAGGTTTAATTTGCTTCAACAATAGAGGATGGTTGGCACACCATTTGCGCAAATGCATACCTGCGCTCGGGAGTATGGTGCATAGCTCCGCCTATTTGCAAAGTGCCTTCTCTAAGCTGTCTGCCCCGGTCATGACGTCGTTGATAGTGCAATCCTTCTCCAACCTGCCACTGCTCAGGGGACCTTTCTGCTGGTTCCCTTGTGCTAGAAGCTGTAGATATTTTGTAGCTAGATACGGGGTAAACGTCGTGCCGTATGTTACTGTTTTCAACTATTAGTATCGCACCGGTTGCGTTGAACTATTTCTCTAAATTAAGCCATGGTACCAACGGTCTTCAGGATGGAGCATTATCTGCCGATAAATCTTCTCGATGTCTGCGGTGAATACGAAACAACGCATTCTTAAACGCAAGAGCATCGAAAAAAGGTCATCCTGGACAGTAGGCCCTGTATGAAGAAAATCATTCAGCGGAATGTTTGTGGTCGTCTTACTGGATGCATCGAAAACCACCCGCAGCAAGGTTGTACTGCTGTCAGGCTTCAGGGCACAATAATGTGGAAGGAAGTATCGTAATTCCTCCCGCTACTGCGACGTCACCTCCTCCAATTGCCCAAGCCGAATATACTCCTCCCTGAAGTCCTCGTACGGAAGTCTTAGATCAGGGTTCCTCTCCAATCGACGCTTCGAGGCAATGAATCTGCGAGTGGCCACCGCTTGGGAATGACCTAACGTCTCAGGATCCTTGCTGAATGGGAGTTGAACCAAGAAGTGGCCGTCGGGACGGGACGTCTTGTCATTTTCTGATAGAAATGTGCTTCGCAAGCCTTTTCAGTTAACGTAAGCTTGTGCTGTGGATCCTGTACTTCCTCGACCTCCCAAAATCGCTTGATGATTATCTTCTGCCAGGATGCCGCATGTCACGGAAGACACTTCAGGTGTGATCACTCTTCCGGCTACAATTCACCCTAGGAGCGTGTTCTGGGGCACTGGGAGCTGTGGGCCCAACTTTATTTATCCAATGTCTAGGACCTCGTAAAAGTGTTCGGCACTCAACAACGTATTGATGCGCTCCGTTCGGTAGAATTCTAGATCTGCCAGCCTTATGTTCTTGGACATGTGCCATTTCGATGTGTTCAAGTTCTGAGAAGGTTGTGGTAATATAATTTTGTCCATAACGTAAGGTTCGAACTGTGCGGCATATCCTGATAATCTGGATCTTAGGCCGAGGTTCACCTTATGGTATGCCTTCTCAGTACTACCGCCTGCCCTTTCAATGAGGGCAAGGTGTGGTGTCGATAATAAACCCAATTTTTTGATGATTCTTTTGGTGACTAGGTTTATTTGTGAGCCCGGATCCAGCACAGCTCGGCAATCCGTCGTCTTCCCATTGCTGGTGACCAGTCTGATGACGGCTGTGCCCAGAAGTTTATGTCCGGGCAGTCGTAAAGTGGGTGATCCTGCTCACACGGTCACGGTCGACTTGGTGGCTTTCCAACGGTTGATCTCCGGTTCCTTTGTTTTATGGCCGAGTGTCTTGAGGGGAAATGCGTTTCCATGAAGTCCAACAAACTATGCAAGTAGTGTAGTATTGGTAGCTAGCGCGGTATGGATAACGATTGTTCGTATGATGCATGAGCCGCTGGATCCAATTTTCGGATCAGCACATGTAGCAGCAACGGATCCCAGTCGCTTGTGAACACTTGCAGGTTCTCCAGGCCTTTAAGACACTCTTGTGTGGCGTCATGCAGAGCCTTTATCGCCGCCACTGATGGTCTTTCATTAACATGAGATGGCTGACTCATCAATTTGTTGATGAGCGTCACTACTAATAGTCGCCGGTTATCACACCTTTCCTTCAAGGTTGTCCAAGTCGCCACGTAGTTGTCTCCCGACAATGTTAAATTCGAATCAAAAGCTCCGCTTCTCCGGTGAAACCGGCCTTGAGGTACCATAGCTTCTGGCACTTGGACATCGGTTGGCAATGCACCATTTGCATGAACAATTCGTGGAATTGTTGCCAATGTAAATAGTTCCCATCGAAGGTGGGGACTTTTATTTTCGGCAGAGGCATGGTAAGAGGATTCACAGGCATAGTCGCTGAGGCAGGTGTGGCGCTGAGTTCATCCATTTTTGACTCCAGACGTATGACCCAATCTTGGGTAAGCTCTTCCAAATAAATGTGCTGTTGCACGTCAAAACTATATGCTTCAGGATCGTAATGGAGCTGACGATCTGCAGGTGATATTCATCTAGCTGTTGCCAACCTCGTTAGAGGGTCATGAGTTTACTCCTGCACCAGGTCCGAGTGACCTCCATCTGGTCCGAACGGTCGAAGATCCTCCTCAGCGAGCCTGACGCAGCATCCTGACCACACTGGCATCTCTTGGTGCTGAGGCTTCTGTAGTGTAGTTCTTGTCCTCACTATCCTGAATTTCGAGCCCTTTTGGCGACTGTTCCCCGGTTGGCGTGTCCACGTGTGTTTTGGCTTGCATTTGATCGCGGATGTGCTGCTGGTAACAGGGGTAGTTGCCTTTAGTAGTGTCGTATACCGTGGCGGACAAAAGTCTACGACAACTCCTTATATTGAGATTCTGGTTGATTGGAAGCTTTAATCAAAAATCCAATGATGTGCGTTTTTAAGTAACGTGAATATATTTATAAAAAAAAACAAAGACAAAACACTTCATAACAAACTTAAGGAGAAACTCGTAAAAACATAAAAAAAATGAATGGACAAAAGTCTGCGACAGTCAGTTGTAGCTGACTTGTAAACAAAATATTTTCAACTAAACGTATTGGAATTTTAAAAAACTTTTTGCTGGCTTAATATTTGGTTGGACCCCTCTCGTATCAATTATTGCTTGTAGTCTTCGGGGCATAGAGGGGACTAAATTACCAGTTTCTACAGATGCGATTTTCTCCCATTCTGTAACAAGCGCTTCCTTCAACAAATTTTTATTTTAAATGTGACACTTTCAAATTTTCCGTTCCAAAAGCTCCCATACATGCTCTATTGGGTTTAAACCTGGATTTTGTGGAGGCGTATTAAGTTGCCTGGGAGCGTAGTACAAGAACCAGTTCTTGACGAAAAGTGTTGTGTGTTTTGGATCATTGTCTTGATGGAAAATCCATCTCTCCAAGACACAACTTCTCCGCTAATGGCTTCAAATGTTGTTCCAACAGGTTCTTGTAAATATAACGGTTCATCGTAGTTTCTACAAAGGCAAATCTGCCATACCCAGCTGCAGCGATTAATATTTAATGCTCTTGTGATGTTTCTTGCATGGACATCCTTTTTTCTTTCTATAGTCACTTGTTTCGCCAAATCTGGAGCACTTTTTTGGGATTACTGTTCACTTCTTTTAGAATGAAACTAATGTCTCTGCGCGACATCTTTTTTGGCCGCCCAGTTCGCGGCTTATTTTCAATGGAACCACCTTTTTCGAAGCTTTTGATGATTGTATACATAGAAGTTTACTTAAGTTTCAGTAATTTCGCGATTTCCGAGCACGATTTATTGAGTTTTTTATACTGTACGATCAAATTTCGGATATTACTAGAAATTTTTTCCGCGATGACATTTTGAGGTTCTTACAGTTAGAAACTAGCGATAAAACTAAAACAGAATTGCAACAGCACATATACGGAATGACAATAAGAGCAAATAAACAAATACTGATGACATTCCAATACGTTTAGTTGGAAATTTTTTGGGTATAACTGAGTCAGCACTGACTGTCATAGACTTTTGTCCATTCATTTTTTTAATGCTTTTATGAATTTGTCCTTTATCCTGGTATGAAAAGTTTTTCTCTTTACTTTTTTATAAATATATTTACGGTACTGAAAAATGTGCATCAATGGATTTTTGATTAAAGCTTCCAAGTTACCGGTATCTCAATATAAGAAATCGTCGTAGACTTTTGTCCGTCACTGAATATGTTGGGTAAAATACTCGTGCGACGGAGCGACCTCCGATAGGGATCGGATTTGACTCAAAATCCGCCCACGTGACCTTCAGTCGCCACAGTCGCTCCGCATAATACACGGCTTCCTGCTCCCTTGAAGGCGAATCCTTCTTGATGTTTGAAATGACGCCTTCGATGTTTCGAGCCAATCCTTTTCGATCCTCGGTCAGGCGATCCACATTCGCCATCGCGTAGAATGTCGGAAAGCGGTCGGAAAAGAAAGCACGGATACACTACTGCACTACACAAAATACCACCCACCACTTCACGACCTGTTCACCGGGGAAAAACAATTATTCAGTTATGTACGGCAAAATAAATACCAAGTGCAGCTCCAGGGCCTCCAAATTTTTTCGCCGGGACTCTTTTGTCCCGAACTTTGATTTTATCATTTTCAGTCTCAAATTTATTTATTTTACACTTCTCTTAAAAAGTTAACAGCTATGATACAGACCAACCAACAATTGAACAATGAATAAACTTTTTTTTCAAGGTTTTGACAAATTAAAAAATGAATAAAAAATGGGTTACTCGATTGATTAAAATAAAAATATGGTATTCGAAACTTAAAGTATTTTCGCTTTGTGGCGAATTGAATTTGGTCAATTGAATCAACATTAACGATGAATTGATAAATCAACCAAATAAATTGAATTAATTACGAATGGGCTAATTATTTAAGTGCTAATTAACTATGTAAGTTGCTTGAAGCGTTAATGTTGCCAGATCAGGCCGTGATGGGCGCTCAGGGGTGTCAGGAACTCAATAGATATGGAAGGGTGGCTCGAAAGTTTCCGGCCATAGTTTTCTTGTATGAAATTTGAAAGAAAAAAAATTTGCTTTAATATTATAATTTATTATAAACTTCCCACATTAGGTAATATAATAAATAATGAGGATGAAGTATGTCCTCCTTCGTTTTCTATACACTCTAACGTTTTCTGAAACAGTCAAATTAAATTTTTATGGTGGTCTGCAGAAATTGTGTCCCACTCAACTTGTACACGTCGAAACAACAGCTGCCTATTCAATTTACTTTTTATCGATAATGGTAGCGGTGATAGTGGGATGGTTGGTTCCGGGTTAGTAATAATAATGTTAATAAAGTGGGTACCACATTATTCCGCACTTATTGCGTTATTATTATTATGAAATTGCTCTTTTCGTGAAGGTCCCTCGAGCGGTTTGCCCAAGCGGGCTTCTCGATTGCTACAGCTCACATCAACTCATACACATTTTACTGAATGCTGATAAGGATCAAATTTATGCAAGCATGATAAAAATTACAAAAGTTCCCATTTCATAAAAATAAATTCCTCTTTAAATTAAAAATGAATTCCCCCAACAGACTATCGAATTATTCAATCTGCATAGCTCCTCCAAATACCACTCGATGCCATCACGATGATACAATCCATTCCTCTTCTACAAAAATTTTATCGTTATTTTAGTCGAATTTCAGATGAATAACATCGAAATATGTATGATCACAGACATCAGCATCACCAGCATCGCTATCATAGTCAAACATTGTCTTCATCATAAACATCTTAATATCGAGCTAAAAATGACTCGTCTAAGATCGCATCATAACTACATTAGGTACTCAAATATCATCATCATGCATTCAAGAACATGCAACGCAACAAACAATTCAAAAGAAAACTTTTCAAAAAACCATACCCAAAAGATTTTTCAATACTATTAGCCCCGGAAACATTGTTAAGATTCCAATCCAAATGAATTTCTGATTAGACTTCCATAAAGAAAGCAAAAAAGACACCAAATATTCAACGCTCATAAGACGAAGAACTTAAGCCTCGCAATCTTGAAAGTCATTCGCCACATTACTCGTACTCGTACATGCTGAAGGAAGAAGAAACTATAGAACCTGCGAGATGATGAGATGGTCCAACAAAGTCTTCAACACTAATATAAAGCCTTGAATTAAGCAAAAGTTTTTTGATCTGGAGGGTCTTGAATGCACGGACCCACTTCTGTGGCCGGGCCAAGTTTCTGTCGGAGGAAAAGCCAAAGAGCAATGTCGAGAACACCAAAGTAGCTTAAAGTCGATTTTAAGCTGCACGTGAATTGGTGATAGAACCAAAGCAGATTTGTAATCCGATTTTAAAGTGTGTTCTCACCAGTCCCTTCCACGTTTCGCTAAAATGCGACACTTTGTGGGAAAAATTGCAAGGACATAAAAGTATATATAGGAATGAAATTTGTTGTCTCGTGAATTGCGAAAGAGATTCAATTTAAAAGTTTTCCGCCAACTTTCAAATGCTTTTTCAGCTAATATCTAATCGCAGGGGGTAGCGGCTCAAAGGAGTAATGTAAATTGTTTAGTGTAAGGATAGAAAAGATTTGCGAGGGGAATAGGCTTCATGTTTGAATGGCACGCAGGGAATGTGCAGTAAATGAATATTTGAAGCTTGTTGCGATTATAAAAGTTTAATTGACTTTTCTCCTCATGCCTGTGCTGCTGCTCTAATGGAGGAATGCAATTAGTGAAATTTCGTGTTTGTGGTGCAAATTCCTTTCAGGATCATAAACAATGTAATAAATAGATGTGCACAAACTTGAAATATCTCATGTTTTGGAAATTTCGGTATTTATTGCATTATATTATACATTTAGGGTTCGTTTGCGGGAGAACAAGGGTTGATGCACTGAAACCTAGCAATTTGATTTCAACTGGAATTCGCGTTTGATTGGTTGTCTAGTAGCTGTCTACTAGAAGCCCTCTATTCAGAGGCTTCATGTATAACATTGTGCAAGTGTTTCCTTGGTTTGTCAGCTCAGTTTCCTTACTGATTTATTTTAAAGTACCCGTGGTTCGCCCAGTGGTGAACTCAGGTCGATTTGTATTCTTAATGGATGCAGATTTTAAAATTATTCAAATCATTGCTTTGAACGAAACATAATCTGCGACGATCTTAAAAATATGACAGTCGTTGTGCGGTCTGTGTTTCTTTTGCACTACGACTGCTGTGAAAAATTTCTGTTGGGATAAGCTACAATATAGTGTAGTTTCCCTTAGCAAGTTCAGCTCGTTTCATCGCAGCTTCCTCATCAGCATCAGTCGTTTGTATAAGTACACTGCCTACCCCATATTGACTTGTTCGTTGTTTTAAATCAGGGCTATGAAGCACGTAAGTTGTTGTAAATCTCTCTTAAAGCCGTCACGTAATTTATGACGAATTTGGCTCCTTTACTCAGTGAACAGCTTTACTGAGTGGACGGCTGAAACATTGTGGCCAATATTACACCGACTTAATTTTCAACCAGCATTTTTTCTTCTGAATTATATGGGAGCTGGGAAAGCCTATACAGGGTCCTAAGCGATAGGACAAAACCTCTAGGCTTTCCTTTGCTAGAGCATTAGATTTTTCATTGCCCTCGTACTACCTGTGCCCAGATATAGAAAAAGCCTGAGCGAATTGTGCTCTCCACAGACTTGTCCAAAGATGTAACGTTTGTTGGCCGGAGAGTGAAAACGGTGTCGCCTATTGTCCATAATTCATGACACCACGTCTAGTATAACAAGCACATCTACCAGAAACACAGAGGCCAGTATTCCTAATTATACGGATTTCTTGATATCTTGATTAAAGAACCATCCTGCTCCAGTTACCTCATTGGTCCCAGAGCCTGCTACCGCCTTTGGTACCAAAAATTTTACCGACTTTGGTACCACTACCCTTTCCTCAGGGTTGTTCCGTCTCCCCATTTGTGACCAACTCAGCCATAGACGAGCCTGGGCGCCTCTCATTTGTCACACTGAGCCTTCAAAAAGCTGACCAACCAGAATATACTTGGCGTGAAACCTTGACAAAAAAGCTTAAATTTGAGGGCTTTCCTCAATGTTGGAAGTCCCTGCACTACACATTCACACCTTTGACACCACTTTAACCACCAAAAGACCTAACCTAATTTGCGCCACCGACCACTACCATTTTCTTTTCTAGACTTTTCTTCTTCTTCTTCTTCGTAGCACAACAGCCCCTCTCGGGCCTTCGCCTCCTGCAACAAGCGACTCCAACTGTCCCGGTCCATTCACCGCGTGTCTTCTTTGATCGAGTCAGACCAGAGTTTCCTCGGTTTCTCCACTGGCCTCCGGCTTACAGTTTCCCCAACGAATACTTTTTTGGGTATCCGTTGTTCATCTATACGCTCCACGTTGCCAGCCCATCGTAACTTCCGCAGTCGCACAACCGTTGAGACCTGTGCCTTATCTAAAATTTCATAAAGCTCATGATTGTATTAGCCCAGTCATATTAGGGCTTTCACCTCGGAATGAAAGATAATAAGCTGCAAATTGGTATGAACCTTTGTTTTGTCATTCTAAATGTTGTCTCAAAAGTCTAAATCGTTATCGTGTTCGCGTCTCAAGATATTCAAGGTCAAAGGTCACAAAAATCGGTTTTTCGCGAATATCTGGCTTCCTATCGGTTAAATGAGATTTGCATTTATTATAAAAGTTGTAGGCTATAAAATTCCCTACAACTTTTGTTTAAACTTTTTTTTCATACGACCAACCGTTTTGAAGGTAGAGCGCGAAGAGTGCACATCGTACAGTCATATACGGCCTAATGCAAGGTCAAGCGTGAGTTATGGTTATCAGTACGTTATAAAGTCAATTATTTACTTGGAAATTATAATTATTAAACAATGCCTATTATTTATGTACTAACTATTAATTATTTATATTTAATTAAATTAAGTAACTTGATTATTTATATATAATTATTCATATTTAACTATTTGACAAAACAAAGGTTCATACCAATTTGCAGCTTATTATCTTTCATTCCGAGGTTGACCCCTTTTTTTACCTAATATGACTGGGCTATACAACTTTTCAAAAACTTTGGTGAAAGTTGGAGCCGAATTGCGACCTCTAACGTGGTCAACAATCTCGTTATATACATACACACATATACAGATATATCCATATATATGCATATATATATACATATGTGTATATATATAGAGATATATATATATATATATATATATATATATATATATATATATATATATATATATATATATATATATATATATATATATATATATATATATATATACATATGTATATATATATGCATATATATGGATATATCTGTATATGTGTGTATGTATATAACGAGATTGTTGACCACGTTAGAGGTCGCAATTCGGCTCCAACTTTCACCAAAGTTTTTGAAAAGTTGTATAGCCCAGTCATATTAGGTAAAAAAAGGGGTCAACCTCGGAATGAAAGATAATAAGCTGCAAATTGGTATGAACCTTTGTTTTGTCAAATAGTTAAATATGAATAATTATATATAAATAATCAAGTTACTTACTTTAATTAAATATAAATAATTAATAGTTAGTACATAAATAATAGGCATTGTTTAATAATTATAATTTCCAAGTAAATAATTGACTTTATAACGTACTGATAACCATAACTCACGCTTGACCTTGCATTAGGCCGTATATGACTGTACGATGTGCACTCTTCGCGCTCTACCTTCAAAACGGTTGGTCGTATGAAAAAAAAGTTTAAACAAAAGTTGTAGGGAATTTTATAGCCTACAACTTTTATAATAAATGCAAATCTCATTTAACCGATAGGAAGCCAGATATTCGCGAAAAACCGATTTTTGTGACCTTTGACCTTGAATATCTTGAGACGCGAACACGATAACGATTTAGACTTTTGAGACAACATTTAGAATGACAAAACAAAGGTTCATACCAATTCGCAGCTTATTATCTTTCATTCCGAGGTTGACCCCTTGTTTTACCTAATATGACTGGGCTATATCGAATTCTTCATTGGTCACCGTCTGGCTTCTCCCCGATTATTCGCCTCGGGACTTGTCGCTCAAAGGCGTTCAATATATTTGCGGATACTTGGGTTAGGGTCCATGTTTCACACCCATCGCACAACACAGGTCTTATCACAGATTTATATACTTGGAGCTTTGTTTTGCTGTGTATGCAGCTGGTCTTCAAGATCCTGAGCCGCACACTCCATAATCTATAAAGTGCATAGTTATTTAGTTACAATAATAGAAATTCAAATTCGTAACCTTGACTTTACTTCTCATATATTGAAAAAGAACTCAAAAGACCCCCGTGTACAAATTAAATGAATATATGAAACAACTAATGTTTTTTTACTCTACTTTTTTTCCTCCTCCTTTGCAGCTACTGCCAAACTTTTTTTTCTGTAGGGATCTCTCCACCTTGACTTTCGCCTGCGCTCCTGAAGCAAATTTGCTAAATAGGTTTCACTGAACGCGTTATTCACGGTTCGAATCACTGGCACGTTCCCTTAAAGTCGTTCCGGATTGATTCAAAATTCTGCTTCAAATTGTTAAGGGTATATCGATTACGCCAGCATCCAAATAATGAGAAAGTATCCACATATACGCTCGAAACTTCTGGAACATACTCTGAAAAAAAAAATAGAGTGCCAGAGTGCGTAGAAAAATCTACGGGTCAACCCTAATAAAACTGCACTAAATACCTACGCTAGGAAAAGAAAACTGGAAGGTGCTAAATACTCTAAAGTTATCCAAATAGCCACTTGTAGTCCCAGTTTCAGTGAACCTACAAAACAAAACAAAAAACAAATAATCGAACAATTGGTAAAAGACGGCTTCGATTCCTGTTAGAGAACATACGAGGGCTACAGGCACGGGAAACTCATGCTGCAACGAAATTGAGAGTATCAAGTTAAATATGCCCTAAACGTCAGCGTAAAATAATTCAGAGACAAGTAACTCCACCTTATAAACGAAAACTGTCAAGCAACTCCACATAATAAAAGTCCTAAGCGAAGACCTAGGCTTCTTGCAGTCCTTGTTTAAGCATGCGAGTTGTCGTATTGAGCTTTACCACACTTGGTTATATTGGAACGTGTTTTTTGTTATTGGTTTTAACACATGGTGCTAGACACAACTGTCGGATGAAGTCAACTCTTGGAACAAATTTTAGGTAAGCCTTGCACGAATGTAGGAGTCCATTGTATTTGTTACCCATTTAAAGTTGGTTTCAGCTCTGGAATTCCCAACGATAGCATATTCTGCTACATACATTAGTTTTCCAACGATAGCATATTCTGAGTGTGACCGAGTTTGATTGTATCACCATTATTCCAAAAAAACTTCTTCAGCACAGTCAGATCGTTACACCTATCTGGGGTTCATCGTATTCTAAATTATAGGTATATTCTAGGATTTCCTCAGCTGCTTCATTTGGTGTGTCTCGTAATCGCTGGTATGGAGCTCAAACAAGAGCGTGTTCACTAGCAACGGGCTATGCATTCCCGGCCTCGGATTTGACAATGTTCAAAACCATTGTTGACTGTCGCTTTTGTTCTTTCGGAGTCAGAGTTTTAGACGTTATTGGTGCGAGCGCTCAAAAACTGTGGTATGTTAAGTTCACACATTTTGAATTCTAAATGGTCTACGGATCATAACCGCAACAGAATAAGATTTCAGTGAACTTGCTGTCTTTTCAGATGTGTATATCTAAGTCATATTAGCCGCATTATAGCTTCGTTTGGAATATATATTGTTCGATGGGTACTCCTGGCAAACAGATTCCGTCATGTCTTCTACTGGGGTCAGCAACTGAGACTGGAGAGTTAGAGTACCCGTACAACAATATCTGCTTTTACACCTTCCCGACAAGTAATCGATTCGAGCATGCCTAAAGGGCTAATGTAGAAACAGTTCGGCATGCCAAGTACGGGGCTAATTGAGCCTTACTAAAGCACGCCTAAGTTAGGCATACCTAACGCGAGCCTAATGAAGACCTAATTAGGCATGCTTAACTTAACCAATTTGGGGGGTACCGCATCTTAGCTTAATGCGTGAAGTAAAGCATATACCGGAATTAAGATTTTCCCAGTTAGAGTGAGACTATGAACTTATCACTTTTTCCTAATTCAGGCATACCTAATGGGACATGCTTTATAGACATGCCGAATGCTGGCATAATGGGGACTTAATTAGGCATTTCTGACTAGCTCTGTTTATGATTTGCTTAGGAAAACTTTATTCGGCTCTAGTCCCGAACATAATACATTACCCCTTCAATTCCTAAACAGAACGGCTTTATACACTGATGGAGTTTCCCGCATTAGGGCCCAATGAAGTTTTCCTGAGCAGTTCTCAATTTAGAAACTGATAGGGTCTACCTAAGCAGCTCGTTGTTTAGGAAGTGATAGGGCTTGCCTAAATAATTCCTGATTTAGGAGCTGATAGGGCTTGCCTAAACAGTTCCTAAACATAAAAAAAACTCGAGAAAAACGCTATAAATTTGTTTAAAAGAACTTAAAATACATACCATTTTCTTCACCTCATAGAAAACCTCCCACTTTTCATATTTTTCGAAATAAAAATTCACATGTTTAAATAGGGCCTAATCAGTGCCAAAGTTGTTGTTGTTTTTAGCCTGGCTTATGTCGATAAATGCAGCGATATTTGATATATTTGCCACGGATAGACGGTTTCAGAACTTTGCTTGGGTGTATATCGAGATGCTAGCTGACCGTTACTGGAAGTCAGCCCGAAAGCAAAAGGTACCTCGGTCGCTGCCTCCTGTGTTATTATTTGACACTCATCCATTCATCCGGATCCAGAGCTAGAATCTCTGTACGCAGTGACGTTGTTTCCCTTCTAGACTCCCCTGTATCGCTAACTAGCTAGTATCTCTCGAGGCCAGGGTAATGGCAGATAAACAGTTAAAGTGTTTTTTTTTTCATAGAAGTCCTCTCATATTCAGGTTTCTATCTTGTAGTGAAATATAGAGAGGTACATGTCCGTGAAGGACTGCAACGACAGTCTGCTGCTTCAACGGAAGAGGATGGTAAGATCCACCGAGATTGGCCTTGTCTGGGGACGCGTGAATGCGCTGGCACGCTAGCGTTGCAGTGTCGTGGGGCAGGAAGTTTTTCATCAAGCGAGAAATATAAACGTGGCCAATTTATGTTATAGCATTATGCGATGAAATCACATAATTCTATACCATAAAAGGGCACGTGAGCGGAAGGCCACTCTACTCGGCAAGAGCTCCTATAGAACAAAAGCAGGGAAGAGCGCACTCGATGGCTAGCCCATTTCATTTAAGGCCTATACCCGGTCAGGTTATGAGAAAGGGAAAGACCGAAGATACAATTTTAACAATTCATTATATTTTAAAAGATTTATTTCTGTCAAATTACATCTGAATTTGTCTACTCCTAATAGTCAAATTTGCACGAGACAGGAACTTGTAAGATCGCTTATCTTCTTTTTTTTGATTTGAAAGACGTATTCTGAAGTTTAAGGGCAGAATTAATGAGGGTCAGGAAAAATACTCGTACATTCCAAGGCTTTATTCGGAAAAATTGTGCGAATTAAATTTCAAACGAGGCAAAGTATAAGATCCCAAGATCATGCAGACACAAACAAGATGTTGTTTTAATGACAATGAAACATTCGACACGATTATAATAAACAGCCACTTTTTGATATTATTACGTGATTATTAGTCATGCAATGATGTTATCCTTAGGAAGGCATTGAAAAACGATTATGAAGGGTATCAGCTCGTGGCCTTTACAATCCGCTTTAAGATCCAAATATATAATTATGGAAGGAAACTTGCATCGTGCACCCAATTAACCTTTTATAATTCCTTTGTCTGAATTATTCTGACCTTGCAGTGATAATATCTTTTTGATTATTCGTAAAAGTATTTGAGAGAAAGTTTTATTTCAAATTATAAACATCGGTAATAGCGGTTTATTCTAGTATTTCAGGGCAAAATAGTAAATCCAGAAATTTGTTTTCCCCTATTTTTTCAAGTCCCAAGGTAACAAAAGTTATCTTCAATCTACCGAAACGGAACTGGGAAGGTGATAAAATTAAGTACTTGCCGAGAAACTTCCATTCAATCGAAATGCTTGCTTTAAATCTTTATCTGTTCATTAATTTACAATTTGAAATTGGTTTCAAATCAATACCTAAGGTCCTGTTTGCATATATGAACAATTTTTTCGATATCTCAACGTCAAAGTGATAATTTTTATCGTTGTGTGCGTAATATCAGCGTCAAATTCGGATAATATATCAACAGGAGCACGCGCATAGCCGTGGACATGTGTGCTATCCAACTCAGTGAAAATTATTTTAAATTGTTTAACTTTCGACGCAGCATCCACGTATTTCAATTTCGAACTCCAAGTAGGGCCCCCGTCAAAGTTGTCTTCCTCCTCGTTCAACTCGACGAAATGAATTTTTAAGTCGCGTTTTCGCAAACTGTTCGCATCTCGTACTCGGCAAGTGGACTCTTCAAACAAGTTTCACACTTGGCATCTGCTCATTGCATTTGATTCACAGTGAATTCCACGACGTGGTCACATCCGACCGAAAACATTCCTGCCATCAAGTGATGGTTCAGTCTTTCGTGCATGATATAGTTCAACGATTCCCTTTAGGAAAAGCATCAACCCAATCCATTCCAACTAAAAATATGTATGTAAACTCAGATCACAGCAAACTGAAACAGTGACCGATTACTCTATTGTAACAAAACCAATGTTATTTCATAATGTCTACGCACTGATTGCCTTTAGTGTTTTGTGCTTGTAATTAAACATATCAAATGGAGAAACGGCACTTTCACACTACAATTACACTAACACCATATTATTATTTTTGTGAATTTGTTTGCTTTACGTTGATCATTCAGGAACAATTGTAACAAATAGCCTGCTGGCTCGCGTTACTCATGAGTCTGCCATCAATTATTATCGAACCGCCACCGCTCGTGTTGTCGCTGTCACATGAACAGCGTTGCACTTTTCACAGTGAAGAAAACCACTGCAAAAATTCGCACTCTGAATGCGTGCCGTGCCGATGACGACGGGAGTGGGCAATGCTTGAGCGTGGATCCGACTAAATGCAATGAACGACAAGCAAAACTCTTCCTGGGTAAAAGCATAATCCAGCCCTTATTTGCTGAGACACGAAAGTAAGAAGAATAAGTTGATATAACGTACGATAATCGAGCATTGAAATAATCGATACGGTTCAGGCGACCACGAGGATGTTTTTTTCTTTTTCACACTCCACAATGCTGTCTAGCAGTATTTATTGTACGAATCAATGTTAGGAAAGAAATACACTCTACAATAATCAGTTTTCTGCATTAATTCTAACAAAAGAAAATTTCTGTTTTCGTTGCGAATACAAATTCTTCCTACGCGAGTTTTGTGTCTAGTTTGACCGAACTATAAAAAAAATAAGAAAGTGCTCCGCGCACATCAAGAAATCCAAACACGAACTTTACATTTAACTTTAAGAACTTTATTGATTACAATTTCGTTTGAGTATTCACTCGGACAGCGTAACGTTCTACATCTAATTAGCAAAACTGAAGGTGTTCATGGATACGCTTCTATTTATTATGCGAAAAATGATGAGTTCGCGACACGTGAATTAATTATGCGAAAGTAATTTTGATTACGATGGGACATGTGCCGCCGCGTAAATTGCTTACCTATTGTCTAGGTTCGGCACATGTCATTTCCGTTGCAGATTCGTTGCATTTGGGTAAATGCAACGTTTGCAGTAATTGATTTATGTGAGAATTATTTTTATAGGAATTCGGAGTAAGCGTATACATGACTTCTCCCCCCTTACAATAAGAATTCTCCTGAATTCTAACCTTTTCATTACAATTTGTTTTAATGTTTTTGTTTACATTCATAATTTCTTTTGTTTTATGTATTTTATAAAAAATGGTAAGTATTGCAAAAATGATACATATAAGTATTGAAATTGTTGTTATTCCTAATATTGGACTTATAGTTTTGTAGAATTTAAGAATTTCTAAAGGTTCCAAATTTTCAATATGTTGTATGGTAATATTTTCAAAATTAATTCTTTTGGTAAAATTAAAATTATAGTCTGCTTCATAATAAAATCTGTCAACAAATTTGATATCATTGCTACTAAAGGTTTCATTTAGGATTTGAATAGTACAATTATTGAATGTTATTAAGTAATTACCGTTTAGTTTTATATATCTGTCATCACAAGAATTTATAATTTGTTGATTTTTCATATTTTTACAAAGTATAGTTTGATCATCCAATTTTTTAATTTCTTGAAGTTTATTTATTTGTGTAAAGCAATTATTTTTTTCAATGCAATTGTTTACAATTTTGAGATCTTTTTCATATTGAATTTCTCCACTATATTGATATTTTGTTTGATTTATTTCAATAACAAATTGATCTTCTATATTAAGTTCTAAAAAGTTTTTATTTGGGATTGGGGTTATCAATTTAAGGTCGACTATTTTGTATTTATTGGGAATTTTGATGGCAAGGGTTAGTTCGTCCTTGTCTAGTTGCAAAAGTCCTGTTTTAGCGTTTTTAAGTCTGTAAAAGTCTAGTCCTGTTGTCAAGATTTCAGTAGTTGTCAATAAACTTGGGTGAACAATACCATGTCGGGTAAATGCTATGCTGTCCATAATTTGGTCTAGTTTTTCTTTAAGCATCTGCAATCTTATCATTTGATCTAACTGCAGTTGTTTTACTATAATTTTTCTTTCGTTAGCAGTTACTTCTTCGTAAGTTTTTGTAATTTGATTTCTATCTGATTCAATGGTGTTTTTAAGAATTTTTATCGAGTCACTGATATGCGAATTGATTTCTATTTGCTTATTTAGGTTACCGATAGTTTTGTCTTCGTTAATTTCTACTGTTTTAATGTGTTCAGTGATTTCCTTTCTATCGTCGTCATTCATGGTACCAAAAAGCCATTTTTCTACTGTACCAACGATATTGAGTAAACCTCTTTTCTTTCTAGGACTAGGTTGAATAGTTTTAAACTTTGCACGAATAGTTTCTAGTTCTTGTCTAATAGTCAAGTCATTCCCAAGGTTCAACCGTTTGATGTTTTCCTCTGCTAAATCGATTGCCTGCCTAAATTCTGTTAAATTGAGTACGTGAATTATTGTCCTAGCATCTTGAATAACCTCCGTTGTTCCCATATTTATTATTGTAAAGCCATTTTCAGTCGATATTGGTTGTATATTTAATGTCCCAGTTGTTGGTTTTACCATAGAGATTAGAAGCAACCATATGATGATTATGACCTAAAATAAGTATTTAATCTTGGATATGTCATAATAAAAAGTAATTGATTTGTTAAGGGTAAATGATTTAAACGACTTAAGTTAAGGTTAAATTATTGAAACTATTGAATTTTGCTTTGCAAAATATCTGCGAGCATTTTCTTCCTTAAATAAACCATGTCCTCTTGGGAAAAATTTGGTTCACAATTGCGAGTTATATGTTCAGCAAATGTGCAGCTAAATACACCACAGTCATATGCATTTGTTTGAAGTGGACCGTTTAGAATTTGCTCCTTTTTCCAAAAAGAAAAATCTAAAACCTCATCTTTCTTGTCCATTGATTCTTCCTTGACATAATTTTCTAGTAAATCTAGAACTTCGGTATTTGGAGTCCTCATTGGATCATAATATTTAATGTATTTTTCCTTTGGGCTTATTATGGCTAAGCACCAATGTGTTTGGTTTATGTGAACTGGAATTATTATTAAATCATAGGAGAATATATCCACTTTCCGTGTCCATCTTCGAACTGCACTATATCCTGTTTTGTTTAGGCACAGCGTGAAAAATGTATTCATTGCATACACTTTCGGAAGATTATTTGCATTGTCTAGTGAGCTTCTTTCTACTAGCAAATTTAGGTAAAAGTTAATTATTTGGTCGTTTAACCATTCTTTTCCTAGTAAGGTGGCTGCATCGCTCCTCTTTATTGATAAATTAAATTTCTTTACCAAAACCTCGGAGTTAGGACCTTCTTTAGCTTTTATTTCTGCTTCTAGAATTCTTTTATCCTCTGTTTTAACGATATCGTCTTCTGAATAATCGTTTAGATTTGTATGTTTTAATTCTCTTTTGATATTTGTGGGATGGACATTATGTAATTTTGCCCTTCTATATCTTGGTTTTTCTTTGTGTCTTACAGCTTTATAGTCCTTTATGAATCCAGTCGTCCTAGTTTCCTCGTAGTTTTCACGTTTTTTATTTATTTTTTCCAAATATTTTTGTTTTGCTTCGTTGATGTTATTTTTAATTTTTAAAGCGTCTATTCGTTGTTCCTGAGCATCGATAGGGGTACACTTGATAGTTGAATGATAGCGATTGTTGTAGTTTCTAACAGCCTGTTGTACTATTTGTTTTGGTGAAAAATTTGTTTTATTTAATATTAAAGTTCTGCATATCGAAAGTAATGTGTTGTGAAAACGTTCTACGTCAGCATTACCTGTATGGCTATGCGCTTTTGTTATGTGTAGTTCTACTTCCTCTTCTTTTAAGAATTCCTTTACGTTAATAGTATTTAATTCATTTCCTGCAGTAATTTTCTTGGGTTTTCCTATTTTTGCAAAATGTTCTTCTAAAGTTTCAATGATTGTTATATGATTTTTGTCAGGTAGGAAGTAAGCAGAGCCAAATTTCGAAAATCGATCTATTATTGTTAAGAAATCATATTTCATGAAGGTATAAATATCTATATTGATAATTTCGTTTTTACTGTCGGGTGTTTCTGTGTAATTAAATTTAGGTTTGATCGGTTTTCTGTCATATTTCGCCATTTGACAGACATCGCATTGGTTGAGTACAATTTGTATTAGTTCCTGTAATTTTGGATAATAGATCTTGTTTTTTATAGAATTGAAAGTTTCTTGTATGCCGGAGTGCATACTTTCCTTTATGTGATACAGAGATATTTGCTTTACTGCTTCGGTTTCCGTTTTTATATCCTGAGCTCTAAAAGAGCATCGAATAAACTTGACTTGGCTGTCATTTGAGTACATTTCCCTTATTGTTTGTTGCAAGATGTTATATTTGCTGTCTTCAAGTTCCGTATAAATGCCGGTTATCCCCTTCTTTATGTACTTTCTAAGGATTTTGCGTAAATTGTCGAAATCGTATTCCGCTATATAAATTATTCGCTTTTTATGAATAACTTCTAACTCTTGGATCTTATTATTTGTCAATATTAACTGTGTCCTATATTTATTTACAATTTCCTCCTTAATAGGTATATGATCTTGTAGATCTTCTTCCGCAGAATGTTTTGTAGCTATTGTACTATCGTGACTTTCCAAGTTAAATATTATTCCTAAATCTGAAAAAGAGTTTGTATGTTTAAATGAGCTTGTCGACTTTTCATCACACTCCTTAGGTTGATTAGTACGGCTGAGAAAATCCGCTACCTTATTTTCTTTTCCCTTTACGTACTCAATATCAAAATGATATTCTCCTAGTTTTAAGAGCCATCTTTGATGCCTGGGCGAAAGGTCCTTCCCTTTATATTTAGCATGAAGGTATTTGATAGGTTGATGGTCCGTATAAATAGTAAACTTGTTACCATAGAGATACGGTCTGAAATAATTGACCGACCACATAATAGCAAGAAATTCCTTATCAGTAGTGGCGTAATTCCGCTCATGACAGTTTAATGTCCTCGAGGCAAAGCACACTGGATGCCCGTTTTGTGACAAAACGGCGCCAATTGCATACTGAGACGCGTCCGTTGTTAATTGGAAGGGTTTCTGAAAATCAGGAAATCTTAAAACAGGATGTGATATTATAAGGGCTTTTAGTTTCTCAAAAGCGCTAATATAATTTGGATCTTTACAATTAACTTTTTGGTCCTTTTTCAGATACTTTGTTATAGGTTGAGCTACTTTTGCGTAGTCCTTAATAAACTTTCTGTAGTAACCCGTTAATCCTAGAAAGCTCTTTATCTGTTTGTGCGTTTTTGGCAATTCTAATTTTTGTATTATTTCAACCTTTTCGGGATTTGGTTTCAGTCCATCTTTTGAGATAATATGACCTAAGAATGTGGTCTCCTTCTTCATAAAATTGCACTTATCTATCTGGATTTTAAGTTGATGTGCTTTCAAAGTTTGAAAAATGTCTGTTAACGATTTAATGTGTTCCTTTAAAGAGGTGCTAAAAATCAGAATATCGTCTAAATAAACGACACATGATTTATTTACGAAGTCTCTTAACACGTCATTCATTAGGCGCTGGAATGTCGCTGGTGCATTTTTTAGACCAAACGGCATTCTTACAAATTCATAAAGTCCGTGAGGTGTTACGAAGGCTGTTTTATGCCTGTCTTCCTCTTTGACTAGAATTTGATGATAACCTTTTGCTAAATCGATTGTTGAAAAATATTGGGCTCTACCTAGTTTATCGAGGATAGAGTCAATATTTGGCAATGGGAATTTATCATCCAATGTTATTTCGTTTAGTTTTCTGTAATCTACCACTAAACGAAATTTCTTTTCCCCCGAGTTGTCCGATTTTTTCGGTACTATAATAAGAGGACTTGAATACATTGAATTACTCTTTCGAATAATTCCTTGCTTTTCAAGTTCCGCAATTTGTTTTCGGACCTCCGCTTCGTGCTTAGGAGGATACCTGTACAGTTTTGAGTTGACTTGATTTTCGGTTGTAGTCTTTATCTCATGTTTTATTGTGGGGGTACTCGTGAGTTTGTCACCCTCCTTAAAAAATATTCCCTCATACCGTTTTATCAGTTTTATTATTTCGGCATATTCTTCTTTGTTCAGGTGATCTAACTGTAATCTTTTTAGATAATCACTATGCACTTCCTCTAAAGAATTTACTTCATCAAAAGGATAAGGGCTATTAATAAATTTAATGGCATGTCCATTTAAAATAATTAATTTTCTCTCGAAATCTATTA
The DNA here is from genome assembly GCA_963969285.1 of Odontomyia ornata. Lineage (NCBI taxonomy): Eukaryota > Metazoa > Arthropoda > Insecta > Diptera > Stratiomyidae > Odontomyia > Odontomyia ornata. The sequence goes on from OZ017739.1 coordinate 46,841,075, forward strand.
ATGTATCGAGATTATTTAGTAAATCAGTTCCGATTATGAACTGATATTTTCGGTTTTGTAACCTATTAACCTTCCACCGAACCAAGGCTCGTGAGGGTGGAGGATCAATTTCTTCTGGCGATGGAGTATGAACTTCATACTCGATCTTATCTTTTCCTGTAATAGTTGAAAATATGATTGGCTTGATTTTCACCTTATTAAATGTATTAATTCGGTCATCAATTACACTGAATGATGCCCCAGTATCAATTAAAGCTACATATTTAACATTATTTATAGTAATTTGAATCAAAGCCAATTGTTCCGAGGCTAGTTGCGAAAAAAATTTTCATTTAGGTTAATTTCAGGGGGTGAGTCAGAGAAGGTTTCTTCATCAGATAAATTATTTGATTGGTTTTGGTTTTTAACCTTTTCAATATTTGATCTATGGAATTGCGCATTCTCAACTTCCATGGGCTCAATACCCGGTTGGAGTTTAGACTTCCATGTTTGTTTTGAACGACCTGAAAAATTATTGGCTTTATTTTGCCCCGATTTGTTTGAGTTCTGAGATCTGAAAAATTGATTTTGACCACTATTTTGTTGTCCACTGTCATTGTCTTTTTGTCTGTACTTATTAAATTGTCTGTTTTGTTTTGTATTATCCTCTCCGTCAGAATTTTTGTCAGTCTGTCTGTTTTGTGAGGAATTAGGATTAGAATCCTTGAAATTATTTTTGTGCAATTTAGGTTTGAAAATTTTGACCTTTCTAAATTCTGGTCTGATACATTCATCTTCAAATCTTCTTGATCTCATAATTTCTATTATTTTATCAATATTTGTCTCACTGTATATCTTTTCTAATAGAACACCCTGACTCATTTCTTTCACTACATTTGTTAAGATTGAATTAACATTACTAAGGTCAATAAACATTTTATCCTGATAATAGATTATTAGTTCATCTGCCTTATACTTAATTTTTTGTATTTCCTCAGCCAATTCGCTTACATTGTGCACCTTTAGTTCGTTGATTTTTTTGTAGATTTCCCACGGTTGAACGTCTGGTCTGAAACGTAGCTTTAGCTGATCCTTGATGAGTTGCCAATTATCTGTTTCTGGGATGTTGATGATTGCGTTCTTAGCCTCGCCTTGGATTTTCTCATAATAGATGGTCCTTACTGCTGTTTTCTTTGAATCTTCATTGTCAATTTTGCTCAAATAGTATTCAACACTGCTCAGGAAGCCGTTGATGGTAATATCTCCGACGCCGGTAAAGTTGTTCATATATTTGATTTCCTTTAATATTTTATCGTTATGATCGTTTGATGATTGTCTGTTTGAAATTTGTTGAAGAGCTGTTGCCAACTGTTGGACCTGCTCCTCCCTTTGAGCAAGTTGTAGTTGAAGTTGTTGGAATTGTTGAACCAGTTCTTCCATTCTGTATGCGTCGTTCCGTCCTTGGTTGAAGATATTCCTTCTTCTTGTTCTTCGTCCAGCAGGATCCACGTTTTATATGGGGTTTTTTAAAAATCTTAGGCTATGTTACCTGTTTCCAAGTTTTGTGAAACTTTGTTCAATTTGTCCGGTTTAATTTGTTCGGTTTGAAATGTTGCTTTTCACTTCTTATTAGGAACTTTGTTTGTTTTACACACTTTTTAAATTAATTTATGGGCGATCAGATCTCTACAGCAGCCTCACTGCGAGTTTTAAGCGGACCTTTATGCTTCGTGTGTCTGCTCTGATCTTATTATGTAGGTCAATAATAACCGTATTAACCTTCGCGGCTTTCCCGATTATTATTTTGTTTAATATTTATGTGTTTTTAGTTTATCGGCACCTTCGCGGCACTTAACCGATTTTATTTTTAAATAGTCACCACACTTTTTCGTTAGTTCCTTCGCGGATTTTCGAACTGTGGCGTTTACCGACTGCGCCAGTTTTGTGTCTAGTTTGACCGAACTATAAAAAAAATAAGAAAGTGCTCCGCGCACATCAAGAAATCCAAACACGAACTTTACATTTAACTTTAAGAACTTTATTGATTACAATTTCGTTTGAGTATTCACTCGGACAGCGTAACGTTCTACATCTAATTAGCAAAACTGAAGGTGTTCATGGATACGCTTCTATTTATTATGCGAAAAATGATGAGTTCGCGACACGTGAATTAATTATGCGAAAGTAATTTTGATTACGATGGGACATGTGCCGCCGCGTAAATTGCTTACCTATTGTCTAGGTTCGGCACATGTCATTTCCGTTGCAGATTCGTTGCATTTGGGTAAATGCAACGTTTGCAGTAATTGATTTATGTGAGAATTATTTTTATAGGAATTCGGAGTAAGCGTATACATGACTCGCGGTCAGTCACTTCTCTCTACCACGATCACTCGATTTCATACAAAACTACATCCTAAACGTTCATTCCAGCAAACATTCGTCCCTGCAGTATTTCACTGCAGCTCGATTGTTATTTACCACCGACAAGAACACTCAATATTCCGCGACGACTCATGGTGAATCCAGTCATAAGTGTTTTTCGATTCCCAATAAAAAATCCTCGCACGTATCTCACGCACGACTCGTCGTATCCCCATGGGATTTTCTTTTTGACTCCCCGTTGGTGCTGGTCGTCGCCTTGCGGAACCGCTCACAACCAGTCGACGAGCCTTCCATCCACTTTCCATTTCATTGCGAAAGTGCAATCGTAGATTAGCTCCGTTGGAAAGCGGGATGCGGTGTCTAGATTTCAATTGCAAATTTAAATGATGAAAATTATTTTAAATTTACAATTGAAATTTGGATCAGCAAAATGTTGGTTTTTGAGCAGTTTGCTTGGGCGACTGCTCGATTACTACAATTTATTCCATACTATTTTTAATGATCAGTTCGCTTTGTTCTTCACTGAAATACAGGCTTCAGTCTTAATTACGGGGGCGGTTCAAATATGATGAAGACAAACGCTGTAGATGGCGCGCATGTATGTTTTGATGGTTGTGGCTTAAGTATGTGACAGCTGGGTCCCTGACAAATAGTGTGGCATAATTTTCGTCAGAAGTGCATGTTTCACGCGCGTGCTACGACCATGAGTGAACGTCAAGTGCCGACCGCCGCTGCGCAACGCATTGTCATTTATTTTGCACAATGCTAAATATTTTGGTTTAACGGAACCGTTTGAGACATCTGCAGTTGTAGGCGGCCCGAAACTCTTTGATTGATAGTATGTAATTAGGTATGGCTACCTGGATCGGTTTTCTGCTATGTTTCTTTCTCGGCGCTTCAACACTCACCAATAATGGTTTTATTTACTCTACGAAAAAGCTAGTTCCCCCTTTTGTTAGAAAATCTAAATGCAATACTGAAATTGCCGGAACATTTGGAGCGTTGTCGCAGAGTATTTAAGGTTTTGGACACCCTAGTATTTCGATGACTACTGTTGCAACCTTTATTTTCAAACCATCACGAGGATCGCTGCGAATTTTGGCTTCAATAAGAAAAACTTGCTCGATAATTCTCTGACATGAAGAGATGATGGATCATACGCCTCATCCCTAATTTAAGGGCGCGGCTTAATCGAAGGAATGGTGAGGCTGGCTTCTACCTGAACCACTTTCGGATGGTCATAAATGTTTACAGCCTTACCTGTACGAGATTGGTAAGTCTCGGTCTTACGATTGCCTTTTTCCGCACCAAGGGGGCTTTTTACGTGCAAGAAAATTGATCTCTTCATAAAAATAAGAGAGCTCTCTCTGTATTGTTCACCATATAACGTTGCGGACAATCCTGAAAAAAATATCTGGGGAAGAATCAACTTTCTGGCAATCCGTCTTTCTCCTTCTCTTGCAGTTAGACATGCGATTCAATTCCATTCCACCTTGATAACACTTCTAGACGTAAGACAAATGAGGCCTGATCCAAAGCAATGTGTCAAGTGATTCCTCGCTTTCTTCTCAGGTTGACTGGAAAAGTGTTTAATGGTTAGTCCAAAATCTTTGCGCATCTGAGACCCAAACACTTAGAGCTTGAATAGAGTTTACCTCCTTATGACAAAAAACAGCTTGGCATTTTTAACTACCGGTCAAGGCAAATCATAAGAAGTGGGGGAAAATGATTGCTCTTTCTTATTTTTATTCTGAAGACAAATATATAAACTTATAAAAACAATTCAAGACTATTTAATTAGTACATGTATTTAAAATTATAACCCGTGTGGCTTAGTGGTTAAACAAATTACCCCGTAAGCCAAAGGTCCCTGGTTCAAATCCCATTGGTGACAATAAGATTTGTTTCAAGTGATTCTTCGGACTGACTATAAGTTTATAATCAGAACGTGGCGTTTATAATCAGAACGTATCGTAGCTGGATGAACGGATACACGGCCGAAGCGTGGTATTGACCATATCACCTTCTTGAGTGCCAATACATACAATCAAGATAATGAGATATTATATTTATGAGCGGTGCTGTAACTAAAAATATATTCAAAATTATTTTAAGCACTATAAAGGCAATTTTTAGCGATTGTACGTGATGAGAGAATACATTAGTGAAAGTAACATTTTGAGAGGTTTCAAGAACATTTTCGGGGCAAGAGTTCAATATTCTTTACCTATTTTTTCTTGAGTCATCTTCAATGTCTACGATCGCAACATTTTTGGAAAGTAGTATCACCTGGTACCACTATAGCGTGAGACGCATGTAAGAAGATGCGAGAGGAAGCGAGTTGATTGTAATCGTTCAATGGGGACGCCTCGTATTTAATAAGTATGATTGAATACGGAATTTTGGTGTCGAATTTAATTTTATTGTTTTCGGTAATGTCTCTGACAATATTCAGAAGTGGGATATCACCCTAAAGTGCGCGACGTTTATGCGAGACTGTGCAAACAATTTAAAATCGTAAAATGCCGGCGATGAAGCTTGAAAACCTTTCTAAAAAAAGCTACGTGCTAAGCTGAAGTTCTTAAATTGTTCGATGTCGGACACTAAAGCGAATTTGATCGTACGTCTGAGCGCATAATTAGACACCGAAGTAATGGGCGATATATGTGAGGAAATTGAGGAAGAGGGTTCTCCGTCCGAAACATCGAATCCAATAACACATGAGGAGTTCGAGAGGATGAAGAGCGACATGGCGTCCATTATGTCATTGTTGAGGGAACTTGCCGGAAGGAACATGTTTCAAGCGCCCTCCGCCGTACAAACACACAGTCTAAATTCCACCAATGCAACAGCTGCCCACATTGCCAACGAAAACAAAGTACAATCGTTTTTGCAAACGCTGACCAAGACATACGTACAGACGTCCCCGCCAACAGCGACTAATACGATGGCAGCAATACAAGTCAACAAACAGCCGATCATGCCACGGCCAGCAACATGACCTGCGATGCTGCCGTCAGCAACATTAAACGTCTCAATTTTGCCGCCGAAAACGTCCAGTGTCTCATACGTACCGGAATCGCTCGTTGCCTTTACGTCGGGTGCTACGCCGACAATGCATCACAATACGGGAGAACGAACACCGATATTGCCACCAACATGTATTTTCTTCCAGGACACTTGTCCATAAAATGCTCGAAACCTCAACGTCGCGAGAGGTGCAATTTATGTACTCGCTTAGGGCACCAATCAGCATCATGTCCCAATAATAAACCCGGTCAAAGCATTCTTGAGATACATGAAACCGAATGTTTAGACGGGTTCAATCGAAAAAAAAGTTAACAATAAAGAAATTGTAGCTTTCATCGATACCGGCAGTAATCGTACGTTTGTTCAGAAAGTGTTTGCGAAAAGTCTTACGGTTGTTTCGCTGCAGGAATGTAAAACATATTTAAAAGGGTTTGCGGGCAGTGAATATATGTGTATGAAGATGGTGCGCTGACAGTGACATTCGACAATGAATCGGTTGAGACAACCATGTTGATCGTAGACAATGATCTTATTTGCGAGAATCTACTCTTGGATCGTGAGGTTTTGTGCAGAAACTGTAAATATTTGATAATAGAAGGCGGAGACTGCCGTATGGAAAGAATCGTGGACTTAGACAAAGTGGAAGTTGGTGACTCCGTATTGGACACGGACAAAAATATATGAAATTCAGTGTTAATCGCCAATAGAGAATGTTTTGCAAAAGACTTATCGGAGTTGGGAAAGTTTTCGTTAGCGAAATTCCGGATATATTTAATAACAGATAAACTAGTCGACCTAAAACCTTACCGTTTCCCATTCGCAAAAAGATCGATCGTTAATGGTATCGTTGAAGATCTGCTCGAACATAAAATAATCCGCCCGTCTAATTCTCCATACGCGTCACCAATAGTTTTGGTCGAAAAAAAAAAACGGGGAGCATCGACTTTGTATTCACTATCGCCGATAAAACGAAACAACCGTGAAACAATCTTTCCCAATGCCGTTAATCGGAGATATTTGCGTCAATTACGAGAAATAACCTTCCGTACCGGGTATCATCAGATAGAAGTAGATGAGTCGTCAAAATAATTTACCGCCTTTGTAACTAACGACGCCAAGATGAAATTTAACCGTATGCCAAATGCTCCAGAGGAATTTCAAAAAGTCAGAAACGAAATCATATAAATGGAGCCTTTTTGAAGGTTATCGCGTATCTGGATGATGTGATCATACCCGCAAAAACTATACCCGAGGCCATCGAAAAACTCGAAAAATTTTTTAATCTACTGAGACAAGTTGGACTTACGCTACAGATGGACAAATGCCGATTTTTACAAAGCAGGATAAATTTCTTGGGTCGCCATGTGAACGAAAACGGAATCGTTCCTGGTTGTGAGAAGACCGCAGCAATAAGAATGTTCATGCATTCATCGAACATCATAGAAACTATTATAATTTATATTGAATTTTAATTTAAAACACATAGTTTCAATTATATTTCACAAGGTTTATTACTTATCAGGTCAAGCTCACGGTTACGACTAAAAACTTAATTCAATTTTACAATGTATTAATAGTATGAAAGAGAAAGTATAGTAATGATAGTACAGTAAGTAAATGCAAAGAGAGGATATAATACATACATAGTATTTGATTGTATTCCAATAGAAACCCGTCGATTTTAGGGGTTGACCGAATTCTTTCGGAAATTTGTGGAGAACTATGCGATCATTGCTCGCCCACTTACAAAGCTACTGAAGAAAAATACTCCATTCTCTTGGGATCTGGAACATGAAGAAGCCTTTACGAAGCTCAAATACATATTATGCGAGCCTTTATAATAGTTACGAGCAGGAAGTCCTTACAGTCGTCGATGGGCTGGGTCATTTCAAGATTTACCTCCTACGAAAACACTTTGAACTAGTGACGGACTGCAGCGCTATCGCCAAAGTTAAAAATTCCCGCGAGATGAAAAAATTCCCGCGAGATGAAATCCCGATGGTGGATGCAACTTCTCGAATTTGACTTCAATATCGTTCATCGTTCCGGATCTAAGATGGCTCACGTCGACGCGCTCAACCGAATTCCGGTACGACCAGAGAAGGATATGAAAACAACCGGTTTCATACTTACTGTTTCGATCGGTCGACAAGACTGGCTTCTAACGATGCAACTTCAGGACAGAATTATAAAAAACATAATTGCTGTCCTAAAGGGATACAGCACCTCAGCGCAAGAAAAACAAATGAAGTTAGAGTATCGAATCAAGGATCACCGTCTTTATCGTGTCGTTGACAAAGAGCTGTAATGATTTTAATCGCATTTGTAATGACTATTTTTTTTAAATCCTTGTAGGACACGGGTGCCCATTGTATGGCACAAGTGTCAGCGAGCTATAAACAAGACCGAGCTCAGCTGACTAGCTTCGCTTAACGACCACGTACGCGTGCTAGTCGACTACCTATTTTCGGGATCACATGAGGCGAGTTCTTGTCGAGCCACGAAGCTGCACTACAAAATATTTATCACGCGTACTCTACTCTACGAGACCTACCGATCAATTTTTATTATCTTGAGAAATGTTCTATTATGTGTCAATTAAGCTGCTCTGCATTAATTCAAAAATGTTTTCTTGCCCCTTAAAGTTAGCGGACACGAAAGCTGGAGACAAACGAAAACATTCTACATAAAGCAACCGTTGCTTTCTCCGAAGAAGGTCGTTGCATTACAAGGGGAATGTCAAACCTAAAAATGTTAAAGTGGCTGAAGTGAACCACTCATATCTGCCTAAAGGATGGAAACTTGACGGATGTAGTTAATTTTAATGTTGTAAAACAACAAACTAAGCAGTTTCGATGGGGTGACCACCTTATCCCTTCAGGAGCAGCCACTCCTGATCACCACAGGGCTGCTCGATTGCTTATGTTTATTACAGCACAGTCTCTTCGATGCCGACCCAGACATGAAGAGACTGAAGGATTTCGCTCTTCACTACTGAAGAAACAATTGTTTTCGCAGTTGAGAGATGGTTGTTTGAATTTTAGGCCCCTCTCCTTGAATACAAGTCCCTGTCTTCTACGAAAGTATACTAATAAAAACAGCTAACCAATCATAAAAACAAACCCGGTGTCAGTCAGGACTAATTGATGATACGAATTTTGTCATCAGATTAGCTCCCAGCAAAAAACTGACGCAATTCAAAGCAGTGTATTTGAGAATCCCAGGCACCATCAGTTTGTTCAAAGTTAGAATTGTCCGACTTCAAACTGTATAAAAACGTGCCAACCTTTCTTTTAGCAACATTAAGTTACGTATTGCTCTATCACATCGGCATGTTCAGAAGGCAGAGCCACCACGAACGAAGAACTCCAGAAGACGCTATGGACCTTACTATGCAGAAGATAAGACAAACAACACAACACCAGAAGAAAGTTTATCGGTGACTCTATCTTTACTTTACGGAACCCTCCAAAGTATGCTACGTTAATATCAAATGCTGAGGGCGACAATAAAAATTGAATCAGTTGCCGGCAGCAAAATTAAAAATGTGAGAACTCGAAGGAGAATGGTGTTGTTTCACCTTCGGGCCCCACGTTGGGTGCCATTTGTAATGATTTTCAGTCGCACACGTCTCGAACGTTCGACATTTCCCGAAGGAAATCTGAACCGACCTCTCATCGGTTTTAGACGTGAAGTCTTGGAACGTGACAACGGACTGTACCCATCAAGTCACACTTGAGGGCAACGTTGCGATATGAGAGAAAATTACAACTAAAATACGAGTGAGGCATGCTTATGCAAATAATTAAAAAAAAAAATTCTCTTAGGAGACCTAATGCGGATTTCAGGTACCAAATTTGTCTGTTGAAATGGCTTCGCGTTGCCGGGTAGTTGACAAGAAGCTTCGAGTGCCAAAGGGTTAAGAACTTTAATGTTGGATTGTGTGTGACTACTTAGCTTAGGAATTACATGTTTGTCATGTTCATCACTAGCATGCGCCCAATTCCGATTTCTGCAAAATTTCAACCCGCTGTTCTAATCATAATTCGCCAATTAAGGTTCATTTCTTGAAAGATTTTTGTACTCTGCCCAGCTCCGAAGGGACCAAATAGTTGGCACAGGGTGCATTCTACCGTTTCGGGTGCCAAATTGTAGATGAAGATGCTGTAGGCCCGTCCTTGCAGTGCAATGGCAGCCACTGCACTTCCTATTCCATTGGGGAGCTGTAGTTGATGGGAGTTCCACGCCACTGATGCAAGGTTCGGAAACATTAGACTAGCTGTATTCAAAATCTGTTATAGAACTTACTTGTAAAGTTAAAAGGGCTTCGCTTGTCGTGGGAAACTGCAGGATTTTCGTCTGTGACAGATAATGATGGTGGAGGCGCAGTCATTCGCAATCCGAGATGATGTCCGGGAAGCATCCCACTATGGGGCGGCTGCCACTGTCACTAAAATTTTAGAGCCGGGATCAACACCGCCGAGATTTAGCGTAACGTGGAACTCCAAATTAGTAGGAACCGGACGTCATCTCCGTCCCTTTTTTTGACACATGTCAAATCGCGGTTCAGTGGCAGCAAGTAGTTAAAAAGTCGCTTCCGAATCGTCAACGTAAGGAGCGTAGGGTACATGGATCGGCGTCAGTGGCGTAGGGCATCAAGGGCTAAGTTATTACAGAGCTACGTTTTGTAGTTCCAAAAGGAGTACGTTCGAAGGTTGTACAGTCAAGTCACGATGATGTAGGTCATTTCGCATTGGAAAAAACGATAAGCCGAATAAAAGAAAATTTCTGACTTCCACGTATGCGAAAATATGTAAAGGATTACATCACAGCGTGCCTGGAATGCAATTACAATAAAGCCCATGGCAGAAATACCGACGGATGCCCACATTTCGCCGAAATGGAGCCCGTTTCATTCAAATGACTTCACTTGGATCATCAAGGACCATTTCTGCGAAGTCGCTCTGGTAATTCGTACCATTTGGTAATTTCTGACGCTTTCACCAAATATATGGTCATAAAAGCCCTTAAAAATACGAAAACCGTTGCAGTATTACTGTGTTTAAATGAAATAACGACGTATTTTGGACTTCCCTCCTACATCATCACCGACCGGGGCTCTGTTTACAGCGAAGTTATTTGCCCGATATTATGCTGAAAACAATATTCAACACATCAAAAACGCAGTTCGTACCCCTCGAGCCAACGGGCGAGTGGAGCGAGCGCATCAATCGATACTCAATTATTTGCGCACTCGGATTGGAAACAATGATTGCTGGGATGAAAAAATGCGCGAACTTCATTGGGTCATTAACACCCAAGAAAATAATACGACTGCGTATAGCCCTAACGAAATTGTGTTCCGTTTCCGGCTTAATGACAGTCTCCCGAATTGTCTGTCATGTCACTACAACAAAATGTTGCAGATTCAATCGATACAAATATTAGAGAAAAAAGAGACGCTGCTAGCCATAGCAGCGTCGCGAAAAATAGAAAAGACGGTTTGATCAATGACACGCTGCCCCCACCGTCTACGCTCTTAATGACTTGATTCTGTTGGAACACGAGCCTCCTACAACAGGATATTCCTGAAAATTAGAGCCGAAGTACAAAGGCACATTTGTTGTTCAAAAATGTCTCCGTAACGACCGATATTTAGTGGAGACATTGGTTGGATTGAAGAGCAACAGTTGACGACATTTTAGTTCAGTGTTTACGTCGGAGACAATGAAACCCTGGTGTAAATCGGCACCGGAGTTAGATGACATCAGCAACGCCTCAACTAGCGATTCGAGTGACAAAAAAGATGAATACGGCGAAATCGAGGACGATTCCGAAACAGGAGTGGCCGAGCTATCACCTGGTAACACTATAACGTGAGACGCGAGCAACAAGATGCGACAGAAAGCGAGTTGATTGTAATCGTTCAATGGGGACGCCTCGTACTTAATAAAGGGTCGTTCAACCAAAACGCACGATATTAATTGTAAATAAAACAAAAAGTTTTCAGAGAATTATGTTAATATTTTTAATTATAATAGAAGGATCTATGACAATTATGTGTGAAGCAAAATATCGCCGAAATGCTCGCCACGGCTACGGTGATATATTCTATCCCATGGTCCATATTTTCAATGACTTTGACAAATAATTAAGGTTCAATGTCGTTAATGTGCTGAATTATCTCATCCTTTAACCCATGAATTGCTCTTGGCTTATTGAGGTACACTTTTTCTTTTAAATATCTCTAGAGAAAGAAGTCCAACGGTGTCAAATCACATGATCGTGGCGGTCAATTAATACCGCCACAACGTAAGATAACAGAGCCATTGTTTGGCTGGCTGTGTGGCAAGTAGCACCATCCTGTTGGAACCACATATTGTCTAGATCCATAGTCTCAATTTCATCACGCAATAGCGAACACCATTCACGGTAACTGCTTGGCCGTTCTCATTTTCGAAGAAGTACGGCCCGATGACGCCGCCAGCCCATAAACCGCAACAAACAGTAACTCTTTGTGGATGCATCGGCTTTTCAACAATCACTCGTGGATTCCCATTTGTCCAAATGCGGCAATTCTACTTGTCAACGAATCTACTGAGGTTCAAGTATGCCTCGTCGCTGAAGATGATTTTCTTTTTGAGTCACCATTCCCTTAAGTCCGTGCAACCAACCATTTGGCGTGTTGCCGGCGCTTAAAATGGTCCGTAGGCTTCAGCTTTTGAGTCAATGGAACCTGGTAAGCGTGTAAATTCAAATCTTTATTCAAAATTCGCATCAGAGATGTTCGTGAAATGTTCAATTGTTTGGCACCACGATGAGTCGAGGTTGACGGCTCTTCTGCCACATTATCGCGAACGAAAGCAATGTTTTCCTCAGGACGAACTTGGCGAGCAAGCACAAGTGATTTCACATTTCCTTTAGATCCGGTTTGCTGAAATTTGCGACCAATTCCCGATTGTGGACACATTTGGTCGATTATGCTCACCAAAAAAATCAGGAAGTGCTCGAAATGCATTTTGATTTCAACGCCCATTTTCGTAAAAGGCTTCAACAACCTGAACGCGATGCTCAATTTTGTACTTCTCCGTAGTTGAATTTGTCAAACACTGAAACAAAGAAATGTCAGATTAAGTTACGCGAAAAATTTGAAGTTAAGTTGTGACTCACAATTAACATCGTGCATTACGGTTGGACCACCTTTTAAATAATATTGAATAAGCAATTTCGGTGTCGACTTTAATTTCATTGTTTTCAGTACTGTTTCTGATAGTAGTGCTGTAGTTAATTGTTTTGCTTATTTGACATCCGAGCGAAAATGCGCCTGCTTACTCAAAAGAGCTAGGCTCGACGGTTTTTCAAGAAAAAAAAGAATCGGTCTGCAAGTAAGAACTAATGATCTACTCCTCCTACACAATCAGGAAGAAGTAAATCTATACACATTTAAAATTTAAGAGACCAAATACTACTTCTCAACGTCCTTTTAGGTAATCAGATTCAAGCTTCTCATTACGTTAAATACAAAACCGGAGGCCTGAGATTCCAATTCTTGAGTATGATTCATACTAAACACATATTCACGTAAAAACTGATATTTTTGGTATACAAATTAACATAGTATACCGAATGCTAGCTTTATTATTAATTTTCCAAAGCTTTGTACTACAAATTCTTAGAAAAATATTTAATTTATTCACCGAAAATCATCAAATTTCTTCCAATCAAGCTATCCAAAAATATGTTTGCAGGTTCTACCTTACATTACATCCCACATTTCATTCGTTAATTGCACTCAAGGACTTATTCTCTCATTTCAGCTTAAGAGCGGATTACTTAAAGTGGGATAGAAAAGCAAGAGAAGAAAATAAAAAGAATATCCTTTCACCTTATTTTCTCCCCGAAGCAAACAAATACGTGTAGAGATGAAAGGATGGCATGGATTATCCTCTTGAGCTTACCATATGCATGAATATGTACATACATAAAGGTTGAATTCATCTCATCCTTGTGTAGTCCTTGTCGTCCTCGAAAGTGTTAATTTTTGAATAAGGTTGAAATTAAGTTAGAAAGATACAAACTCGCACCTACTCTACCAGTTGGCTTTTGGGGCCAAACTGAGCCGTGCCCGATGGTGGTAGAAATGTTGAAAAGACAGGTAGGATCGTTTGAAAGCCTAGTAGCATTTGTTCCTGGAATAAAGAAAGGACAAGTGCGAGGTGAAAACCAAGAATTACTATGCAATCATGTCTGCCAGGGAAAAATGAATGAATGATATAAGTCGAGGGGATTTCCTCATCTTGATGTGCTCTCTCTCGGACCATACCAGACTAATTTCAAATTCATAACTGTATTTCCCTGAAATGAAATTCGCTACCAATTCTCTACGTTCATTTCAAGTACAATGATGCCGCCATCCCCTGGAGAGGGACTCAGGTTGTTAATGGAATGAACGTAACATCAGCAGGACCGGCAAAACTGGTTGCAAGAGTGAAACACAGGCAAAGTTGCGGGATAAGCCTCGAGATCCTAGGATGAGCACAATGTTTTTCGGTCGCCTCGACAGTGGTGCCAAGTTCTTGTCTGAAATTCAAAAAGGGTTACACTTGTACGGGACCAGCATTCTGAGAAATCTAGTCAAATGGCTTAGATTGCGACAAGATGACACCGGAATACTTATGAATTCTCATCATGTATCACGGTGAAATCATTTTTCTTTAAGTGAAGTACATTTTCATTTCGTTCGTTATCCTGGCTAGGGTGCGGCTAGGATTCCATTGAAATGGGGTGTGACTGAATTTTAGTGAGGACGATGAACAGTAAGGAATTTCGATAAGCGCAAAATAGCGACAATATAACATTCTCTATTGCTAGGAATTATTGTTGTTACATCATTTGATGTGTGCTTCCTTCAAAGAAGGTGAAAATGAAGGAATAGGAAAATGTAATGTGTGCTTGGAATTTACAATATGATCCCTCGGTTGATGATTGCTTTATTCATCGTCATACTGTGAAAGCAATTACTCTAATCCTCAACACAAACTAATTCGTCATAAAAGATTATCATGATAGTGAGAACTAAATCTTTTGTAGCCGCGAATGATAATTTGGCCTGGATCCAAGATGGAAGCGACGAGACTTGTCACGTGCAATATATCTCCAAGGACAAACCCTTGTTCATGTCAAAGATGCCAAGAAAAATCATTCGTCTTCCAGTCAATTCCCAAGACCCGACACTCCTTGTGGTGAGATGACGATCGCTAGGACAAATAAATGGTTGAGTCGAGGATGAATGAATGAATGAATACGAAAGCTTTTTATTATCGTAGCAGATTTCATCAAATTGAATACCATGAATGTTTATGACTTTCTACTTATCATCCATAAATTGACTGTCCTTCGTTGTCCTGGTATTTTGCTTTGAGCTTAGTTGACGGGTTATCGATGAACAATAGAATGGCGAGAGAAATAGATACTTGAGGAATATTTCAATTTTCAGTTTTGTATTTTTGAGTTGTTTATTCAAATTTGAAATATCCGAATACGATTCATGGTCACTTGAATTTTGTCATAAATTTTCCATTCCTTAAAACCCATTGCGAGAAGTGCTGATCATACAATATTCAATTCAATATTCTTTGTGTCGACATTGCTGATTGGATATTCCAGCAGAATTTGTGATACAATTCAAACCACTATGGCACAGCGAAATTTTGATTTCTTAAGACGTACTATACATTAAAAAATCATTAAGCTCTAAAGTGGTTTTTCTATGCTCTATATTTAATCAGTATTATAATACATAGTGAATCTCGAGCTTAGCACCAACATAATCCTTATAGATTCCTAAATAAAATCTACAGCCCTGTGAAATCACCGGTTTCCATTTCAGTTCAGAAGAATACCCTCTCTTGGTAGCAATGTTATGCATAATTTACGATTATCGCATCATATTACGTTAACTTCTTCTTTTCTAAATTTTTGATAAATAAAACTACGAATGTCCTTTCTTCAAATTCGGATATTTCCATAATCCGTGATTCGTCCTCCAAATAGCATTCTAGGCCGCCTAACCTCAATCTTTTTTTGGTGATTTCCGAAGAGCTCTTTGCTCGTATTGGGCTACCTACATAAACATAGAAACGATGAATGAGGTATTCATTCTGATAATTCATTCCTATTCATTGAATTATTGTGAGGAGTTTCAACATTTCCATCACTTCCATTCATAACGATTCAAACTAACAAATGCCTAAATTCAAATTGTGTATAAAGAAAGAAAGAAAAACGACTGCCAAAAATTGCATTGCTGAACGTTTTACTAATTATATCAATTCGTCTTTTCTTGAGCCAATCGAAGATCCTCTTTATTTTCTCCGACAATAACGTAAGCATTAATACACCAAAAGATGTTTTGGTTCCACGTTACACTGAATAAGTTTTTAAAAGCTCATCCACGACACGACTGCCATATTAATTTCGATTATAATCTCGAATCACATCCGATTTCTTCACTTCACCGTCGTGATGCATGGTTTTTATTTATTGGAAGTTTAGCTTCCTTTATGGAGGTTCTAACGAAAAGCGAGCGAGAAGAGTGAGCCCAGAAAAAGCGTACAATGTACCGAGCGTACCGAAAAAATAATTCTTCCGCCGCAATGCACTTTCTACATAACTTTTCGCCGACGCTGTCCCAGCTCCTCCAACGCTCCTGCAATGCTGTCTTTGCTCATCTTCCCTCAATGCTCCAAAAATGATCCACCGCGTACACTCGTCCCAATGTCGCAGCGCCTTCACACCACAATAAGATTACGCCAAAACAGCAGTGAGGCACTCTGGGCGGCCCGGGTGGGAAGTTTTGCTTCGTTTTCTAAATGATTATGTAAAGGCTAAAAAGTCGTGTAAAGATAAATGCAGTTCAGCGGGAGACTTTCTTAATAATTAGAGCAATGTGGAGATCAAACTTCAGTTTACAATCGAAAAGCACATCAAGATCCTTAAAGAAGGTTACATCGCTCAAAGGCATATCAACAAGCCTATTGCTTGAGAGAAGAGGATATTCTTCTTCTGATGGCATTTGGAATCATTTAAGGAGATATGGTTTGATTCACACCAGTCACCAAGACGCTGAAGATCGGTTTGAAGGATATCAACGTCTAAAAGGGAGTCAATAACTCGAAAAATCTTAAAGTCATCGGCATAAAAGAGACAGAGAGATGTGATTACAGAAGGGACAGGGTTATCCATTTCGTGGTTGGGAAAGTATAACCCTGCCATTTGACATTCGTCAAAATTAAATGTCATCCAAAGCGTGTTTCTTTTAACTGAAGGTTTGCCATTTAGAAATATGGATCGTTTAACAGTCGAAAAACGCGTTAAAATTATTAAGTTTTATTATAAAAATGGTGATTCTGCTGTATCAACATTTAGGGCATTACGAGCCGATTACGGTCGACATAATCGACCTACACAGCAAACAATTTCGAACACAGTGAGAAAATTTGAAGAGACTGGATCGGTTATTGATATTGCAAGGCCTGTGCATCATCGCAACATTCGTTCTGCTGAAAATATCGCTGTCGTTGCTCAAAGTGTGGAGGAAGACCCGAATTTGCTCAACATTTGGGCTTGTCTTACGGCTCATTGTGGCGGATTTTGCATTTGGATTTGCATCTCCATCCGTACACAATTCCAACTCACTCAAGAACTTAAGCCTCAAGACCATACACAATGCAGAATGTATGCGAATTGGGTGATTGAACAACAAGCCATAGATAACAATTTTTCGAACAAAATTTTCTTCAGTGATGAGGTTCATTTTTCGCTCAGTGGTTACGTAAATAAACAGAGTTGCCCCATATGGGGCTCTCAAAATCCTGAGGTGATCGCAGAAAGGCCGTGACCGTTTGGTGTGCATTGTGGTCTGGTGGTGTTATTGGCCCGTATTTTTTGAAAACGATCAAGGAAGAGCCATTACAGTCAATTCTGACCGCTATGGACGGATGTCAACCGATTATTTTTGGAGAGAAATTGAAGATTATGATCTGGGGAACATGTGGTTCCAACAGGACGGAGCCACAAGCCACACAACACAGGCTAATCGAGCACTTTTGCAAGAGAAATTCCCAGGACGCGTATTTTCTAGATTGAGTGATGTCAATTGGCCCGCAAGATTCTGCTACCTAACACCTTTGGATTTCTTTTTATGAGGCTATGCGAAAGATCGTGTTTACGCGAACAATCCTCAAAATCTTGAGCAATTGAAAACCAATATTCGTGAAGTTATGTCCGAGGTATTGCCGGAAATGTGCCGAAAAGTCATTAAAAATCACCTCAAAAAGATTGAGGCCTGTAAGAGGTCCCGTAGGGGAAATTTGAATGATGTTGTGCTTCACGTATAATGGCAAGGTTCAATCTTTATATTGAATGTTTCTATCTGAATACTTTATGTGTTTTCTTTTGCTTTACTTTCCCAAGCGTAAAATGGATAACCCTGTAGATCATGGACGATCTTGGCCGCGGCACGACGCTCTTTGAATTTAGCCGAGTCAACTGAAAGACCACTAGATAAAACTGGTTGAAACCTTTACCTGAAAAAACAGAAGAAATTTTCGCAACACCGAGACCGAAGATCGTACACCAACTAAAGTCTTATTGCCCAACACCAGCACGCCCTATTGCGGCTGATCACAGGAAAAGGCAAACGCGATCAAACGCCTCTCAATTGGACGGACGAAGCGGCAGCTGTATTCGATCAGTCAAAGGTAGACTAAGGGAAGGCACCAAACCTTGCCCATCCTGACTCCAACGCTATATGGTTTCTTTCCGTCGACACCTCAGACTACGGTACCGGACCCATACACCAACAAACGAAGGAAGGAATTGAATTTTTCTCAAAAAAGTTAACAGACGCCCAACAAAAGTACAGCACGTACGACCGGGAACTTTTGGCTATATACGCTATTAAACACTTCCGGCACATTGTCGACGGCAGAGTGTTCACCGTCTTCACCGAACACAAAGCGTTGGAGTTTGCACTCCATCAACGCTCGGAAAAAGCATCGCCGAGGCAACAACGCCAGCTGGACTTCATATCTCAGTTCAACGCGGATATCCGACATGTGCCAGGCCTAGAGAACACCGTCGCTGACTATCTTTCAAGGGTAAATATAGTTCAAAAGATTGATTTTAACACTAACGCACTAGCACAGAAGGATTGCCCCGAGCTTCAAGCGCTGATAAACACCCGCGACCGACCACTTGAATGGAGACAGCAGAGGCTGAACGACCCCTCCCTAATTTTCCACTGCGTTGTGACCTCAAAGAGGATACGCCCTTTCATTCCGAAAAGTTTCGCGAAATAGCTATGCAGAACATCCATGGTCTCTCACGCCCAGACATCCGAGGGACCAGGTAGTTCATTACCGACCGATACATCTGGCCTTTAATGAACAACAACATCAACAAATCAGTTCGAGCCTGTGCACCATGCCAGTCCAACGAAATCACTCGGCATATGAAGTCACCGCTGCAGAGATACAACTTATCCGATACTAGGTTCGAGCATATCAACATCGACCTCATCGGGCCAATGCCACCGAGTGAGAATTCCAATACTGTCCCATTGTTGTGGACAGGTTCTCCCGTTGGCCCGAGGCGATACCAATCGAGATGATCACGGCAACAACAGGGGCAGAAGCTTTAATCAGCATATGGATCAGCCGTTTTGGAGTCCGTGCACGCATCACAACCGACTTGGGTAGACAGTTCGAGAGCAAGGTTTTCAAGGATCTGACTAGGATACGACACCCTACCCCCCGGCATCCAATGGAATAGTAGAGCGGTGGCATCGCACGGTCAAAACCGCGATTCGTTGCCACTACTTACCTCAATGGACCAAGGAACCACTATTGTACTACTGGGTTTACGATCAACGCTGAAAGGTTCTTCAGTGTGAAGGTTGCTGAAGAAGGAATACCAATTCGCGACATTAAGGCTAACTTCCATACTCGATAAATCAGCTTTTAAAAAATTAAGGCGGGAAGGTGAGGAATTGTCAAAAGACGAGAAGATGTGATAGTAAGCTCAATGGAGGGTGGTGGATGGTGGGAAATGAAAATTAACGGAACCAAGTGGAAAGTTTCCTTGATTTTACTAACCGTTTCACTCCATATATAGTTGCAGTACTCTTTTGCTACGGCCCATTATTTTGCCTAACACATTGTCTATGTTTGTATAAACTTTGTGTTTCAGCTAAAGCGAAGATTTTGATACAATATTTTCCGAGTGTTTAGGAATTCATTTTTTAATCGACCTCACCCACAAATTTCTCCAAATTCATCATTCGACCACTACTGCAATTGGTAATGTACATAATCCTAACCCACGTCGTGAAGCTTGAAGAATTATTCTCATGTTTCTACAATTTCTTTAACCCCACCCAAAAAGTATGCAAAATAATCTTATTAAAGTTCCATTCTCCCGTTCCTGTCCAATGCGCGAGTATGAGGTAAACATTGATTTCTTCTTTCGATAAGTAACCGGGCCGAAAACTTGACAGATAAAGAGGGTGTGATTTAAAGTGTGCAAAAAGTTCTATGAAGGGGAAGGGCACACGTATTATCAATGATGGAAAATATGTACATATATGGATTTTTTCTCAAAGTTGAAATTAAGTTTTAATGAATTTCCTAGTGAATGCAAGTAGTACATTCATGGTTGCATTCACTAGTATATGTTTGCATTTCCATTAAGGACATGACAATTTTATCTATTAATAAAACGCAGAAATATTTGAAATATTGAGTTAAAATTTATTGTGGGTGTAGTGCAAGCATTACATCTTATGAATAAACTTCGATTTCGGTCATATGACTACCACAAGCTCGTTTACAGCGGTCGATTCTTTAGACCCAATTTTCCACCACTCTTGCAAACATTTTGGCCAAAACGTTGGCATTTTCGCGTTGTATATTGTCTTTGAGCTCGTCTAAAGTTGCTGGCTTGTTGGCATAGTCCGGTGCCTTGATTTAGCCCCATAAAAAGAAATCCAATGGTGTTAGATAGCATGAGCGAGGCGACCATTTGACCGGACAATTTCTTGAGATACACCTTCACCAAATTTGCCTTTCAATGAATCCATTGTGAGGCGTGTTGTGTGACTAGTGGCACCGTTTTGTTGAAACCATATATAGTTGATGTCAAGTTCAACCAATTTTGGCCACAAATCATCTTCCGACATAACACGATAGAAAACCGCACCAAACAGTAATTTTTTGCGGATGCAATGGTGTCTTAAAAAGCACATGTGAGTTTGTTGCTGACCAATAACGCATATTTTGCTTATTAACAAAACCATTGAGCCAGATATAAGTTTCATCGCCGGAGTTGGTTTTTCGATGAAATTCTTCGTTTTCTTCAAGCTTTGCCAGAACCGAATTGGAGAAGTTTCGTCAACTGGAATGATCAAGTGGTTCTAGTTCTTGAGTCAGTTTGATCTTGTAACCATGTAGGTCAAGATTTTTCCGCAAAATACGGCATGATGTCGTTTGAGCGGCAACCAGTTCTTGAGAATAACGTGGGATCGACTATTTGGCTCATTTTGAATCGATGCTCTTACGGCTGGGATATTTTCTCCGCTTCGAGCGGTACGGCGTCTTTTTGGCACCAGAACGTCCAGTAGTAAAAATTTAGACTCAAACTTACCCACTCTAGTACGCACAGCCTGTTGGGTGGGACGCACAGCATGTTGGGTGCGACGCACAGCATGTTGGATGGGAGTAAGTAACCTTAAAGTTGAGAATACCGACTCAGAATTTCGATAATAATTTTTAATAACGTTCAAAAGTTTCTGGTCCGTGCACTTTACTTTGATAAACCTAACGTTTTCACATTGACGGTTTATTAAAAAAGTTTAAGGGTACGTTCATATAAAGATACAAAACTGTTATGTCCCTACTGGAAAACCCCATATATGGTTGCATTTTGATGTTTGCATTGAATTTCCCAATTTGCCTCCCGCTATTGTTCATTGCGTGTACGCATATTAACAAAATGTAAGCACCTTAATAATAAGTGAGAAAGCTGCTTTATAAAGGGTTTTCCAATAAGAGGTGTTATTTTGAATAGCCCGCTATTTCGGTAGATTTCACTTTTGAAGCTGTCATTTTTTGACACTTGACAAGTAGAAACTACGCCATTACTAAAAATGGAACGATACACGCTTCAACAACGCATTGAAATCATTAAAATTCACTATAACAATTGTGAAAATTTGGCAGAGACGGTTCGTAAAACTCCAACATTTTTGCGTCGTCGTGAAGCACCTTGTCGGACCGCAATACAGAAATTGTTGGAAATATTCGAGCTGTTGGGACAACTTAGTGATGTGAAGAATAAAACCTGTGCACGTCACTCAAGAACAGCCGAGAATATTGCTGCTGTAGCCGAAAGTGTTGAAGAAAGCCCAGGTTTGTCCATTCCTCGTCGTTCTTTAGAATTAGGCATTCCACAAACGTCATTACACCGTATTTTGCATAAAAATTTGGGTCTTAAAGCTTATAAAGTTCAGTTAACACAAGAATTCAAGCCGGTTAATCATCAACAATGTCGTGCCTTTGCTGATTGGGTCCTTGAAATGCATGAAAATGATTCGGAATTCCATCGAAAAATCATCTTGAGTGATGAGAAAAATCATCTGTTTGGTGCGGTTTATGGTCAGGCGGAGTCATTGGACCTTGCTTTTTCGAAAATGAGAATGAAGCAACAGTTACGGTGAATGGATTGCGCTATCGAGAGATGATTAATGATTTTTTATGGCCAGAATTGGATGTAATTGATCTGGGCAACGTTTACTTTCAACAAGACGGCGCTACGTGCCACACAAGTAACGAAACCATTGATCTTTTACGGGAAAGGTGCCCAGACCGTGTTATCTCTCGAAGAGGTGATCACAATTGGCCACCGAGATCTTGTGATTTAACATCTTGCAATTTCTTCCTTTAGGGCCACGTGAAAGAGAAGGTCTATGCCAACAGCCCAGCGTCGATTCAAGACCTCAAAGATGGAATACGCGAGGCTATCGAGGACATGCGCAGCCACTTTGCGATTTGGTTCTGGAAAATTTCATGAAAAGAATATGGTCCTGTAATCGTGGCCGTGATTATCATTTGCCTGATGTTATTGCCTACTATTAACGGCATACCTTCCTCTTTATAATGAAATAAACATCCGACCATTTGTATTAAAAAATGACATTTTCCTTTGAATATCAAAATAACACCTCTTATTAACCCTGTATAACCTAAAGCTGACGCTATTTATTGCCTGATTATTTGCTATGTTGTAATGGGAGTTTCGTTTTCGGCTATAGAAATATGAAATGTCAAAAAAATCTTTTAGTTAAGTACTAACTAATCCTACCATATTGAAGTCAGCTTCTTTGATATTGCGCCTTGCTCTTATTATAGACCGGAATGTAATCTCTCGAAAATCGTTCAATATGACTTACTACTGTGACCAAAAAATAAGGTGACATTTGAATTTTAACTGCGCGCGTCGAAGGATTTGAAGTGACATCTATGTCAAATTTACATATCAAAATATTCATTAGTGTTTCCGGGATGGCCTTCAGTTCCGTCTTCGCTGCGGCTTGAATCTCCTCTATCGTATCAAAACGGTGTCCATGGAGCGGTCTTTTTAGCTTGCTGAACAGCCAGAAGTCGCACGGCGCCAGATCAGGTGAATACGGTGGTTGCGGAACGATATGGGTTGAGTTTTTGCCAAAATGATCACGAATTATGAGTGCAGTATGGGATGGTGCATTATCGTGGTGTAAAAACCAAGAATTGCCTTTCCACAATTCCGGCCTTTTCAGGCGGATAGCGTTACGCAAACGACGCATAACGTTCAAATAATATTCCTTGTTGACTGTTTTGCCCGGTGGAAGGAATTCATAATGCACAACACCACGACCATCGAAGAAGAGAAGAGGTTTTTGATCGCCCAGGACGCTCTTCGTCTTCGACACGTTCACGGCCGGCTTGGAGCTCACTGTACCACTTTTAATCATTTTTTTTAGACATAGCCTCATCACCAAAGGCTTTCTTCACCATCCTCAACGTATCCGCAGCAGAAAATTGATTCCGCAAACAAAATTTAATGCAAATCCAACAAATTTCGACATCGCAAAAAACAAAAAATTTACAGCTCACAAAACGAGGCGTATCGCAAACACTAATGAATATTTTGACATGTAAATTTGACGTAGATGCCACTGACAGTACTACGAACCTTCAAAATTCTCCAAATCCTTAGACGCGCGCAGTTTAAATTCAAATGTCACCTTATTTTTTGGACACAGTAGTATGTTTAATAATTCATTGCATTCATTATTTCGTTATCTGTTATATTACCTTGACATTAAATGATTTAATTCATTTTTGGCTCATACGAATTACCCTGAAATTTAAAATACAAGGGCATTCAAAAAGAAATAAGCAAAACTATCTCTGGATATTAGAAAAGTAAGCTTGTGTTTAATAAAATAAGCCAGTACAAATTGTTTTTAGCATTTAAATTAAAAAAAAACTAGTGTACTCACCAACATCCTTGCCGGGCGCCCGCTGGTGATGTGGTGATGCTAGTAAATATGAATGAACAAAGAAAAAATAGAAAAAAGTATCACTAATGTAAAATCACTTTGGAAATTCATAAATAACAAACTTGGCAAAAATAATAAAAAAGACAATAGCATTAAACAAATTATTAATAAACAAGGAGAAAATATTGAGAACCCGAAAGAGATAGCAGAAATAATGAACGATTTTTTCTGTAATATTGGTTCCGAATTGAATAAGAGGATTGCGAAACCAAAGGATAAAAAAATTGAAATGCCACAAACGAATAAAAATTCAATATTCTTAGCACCAACGGATGTTGCAGAAATTTTAGAAATAATAGATAGAATGAAAGTAAAAAATGGAGGCGTAGACAAAATTAATACAATTACTTTAAAAACTTTAGCCAACTACATTGCAGAACCATTGAAATACATTTTCAACCTCTGCATTCTTTACTCAATATGGCCAAAAGCACTAAAAATAGCAGAAGTAGTACCCATTTACAAAGCAGGAGGTTCACAAGAGACTGGTAATTATAGGCCCATATCTTTAATTTCTAATATAGCAAAAATATTTGAAAAAATACTATACAAAAGAATACATAATTTCATGATTACCAACAATATATTACAGAAAAATCAATATGGTTTTGTCAAGCACGTTGGTACAAAAGATGCGCTAAATTACTTGAGTGAGAAAATTTATGATAAAATAGATAAAAGTAAGCCAATAGCAATTACTTTTCTGGATTTGGCAAAAGCTTTTGATACGGTGGATCATGATATGCTTCTTGATAAATTGTATCATTATGGAATCAGAGGAAGCCCACATATGCTTGTGTCAGATTATTTGAGAAATAGAGAACAATACGTTCGAATTGGTCAATCTAATAGTAATTTAAAACCCATTAATATAGGAGTTCCACAAGGAACAATATTAGGACCACTATTTTTTAACATATATATAAATTATTTACTTTCAAAAATGCCTGAAAATATTGTGTCATATGCAGATGACACTGCTGTCATAGTAAGTGAAGACACATGGTATAAGGTTGAGAGAAATATGAATATTCATTTAAGCGAAATAGCTGATTGGCTGGCTTTGAACAAACTATCATTAAATGTTAGTAAAACTACATATATGACATTTGGAAGCTACTGTGATAGTATTCCTAATAAGATTGTAATTGAAATAAATAAAGCCAAAATACAAAGAGTGCAATACTGCAAATATCTGGGCATAATTTTTGATTGTCATATGAAATGGGATGGCCATATAAAACATATACTAAAGAAAACCAAATATCTACTCTATATATTCTACAAAATGTCTAGATATATGCAAGCTGAAACATTAAAACTCTTATATTATGCATTCTTTCATAGTATAATTAGTTATGGTAATATTGCATGGGGTGGTGCTTACAAAACACAACTTAATTTATTACAGAGATTTCAAAACAGACTTATCAAAATAGTCAATAAGAACCAATTTATAAAAGATAAACCACTGTCGTTAAATCAAATATTTATACTTGAATCTTTGACTTTCCACTACCCAAGACTCTTTGAAATATATGCCAATTCAACCAATAAAACAAGATATAAGTGTATTTCATGACCAAAAGTTAATAAAACAATCAGTAACAAAAAAGTTACTACAATGCTTTAAAAACATTTGATAGTCTTGATAATGATCTCAAAGTACTGGCTGTATCTAAAAAATCAATTAAAATTAAACTAAAAAAATGGATCAAAGAAAACATCTTAGGATGAATTTGAATAATTTTAAACTGGTGATGGTATTTTATATTATTTTATAGTATTAATTTTAAGTGATAGTATATCATATGTTTTTGATTGAAAATTTAATTCTTAGTTAGTAAGTTACCGGAAAGCGTACAGATGTCTATGTATATCTCTGCTGAATTACTTAAATTGATTTTGTAATTGTATTCTGGTGAAATAAATAAATAAATTTGTTGAAACAATGAGACTTTCTTGTAAAAAATATTCCGCTTTTGCCTTATGACACCTCATTTCTAATACAACTGATCACGTTCCTCTATTATAGCAACGATACGGATAAGTTTGACTTGGCAATGCGTCGGCTCTCAGCAATCTCCGATTTGCACGTTATTTTATGCAAATCTCCATATCGGGAATTCTTAGCAGCTTTTTCTACAAAAAGTAATCCATTTCACTTTTGAGGAATCTTCAAATCTGACTACTGGCATGCTGCGATGGACAACCTCACTTGACGCAAACTTGCATAAGCAACCACGGCTGCAACTCGATGTAAACAATTTTATACAAAGTACACAGAATTCAATTCAAACAGTCAAAATCTTCACAGCATGGGAAAAATATTTAAAATATTTAACTGATTGCTTTTAAAAAGAAACACGTGCAAGTTCGCATTTACTTGTATTGTTACGCGGAGTTACTATAGACATAATTTCGCTTTTTTGATTAGTTTTAAAGTAAATCGCCTCAAAATTGAATAGTCACTGCGCTACAATCCAACAAGCCATTTTCACATCACCTTCTATTTTTTTCGCCCTACAATCCTTCCGACTGCTTCAACGCTACCAAGAATGCATTTGACGAATAATCATATTTCGACAATTTCGAAACTGGAGCTTTTTGATAACAATCATAATTTGTGCTATTGAATCTTATGCAATTCTCTGCAATAAATCTCAATGACGCACGACGATGATCCTCGAATGATTCCCGAAAACCAAAAAGATATTTCAAATCATCGCTGAATTTGATATCGTACGCAGCAGAATTGCAACAATATAGAAAACATTTCAATTTGTCTTCTTTCAAAGTGTTTGCATTAATATTTGGCAAGAGAGTTCGTATAATTTCTTCGACCGATGATATACCGTCAATTAGATAAAAAAATTTCAAGTCTTTTAGGTAAGGATACTCATCTCGTTCCCTATCATAGCAGCATATTTCAAACATTGTCTGTAGCACAAATTAGCGATAATGAAAGCAACTCTAATCACTGATACGCTTCTATGAACTTCTCTGTATACAGGATTTCCGCGTGCTCCAGAACGCATTGACGATGTGACCAGGCATGATAATTACTCAATGTTTTATCAGCACACCAATCACATATTCCTATTTCAATCGACCAATCAATCGATTCAGCACTTTGAAACGGATACAGCCATCTTCTATATGCAAACGCCTCACTAGAATTAGGTTTTCTTTGTTAAGACCAATGCCGAGAATTGAAACTTTTTCTGAACTTTCAATTTATTCGTCTCCACCAGCTGCCGACGTATATGCCAAAAATGTTGTAGCATCAGAATTTATGAGTAATGCACAGTTCAAGTACTTAACTAGTGAATCATTGTACACATATTTGCTACCACTTAATTTATTGGCGTGATTAAATAAGTTGGCGCAAGAGTAGGGGTACGTATTAACTGTCGCCAATCGCGAGCTCTTCTTCGCAATCTCTGGAGGTTTGCACGTTCCTACGACACACGTCCACTGCAAGAACTCCCGTCGTTTTTACGTGACTTCGAGCACACGAAAAGGTGAAATACAATGCAAATTACGATGGTCAAGTGAATTTGGCTAATTTCAAAGAATTTAAACTGGGTCTTTTTCACACAACTTTTTCTTTGTCGACGCGGCTTTCGCGACATGCGCCTTAAGTGGCGTTCAGCAGAAGATTCCCCGTTGTTGCTGCTCGTCGCCTTGCGGGACTCCTCACAACGGCAGTTGACAAGCCTTCCATCCACTTTCGATTGCATTGCGAAAGTGCAATTCGATTTAAAAGGGTTTGCCGTGTCCAGATTAATATTATTTTAATTTACAATTGAAATTTGGATCAGCATTATGATGGTTTTCAAGCAGTTTTCTTAGGCGACTTGTCGATTACTACAGATTACTACAGAACCTGAGGTAAGGCCAACAAACGACGTAAAGCTCTAAAGCAGGCTCTGCTGGTCAAACCAACAGATGCTTGGCCTTACGCAGACATTCTGCAAGAAGTAAAGAGAACATTTAAGCCTAAGCTCCCTACTGATTATGCCGAAGCTCGGTACTCAAAGTTTGCCCTGTTAACACGACGAGAAAACCCAAATCAATCGCTTCAATCAAAGTGGAAAACGCAGCCAACAACTTGAGGGTGACATGACTTCGCAAACCTCATATCACATAGGAAATTATCTTTTAGCATGTTCATCATACTCTCGTCAAAACATATTTTTCTACTCATAGAACACTTATTTTTCTGGTTGAAAAAGACAAGATTCTCCTCACAACAGTCCAAAATGAAATTTGAAATGATAGTTAGGAACCTATGCAAACCGTGCCATGCATAAAAATGTTACATACTACTTGTATATCAAATTTGAAACATGTATCATTTAAAAATAAAAATTTATATGGGCTGGCTCTGATGGAGCCGTACTTGGTAAATGAAAGTCTTGAATATGATGACTGTGCTAAATAAATTTTGATTTGTACAAATATTTTGTATTATGATTCTCTCACTTTTATTGAAAAAATAGAGGACCGTAATCATGAAAGCTCAATTTTTTTTTTTTGAATAAACAATAGTCAAAATGTAAATTGTAGCGAAAATTCAATTAGAACAAATGAATACTAGGAAATATTAAATGCTTCCCAATGCATTTCGCGACACCCATCAATCATTCATCACAACCAACAACTCAACAACCTTCGCAGTCCCATGCCACTATCCTATAAGCTCTTCTAAGAACCAACCCTTTTACAAAATTACCCTTCCGTATTATTAGTGTAAGGGAAAAAAGATAATTTCACTGAAAACCACAAATTTGCGAGTTGGTGGTCATTTTGAGTTGCTAAACAATATTACAGTGAATGCATTCAAACTACACAACATATCATTAGGTTTCATGAACAGGATCATTAAGTCTATCAAAGACTTGCGGAAATGTCTGAAAATTCTCCATTACTAATTTTTCAAGCAGACAGAGCTCGACAGGCTGGAGCTGGACGCAATTTGTGCCCATCAGATGGTATCAAGTGTAGATAACCTGAAATTAACGAACCGAACCCTTCTTGAACGACTTTTCATAGAAGTGCGTTTTTTGTTGTGGCGTGATGTCGAAAAATAACATTCTGGTGATTCAGCAGTAATTTAAAGTCATTTTAAGGCATCATTGACCAAAAAAGATAACTTGAGGCAATAGACCATTGCTACGAGAATAATAATATGAATAAGAAGCTTTTAAGTTCCAACTAAATACATGAAAAACTGCTATTAAACCTGGAATATTTAGGTAGTTAGTACTACTAAGAAAAAAAGTTGTACACCATCTCTAGTGAGTATTACAGGAAGATATTACCACTTTTAATGTGTATCTAGCACTTTAACAAAGTATCTTTTTATTGCCACGAATTGAGTCCAAGATACTTTGATGATATGTCATGCAACAAGTTTTGCAGCGATCAACTTCTTTTTGTGGTTCACCGAGGCATAATTTTCTATCTCGCGTGAGCCTGATGCAATCGCGAAAGGCAACAGCAACAATAGGAGTTATGCGACCTCTATAGTGACTGAGTCTTATGCAAAAACGAACTAAGTATGAAAAATACTCAAGTGTAATCTCAAAGCTGGTAGATAATAAAAATGTTAGGAATAGACTTGTAGAACATAAATAGGAAACATTAAAACAAGTTCCATTTCAAAGCAAGTTTGAATGAGCGTTTTGTAAGGTTTCTTTGTGGATTTCCTAATGACTTGTGTGAGTTTTGTTTGGATTAAGACTTCTAATCGGATTAGATTGCGAATGAGTAATTAAGGCCACGTTGAGAGTTTATTCAATGGATTGAAATGACCGACTGTACATATAAATAAAGCGGTTAACACAACTAAATGTAATAACTATGATCCTCAAAAACTAGAATCTGACTCATGCTTTCTTTGAACAACTTTAGGTATTTTTGAATTATCAAGGTTTATAGGATTATTAAAAGTACACACAAACCAGGAAAAGAATTATAGACGACTCCCATTAAAATACAGGTTGGTTTAAAAAATTTGATAGTGAAAATGAAAGAATGTGTATTTTTTAATAAATTTAGTTTTTTTATTCAATATAATCTCCCTAAACTTCAAAACACTTATTCCAACGATCTGTAATGTGACGCCTACGCCCGGGAATCGAAGTGATTCCGATCCCGAACCCTGGCACCCGGCCAGATATGTATGACTTCGAAGTGCAAGCAGACTTTATCTTTCGTGCAGATATCATTGCGCGGAAAGTATTTTTCTTCAAATATTTATATTTGTGGAGAAATATTTTCTGTCAATGTGATCCGCTGTAATTAAACACTGATACATTTCTAAGCATATCTATCTGGCAATGCCTCCCACAGTTGCCATCCAAACGTCAAAAAGGTAGGAAAGTGGAAACTGGTTTAAAGTGTCAAAAAGCACATGGGTTTTTCTATGAGCACCAGTTAAAAATTTTAAGTGATAATTTGACTTCACAACCTGCAAGCCGCATTTATTTGAAGTTTTTAAGAATTAGAAGTGGTCAGTCTCGTGCATTGAGGGGAAAAGGAAGGCAACATAGAGCAGAAAACCGTTATTTAATGTGAAGAAATTCATTGGTCGAGTTTATTCAAGTATTGTGATTTTTCAAATGAATTAGAGCGTGGACTCCTGATCAGCAAGGTTGTTGTTTTTTTTTTGATCGCTTCCTCCTGCTCGGGCAATGTAGATGAACTTTGCATAAAGTATCTGATGGAATGGAATGACATGCGAAAATCCATAGCGAAGTTCGATTATGTGATTTGAGTGTTGCTGTTCAAACAATAAAAGGACACACGCATGCCAAGCAAAACGTCGTTTGTCGGATATTAAGTGAATGTAAATGAGTTTTCGATAAGCTGAGTTCGCAATCCTATCGCATTCCTATGCTCGACGGTGAAGTTATAAGGCGAGTTCAAACAAAACGACGTCGAAAACTTCATTTTCCATTCGGAAAGAAATCCAACAAAAAAGCTCGCATAGTTCGCACAGCGCTGGCTGCATCGAGCTTAGCAAGAACTCGAATCTGAACGTGGATGAAGAATTGATCGCATGCATTCTGGATGAAGTGGAATGCGATCGTGACGCATATTTCGCAACTGAACTGGGACAACCGCCACCGGGGATACAATAGAATTTAAGATGGAATGCAATTTTTTAGAGAAATATTGTTATTTGTTTTTAAATTTCTTTTCCAATTATGCTTTGTAATTTATTGCGACAACTTTGCGCACTAAACAAAATATTTCGTTGCGGAAAGCTAAAACGTTTCTAGAAGGAAAATGTATTTTGGTCGTTCTAGAAGTTATACTACCTGTGTGCCCCCCTTATATTTATTTTGAACGCAATTGTTTGAGGCTTCTATTAATAGAAATAGCATTTCATTTGGAGTAGTCTATCAGCATCAAAAACTATCAACTTTTGAATAGAGTAATTGCTGAAATTCCAGTGATGGACAAAGGACAATCGCTGATATTTTGACAAATACCAAGAATGTAATAAAAATCAGCAATTAATCTTACGAATTTATTTCTCTGAGTACACTAACTTGCCTACATATACACAAACGTTGGTTATTTTTTGTGTGAATCAAACGCAAACGTTAAAATATCATCATATCTATCACTGACAGATCAATCAAGAATTTATACTAAACAAAATCTTTAACACCTAATTTTCCACAGACGTCGGTTTGGACAATAATGCAGAAAAAACTCGTTTATCGGCCGAATGATTCGAGTATCATAGGTTTTTAAACGCAATAAATTGCTGGCACTGATCTTTTAGACAATGAAACTTTTTTTTTTCTCTGCATTATTCTGAAAATTAACACTTTCTAAACACTTCTTACGACCTTAATTTTGAGTGAAATATGAGTAAAATCCAAATTTTACTAAGTGACCGGGTCCACAAAACTCTATTCAGGGCTACCTTAACTATTGCAAACAATCAACAAGCGACTCAAACTACTCGAACATTTAGATTCCTCTTTTTCGTTATTTTTAATTGTGACGAACGTGCAATATTTACCAATTTTATTACTTTCTCTGTTTTAAATTAGGAGCATGTCCACATTTGGAAACAAAAAAATCCTTTTTCCTTTAATAATTTTAATATGTAACTATTATTCGTGTAAATATTCCTTATTAGTTACTGTGGTAAATTTAGTGTTAGTTGAATGCATGCGATGAAAATCATATGGTTAATCCCTTTAACACATGCGCATTTAACCATTTATTTTATAGATCAGGGAAACTAAAAGGGTATGGATTTTATTATCAACTGAAATAGCAGCTCAATACAGAGCTTCTTTGTTTAGTATTCTTATAGAGTTTAAAATGACAAAATTCGGCAAATATAGACTGATATTACCTGAGAGGTACAATCATTCGGTAAATTTGTTAACAAGCCCGAAAATACTTTGACATTGTTTTTCTTCTATAATTGTGTTGAGTCTTACGTTCTTATACCCTTCCAATTATCTGAAGGAACTATGAGAGCAATCGCTTTTGTTGACGTACTTTCAAATTTGGTATTTAATAAGTATGCTGTAGATTAACAAGGGTTATGTGACTTTGACCTGATTATATAAAATTTATTTGGTCATGTGTCAGCCTTTTTTCAAATTAATTACAGCAGGTTTTCCAATTCGTCAGATATTCAGTATTATAAACCAAACATATTAAAAGGAATTCAGCTGGAATATTTTGCACAGCATAAACTCAGATTTATCTTAAAGTAATAAACATCAACATAAATTAAATTCGTAGTATTTTTTTATTCTACTTAAATATTAACAGTCGATCATATAGAATTAAATGTCAGCTCAGCATTTCGATTGGTATTTGAAAGAAGAGACACTATACTATTATTTTTATGAAAAAAAAAAAATCAATATGTTATAATGGCAGCCCATCTTCACCTCTTCGGTTATATTCAAGAGTGTTAACAAGCAAGAAAAAAGGTTAGGCTAATTTATTTCATAACTTAATGCAGAGAATGACCACTATACTAATTAATTTGGTAACAATACAACTAAATCGTAAACCATAACTGAATTTTATCGGTTTCATTTCAATGAAAAAAAAAAATATTTCTCTAAAAAAATAATATGCCAAAATGCAGAACAAAAAAATAAAGTGAAGACTCTAGGCATAAATATCCTTTAAACATTAACGATAAAAAAACTAAGGGCACATTTACTAAATCTTAAAAACAAACTTTTTAAATAAACTAAAAAAAATTAGGAATATTCAATTCAATGTTAAAAACAACATAAACTTTATGTATGTACATTCTATTACAATGAAAGGAAAAGAAATTAACATTTGCATGGTTTCAATGTATAAGTAACTAAAATTATACAAGAAAATTTCAACCCATCATCAAACAAAAGAAATGGTTTAAAAGATTCTAGTATATTATGCCTGTTATTAAAACTAACTATTAAGATATACTCTGAAACAGTAAATATTCATTATATACTATATATCGATATATATTTAGAATTAGACATCAAGAAATACACTTAGAATACAATGAGCTCAGTGATTCACCATTGAAGTACAAAAAAAGGTTAAATAATATTTTTTTAAACAAAAAAAAAAGAACATGAAATAATGTAAAATCGAATTCTAATAACATGAAAAATACAATACAAATGCAGCTAGGCAAACAGCAAGAAGTAAATAGAATTATCAGAGAATTAAATTCATATGAACTAGAATATTTGACAAATCCATTAATTGCCAAAAATAATTGATGAAGAAAATATTTTTCATGATATAAATAAATATAAATATAATAAATATTTTTCTGAAAGAAATCAAACAAGGCATAACAATAAATGTACATCGTATTTTATGTGCACATATCCAGGCGCTCAGGTATAAAAAGCAACAAACAACGGAAATTGTTCTTGCAACAAATGCATATGAAATAAACAATGAGGACAGCGTAGGTTAGACCTACATATTTTATCAAATAATATACATTTATAATTTTGTAAAATTACACTATACGAAACAATAATATGAATTGCTAACAAAAAACGGATTTTCCTTTCCAGTAGTTCTGCTTTTCAGCGGGCAATGGGGTGCAGGGTAAGTATGCCGTCGCGAGGGTAGGGTTTGGAAAAAATCCGCTGAGGTCGGTTTCGCGTCGTGCGCGGTACGCGGTACCTTAGCTGTTTTTGATTTTTCTTTAACGTATCTTTCGTCGGGTTGAGTTAACGTAGTGTACTTTTCGGTACCGCGTCGGAAATTCGGGAACACGAAATAAAAATTAGATTTTGTTCTTTTTGACTGGTTATGAGAAGAAATACGGAGTAACGTAGAATAGGTTTCCTCTCCGTATGGTTTTGTTTGTAACGCGTTTGAAAACGGGCGTGTATAGGTGGGTGAATTATGTAAATGAGCGTAACCCATTCGGAGACCCGCGACCGAAATCCTCTCCGACCTAGCTGGCCGACAAGCAGCCACCGCGTGAATGGGTTACGGTGCACGGATTGGTTGACCGGTTGGTACCATCCGTTGGCACTACTCAGACTTAACGTCTAGAACCGATGAGAGGTCGGTTCCGCGTTCGGACGTAAATTGATAAATCATTACAGATCCTCCAATAATTTTATATCATATTTGTAATGATTTTCTGGAAGATCTGCAAAATACTGTTCCACGGCTGCTATAGCTTCGAAAAACGCTCCCCACGAAGAAATTGTTTCAAATTTCTGAAGAGATAGTAGGCGCAGGGAGCCAAATCTGTTGAAGCAATTCGTACTAGAATTCTTTCAATTTAGCCATCGACTCAGCACTTGTGTGAGGTTTTGCAATGTCTTGATGAAAAATGATTTTTAGGGTTTTGTACTCAAATACAAAACCCTATTGGAATCACGACCTGTGTCCGTCTGTCCGCCCGTTCATATGTATGTCACAGCACTTTTTCTCCGAAACTAAAAAAACTACAGCCATGAAACTTTGTGGAAAGGTCAAAAGTTGTGACTTCTTGAAAGTTTTGGGGTGGAACATTTTTTTAAAGGGATTTAAGGGGGGTCTCTCCATATAGGGAGGTGACTCTCCAACAATTTTTTATCACCGTTGGTAGTCGAGTAGGGTGTCTTTAGAAAGGTCTCAATGAGATCTTTTCAAAAGAAGTCTTCAAATTGCCTTACCGGTACCGTGAGGGGCAGGGGAAATGTTCGAACTTTTCGCGTACCCCCGCGATTGGACCCCTTTAATTCGAAAAATCTGAAAAAAAATTGAGTTATTTTTCCCCAACCAACGTTTAAGGTGCATGCTTTGAACACTTGATTCAATTTAATGAATGACTGAAGATGAGTACCTATAATTAATACTCATACGTGAAACAAGTTGAAGAGGCAGGAGAGAGCTCCTAGCAAAAGGGGTTTGTAACCATTCTAGGATTTGAAAAAATAGGCCATGAATCGATGATAACAGTACAGGGAAGTGGCCCCTGAAAAAAAAATCATCAAAGATAGCCGATATGAGTATCGAATGAAAGTTCGTTATGAGAGCTTTTCAAAACAGTTCTTCAGTGGTGGCACAGTGGGGGAAATGCATGAAAAATGTGTTTCCTCCCTCGCGAACGGACACCTGTGATCTTAAAAAATCTGAAAAAATTATCAAGGGAGATATTTATGAGCATAAAAACAACAAAAAAATCTCAGAAGTCAAAATTCGTTCAACTTTGTTAATAATAGTATGATCCTCGAAATTCACATTTTCTCCAATAAAATCGTCTTTGACATATTTCTTGATTTTATTCGTTGCTGGTTACTGCATTTTGTAAGTTGAGTACAAAACCATTCTGACATGAGCGTAGGTTTGTCTACCCAACTTTTTATATTCCGTTTTCGGATTTGTGTATCGAGATAATCCCACAAATGCTCGATGGGCTTAAGGTCTGGGGATTGCGGATGATGATCCAGCTGCTTAGGTGTTCGATACAACAACAATCCTGCACTAGCTTTGACTTGTGCTTTGGGTCTTTGTCCTGCTGGAAGAGCCATGATGTATTTAACCCTACTTTTGCAACAGTAGGTAGTAAATTTTCTTTCAAAATGTTCAAGTAATCATTTTTATTTATCGTAGTGTCAATAGAGACCAGATTCCAAACGCCTGATGCCGCCATACACCACCAGACCATAACCGAGCCACCAGCATGCTTTATGGTTGAACTTTTGTTCTTCTGACCAAATTCAGCGCTTTTACTTCTCCATATTCTGGTTGATTTCTTGAAACCAAATATTTCAAATTTACTTTCATCACTGTAAAGTACGTTTTCCCAGAATGACATATGCTCTTTCTTATATTTTTTGGCATGAAGCACCCGGAGTTTCCGGTTCTTTTCAGAAATGTATGGTTTCCGTTCTAAATTTTGAAATAAGTTTTCGCGTTTCAATTGCATTTTGCTTACCCATTTTAGATAATGTAGAAACTGGATCGTTCTGTGGTGCAAATAAAATTACGAATGATTGAATTATCGCGTCAACCAAGTTTGCAATTTTGCAGAACTATAAACTCAATCGTTTGACTTCCCGATAAACACATCAAATACAGGGTGTGCTGCAAGCTCTACACATATTTTTGACGCGTAAAAAATTAAATATTTTTTGTTATTTTGTTGTTGAATTTTAAGTGCAATGTTTTATCATCAAATTTTTATTAGAAAACAGAAAAACCATTTCAAAACACAAAACATTTTTAAAATCCGACGTCTAGAACTCATTTTATGAGGTTTTGGATATGCACATAGGTGTATACTTTCTTTTGACGCTCACAGTATACATTTTGTTTTCTTGATTGGTCAATAGGTGTCGCTTTGAAAACTTTTCGTCAAACCTGTATATTTGACTTTCAACCAGAGCTATGATTAAAAAATAGTACAGGTAGAATCTACGCGGAAATGCTCGTAACGGTCAGGAGACACTTGGGTTTTCGGGGTCGCTAATTACGATGAATGGACTGGTTAACCTCAATGAGATCAGATTCAGGGTCATTTGTAGTTCAAGTGAAGAAAAACCATCAGACAAATCTGGAAAAATTTATGCCTATGTTTTTAAGGTCGTTGAATCCGAATCCGGCATTTATTTACACTTTGAATCTATCGTAGGGGTCATCATCATTCAGATTTTTCGAAACGTATTTAACGTTTTTATCCCAAAGACACTTCAAAATGACCTTGAATAAAATATAGGATGGCTCCAAAGTGTAAATAAATGCTGGGCTCGGATTCAGCGACTTTGAAAACACATGCAGGAATTTTTCCGATGGTTTTTCCTCGACTTGACGTTCAAATGACCTTGAATCTGACTTTATGGAGGTTAATCATCGTAATTTTTATTTGTAAGTATTTTCGATGGCATATCCCTTGGTCTTCTGCTACAATAAAGAAATTGTTCACCTGATTAATTTGTATAACAAAAACGAAGTGATTCGCATATTGTAGCGATGACAGTAGCTACCGCGGGTGCCGCACTCCTATAAATTGAATTAACAAAGAATCAGTTCCCCCAAAGTAGAGTGCTGAGACCGAATAGTAATCAGCTTTCATCGGAGCTCTGTTCGTGCCGGGCCACCTACATATAGACAATAACACATAGAGAGAGGAATAGAAAATAAATTAAAGAAATCCAAGAGTTTAAAAAGCAACAAATTGATCGAATTAAAGTGAATCGCGCATATGTAAAAAACTGGCAAAATAAATAGAAGAAAATTGTAACGACAAAAACAAACAACCATTTATGTGCTATAGATAGAATGCTCGATGACAAGTGAAAACGTCATGAATGTAGTTTAACTGCTAACTACGAGTAGTTTAACTGCTAACCACTCGTATTTGTAGATGCTTCTTGCGTTTAAATTTCCGTGTTTAAGGTTTCTTTTTGAATCTTTGATTATTATTATCAATTTTGTCTCAGTTTTCGTTATTTGAAATAAAATATGAATTATTTATCCCTAGGTTATTCCTTTTGCACAACTTATCTCTGACCGCATCAAAATTCAACGAAATGGATTATAGTCAATTATTTTGTTTAGTTAATATCCACAGGCCAATTCTCTTATTTTCTTGAAAAGCCGTCAAGCCTTGCTTTGTTGTGTGGGCAGACGCGTTTCGACCTGTTGGACTCAGGCGTATATTAAAGAACCCACGTTGCATTCATTATCAGAGAACGTCGCAAAAAATCTTTTCGATTACGCTGCGTTCGTTGAATCATCAACGCACTGCTGCTTTTGGTCGACGGTCTGCAAACGCGAAATCCATCACGCTGACAGTTTTTTCATCTTTAAAATATCGTGTATAATTTGTCCCGCCCATTCCTTTGAGATGCCAACGGCTTCGGCCAAGTCACGCAACTTCACTTTACGATCACTCAAAACGATACGATGCACTTGCCTTACGATTTCCATATTCGTAGCCTCTTTTGACTTTCTAGAGCGAGGTGGGCCTTCGGTGCTTGTAGGACCCAGTTTAAATTCACAAAACTACCGATAAACTGTTGTCCTGAAAGGAGCAGATGTGGATTAACATTGCTCCATCGATTGCAATGAGTGTTCAGAAGTTTTCCCCACTGAAAACTAATGTTTGAACTAGCTACCATATTCCTGTTTTACCATTTTTTTACAAAAGCGAAGGTAGCGTCACTCTAACGACTGTAGCATGTAAATGAATGGACGAAATGTCATGAAACTTTATCCAAAAACTAGTGACAGATGAGCCTCTCAAAATAAGCTAGGAAACTCAATCAACCGATTTACTTGATCTTTTGACAAAAGGCTGACATTAAGGAAACATCAGTAGAACTGTTATGTCCATTGGACTTCGAATTTCTGGAGCGTTTTGGCTGTAACAGCAGAAATCGTATAGGTGACAATTCGGCCAGCACCTGATGAAGGTTGGAACATCTTCAGTGCCACTCCAATGCAAAGAAAGGTTTTCGTTCGCAACCAATATCAATCTTTCTCACACGATTGAGTTAAGAAATCTTTGAAAGTGCTCCAATAGAATGGAGAAGCTTAAACAAGTATCCAATGGCCACAATGAGCTGAAAATTAGAGATTTGGTAATAAAATATTTTCTTTTCGTAACTTTCTTTTACTCTACTCTTCTATATATCCTCCTTAATCTGAAAACATTTTAAGAAATCCTCAGGAGTGATATCGTGCGAAGGTTGAAACAGTACAACAATTTATCTTTCTATTAAAAATTTAAACACATTTTAGGGCGTGTTTACTCGAGTTCTGTTGTGATTAAATAAAAGTGTTTGTTAAATATCTGCTAAGTCGTGATTTATTTAAGTTTTTATGCAAATTCTGAATTTTTGAGGCATAATTTTTGTTCAAGCAAATCACACAGAGGCCACCAATGCTTTATTGCAGCGTTCTTCTATTCCACTCGTGCGTTTGTTTCCTTTTTTGCTTGTGAAGCAAGATTTTATTCATGAATTTGTGGTAAAAACTAGCTTAATCGAAAACATAGTCGTACCATTCACTCTATAAACTAAGATTTAATTGCTTTACTACAAATATTTACATATATTTAGTCTATCTTGAATAGTTCAACAATTCTAAAATTCCTTACTTTCTTTTCAGGTGAGTCACGACCTTTCGACGCTTCAGTTGTACGTGGTAAGATATTCTTCTGGTTATAATTTCAATTTTTCTGCCCAATGTTGGAAAAAGAATAGAATTAGTTGAAGAAATGAAATCATAACGCAACTTAAATGAGGAAGAATTTGAATTCGAATGTCATGTATTGACTCTTTGAATTTTCCCAATACATTAGTTTAGCGCATCACAGTTGTACGACTGAATTTACATACAAACAAATTTGGCTTGATATCGTGTACGAGTTGTGACTATTGAGTAATGTGACTGATTCCATGAAAACCGTATATTTAAAAATTATTCTACAACTTTGCCATCCTCTTCAAAGTAGTCCCCTTGGGCAGCTATACAACGATTCCAGCGCGTTTTCCATGCTTCGCGAAATTTCTGGAACGCTTCAAATGGGATGTTCGCGCGTACCCTCGTCACGGCCGCCTGGATGTCCGGAATCGACTAAAAATGGGTTGCTTTGACCACCGATTTTGTTCTAAGGAACAAAAAAAGTCACAGGGTGACATATCGGGCAAATAAGGCGACTGTTGCAACACGGCGATCGCTTTAGAGGCCAAATACTAGGACACGCTAAGGGCTCCTCAGAAAGGTTCTTTGGAACCACCTTCGCGCACAACTTTTTCATCCCAAAATCGTCGGTTTGACATTTTCACGGTTCATACCCAGCTGCGAGGCCAACATTCGAACTGTTAAACGCCGATCTTCACGGATTAGGGCGCGCACACGCTGCTCAGTCGCACCTCGACTGGTCTCCCGCTCTGCGCCTCGTCTTCCACGCTTTCACGCCCCTCCTTAAACTCTTTATGCCATCGAAATTCCTGGGCACGACTAAGAGCACTATCACCATGCAATTTTAGCGCACGTTTCTGAAGCTGTTTCGCCAAATCTGGTGCGAAATTTTATCGCGACGCGTTGTTCTTGATTTCGTTTCTCCATTTTCGTGACGAGCACCACCAACACACGTCTACTCAATACGACACCGCAGGCAAACTAAACACAATAAACATTCAATGTAAGTTAGACTCTTCGCAGTTGTTCTTTTTGGAATAACCATCGGATCACATCAGGTTATGGGCCCATTTATTCTGTTGGTTTTTCTAATAAAATTGTGAAAGAAAAATTTAATCGAAAAGTGAAGCAAACGTGCTCCACGTGATTGCCGTATCGGCCTGTTGAGTCGATTGAAAAGCCGAGATAACTATGATTGCTGAAAGATTTCGGCACAAGCTGCATTGTAATTATCAGATCTTTGGCAATATGTTGGCGGAAAAGTCGTTGAGAAAGATCCAACAAAAATTGCTGAAGGCGAAGGCTAAACCGACGCTGATGGTTGATGAAACGAATTATAGGAACATTCAAGGCCCAAAAACAGCAGAAGAAGTGTTGGAGAAATTGTCCAAGGCGTGGTCTACTGCGAATAATCATAAATACGAAACTCGACAATTGTTCGTCGATGGAAGTGTATGTGGATACAATAATTTCATCAGCACATCGGTTATCCGCAGCAGATCTAAAAGTCAACGGTGAATGGATTGGGACCATTCTTCTGGCCACTTTGGGTGACGACAAACTCATGCTTATGGCGATCGAATCGAGTGGCAAGACAATCAGTTCGGACTTTGTGAAATCGAAACTGCTGTAGCGTGTATCGGCCGAAGCCGTAACGAATCATTCAAATGCGTTTTTCACAAAGAATTGTGGACAGTTTGGTTCTAGTAGAGGCAAGTGGAATAGCGGCGCGGACAGCAATGGCAACAAAGAACAAAAGCCAAAGTGGATGCAAAAAGAGAAATTTTTTGTTGTGGGAAAATGGGGCATCTGTGACGAAAATGCCAAGATAAGCAGAAAAATGCCGACACATCACTTATCTGTTTTCCGGGACTTTTGACAAAAAAAAGGAAGTTTGGTTCAGCGATTCCGGTGCGAGTTGTCATATGACGAACACGAACGACTACCTCTTGAACAATCGAACAACTTAAGTGCCGAGTGTAATGGTCGTGGATAGTGAAAGATTGATGGTGCAGTGTGAAGGCAACGTGAAATTGTGTTTGGAACGCGGTTAGAAACTATAGATGAATCCAGTGACTGTTCGAGACACGTTGTATATTCCGGGACTTTGTACTAATTTGTGATCGGTTTTACAGCTAGTGAACAAAGGCTGTTCATTGTTTTTCGATGAGAAAAGTTGCGTAAGCCGCCGTGGAGTTGAGATTGTCCGGCGTGCGATGCTCACAGATAATATGTTTAAATTGGTGCCAACGAAAAATGAACATGGATTTGTTGCATCGTGCAATGAAACACAGTCATTGTGAATCCAAGAAGATTCGGGCATACTGGGCGCGAAAAAATGCGAATTCTCATTGGCGGATCGACCGTCAACAGGATCACACTACTGAAATTGCGTTGTTCACATTGTGATGTGCGTGTATAAAAGCAAGCACATACGACGGCTGTTTGATAATCAAAACGATTCAGCTGCTGGAGCGCGTTTATTCTGATGTATCTGGACCAATGCAGGAGATGTCATTCAGTGGTTCGCTATATTTTGTCACATTTACGGGTGTTTATAGCAACAAAACAGTCGCGTACATGATGAAATGCAAAGCCGAAGTAATCGGAAATTCAAAATAGCGCAAGACTGGACAAAAATTGCGGAAATTGCGCAGCAACGGCGGCGGTAAATCCGTTAATAAGCCGTTTCAAAAGTTGCTGGATGAGTCAGGTATTTCTCATCAAATTTCTCCTGCATATACTCATACACCGCAGCAGAATGGCAAGTCGGAGCGCAAAAGCCGAACGATCGTCGACAAAGCAAGATGCATGCTTTTCGACGCGCAGCTGCCAGCGAAATTTTGGGCCGAAGCGGTGAACACCGCTACGCATCTGATCAATCGTATCCCTCCCCAGTGATCATCAGAATCAAACCTGGACGGGCAAAACACCGAACGTGTCAACTCTAGAAGTGTTTGGCTGCAAGGCGCTGGCTCATGGCCCTAGGAGAAGCGGTGCAAGTTCAACGCGAAGTCAATCGAATGCATTTTTGTTGGCTCTGAGATGAATCGGAATGTATATCGAGTATTCGGTCTGGGGAAACGCAGCGCCATCATAAGTCGCAATTCGTTTTTGTGGAGAACGATATCAAGGTAAATGATGTTTCCATCAATAATTGTCAATTTTATCTATTCGAAGATACGATTTAAGTGGAGGAATTGGAGCCAACGGCGATGTTGGGCAAGTGGTCAACGAATCATTGGCAGTGAACGCAAGATTGAGGAAGCTGATGAAGTCATCACGATCGACGACAGCACTTTGTCGTTTGATGGCAATGCATTCACCGATTGCGACGAAGATACCACCATCGATGATGTGAACCATGAAACTTTTCGGCCAGGTCAAAATGTGTCTCCAGCTGTTCGACGTCCACCGACACATGCAAACCCGGGCGAATTGATGGCAATGTGTGACATCAATGATCCAGTCACTGTTTGAAATCCACTCAACAGCGATAAAGCCAGCGAATGGAAATTAGCCATGGAAGAGGAGTGCCAATCGTTGCTAAAAAACGAAACGTAGACTATCATGGATCTGCCACCAGGCATCAGCAACCGTTGGGTCTACAAAAGTAAATGCAATGAAAATCGTAAAGTGGATCGCTACAAAGCCAGGCTAGTTATCAGAGATTGCAATCAACGCAAATGCATCGACTACGAGGAAACGTTTTCGCCCGTAGCTCAGTACAGCACAGTTCGTGTCTTGATTGCACTGGCGGCGAGGCAAAATGTATCCATCTATCAAATAGCTGTCACAGCTTTTTTGCATGGAGATTCGAGGGATGAAATCTACATGCGCCAAACGGCATGTACGACGACGAAATCGGACGAGTCTGCCATTTGCGAAAATCTCTATATGGCCTGAAGCAAGCCAGTCGTGTGTGGAATGAGGAGTTGGACCAGGCGCTGAAGTGTTTCGGCTTAAAACGTGCCAGATCAGACGCCTGCATTTATCGTCTCATCGAAGATGGAAGATGATGGCCTGTCTAGCATTCAAAGTTTCTATGTTCTCGTTTCTAGCTCTTTCAAGAATTTCCGGGTCTTCAGATACGATCCTTCCGAAGAATAGCTCAACTGGCTTCTTACCAGTCGCCGAGTGTACCCTGTAGTTATACTCATGGACCGCTC
Organism: Odontomyia ornata; assembly: GCA_963969285.1. Classification (NCBI taxonomy): domain Eukaryota; kingdom Metazoa; phylum Arthropoda; class Insecta; order Diptera; family Stratiomyidae; genus Odontomyia; species Odontomyia ornata. Next base: position 46,884,959 of record OZ017739.1, read on the forward strand.
TTTCTACCAGCTCCTCAAAGGATCTAGGTATACCATCTGCCTTAAGGCATCTCATAATCTCTGTTAGCGTTGAATGGAATCGCCCCACTTACCCGTTAACTTCACTTCTGTGGGAAGGAGTTCGGTAAACTTGTATTCTCAACTTATCTTACATCATGAATGTGATTGATGCGGGGTTCAGATACTTCCCCCATCTATGACCACCTGTCTTGGTACTTCAAACGAGATCAGTAACTCCCTTAAGGGTCCTCTTATATCCTTTATTCCTCTAGACTTTAAAACACGCACTTGCGCATACTTGCTGAATTTATCCAAGTATGTAAGCAGTAACTTCCCTTTGGTCTGATAGATATCTATATGAACTACATCGCCAGGGAATTCAGAGATAGGTGTCTCCTTTAACACAAGGTTATTGGGTCGTCGCTCGTGCTTATTCTCCTTGCACGTTGCGCATTGCTTGACCAATGCCTGAATTTTCACGGCCATCTTTGGGAAATAATAGTGCTCTTAAAATTTGAATTTTATTTTCTTTCGCATTCCTATGGACCCTATTGAGATAATTTAAAATAATCTCTTCCTGCTCAACATCGTTACCAACATTTGTCATCATATTTTGGGTAAATAAAATTTTGTACTCCCTAAAGTATGGCGGATACACCCGCTGGATAATCCCCATTACGACCTCATCTGCTTTTAACCCATTGGTGGCAGCAGGGTTCCGATATCTTTTAAATATGCCAACAATTTTCTCCTGCGTGAAATTTGGCTCGACAAAAGTGTGCCTCAAGTAGTTTGTGAATGACTTGTCGAACTTATAACTGGTTTCCTTGCCAAACTTTACAATGATTTGCGTCCTAAACGAATTAAGAGGGGTGAGTACTGATGTTTTAAGGCCGTGCGAGGAACTCTCGTCACTATGAACTGTCATAGCTAGCGGGTTTACGTTAGTTCAGGTGGAATTCTAGAAAAAGCATCAGCCACAACATTCTCCTTTCCCGGTTTATACCTCAATTCATGATTGAATTCCTCTAAAATCGCCTTCCACCTCTTCATCTTAGCATTGCTGTTCTTGCTGCTTAAGGCGTTCGTTAGCGGCTTTCGATCTGTAAATATATTAATCATGTTTGACCCATACCAGTAACCCCGCAACGAATTCAGGGACCGTATTATGGCTAACACTTCGTTAGCCACATAAGACTCTTCGGTCCTGTTCAGCGGTCGAGAAAAGAAAGTTATAGGTCTACCTCTCTGCGGCAATACTGCCCCAATCGCGTAATCAGAGGCATCGGTGGTTAGCTTATACTCTTTTTCGAAATCAGGATAAGAAACTAAATTTTCTTGAGATATTAGACTGCTTATAATTTTGATAAAGGCCTCCATTGATTTATCCCCTAGGCTTATATGTTTGTTCTTCGATTGATATCTGGACGCTCATCCATCCTCCCCTCTTAGGAGGGATTTCAGGGGCATCGCTATCTTTGCGTAATCAAGCATGAAGCGGCGATAGTACCCTGACATACCAAGGAATGATCTCAATCCCCGTAGCGTCTTTGGAATTGGGAAGTCCACGAAAGCCCGAACCTTCTTTGGATTAGTTTGAATGCCCTTTTCCGAAATGACAAACCCCAAAAACTCGACCTCCTCCTTCAAAAACTCACATTTATCTAGTTTGATTTTCATATTAGCTTTTTCAAGCGTATTCGGTACGATTTGCAAATTTTGGAAATGTTCCTCCTCATCTTTTCCCATGAATATGATATCGTCTATGCAAATCCAACAACGTCTCCCAATATGATCCCTCAGGATGCCATCTAACGCACGCTGAAAGGTCGGAGGAGAGTTCTTGTAACCCATGGGCATCTTGTGAACTCATATTTTGCATTATTTATCTGAAAAGCAGTCTTGAGCATAGTATATCGTCCTCTCTTAATGGCATTTGATACAATCCACTCTTCAAAACATTGACGCTAAAAAACTTGCTTTTAACGAGCCTGGCCAGTATATAATTCATTTCAGGAATTTGGCATGTATCCGATATTACCACCTCATTTAGTTTCCGGAAATCTACAACAAGGCGATATTTTTTCTCCGCAGACGCGTCGTCCTCTTTGGGGACGACCCACACGGGTGAATTATATGGTGATCGAGATGGTCGTATAATTCCATCGGCCAAAAGCTGCTTCATTTCCTTTCCATCACATCCTTTAAGCACATGGGGTAAGGATACGATCTTGAATAAACTGGGGTATCGGTTGTAGTTCGAATTTCTCCCTAAATTCCAGTTGTATATGTTAGCTTCTGATTGGGCTCTAACAATACTTTAGGACACTTACTGAATATGTCCATCAATCTTCCTCTTTGCTTTTTCGTCATATGCGATGTTTTGATGTTAATAGCATGCACGGGCTCTGATATTTGTTGCTTCAGAGGAATACGCACGTCAGGATGTATTATCATGAACCCTTTGCCAATATGAATTATTGAGCCCAGTTCCCTGAGGCTGTCATTACCGATAATGCCATCAAAGGAGCTCAGGCCTTTAAGCAAGAATAATTTCAGGGGTTTTCCGTTATTGAACAGGTCGATGAACGAATGGTAGGTAATCTGGGTATTTCCATTAACAGAACTAATCGTAAAAGGTTTTTCGTTTTGAACAGGGTTTCTAATATATTTCTTCTTCTTTGTAGCTCTACAGCCCCTTTCGGGCCTTCGCTTAGAGATAGTAAGAGTTTCTCTTTGTCATGATCGAATGTATAGGAACTCCGCAAGGTGATATGATCATTATCACGCTTTGGCCGTGTGTCCGTCCACCCAGCTGCGATACCAGATTTTAAACCAGCATGTATCTTAACTGAACAGGCTTATAGTCCGTCCGAAGAACCACTGGAACTAAATCTCGTTGACACCAACGAGACTTGAACCAGAGACCTTCGGCTTACGGTCTTAGTGCTCTAACCACTAAGCCATGCGGACTATATTTAAGTTGTACATAATTTTTGCTAGATCCTGTATCGATCAGGAATCTGAATGTTTTTCCGCTCTTTGCCGTATGTTCTATGTCAGGCAGCGAAGAGCTCGCTAATCTAAAAAATGTACATCTGCAAATTCAACTTCTTCTTCCGATGAAACGTATAGCAGAAATGTACCCTCATCCTGTTTTCCATCATACTCAGAAAAAGGCTCGATGAAATTCGCGTCGTATTCATTGATTTCCTGTTCGTAATCCGCTGCGGGCATCTGGTCTCCTTCGGTGTAAAGGATTCTTTGCGCCTTGTAACCCCGTTGTTCCTGTCGTGGAGGAGGACATTCGAAATTGATTCTGATAGTTAACGGCTCGCGATCTCATTGATTGATCCACGTCCATAGGCTCTGGTGGTGGAGTTGGATGCATCTGGCGCATTTGATTTCCAAATTGCTGTTGATGGTGTGATCTGAAGTCTGCATAAAGTGGTTCCCGCGGATATACCCTAGCATCTGGATAAAAATACTTATGAGGAGCAAGAACAGGTGAATGCTGCGTTCTATTTCTTGGATGAACCTGTGGAGGAAAATTTGGATCAAATTTTCGCAGACTTTGTTGCCCGCTTTGCGCAACTTGTTTGCGATATCTCATGTTCTCCATCTTCAAGCATAGATGAAGAGCTTGCGGTAAATTAGCTGGCTCCTTCATACTTAATTGATCGGATAAGTCACCGCGTAGGCCCCTTATAAAGGTATCGAGAGCCCTATCACGATAGCTGCGAGTAAAGACATCCCTAGCTTCTGATCCCATTTCCATACTGGAAACTCTATTTAGAATTAAGGAGAGGTTCTGGTATACCAAATGGTAAAATTCTTGAACTGTATTATTCCCCTGCACCAACGCATTCATCTGGTACTCCAATGTGCTAATATCCCATTTATCGGCATAATGGAGAGTCAGGCAGCGGGAACTCCTTACCCAATTCACTGGGGTATTGTAGGACTCAAGCACCATATCTGCTTGTCCTACAATTTTATTTCTAATTACGTTTGGAATTTCGTAATATCTTGGGTTCCCACTTAAATTTTCGTAAATTTGCAGAACCCTTTCTATGCTCTTTCTCCAGGAGCTAAATTCTCCAAGCTGCCCTGAGAACTCTCTAATGCTCTTCACTATATCAGGAATCATACTCATTTCTTCAAGATTTCCTTTATATCTCTCTTCTATTCCCTGATCCACTTCCAAAGTAAAATCCAGATCGGGATAAAGCAATCCGTGTAGGATTCTAGGGCACTCTCGTGCAATAACTCCTTCTATTACGGCCTCCAAATGCCCCGGTACGTTCGGGTTAGGTGCCGCTGCTCTTTGAGGAGCTACTGTAGGAGGAGCACCCCTCAAACAACCTGTTCCTCGGGATCGTTTCCGAACTCGAATATTGCTAGACAAATGAGATTCTCATGCCGCGCCATTACCAATCGACAGTACACTTAAACACCACAATACGAATTTCGGTTTTCAGGAAGATACACTCTCATTTTAACACCACAATATAATTTTTGATTTTAACATTGCAATATACGTTTTAATTTTCCGAGTATGGTTTATCAAAAGAAAAAAATTGTAAATCTATTTAAAAATATTCCTGAAAATAATATGCATTGAAATACAAGTATATGCGAATATAATGAAATATATATGAATAAGGCTCAGCTTTCTAATTCAAAACCAGCTAGCTTAATATTCTGAAAAACTCACAATAACACTACTGAAGTGTGCATAATAAGTGAGGCGGGGGCCTCGTTTCCTCCCTGCTTGTCCGGAACTCCACACACACCAAGGCGCTTTCGTATCCCGCTCGCGAATTTCTTTCCGCTACAAATCACCTTCGTATCTCGCCTTTACTTTGATTTTCGCGTGAATACTTTCGTAGATCTGCTCACTGCAGATTGCATTTATTTCGCGCGTATGATTTACTTTCATGCGTACAGTTATGTTATGGCCCCACGTTGGGCGCCAATTAATTAAAAGTCGACGATTTTTTCATTAACAAAATAAATTTTACATTTCGACCATTATAAACAGAGGTTCAGTTAAAACTAATTCTAGATTTAAATTCTAACTTATGCTAGAAACTGCCACTGGTACGTTGACATAGAATCAGCACATTCCTGATGATCGAATATGAGACAGGTGTCTAGACATGGTGTCATTATGACTTCTTGTCTCATGGCCAGGTGAGATATTTGTTGACTGGCATGTGGCTGGATCGCGTTACATTTTTAGATTCGTAGATTGTTACCTTAACTTTAATGGCCATGTCCGTTTCGACCCAAGAAGCGTTATGGCTGCAAAGTCTGTACGGTGAGCTGTGGGGGTGTTCCAGTACCTCCCATCCCAATTCCGATATTGTATCGAACATGAGACGCGCGGTATGAGAGCACGCGTTATCCTGGAGAAGGGTCGCACTTTGTGCTGGAATGCAGTGATTGTGTTATTTTGCAATATTGAACGTACTCTTGGATGATAGACTCTACACTACCAATACTGATGCCGAGCTCAGTCGAAATGTTTCGAACATTCATCCTACGGTCCTTCAAAATGAGTTGTCCTACGCGGCAAATGTCTGGTGTGATGCTGGTTCGTGGTCGACGATCATGCGGCTCATTCTCGACGGTTTCGCGACCATCCATGAACGCTTTGGCCCATTTAAACACAGCAGCCCTTCTCAGGCACTTACTATCGAACTGATTTTGCAAACGCAGAAAAAATTCCGTGTTTTCAACGCCTTCCCACACTAAAAAACGAATGACAATACGTTGCGCAACGGCGGTCGGCACTTGACGTTCACTCATGGTCGTCGCACGCGCGTGAAACATGCACTCCCGACGAAAACTATGCCACACTGTTTGTAGGGAACGCAGCTATCACATACTCAAGCCACGACTGTCAAAACATACATGGGCACCATCTATAGTATTTGTTTCCATCATATTTGAACCAACCTCGTTGAATAGAATTATTTGGAGAAATGAAATCATAACGTTACGTAAATGAGAAAGAATTTGAATTTGAACGTCATGTATTGACTCTATGCATTTGCCCCATACATTACATAGTTTAACGCAACACAGTTGTACGGCAGAATTTACATATAAACAAGGTTGGCTGGATATCGTATATAAGAGTAGTGCACACATCATAGTATACTCACATAGTATCCACACTCAATCTACCCTCCGAAAAAATCCAAGCGCAAGCCGAAGAGCGAACCATAAATCCTTGGCAGCTCGTAGGTGGTAAACGCTGACGCGAGAATTGGCGCGAGGATAAACATGTGCTTCGATGAGAGATGTAAGGGTTACCAGATTTCAAAAAAATTAATAATTTTGCAGAAAAGCAAATTCGTTCTATGCGATCTTTCAGTTTTTTATTAGGATCTGGCAATACTCCCATGTCCGCGTAGCTTAGTGGTTAGAGCACTAAGCCCGTAAGCCGAAGGTCCCTGGTTCGAGTTTTGTTGGCGTCAACGAGATTTAGTTCAAGTGATTCTTCGGACGGACTATAAGCCTGTTCAGTTATGATACGTGCTGGTTTAAAATCAGAACGTATCGCAGCTGGGTAGACGAACACACGGCCAAAGCGTGATAATGATCATATCACCTTGTGGAGTGCCGGTGCATTCGATCGTGACAATGAGATACTCTAACTATCTCTAAGCGAAGGCCCGAAAGGGACTATAGTGCTACGGAAAAAAAAAAATACTCCCATGTTCTGAATTGTGTAAAAGAACACGTGCGTCGGAAATTTCTTTTGCTTTTTATTTTGTTTTTTGAATACGACAGGCCTTGGCTCAGCTGATCGGCCCCTGGGAAAATTCAGAAAGTGTGCAACACAGGGTAAATGGAAGGTGTGGATACTATATGAATGTACTATGGCTCACATTAATCTCTGTTTCTCTATGTGTTCTTCTGACTTTTGAATAATAAACATCCAATGTAAGTAAGATCTTCGTAGTTTTTAGGTTATTGTATTTTACAATAACCTTAAAAACTACGAAGATCTTACTTTTTACAATACCCTACTAAAATCGCGTCCTGTCTGTCCGTCTGTCCGTCCGTCCGTGTGTCACACCACTTTTTCTCGCAAACTAAATAAGCTAGAAACATAAGATTTTGTAAGTAGGTGCGAAGTGACACCCTCTTCAAAGTTTCAACACGGAAAAAAATTTATAAGGTCTTTAAGGGGGGTCTCCCCATATAGGGGAGTTGCCTCTGAAAAAAAAAATTTCATCGCATGTAGGCAATATGGGTATCAAATGAAAGGTCTTAATGAGAACTTTTCAAAACAGGTCTTAAAATGACAAATTTTGCTTCGTGTTGTGCAGGGGAAGGGGAAATGTACGAAAATTTTGTGTCCCACCCCCCCTCGCGATTGGACACCTTTGACCCGAAAAATCTGAAAAAAATCATGGTTGTAGGCCTTTATGAGTACAACAACAACAAATGCATGAGAAGTCGCAATTCACTCAACTTTGTAAGTAATAGTATGATTTATCGATTTTACGTTTTCTTGAATAAAATCTTAACGGTACCCTTAAATTCAACGAAATTCAGTACACTGATGACTATTTATAAGATTAATCTGCCCTGAAAGTTTCATAAAGATCGAATGGTATTTAATGAAGTTATAGCGATTTGAATTTTCCTGTATTACTATGGAACAATATGCGCTGTATTACTATGGAAACATATGGCTATGGAACAATATGCGCTTTTTACCGACTCAGATACTACAGCTTTGGTAGGATTTGCATGAAAATTTCAGGAATGAAAGGTATCATGAATTTCTATGAGAATTGGCTCAGCTAGCGGTATCAGTAATCGTAAAGCAAAATAGTGGCTGTTTTAAATGCGAAGATTGAATAATTTTGATGTATTTTGCCCCAACTTCAACGTTTGAGGCGCATGCTTTTAACACTTGATTCAATTTAATGAATGCCTAAAGATGAGCTCCTACAATTAATACTCATAGGTGAAACAAGTCGAAGAGGCAGGAAAGAGCTCCTAGCAAATGGGCTTTGTAACCATTCTAGGATTCGAAAAAATAGGCCATGAATCGATGATTACAGTACAGGGGAGTGGCCGCTGAACAAAAATTTCATCAAAGGTAGCCGATATGAATATCAAATGAAAGTTCTTTATAGGAGCTTTTCAAAACAGTACTTAAACTGTCAATTTTTCCTTCACAAGGGCAACAAATACCTTGGAAGTCGAGATTCGATCAACTTTGTTAATAATAGTACATATTATAAATTTTGCTTTTTTGTCTATGAAATCAGGATGGGACAGTTAAATTTCCCAAAATCTAAAATCTAAGTTTTCTGAACAATAAACAGCTAAGTTATAGCCGATTGAATATCTAACAATTACAACAACATTAACACGTGATACTAGGGAGATACACGTTTGCAAAGGACCTAGACACTACAAATATGTAGGAATTTTATCAAAAAAATTAGAAATGGTTTGTAATCTTCATGTGTTATCATGACTTATCAAGCGACGGGGTCAAAACACTTGAAACAAAATAGTGGCGAGATTGAAATCATAATAACCATAATAATTTTCGAACTCAATTTATGGAATCTGTATATTAGTCACCTTTTGCTATGCAGGATATATTGTTTGATTTACGAATTGTTTTACAATACCCTTCTGGCAGGAGCATCCTCCTGCTACTTCAACTTGTTTTATTTAGAATAAGCATGGGATCACGTCACCCAATTGACGAATGCTTTGCTCATACACTTATTGAGTGCGTTATGACTCCATCCATCGACCGATTCCTCCCAGTCCATATTTGAAGACAACATAATTATAAGGTCATTGATCGCTTATAAACCAAGTAATTAAATTCAAACAATTTCAAACATCAAAACCCGCATAAAGCTATTTCCTTTTTTCTCCAAATCATTGACGGAACGCATAACGATCAAAGTCCAAACTGCACCCAAAATTATCCAAACAAAAATTCTTTTTATGTCTATTATTAACGCGTTCCACTAAATAAACTTGTCGATATTTTCCAATAATTTCCACTTAAGAAAAAAATCTTCCATTTGTTTCCATCTTCGAAGTGCTTCGATGACAAAATTTCAGACGCTCGCTCGTGCGTACTCGAAACCGCGCGGCCCAATCACTTTAAAAAGTTTCCGGTACACAGTCAAAATCTTAATGACTGAATCAAATCCGAAATTTTGACTTTTTTATTGCTCCCAACATAATAACGATATTGTTTACATCCCTCATCGACGTCTTCAACTGCTTTCCTCAAATCCAGCGCAAACGACAAGGATGTACCACAGGGGTCCGACTTCGGACCCTTGCTGTTAGCTGCTATGACTAATGTAATATTTCTCGCTGTGCTTCGTATCAGCGCCAACCGTTGAAATGTTCCCGGGGATAGAAACGGTGCGGACGTTGTTGGGCTTGGAAATTAATTGGAATTTATTGATTTATGGTTGCGTCTCGTTAATAGAATCATTGTTATTCTGTCAACCATGAGAAATGTAAACAATTCGGAGCCATTCTGCTGGTTGGTGAGCATCACTGTCATTAAGAATTCATGAATGAATAGCTGAATAAACGAATGAATGATGCTCGGCGACAGTGTCGCATGAATTTTCCGTTTTCAAACAATAGAATCGAACAATCACAAAAACTTTTCCTTTGGCAACAAGGCCGATTCGCGGGTTTTTATTGCCTGGGTGGTGGTCGGGCAATTTTATGGCGAATAATAGATAAGCCAAACTGAAAAAAGATGAATGTCCACGGGATCAAGGAGGAAGACACATAAGGATTCGTTTCTGACGGTAATATGTGAGCCTTTAACGCGGTTTGTATCACTTGCCTGGAATAAAATCCCTCCGAAATTCTCAGAACTCATCAAACATCTCCAAACTATCATTTCACTAGACAAACATCAACTTGGATTTATGTCATAAAAATATTTCCACTATAATTCTATGCCTTGAAAAAGGAAAATTTTCACTTTAGCCGACGACGCTCAGGGAATTTTCTTTTGAAGAGTTATTACCACCAAAAGCCGTTCCCTATGTTATAAAAATGCAATATAAAATCTGGATGTGAGCCCCTCCATTGCTTCCATGCATATACCTATCATATAGTTCAGTATAGAGCCGAATGTGCGAGCAATGTCCTTTCTCATCATCCCAGGGATCCGGAGGAAGAGAATAATGGCATAAGAAAAGACAGAAACACAGCATGATATTATCATTGAATAGTTTTCCTCCTTGCGAGCGAAATGCTAAGGAACAGCTTTAGCGCGAAACTTGTTCATCTTATTTGGCTTTTATCGCACGTTTTTGCTGAAGGACTCGTTGCTAATATCCATCAGCCTCGTTATTTTCGGCTCTTGTGCGAATTTGGCTCGTGTTTTCCATTTGGTATCCCTTCGCTCCCTTTGAATCTCTGCTGGTCTGTAGCTTTAGTTGGAATTTTCGAAAAAAGATGGTTTTATTGATTTATGGTATCTCCCAGCATAAGGGAAATCAAAGTTCCCGAAGGACGAGGTTGAATGAATGGATCTCATCGTATAAAATGTTTGCAGCCCGAGAACCCACAACGATGTTGGGGAGCAACACATAGACATCTCCGGGACGCCCTGGTGGTGCTTCCTTCGCCGGGCTGCTATTTCCTTAGACTTCCTCCGCTCCTTTTTTCTGATATTTCATTTTTATTTTCTAAGGACATAATATTGTATTAGATCTGTCGGGTTTTCTGGCATTAGCAAATGAAATCATACTCATAGAGTCGTCTGGGATAGGCTATCTGAAAGAGTTCTTTCAGCCATTTCGTTTCGAAAGAGTCACAGAGCAAGGATCCAGCGAGCATACTACTACGGAGACAATCTCACGCTTCTGCTTTTCATAGAAAGCCTCAAGACCGGAATACGGTTGAACCGAAGGGAGTTTTATTTTGATTACGACCCTATTTTTGCGGAGATATTCGACGCTGATGTATTTGATGCTGATGTTTTTTATTAGGCCCAGTTTGATGGCAAAACAAAATTGTGTATTTCTACGATGGAGCGTGTACGCTTTTATATATGTGTATGCGAGTGGTTGTGCGCTAGGATGTTCTGTTGCGAGGACCGGAAGTCAGGGTGAACGACTGGCTAACCAATAATGAAGGATGACGCTCTTTTTGCGGTGAATAATATTATTGGAAGTGTATATTTAGTGGTCATGTGTGATGAAAAGGACACACATGGAACGGCCAAGTTCTTTATGTAAATTGACTTTTGTCACATACAAGGATCAACTTAGAGGATTATGGGTTGTCATTATTATCGGGCACTGGCATCTTTCTTTGCCTCTCCATTATTTCTTTTTTTTTTTTATTCTTCGCCTCATATCAATGGATATAACACAGCGATAGAATATTGAATTGAATGCTGATCAAAAGAAATGAAAATTATTGGGGATGTTGTGTTGTTTGGTAATTTTCATTATTGAAATATATTGGCTGGGAATGAAGAGTGAAATTAGATGGGAAAGTTTGATGAATAAAATATATTGCGAGAGAAGTTTTTGTATAATTTTATGATAATGCTATAGAACTTTGCTGATTGGTTTGTTTGGGTAGGAATGGAAGGAAGCAAATGCTCTGTCATTATTGATCAAAATTCTGAATATTTAAAGATATTATTCGAAAAAGTCTTTAGAGAAGACTCTCCTTCATTCCTAAAAATATTCGATCCTTCCAATAAATCGAAGCCTGATTTAACATGTAAGTCTTGCTTTCGAATATCCACGCAAAGTTGTTTTAATAAAGTTCATATTTCTGATGCTGGTTGATACGATACTGTAGTGAAATGTGTGGGTATAAATGTCCCTAAAGGGCTGCAGCGATGGTCTGCTGCCTCGTCGAGCGAAGATGTTGGTGCTCGCCGAAATAGGCCTTGTCTGAGGACGCGCTGGCAGGTAAGCATTGCGTTGTCGTGAGCGGGTTCTTTTCCCCAGCACAAGGGCCTACTACAAAAAAATTTCATATTCACGAATTACTAGATTGAATTCGGTTCAACAGGTGTCGAGGCCGAAGTAACCTAATTACAGGATGTGTTTGCCAATTACAGGATGTGTTTGCAAACGACTAACTGGGCTTGGCGAAAACTAGCGAGACTTGAGAAGATTTCGTCTTTACCGGAGATACTTATGGCCCCCAAATAAGAGTGAGGCATCCAGATGAAAGCGGCGCCCCCTCGCACTTACCCAGTCCTCCTCTGACGAGCGCTCATAGATGGAGTGGATAAGGCCTGCAACTAATAAATTTTTTTTTCTTTTCCGTTTTTCATTTTTAATAGGGACGCGGTTAATTTGTTCGGCTTTATTTTCGAAAATTGAAGCTTTATTGTGAAAAATTGCTTTTAGACGATCGGAAATGGTTTGTTGAGCGACGCCAAGTGATTTTGCAAGTTCTTGTTGCGTTTGGGATGGATCTTGGTCGAGCAATGTCTCCAACTCGTGATCTTCAAACTTTTGTGGCTGTCCGGGCCGTTCATCGTCCTCCAAGTCACTTTTAAACCGTGCAAACCACTTCTGGCACGTGCGCTCAGCTAAAGCATGCACTCCATACACTTCCACCAAAATACGATGACTTTCGGCAGCCTTTCTCTTCAATGAAGAAGTACTCCCCGCAAAAACACTTTATTCGGCACAAAATTCGGCATTTTTAGAGTAAAAAAAAGTATTGTTGTTTGCGTTTCACCTAAATGACACATACTGATTCTGAAACTATATGACAGTAGCTTTTAAACACATATTTGGAAAGGTGAATCACTGAAATAAAAATCAAGTTACGCCATCTGTTAGAAAACCGCACGAATTGACCAGTACCCCTATTAGATAAATGCACGAATCGAAATTTAATAAGCAACACTGTTCACAAGCGTATTATTAGGATGAAAATTACTGCCATGCTTGAAGTTAGCTTCCGTTGCTTTAACACCTTTTAACAATCCTTTCTTGTCACTGGCAACCAAAGGAAATACTCCTGCACATCCACAAAAGCGAAAGTCGCGTGAACGGTGTGATCAAAATCGCTCTTAACACCCACACATATTGTGTGTATACAAAACGCCACCACTAACACATTTCAATTGGCTGGTGCATCTACGTGCGATTTGCCCAACCAACCCCGTCTGATCGGTAAACAAAAGCATGAAGGTGTACGCGCGCTATACTGCTACGGTGTGCAAATCAGTTGTGAGGAATTTTTTCTGGGTGTTCCCCTTCTTGACCAGCCAAAATTAAAGCCTTTATGCTGGCATATAGTGCTCGTTTTTACCATCAATGCAAGATGATTTACATGTTCACCTCTCGGGCTGGTAAAAGAAACACCGAGGGATTCCCAGAAGCAGCACGCAAAGTGTGTCCCGATTGGCGCTCAACAAAGGTCATACATCGTTTCTACTTTTCGATGTTATGACTCTTTCACCGTTAATACTAGTTAATTTCACTGTCCAAGGATAAAACAATTGCACCATAATATGCAGCGAATTTAGAATCTTCACAAAAAGAACACCTCATTCAAAGGAAAGTAAACAATTACTGAGCTACGTGTATTTGATTTAAATGGCTGAATTTTCCACTGTTTGCCACTAAACACAAATCCAAAGGTGATAGTTGCACAAAATACAGGGAAAATTTCTAACGCTTCCAATTTACTTCTTTGGTGTGGGGAAATCGCCAATGTCTCCGCAATGGGCTGCTGATTTCGTGACCGTGATTTTTCCACTTTCATAAAGACAGTCAGACTCCAATTTTGTCGTCCCGCTGCGCGCTTCCCGCTATGATGTATCAGGGAAGTCGATACACGGCGAATAAATTGCGCCAAAATCACGTCCGACGTCTTAATGCTGAATATGAATCAGCACAGACTTTCACGACGGGATTTGATTTGTTTCGCTGATTTTGGACAAACCGTTTTGGGTTCACGATGCGGTGACAATCAAACTGGGATTGTATTACTTACTTGTATTGATTGGCAGCACTTTGTCAATGATTACAATTTCTGGGACTATTGTCGCGCATATTTGACTCGGATTATAGTTATTAGCAATGGAAACACAAATAAATTATAGTTGTTTCACAAAATTCAAACGAAGTTTTTCGTTTTTACCACTAACGACGGTATGTAATCGCACTGATCTCTCGCTCGACGTTTAAAATGCGAGTCACTTTCTTTCGAATTCCAATCAAGTGCTCTAATTATTTTTGATCCTGCGTTGCTTCAGAATTTGTAAAATCGGTTCGATGCCTCGTTTCGAATTTGTATCTAACAAAATGCGCGAAATCAAATTCGTTCGACGCGGTATTTGTTCGTCGCTTTCGGAGAAAGAAAATCACACGTTATCTCAGGACAAGCACAGTCACACCATCCCACGCGCACTCGTTGCTTATCTCGATGAGACTCCTCGTGTCGCAACGATGGTTTCTTGGTGAGCCCCCTGCTCGCGTGCAACCGGTGTTTACCTTGCGGGACAACGCAGTTCATGTTGGTAAATTGCATTGCAAAGCGGTTGCCGTGATCTAATGTTTTTACAAATTTAAATATTTTTATTTTTAAATTTACAATTAAATTTGGATCATGTATAGTGGTATTTTTTTGGGCAGTTTGTCTAGGCGACTGCTCAATTACTACAAAACATTTATCTTTAATAGCCTGTTATCGCCTATAAAATTTAATGATACCCATGTTTTCTCACTTGAGTCGAAATTTCCAATCTGAAATGTCCCGTAACTGTGCCTAAACTTAGGAGCTTTAGGACCCAACTTGGAACAAATCGTGTCAAGTAAGCAGGGGAGTGCTCCTGCCAGAAGAGTTTTGTAACGATCATAGGTTCAAAACTAATGTTCTGTTGAAATGAATCAACGACTTTATAAATTATAAACCCGTTGAATATACAAGAAACCGATCAATTATGTACGAAATAGGTTTTTTTCATAAACACAAAACAGCCGCCACACATGAGGTGTTTGACCCAAAAAGCTAGCCAACATTATTTCACTTGATTTTTTGATTTATTTGATTTTAAGATGATCTGCGATATTCTTTTGCAATTCTGATCATTCAGACCTTAAATTATTATTATTGCTTTAAAAAAATGCATGAATATATGAAAATAAACATTTATTTATTCAAATCCAGGGAACAAAATACAAAAATTGGCCTCAAGCGATACCCCATTCTTCCTCATCTGAAGTTTTGTCGGAATCACTTTGAACTGCCTGGAAATAGAGCACTGATTCATTATTTGGGTCATTTTTCCATGGCAACAGCATTTGCAGAGTAGCTTGAGTGAAAGGTTTGGATTATGCTTATTTTGAGCTTCTGATGCCTCTTCTGATACGCTCCCAATAGGTACAAGAAATTTTTTTTTTATGACAGAACTATGCACTAATATTTTGTGGGCAGTGCGTGTCATTGGTTACAATGGGTACAAGTTAATATAGAGCTCATCAGTTTCTTTACAATAAATTTGAAACTTATCTGTGTCGACGTTATGTCCACTTGATATAACTTTCAATACTTTTGCGAACCTTACAATTAAGTTTTCGTGGATTCCAGTAATACGAGAAGATACTTCAACGTTGTCAATAAATCTTCTGCTCGTATTGCCGTCATTCTTTTTCTTCTTCGTAGCACTATAGCCCCTCTCGGGCCTTCGCTTCCTGCAAATAGCGCCTCCAACTGTCTCTGTCCGTTAACCGCGTCCATCGATTTCGAAATCCGAGCAGCGATGAACTCTCTACGTTGACCGAGTCAGACCAGCGTTTTCTGGTTTCTTCACTGGTCTCCGGTCTTCAGTCCTCCCAACGAATACCTTATTGGGTATCCATTGTTCGTCCAAACGATTCATGCGTCCAGCTCATTGCAGCTTCCGCAGTCATACTATCGTTGAGACCTCCGTTTCGTCGAAAATTTCATACAGCTCATGGTTGTATCGAATTCAGCATTGGTCTCCGTCTAGCTTCGCTTTGATTATTCGCCTCAGTACCCGTCGCTCAAAGGCGTTCAATATATTTGCGGATGCTTGGGCTAAAGTCCATGTTTCACAACCATAGCATAACGCAGGTCTTATCACAGATTTGTATACTTGGAGATTGGTTTTCCTGTGTATGCAGCTGGAATTCAAGATCGTCAAAACTGAATAAAATATCCCATTTGCGACCTGTATTCCTCGGCGTCTTTAGTTTCTTTCATTACCTGTTTTCGTTATTTTGGCGCCTAAATACACAAATTCGCTCACATTTTCGATACTGTATTCGCCAAGTGTGTGTATTTGAGGTATTTTTCCTCGATTGCGTCATAAGCTTTGTTTTATATTCATTGATTTGTAGCCCTACTAGTTTTGCGTCGCTGTCGAGTTTCAGGAAAACTTCTTTGCCAGTTGTTAATGAACGTGACAAAATGTTGATGTCGTCGGCATAGGCTACTACTTGGCTCGACATGTATAGTAATCTACCTTGCGTATCGACACGTAGCTTCCGTATGACGTACTCCAGAGCCAAATTGAATAGCAATGGGGCCAGCCCATCTCCCTGCTTTAGTCCGATATTTGTGTCAAAGGCATCGATGAGTTAATTATTGATGCAGACTTGGGAGGTCGTCGACGTCATTGCCATTTTGGTAAGACGGACTAATTTGGTTGGAATGTCAAAGCAAACCACTATTTTGTACAGTACGTTACGGTCAATACTATCGTATGCTTGCTTAAAGTCAACGAAAATTTGGTGTACGTCTATGTTGAACTCTCAGCACTTTTCAAGTACCTGCTTGACTGCGAACAATTGGTCTTTTGTCGATCTACCTGCTCTAAAACCACCTTGGTACTCCTCAATAAAACTGTTGGCGTATGAGCCGATTTTACTTTCCACGATCTTTGAAAATATCTTGTACGCCGTACAAAGTAGTGATATGTCTCTATAATTTTCGCACTGTAGCTTGTCACCTTTCTTGTGGATAGGGAATACAATTGCTTGGGTCCACTCTTTTGGCATATGTTCTCGTTGCCAAATGTGCGGGGTAAATTTGAGAATAGCTTAATGAACACTGCTGCCACCATATTTGATGAGCTCCACTGGAATATCATCGACGCCCGGGCTTTATCATTCTTTTGGGCTTTGATGGTAGAGCAAACTTCATCCAGAGTTGATGGGGCCAATGGAAGATCTCCGAAAACATCTATAGGCTCCGATATTCTGGAACTTTGCGAAGGATTAAGGAGGTTCTAGAAATATGGTGCCCATCTTTCCTTAATCTTCGTTTCATTACCGATGATATTGCCGATGTCATGACGACAGAGCGTGGTTTTGGGCTGATAACCACGTTTCAGGCTTTCCACTACTTTTATGCTTGTCTTGTGTTGTTTCTCGCTAGACTTAAACCTATGCTTTTCAATTGGTCGTCACAGAATTTTCTTTTCTTAGTTCTAATTATCTAATTTGCTACTCTTCTGAGATTTTTACAGTAATTTTCATTCGTAACTCTAATTATCTTATTCGCTACTCTTCTGAGATTTTCACAGTAGTCTCACTTCGTTCTGGCTTTCCTATCTACATATCCTTTGTACGCCTGATTCTTTTTGTCTAACGCATTCTGGCACTCATCATCGAACTAATCATTTCTCTTGCGCCGGACTTGATATCCGTTTGTGTTTTCTGCCGCGATCTTCATAGCCGCTTTCACTACCATCCACAGCTCGATACGTCTCATAAGATGGGAGCCAGCTGGTTGTCGAGGGATTCCGTAAAATGTTAGGCCACAGGCACCGGTTGAAGCCTTTCGTTGTCAAATTTTTGTATCGGGCTGTTCTACGCCGAATATGCCTTTGGCATACGACATCGATAAGTTAATTTGATCAAGTAATGATCCGAACTACAATAGGCTCCTCGGTATCTACGGACGTCAAGTATGCTCGAAGCCCAACGTTGTTGCATCAGAACATTGTCGATCTGGTTTTATGTGTTGCCATCCGGTGATACCTAGGTAATGTTAAGAATGCGTCAATGTGAGAAGCAAGTCGAACTTATGACTAGATTTTTGCTACATGCAAAGTCAATCAGGCAATTTGTCTAATTATGGAGGCTACATCATCCAGCCGTTCCCCGATGAGACAGCTCATTGCCAACCTTAGTGTTGAAAATACCCAGATTTATTTTTGTGTTGCTTGTAGGCAATGAGCCGACTAGTCTTTCCATGTGCCTTTAGAACGATTTGTTCGTTTCTTCGTCCTCTTCCTTGGTCGGGGCGGACCATTTTTCAGCCAGATTTTGATGAATTTTGCTTGTATACGGATTGCACACAACCGTTCATTGACTGCTCTAAAATCAATAGCGTACGATTTGAACCCCCTTTCTACAATTAAGGCCACTGCGGATTCTTGTTTTCCCGTAAGCTTCCCACTTTTGAATATTGAATATCATTTCTTAATAATTGTAATTTGACACATATCCAACTGATGGGTTCGCGTCCAGAGACGACACGCAATCACCCTTAATAACTTCCTCTTGGCTTTGAATCGTTTAAAAATGATTTATTTATATATTGAGAAGATGCAAAAACTTTAGTTTGAATTTTGCTTTGCAACAGAATAAAATACTAAAGAAAATCAAAAAGTTGCAAACGAAGGAAATTTAAAAAGCAAATATGTAGTGGAAAATTTAAGGAAAAGTATTTGATCTGAAGTTATTTTCCAGAATTTTTTGCAAAATCCAAAAAAATTAACAGAAAAGAACGTTACGAACAAGAAGGAAGGAAAGAAACTTTAAGTGTGACTGGAGCCGTATAAAATGTAACTTGCTTGCATTCATAAAATCCTGGCTAGAAGTTAACATCTGAGTGATTTTTCATGTGTATGTGTTAATAGCTCCATTCATACAGGAACGCATTTTGTGAACGCTTCTTTTTGTTTTTCTATTGGAACAACTTGCAGATTCACGCCGTGTAACTGAATTAATTAGAACTAATGTTACATTCCAATTCTTTATCGTCACGTCGCCATCATTTCTCTCCCTCGCTGAACCCTACTCCATCTGGTTCATTCGTCTAATAAAAGCAGCGAATATACTGACAGAATCTTTGCAAAAGCTAGTGGGATCCAATCGAATATAAATACTAACTGTTTCGCAGCTTCCAAGCTGTTTCAGCTCAAAATACTCTCATAACATATATACCCTCACATACGTAAATTGCCCTCATACTTTGACTAGATAGAATGCTGAATAGCGTTAGACAACTTTCCTTTAATTATTTACGTAGCTGAGATGGATGACTAATTAATGTTGTAGATATTTCAAGAAGTATCATCCCCATTTCTCTCTTATCCCATCACCGGTGTTGCACCACTCTCATTTCTCATCAGCTCTACATTCTCTTTCTCTGCATTATCATCCACACTCCCTAATTCCTTGTTATTGCTAGTCATGTTGTTGTTTCACTCGGCTCCACGGAAACAGTTATGCACTGTGACAGGACAGAAAAGACTAAGGATGTTTCACTGTGTCTAGCTGGGAGCAAGTAGGATGATATTTTGGTTATGGTGGAAGCTAACAAATACTTCAGGACACGTTTTCTCTAGTTCAACTAAACTCTGAGCCCTGTATGTATGCAGACTTGCGACTCTATTTACGAGTCATCCTGCCTTTATTTTGCGATTTGTATCTGTATCTTCCACTAAATGTATCTAGACTTAGAGACAACACATCTAAATGGTAGGGTGTGTGTACGGAGGATGAGAAGTTAGCAGTATTTTCAGCTGGAAGCAGGTGCTGTTGAAGATTTATGAGCTACTTTAAGATGGATAGCCTTAAATGGAATTGAAATGCATCTATTTGCAAGATTTTATGGAATGAATGGTTTATCTAATGGATGTAGTTCGAGGGCATTGTTGGAAAAAAGAGGTTTGTTCAAATAATGTGTACCGCAACAATGAAAGACATTTTCCTAGGGATTTTGGAGAAATATTAGCTATAATATAATGAATAATATTCCAATCAGCGATGGTGTCATTAAGCTTGTTTCAAAAATTAATTCAATTTTTTTTTTCTTAAGTTACCCGTTTATCCAACAAAAGTGGTCCAAACTTACTTTAGAACCGACCCTAAATGGAAGGGTTAAACTGATGATTAACTTTTTACAAAGATTGATTATTTTACAATTTGAAATGCTTCTACATCAGTCTTCGTTGGTACTATTTGCCTAGAGTTCTTTTCGTGGTAGCTCTACCCTTCCTGGACAAACCAAGGAGTCCTTTCAACCTGTTACTTTATTCTTCAAAACTCAAACTAGACTCAACGATCTAAGAAATATGCAATTTATAATGTATCGCTGGTGTGAAACATCCAACCACCATCTAAGATGAAGAATTTGGACTACTACCAAAATAATCTCGATATTCAGGCTGTGGTAAAAATGAATGTTCGCAACATTCCCATGCACTACAATGAAAAAGTAACATATAAAGCCAGATCTTCACGCTTCACTCCAATAAAAGCCAGGAGTAGCAAAATGCAGTCTCTAAAACGAAGAAGGCAGTCCGCGTGATGTGATGGTTAGAGTACTCGCTGTGGAAACCAAGGTCCGCAGTTTGAATCCCGTTGGTGACAACGAGATTTGTTTCGAGTGACTCGTCGGGCGGTCTACAAGCCCGTTCAGTTATCATTTGTACTGAGTTATCTCAGTTGGGTGGATAGACACAACCATAGCGTAGTATTGACCACATCACTTTCTCGAGTCCAATATATTTGATCAAGATAATGAAGTAACTATCCCTGAGTGAACGCTTGAAAGGAAGTGTAGTGTCAAAGCAAAAAAAAAACGAAGAAGACATCCTTCCGCTCCAGAACCAAATTCCATCGAGCTTTTCTCATGTGACCGTTAATGCTCACTACGTACTTACAAACTTACGTATTTATCAACTTTTACCATCAGAATTTAGTTCTTCATCCTAGGAGCCGATGACTCTTATGTACGATGGTCAGAATCACATTTTGGTGGATGATAAATGCCACACTCTTAGAGCCGATACACTACCTAAACTCGCCTCGCTTATGAATTCTCGGTTGATTCTTACGCACGAAAAATGCAACTCTAAGGTCCAAAATATTAGCTACTTTATGTTGACAAAAAACAACTACTCGATACATTGATTTCAACGTTCAAGCCCCAACTGATTGTCAAATTGGAAAACTAGCGCCCTGGAGTCTTCTTTAGACCCTTCTTGCCATAAAAGAGAAGAAATTTGCTCAGACAAACAAGCATCCTTCCTCATCTTAAACAACGTTACATGCATTTGAGATTTGTCATAGGAATGTAGCAAGTTTATAGGCCAAGTCATGCGAGGTAAGCACTTCTCCCATTTCACAGGTGTAGTGTTCAAGGAGTGTTTAAATTCGTGCAGAAATTGGATCCCAATGCTCCGGCACAAGGACAAACTGGATGTACTTTCTTGGTATTTCGATATGCTTCTTTCCTCTGGTCTTCTTTCCTTCGTTTGTATTTTGTAGCATATGTATGGCTCATATGTTGTCGGTGTACAGAGTGATCGGCAGCTCAGCTTCTAGAATGACAAGTTCCAGTGCGATTCGTTTGATCCAGCACGCATCGTCAATCACTAACACTGCTGCTCGGTACTCGGCTTCTGCAGTTGAAGTCTCTACCAAACCCTGCTTCTGTGAATACCAGATCACTGGCCCTCCTCTCATCACTAACACAACACGCGTTGACTGTCCTGTCTCAGAGTCTCCTCTAAAGTCTGAATCCGAAATGAACTTCGGCTGTCGTGGTCCCTCTCAAGTACTGGAAAACGTGTTTCACCATCGCCTGATGGCTCTTCATGGGCTTGTTGCAGAACCGACTGAGGTAGTTCACGGCGAAGCTTATGTCTGGCCTGGTTATTGTGGCTAAGTACAACAAACTTCCTATCGCCTCGCGATAGTTGTTGTTCGCTGGAAGTGCCTCGTCGTTCTTGAAGTCTGTCTTATGGTTGATCATTCCTGGCTCAGTGGGATGCTAGATTGCACTGCTCGAGTTTCATCTTTCTCAAGATTTTCTCCGTGTAGCGAGGCTGGCTCACGAAAATACCGTGGATGCTAGATTGCACTGCTCGAGATTCATCTTTCTCAAGATTTTCTCCGTGTAGCGAGGCTGGCTTACGAAGATACCGTCCTGGTCGATCTTCATTTCCATGCCCAAATACGTTAACTTGTCTTGTACTTTCTTACTGTATGTTATCTCGACTTCCTTGCTTATCTCGTCTAAGAGTTTGTATATTTCTTCTTCATCTTTGCCGGCTACCAATCCATCATCCACGAAAAGTGAGGGCATAATGCTCTTGTCCTTGTTATAGTATATACACGGGTCGTCATCTGTGTTGATCAAGCCTATCTTCTTCTCAAAGTGGGTGGTGACTCTTTCGTTCCACATCCTCGGCGCTTGTTTAAATCCATAGAGGCTCTTGTTCAACTTACAAACTTTCTTGGTTCTTTCTTTGAACCCTTCAGGCTGGTGCATCCAGGTTCCCATACAAGAAAGCCGTTTTCACATCGAACAATACCAACTTCATTTTCTCCGAAGCTGCATTAAGTCTCCTGTCCGCCTTCTCTCGAAGTACCCAGCGACAAGTGATCAGCTTCGCTCCTTCTGAACATTCCACCAGATTCCAAGTTTTCACCTCCATTAGTGAGTCGTACTCCTCCTGCATTGCTCGTCTCCACTTCTCATCTCTAAGTGCCTCACTCACCGGGATGTCCTCCGTTTCACTAATCATGGCTACTCTCGCGCTCTTTCCTTTACGACGGGAGTCAAGTACGCAGTCTCTCAGTCTCGGTGGTGGTTGCAAACTCTGACGATCTCGCAGAACTCTCCTTCCTGACTCTTCTTCTGACGCTGGAGTCTCATTCTCGTTGTCGCTTGGCTCCTCAGCACTTTCTACAGTTCCCCAGTTCTCGTCTTCTTCGTCTGTCTCGCTGCTACTTTCTTCTTGCTTCTTGGGTGTGCCCTCTGGTGCATGTGTCTCAAATTCAGTTCCTTGCTTCAGTCTCATCTTTTCCTCGTCGAAGATCACATTGTCTAAGCTGACAATTTCTCTTTTCTCTTTCAGATAAACCCGGTAGCAGGGTGAATCAATATCATAGCCAACAAGAATTCCCTTTTCTGATTTTCTATCCATCTTGCCTCTTTTCTGTTTTTGTGTCAGCACGTTACTTTCGCATCCGAGCGGTCGCAGCTTCTTAATCTTCACTTTTCTTCCGAACCAAAGTTCTGCTGGGCTTTTCCCAGGTACGTTGCTGGTTCCAGTCTTATTGATCGTGAAGATCACATGGTTCATTGCTTCTGCCCACAGTTTCTCGTCCAACTCGTTCATGTGTATCGCTGTTCTGGCTACCTCGACAATCGTTTTCATTTCTCTTTCAATCCTTCCGTGTACGTGTGTACATTCGTGAAGTCGTGGAAAATTCCCAACTTATACATCATCTGTTTGGTTTTTGCATTCTCCAGTTCGGTGCCATTGTCAGACCTCAGACTTTTCACTCTCCATCCTAGCTGGTTTTCAACGAGTCTCCGGTAACATTCGATCTTCTCTGGTGCTTCACTTTTCGTCTTCATAAAGTAACAGGTTCGGTATTGAGTGAAATCGTCCTTGAACATGAGCCAGTACTACACTCCTCCCAATGACGGGATGTTCATCTCGCCGGTGTCGACGGTCACGAGATCTAACGGTTGCTTAGCTGTCTTGGGGTTGTTTGGGTGTGAGGATCTATGTAGCTTGCCATACCCCCAATTTCTGTATTGCGGTGCGACAAGGTGCTTCAAGACGATCCAAAAATGTTAGAGTTTTACGAACCGTTTCTGCCAAATTTTCACAATTTTTATAGTGAATTTTAATAATTCCAATGCGTTGTTGAAGTGTGTATATTCCATTTTTAGTAAGGACGTAGTTTCTACTTGTCAAATGTCAAAAATGATAGCTTCAAAAGTGACATCTACCGAAATAGCGGGCTATTCAAAATAACACCTCTTATTGGAAACCCTTTTAGCATCTATCTTATGGGTTCTGAAAACACATCATGCCGCCAATGTTCATTGATTTATCCCTGATTCCGGATTGTCCAGTACGTCTGTCATGGAGTTGGTGCACTCACAACGTCCCTGAGTGGATGTTTCTAGATTGCGGGGGCTACGAGCGAGTGGTGAAAAGTTTCCGGCCTGACCAAGAAAAACGATGTTTTTAAATTTTTTTTTGCTTTATTTTTCAACATAATCTCCATCAACACTGATACATTTCTCATAACGGTGTTCTTATTTAGTTGTACCAGTTTCAAACGTAGATTCGTCAAGCTCCTCAAAATACTGGTTTACAGCGTCGATAACTTCTTCGTCGCTCTTAAGTCTTTTACCGCCAAGCCATTTTTTGAGGTTAAAAAACAGGTAATAGTAGCTGGAGGCTAAGTCTGGAAAGTAGGGAGGATGCGGCATCAATTCAAACTTCAATTCGTGGATTTTGGACATGACAACAATCGACGAATGCGCTGGTGCGTTATCGTGATGAAACAAATTTTTTTTCTTCTTCAAATGAGATCGTTTAATTTGCACCTCGTGCTTCAAACGTTGCAATAACTCTGCGTAGTATTGACCAAAGATAATCTTACCCTTTTCAAGGTAATCAAGGTACTATATATGATTCCTCTCGCATCCCAAAAAACAGTAGCCATAACCTTGATCGCCGATAAAATTGTATTTGCCTTCTTTGGAACTGGTTCCCCTTTTCCAACTCACTATTTTGACTGTTCTTTATTTTCAGGAGTGTAGTGGTGGTTCCAAGTTTCATCAACAGTTAGGAATCGACGCAAAAATTCATTTGGATTATGCCTATACAGCGATAAATTGTCCGTAGAAATGTTTTTTCGAATCAGTTTTTGGACGAGTGTTAGCAAACGCGGCAGCCACCTTGCACACAGCTTCTCCATGCTCAAATGGTTGTGCAAAATATTTCGCACACAAGCCTCAGCTATCTTATGCATATTTTTGGCTGTCTCTTGGAGACGTTGATCCACTTGATTTCATCCTTATAGCTATTGAAATTTTACACTCAATGGGTCGTAAATTGGTCACTCCAGTCATCAATGTATTTTATTCCTTTCCTTTACAGTATGTCCCTCATATACTTGACATTTTGGTGGGCGAGTCGCTCGTGCCAGACTTTGATCGACACGGAAATCAAACTTGTCTCTTCTTCTCTTCTGAGCGTCATTTTGTAGAGATTTCCTTTGCGCTTTGCTATTACCCCAATTTCCCTGCCATCCAGACTGTAAAACGTTGACTCGTTTTGACCATCAAATGCTTCCATGTCGTTGTTGCCGACTGCAACGCCATCTAGCCTGGTTGAGTCTCCATCACAATTGGGATGGGCTCGTCCAACTCAACAAGCTGAACAAACCACTCTCGGTGAGACGTCATGTGTTGGCTGGCTCCACAGTCTTGATACCATGAAGTGGCCTTTTCCTTCGAAATGTCGTTGTCCACCGTCGAGAGTGCCGTGGTCAAAAATGCCTTCCTCTTTGGTTTCCCGATTGTTGACTTATTCGCTTCTTCCTGAGATCCGCAGTCTTTTGCGAAGTGCCCCTTCTTCTTACAGATATTACATAGATACTTCTTCTTGCAGTAGGCAATGTATTCATCACACGGTTTACCTCTGCACTCCTTGAGCACGTGACCTTTCTTCCCACATTTGTAGCATCCGAACTGCGACTTTTCCTGCTTGCTGTTTGACGACTGTGCTTGTTTCCTGCGTCTGGCCATGAGAGCGTTGTTGGTGCTGCCCTCTGCATTTGTCGTCATTTATTTGATTCGCTCGTCGTCGAGTCTCAAACGTTCCATGAGAGTTTCCACATTCTTTGCTGCTCCGGTCACGTTGTCCCAGGATGTCCTGAAGTGTGCCAATTTTGGCGGTAGCACACTCATGATCCTCGTCATGATCCAACTTTCCTTCACAAGATCATTTTCAGTTGACACTTCATCTGCGAGATCCAAAATCTTCATACAGTTCTAAACAGCACACTTTCTTTCATCATACTCATAGGTAAAGCATTTAATTCGAGACGTTTCTAAAGTTACATCAGTCTTTATACCATATAAGCTTACTAATTTGTCTATCATATCTTTGGCAGTTTTACAATTTGCAATCTTGTTCGCAATCTTACTGTTTACATTTAAACCTATCAATGTTTGAGCCTCGACATCTTTCTTTAACTAAGCGGCGACTGTATCAGTTGACGCAGCACCTGCTTGGTCTGGGCTTTGCCCCCGTTATTATATCATACAGATTTTGGTTCTTAAGTGCTAGGTTTAATTTAAATCGCCATGAAATGAAATTGACATTTCCTTGATTATCTTCATTTAACATTTCCAGTTGAGACTTTACAGTATCCTTTTTGCTTTAAATTTAACAATTCGATTGACTTTTAAAGCGACTTGCGTGTTCGTTGCTCAACGTTGACTTGCTGTGCGATGGCCGTTCCAATGTCGCTCATTTGTATGTTATGTTGTCCTTGCCGGTTCTGACGTCTTTCTCGACTTGCCTGACAATTTCCTTTCCTGACTTTTGAAGAAACCCTTTTCCAGCTACCCTGGGCCCATAACCTGTTGTTAATTTCAGTGGGTTCGGGTTTTTCAGTTGAGAAAAAGTCAAGTCCAAGTTGACAATATGTTCAATTTATTGAACTGGGTTTCAAAAAGTACAACGGACTAAACTTCTGAATAAATATTATTATATCGACACACAACTATGCATCAATATATTCAATTAACCAGAGATGTCTTTGCAATTAACCGACACAACTTTTATGAACGAGGCAAACAGACGGAATGATTATTTTTATTTTACATAGCTAAAGTCAATTCAATATGATTTCCCGACGACTAGTTTTTTTGTTTATGTCAGTAAATGCAAGGTAAGGATAGGGTCAAGGTTGGGTTGGGCTAGGTCGGGTCACCTGTCAGTTGGTCAAATCGCAACAGTATATTAGCTTCGGACTGTTCTAATTGCTAAAAGAGAGCGCCTGGAAGCGTTCAGGGTGGAGGGATCTCTTTTCTAGCATTCCCTATCTTTATTTTCCCACCTGCTGGAGGAAGGATCCCTGCAACCCGATGAAGCTTAAGGTATAGAAACACGAGGCTTAGTCCGAAATAATGTGTCAAAAGGTTCCAGGCTACGTTCTCAGATTGACAGGGGAGGTATTTAGTAGGTAGTCCAGAAGATATGGAATAGCTTTCATCTCCCAACCACGAATAAAATCCCAAAATTTTAGCGTTTTCCAGGTTTTACTACAAATACGCGGTCTAGACAGCTTCCACATTAACAGATTCATTGCAGTCTACCCGAATTTATAATGAGACACAAATATTTTCTCAGACCATAACTCTACATTTAAGCCCTTTCAAAGCTCGGTGCTTATAACTTTCAACTATTGCTCTCCAACTTGGTTGGCCCACGTAAAATCGCTCATAGCCCTTCCGAAGTCCGTTTGACGTAAATTCACTCACCACTCATTTCAAAAATTTAAAATCTCTTACACTCCTCATGTGCATCGTCTGGCTTTCTTTCAAGTCCCCTATCGTAATAAACAAAGACTATTTATCGATGAACGTCTCTTTTTTCAAAGTGTGTAATAATCTTCTTAATTGTCCTACTGCAAGAAAGCTAAGTTTCTGTTAAAGTCAACGGACATCGAGATGATATAATGTTTTTGATATTCCTTTTGATGGCACTGTAACTTTTTTTTAACTAACCGCTTTTAAGATTAATATAAAATCATAGTTTTCTCCAGCTTGGTTCGTTCCCCATCTCTATTGCTACCTCCAAACATAAATTGTACGTTAAAAGTCTTAAATCAATACCTTTTTAGATTCTGGTTGTAGATATTTGTGATTTGCTCATTTAAACTGCACCAGAAATATTTTGTATTTTTGCAATTTACTGTAATTTTTCTTGTGCTTGCCCTTATTGAAGCTTAGTCTGGAATAATTAAATAAATAAGTCAACTTTTCGCCTCGCACTGAAAGCCTAATAAAGCAAATCTAATCTATTTTATGTCTTGTTGTGCCTCTGCAAGTGCAATGTTGAAGATATCCACAATTTTCAGACAAAGTCTTATATCTCAGAGCCTGGGTCGTCCCGACGATTGTTGTGTTGCGCTTGAGTAGTTCCTAATATTGAATTTTTAACTTCTCTGAAACTTTTTTTCAATTTTTACATGTTACGAAATAAAAATCTATTGAACAAATAGACTTTTATTGAGTTTCTATATGTAAATCAGTTTATTGTAGTTTGAAAAAGTTATTAAAAAGAGCTAGTGCTAAATACTTGAAGGAATCGAACGTGTCCTCCCAAAGAATTATATGCATCTCTGAGCGAATAAAAAACATTAACTCCAAGTTTAATATATAGATATATTTATTCCATAAAAAGCCTTAACGATTTAGGGAAAAAGTCGGTATACATTTATAATATCTCTTGAGAGCTATTCGAAAATGTTTCCCGTACTCGACTTTTTTCTAGACAACACAAAAGTAAAAAACTGACTTTAGCACAGGTAGGTGAAGATGAAAAGCTTCAATTTTATGAAAAAACAAGTATTATAACTTTGTGGAAAGCATTTCTGTGCCCGTGTAAATGAGTATAAAAGGCGGTTTTTCCCTAACATCACAAAAAATAAGCAAACAATCGCCGACATACACGAAAACGAGTGTAGATTGAAATTCGCCTATACACTCAGCATCATCTACTTTCCTGAATCATATCCTTTTCAAGAAGACTCTGTTAACGCTGAATCAAAGTGGGATAACATGAAACACCTTTGGAATTCTGATAGACTCGCCCCCCACTCTTCCTTTCATATCTGTACTCATCCAGCGTACAGAGTGAAATGGAAACGAGTTGAATAGATATGAAAATTGTATATAATTTTCCACACGCGTTCTCGCTTTTGTGTGTACAAACTTGGAAAAAGAAGAATTGAATTAATGTCTTTGGTCTGTCAGAGACAAGTGAAAAGAAGGCACCTCTCCTTGTTGAAACATGAATAAGAAGACACATAAGTCTCTGCGTTACACACCCTTACTTTCATTGCCGCCATTATAATCATCATTCCCAGTGTCATCATCATATAAAAGTAAAATTTCATCATGATGGAGGCAATGATTCCACTAAGTCTCAATTTCTACATTTCATCTCAGTCCCAGCATGCTTCGCTGTACAAGACGAAAGGAAAGACGACACGGCAGGAGGCAGCGTAGCCATCTATTTTTTTTTTTTTTTTCTTGCATTATTCCTTGATTCCAACTCAGCTCGCGAACCATCCCAGCATCTGATTGAAAATTTTCATGGAAAGTCGGATTTTCACTACATTCATCTGAAAATGTATTTCAACTTTATTCGAACATTGTGCGAAGCTCGACTTTGGCTTTTTCATTTGTGAAATGTAAACGGTACCGTACGTGGGATGGGGTAACAAAGGCGGCGCACATTGTGGCAACCATCAGCAGCTTTTTTGTTGTTGAAAATATTTTCAAAGCGAGAGTACAACAATATACATCCATAATCCTGTTAAAATACTTTCAACGCTTCGCTCAACTTAGTGTTGCGTTTCCTTTCCGGGGACTAACTGAAAGCCTTTCGCCACCATTTCTGCTCCACGAACCTGATTTTCACTCTTTTCTTGTCATTCCGTTTGTATTTTCCACAAATAGAAAAAGCGGAAAATCAGAAATAAGAAACAACTCCCGGGAACGAGAACGCAAGAAGGAAGTTTATCACCCTCTTTGCGCTTTGTCATTTGCAACTCCACCCGCTTACCGCGTTACACAATTTCCTCTTTTCTGTTTCTTTACCTTCCTCATTCCCCCGCTGCTCCTTGTTTGTGAGCGCTAAGTTTCGAATGAACCAAGCATAAGAATCGCAAAAGAAATAAAATGTTATCGCATCCTGTTGTAAGTCGTTGAAACCATTTCAGGACCGCTCAGCGCTTTCACTAGCTTGTTTCTGAAAAATATGTAAGGAATAATGTCTTCTATATATTCAAGTAAAGATTTGTTGGCGAATATGATGCGCAAAGTGGGCGTTGAGGGTTGCAAGGGCGAAGGAGGCGAGAGACGGAAAGCTGGAATGAGAGATGAGATTGTAAGTTAAGGCTGGTTGCACTCTTAAGGAAATTATAAGACGGTAGCAGGACTTTGTGTGATGAGCGATAAGGAGAACGTGCTTGCCTTGACAACACAAGAGTGGTACGAATTAGAATGAAAAAGTTTTGATTTCTTTCCTACTATTTTTAACGATAATTTCGTATCCTTTTAAGAGGTCCTTGGGAAGGTGATGGACGATTGTAAGAGAAACAAATTTTTCTGAGATGTCCAAAAAGTGATCAATGATTGGCAGAACCTTCCAATGCGTTTCATTACGTTTCTTGAGATAAGGAACGCCTATCGCATCTTGGGCGTGTCATCAAAAATCTAATATAGGGCTCACATCCACGTAAAGCTTCGCACCTTGGAACCCGCTTGTATACGTCTTCCTGGTTAAGGCCCTATTATGTCGTTTTAGAGAACCTAAATCAACCTGCGTCTGAGGCTCGTTATCGACCAGTTTTTGAATACTCCCTTACATTGAGCTGCCTATATACTACAAACGCTACATTTTCAGAAACCGATAACTGCACGCTTGCTACTGTTAGTATGTACTTCTTAATTTTCACCTCAGTAAGCAGTTTTTTTGTAGCCACAGTTAGTCGTCATTTTGATTCCTGAGGATCACCCACATTCCTATCGGGCTAGTCAATTATTTGACAACCTTAGCCGCTTTAGCACATTCCCTACAGATGTATTCTTAATTGGTCATCTTGCTATCAAGAGCCAATTCAAGATACCTGACTGATGTTCTAGCGGAAGCGTGGACAGAGCCGACTGCCATGGAAACGATGGTTGGTATCCTTCGCTTTGTCAGTATGACTACTTCATTTCTTGACACCGCTAGCTGAAGATTAAGCTCTCTCATCCACCGCTTTATCCTCTTCAAAATTTGGTTGTCTCTATCCTCCAAGATCGCTAGACATACCAGTGATAATCACTTAGGTTCAGTCAGTGTATAACTGTAACGAATTACCCTCAGCAATTTCCTGACGCAGCAGATCATCTTTCGTGATGCTCCAAAGATCAATTTCTAGGATTAACCCCTATGCTCCATCTGAGGTGACAAGTCACCTTCTTACTGGGTTCCCGGTGTTGTGAAGCAACCATCAGTCTTTGAGGTAGTCCCGCATAACGGCCGGCAAGCCACCAAGGATTCGGAACTTCTGCTCAAGTCCCAAAAAGATGTCTGTCCAACTCGCGGATTTGTGGCACGGCTCTCCAGCTCATGCATTTTTGAATATCCGGGAACCATGCTAATTGTCAGAAAGCTTACCTGTAAATCTGACTGCTGCTAGCAACCTCTGTTTGATTAGCCATTAAACATGCTGCCACAGTATTCAGAATGCACAACGGATGATACTCCTTATCTTTGCCTTATCTTTGAGTACCAGTTGAGCCAGTTTCCACCGCCGTAGAAAAAGATAACACCGTACCTAAATATGAGTTATATGAATTACAGGGATTAAGGCTAACTCTCCACCGGGACTTTGAGCGACTGGGAAAGAACTCCATCGCGCCACGAAGCTTCTAAGCACTGAGAATTGTAGCTCCTTATCCGCAGAATTTAGGACATCCGACCACTTGGAAATTTTTAAGTCGTTGGTACTAAATAGATATCATGTTCCTTGAAGTAGATCTAAGTTGAGTTCCTCATGAAGAGTCTGCCATTCGACGCTTTTGCTCTTTGTGGTAGCTTTGGTGACCTCCTTTTTTGCTATAGTATGAAAAGCGGACACGTCAGCACTCGGCATACTCCTGCCTCGCTTCGTCCTGCACCTTCGCACAAAGTGATACACTCCATTGAAGCGATTCCAGTATTCCACCAGTACATATGAGCAAAACGGAAAGTTATCCATGGATAACTGTCCTGGAAAACTCCTTCAGCGTAAATCTGTCCACGTGGTAGGAAAAAGTCATAATAGATGATTCAAACAGCTGCGATTTAGGTTACCTGATTTTTGTGGGTGAATTGGGACCTCATCCTTTATGGTGAGGGAAGTTGATTAGTGCATTTTATCTACCGCCGGGCTGAGTCCCCTTGGGAGGTATTAGCGTTCTATGAACTCTTCCTATGATGCTGTCAGGAATTGTCTCAAATGCTGTTATATTTTGAACCAGCTGAATGCCGTAAACATCTCCTCCCTATCAAATTTAGTGGTATTTCACCCTTACCATTTACATGTAGACTCTGACCATCTATATATGTCCTGCAAAATTTGGAAGGTGATTTATTTATAACCACTTGCGATGTAGTCTTCCATCACTTGCCAATCGCTGACGATTGAAGCATGCCCCTCTGACGGCGTGAAACATGCGTCAATATTTCGCCGATCCTAGGTTGTTGATATGCTGGTGCCGACTCAATGCTAAGTACCAGTAAACCCAACTTTGCTACCATAGAAACCATGCACCGGGGGCGTATATTTGTTTTGAAAGTGTCCCAATCCTTTGGTCGTGTCAATGTTTGCCCATAGGATGACGTTGGCGTCGATTTTACAATAAAAATCATCCAGTGATCATAGCCCATCGCCGAACTCCTTTATAGAGTCATTCGGGGAAAAGCAGCAGCTTGCGAAGATTATTTCTCCATATCTCAAATGCAATTTGCGATTTTCATATTAGTGGCTTACAATGCGATTGCTGCGTATCCCATGGTTTGTTATCAAGCAATCAGGCAGAAAAACCTCGCTGACCAATATGATCTGAACTACATGAGTAGGTCATCTGCCAATCTGGAATCCTGTTAGTCGCCTTAAAAGATGGCCGTATCCTGCCTTGTCTCTTATTAGCATCGAATACATTTGTAAAAACATGAAATGCACCGGGTGCTATTTAGTTTTTGGCGCATACTTTTCGGTACATACTATGCACTGTAGATGTTTAGAACAGTCTGCTTGTCGATAGTCCCAGCAATCCGCACACCGGTCCAACTACTTGCAGCTTCGTCATGTATGACTGTGGCAGTTGTACCAGTAATTGTATGACCTTGCTCGACATGCGCTCTGGGGAACTTATTAAATCCACCTGGACTTGACTGGAAATGAGAATTTCGACCTCTGACGTCTCATTCAAATGAGACACTACCCTTCTCCACCCCGTTCTGCTAGGACAGAATAATGTAGCTTTAACCTCACCAAGTCTTTGATGCCCAACAGTTTGATAGTGACTGTCACTTCTGCACAGAAAGCAAGGCAATCTATGTCTATGGCTCTATTTGGAATCCAAGGATAAGCAACTTCACAATCTACCGATTATCTATAGCGACTAGATCAAGTCTTGAAGTTTCATACGGTCGGCGCACTGCGCAACTTAAAAGATAACTCCTAAGTTAGAAAAACCTTGTAGTAAATTGCTCCCAAAATCTCCGTGTAGCTCTTGTCTGGATCACGTTTGAAGACAATGTCCAGTTTTTTGCTCTACACCGGTCCGCCGCTTCTTTCGTTCTTTTTTTCTTTAGCGGATCCGCTGTTTCCCAGTGGAGTCTTTTCTTACGTTTTTTTCGTAAATATCTTCTAGACTTGATTCTGCTACTTGCTCATTTTGCCGTGACTAGTCAACTCCCTATGGGTTTTGCCGCCTCAGAGGTGTGTTCATCAAACCTCTGCTGACATTCCAACTTAAACGCGGGTAGAAAATGACTTCAAATGAGGGCTTCCTCCAACTCGGTATGCGTGCCTGTAGAATGTGCCGCATCTACTTAAGCATTCCCTTATAGCTGTGATAGCTGTCATAAGCCAGTGTAAAGGATTAGAGAAGGCCTGAAATAAAGTTTAACTGGAAGTGAAGCATGTCGTTTTCTAAAGGGTGCGAGTTGAAAGGAAGGCGAAACGAAAGCCGGAGCAGTAGGTGAACTTCGATATATAGCAGGACTGATGTCCCTGAAGAACTGAAATAACGAAGTACCGGGTGTACTGACGTTTTGGAAGACAGAGGAATTAGATGGCCGGAAGGAGCAGTGAAACCAAGCGAATGGAGAAGTCACCTAAATAGCGAGGAGAAGTAGGGAACTAGAAGTGTGGAGGCTGAAAGGAGAAATGGAACTGGATGAGCTGTGTTAGCCTAGTAGAAAGGTAAAACGGTGAACATGAAGGCTTGTTGGGTGCGTAACGGTTGAAGGGTGAACAAGAACTAAACGTTGCCCCGCAGAAAGAGGAAAAAATAAGCCTGGAGGCATGATCGCTGAACTGGGCAAACGGCGCAAGCTCAATAGGAAGGAGAAACGATGTACCTGGCATGATGGTCAAAAGGTGAAATCAAACTGGACGAAAGGCCTAGTAGAAAGGGGAGGCATGTACCTGGAGACAGAAAGGCCGGAATGGAAAAGTGGAACTGGATGAACGATGCAAGCTTAGCAGGAAGGGGAAATGAGGAATCCGGGGGCGTGAAGGAGAAAGGCTTTAACTTGGCGCTCGTTGCTCGTTTTGCGTAAAGAGTCCAATAATAATGAACATATATACATAACTGAGAAGCTAATTGTTGTCTACGACTGCTTTTCGCAACCAAATACATATATGATGCTTATGAAAAATGAAACACGGTTGTCAAAGCGCAGGGTTATTTGCTAAACCCTAAAAGAAATTCGTAGAAACGAATAGTCCTTCGGATACGGGAGCCACATGGGCAGTGAAACATAGGCAGAGTGTCGTGAAAACCTGAGCAGAGCTTTGATCAGTACTCTTGGCTAGGGGGAGACAATGACTGAAACGTGGTGGGCGTGGTTGGAATACATTAGAAAGTGGTTTAGGGCACGCACCAGCTGTGCGGGTATCGGGGGTAAGCTGGGACTCCATCCAAAGGGTGTGCCGCGCTGATTAGCATACCATAGCAATTCCTATCTAGCGGTAATCATGGAGTAGAGCCTATTGATGACATGTATCCACGTAAACCGCGTTCTTTCATATAGCTAAGTACTTGGAGTCTTTGCTTTGCTATAGCTTGAAGTACCAGTTCTCTTTTCTTGTTGCCTTGAAGTGTTTGACGTAGGAGAGATCTTGTCAATCCTCGGCCTCAAACGCAAAGTGCCCCATATAGGTGTCTGCTACAGTTAGCGATTGTCCTAGAGTCTCGTTGCCCATAGGGTTTATCGTTTAAAGTGAATAAAGATTGGTTAGCCAAATATGAGCCGCTTTCCTAATTCGATTGTGCAGTTGAGCCCTCGTGAGGTTTAGCGCGATCCTTGGTAGGTCGTTTTTCTGAGAGTCAGGTCAAAGCTGATCAGGAACATTGTTAATTGAATACGCCAGCAACTTAATGATGGGAGCCTCGAACATGCAAAGAAAACATCCACGTTTTAACGAGGTAGCATCACCATTACACTCACCCAAAGCCGTTCCATACAAATCGCTCTGTGGCAATAGTGGGCACGAGGAGTCTAGGTGTAAGTCTAACCACACCCTAAGCATACAAAACCCAACATTAGCGTGTCTTAAAAATCCCTTGCTGTCATTACAAAGAGTTCAGCAAAACCGAGTGTTATTAATTACTATCGGGCATTTAGTGCTATTCACTCCGATGTCTGGTTATAGTCCATACTCAGACACATTACGTTAAAAATTATTGTATACATATGTCTTCTTCAATAATGAAAATGAGATACTCTAACTATATCTAAGCGAAGGCCCGAGAGGGGCGGTAGTACTACAAAGAAGAAGAAGATACGAAAAAAACATAAAAGCATGTTTGGTCTCCTGTTAGGACCCCTCTCGTATCCAGATACTTCCAAAATGAATGTTTTGTGAAATACAAGGGTTCCATAATTTTGAGCTAATTTTTGCCGAGGCTCATGCCTCTTGTCAGACGGTATTTTCATGATTATCGCAGCCTACATTTGGTATGCCTGCAGCTCTCAAATAAACTCAAACAGAACCATGAACACCTTTGGCAGTGTTGAACCCTTTCTTCCTTCATGGCTATTATTTGCATTATTTCAGGTTTTTTTAAGCACGAGTGAATGTTTTTTCATTCCCGATTGTTCTTGTGTTTGCCGGCACCCGATGAGGATTTTCAGGCCTGTTTTGGTCTGTATTCTAAACCCGCCAATTACTTTTTTCGCCACTTCCTGGTGGAATTTCGCGGTCTCTTAAATCTTTTTCTACTGCAGTTTACTTGGAATTTATCACAGACAACAGTTTTCCATTTTTGCAGACCAAATTGCCTAGGCTTAGGAAATGTATTTAGAAATAAGAGCTTGTTATCAAAATGCTTCTTCAATCAATATAAAAAAAATGCCGCTGTCGAGCTATCCTTAGTTAAGTCTTACTAGATTGTTTCGTTGAGCAAGTCCAGCCAACAACAAAGATTTTATCCACTTATATTGAGTTTATATACTCGGTGTTCCTTAGTTTGATTTGCTAGTGAATTAAATGAGCCAAAAATAATACTGTCAAAAGTACCTTCTAAACGTATAACCGGTTAATTCTCAAATTTTGTTCTTTAAGAGACTAGTCTGCCTAAAATTATCATCCCCCAAATTTTTATAGCACTCTCCTTCGGCTCTACGTAGACACCGGTGTTTTTCAACGCGTTTTTCACAAAAACTCATTTTTCAAGTAACTGGCACTTATTCTCTATGACCAATCAATAATTTCTTACAATTCTTGTTGTCCGACAATACAATTCACCGAAAACTTCTATAAATTTTATAAGAAAAATGTACAAAGAAAAAACAGCCCAAAAAGGTTACTTTTTCAGTTCTTCTGTCAAACACCCGTCATATTTTTTTACTGATTGCATCAAATAGTAGTGGATTATCTTATAAAAAACCTCCCTTTTTTAAATTCTCTTCAATTTTTTGGTTTAGACTTGCCAATTCTAAGATTAACAGTCCGCTAAAGGACTATTTCTTTTTCAAGCCATCGACTGCAGCGTCCACTGAAAAGAAGGCAGAAAATAGAAATTGATTAAAGAATTTTTTTGCTTACTTACGCAAAAAATTTACTTACATGGAAACTTGTAGAATATAGGGTGATTCATTACGAGGTTTCATTTTTATTTCTAATGAATACATAAAGTTGAATTCTGTAACAAAAATGTTATTTTGAGTCGAAAGAACAATCTACTAGACACCCTAACCTCTCGGACGCGTTAGTCAACTATAGCAAAAAATGAGCCCGCTGAAGCCGATAGCCGAAAATGGGCTGCTGAGCCGAGCGTCGACTATACTCAATAGCCAAAAATGAGCGCGTATTGTCTAGCGTCGACCATCGAGCATTCGCGCACATTCAAGGACCTGGATGCCGGCTGTAGATGTCGTATCATGTGCCTGGAATGTCCTACCGAACTGGTTAAAGTGACTTTTATCCTCTAAAGTAAATGACAAAAGACTGTTGTGTTATTGCTTGATTTTGAGGAAGCATGATTAAACGCTTTCCTTAAAAAAATCCTCTGAAGAATTTTCTGCAAGATTTTGTGCCCGACGATGGTCATTCTGTTAGTCCAAATTTTGCTGAAAAGCAAACTCTGATTCGTTTTGTTGATTTTTATGCTATAGATATAGTAGTCTTTATGTTCTATAAGTAATTATGTCATCAAATGCTTAGCGTGTTACTACATGAGTGCTATATATAGTATTTAAACGTGCTTAACCTTTAACTATGGACGTTCCATTTTTGTTACACTACTATAGACGTACGGCCTCATAGACCGCTATCTTTACGGGCTGGTTTCTATCTGGATGAGTAAGTATTGTATCATTTTTTGTTTTTATCCCTTAGAAGTGTTAATAAATGTAAATAAAAGATGTAATTTTAATTGAACATGTATTTATTTTAAACTAAATCTAACGATATAAAAATCAAAGGCACTTTTCAGACTTATTAGTTGGAGATCACTTTATAGGAATATTACCACAGGAAAATGACTTTTTTAGTTTGTTTCACTCCTTTTACAATAAAATATAAAGAACATAAAAAACTTAACATAATCTTCCTAAAACTAAACATAAAAATTTCGACAAGGGCCCTACTTGGTCATATTAATTGGCAGTATTTGCACAGCGGCTTAGAGCATTGTAGGCATATTGGCTGTTTCCAGCCTACTCAAGTGTGAGTCGTCTATCGTTTTATCTTTGGTGGGCATAGTTTACACGTCTTACGTTTAGGAACTATATTTTCTTCACTTGGTGGCTCTTGGGATGGCACATCAGGGCCCAAAACTCGTTTCAGCCTCATAACTTATTCTTTTGGCAAATGAGGCTTTATAAATCGTCTTTGCATATGTGGAACTACCAGGGATCGTGCTAATTTCTTCAGAAATTTACCTCTTTCTAGTTCTTTGTCTTGATGTTGATTGAATAAAGTGTAGGCATGCATTCCACACAAGTCCAGGACTCTGTAGAAAATCACCATAGGCCACCTTCTTGTTCGGCGACTGCTCAAATAAATTGAACATTTTTTGTCCGTTTTATCAACCTCCCCTTTGGCGGAATTATAGAATAATATCATCTCGTGTTTCTTTGTATGTTTATCAATAGTATTATCGTGATGCATAGATGATATCAGGAGCACAGCTTTATTCTTCTTTGGCACATGAGAACATATAGTTTTGTCGTTAGTAAAACCGAATAAAGTTGAATCAATCTCTCTAGACTTCTGTGCCTGAAATAAATTCGGTATTTCTCTTTTATTCTTTTTCAGAGTCCCAACATACGTTAGGTTACACTTAACATCTACAAGTTTAATAGATGAGAACCAGTTGATAGCAGACAACGTTACGATTGGTTCTTTGTAATGGCTGTATCAAGCGTAGCACGCATTGAGTGCGAACAAGAAAATTTTTTCTCGTCAGTTGATAGTCCGGCGCCATCGCTACCTTTCCCTGAATATAAATAACCATTATAAAAGTAAAAGGTCTACGCATCACACAAGGCACGAATAACTTAGCCATATTTACTGGGTTTCTGGGGCATGTACGAAATCATGTGGCTTTTTCCACGAAACTCCACTAGCATCTCGTCAATAGTAACATATTCAATGAGTTGATATAGTTTTTGAGAATTAGTGATAAACTTATCAAATATTCCGGAAAAAGCGGCCAGTTTATCGGTCTTTATTCTCTCAGCGCAATCTGCTGGGCTGTCAAAACGAAGGCAGTTCAGAAGAACTAAAAATCTGGTTTCTGACATACAGCACCTGAATATTTCACAACCTGTTCCATCAGTAGCAAATATAAAACTGGTCGATTCATGATTTGATTTCAGGGCGGCAGAGTGGGATAATAATCCTAAGAAAGCATTGAGTTCTATCATGTCCATTTCTTTTAATTCTGACCTGTTTTGCCGCTTGAATTTTGCTCTAAAATCAGCAATTTTGAAGTTAGTCCATGTCAAAATGGTTTGTCGCATTTTATTATAAAAAATTTTATTCCAAATACTGATAGGACTTTCTTTTCGTCTTCAGTCAGGTGCAGAATAGTTCAATACATTATTATGCTGTGGAGTGCGAACTCTTCTGGAAGGTGGTTCTGTAGCCCATTTGTAAGGATTTTTACCATAGTAATACTTTGAAGGCCGCAACTGTGCTATAGGTATATTGTCATCATCTGAACTTTCACTATCCGATCTCCTTATGTCACCGTCAGCTCTGGTAGTACTACCACTTTCTTCAATAATCTCTTGTTCACTCGAGTGATTCTCTTCAATGTCAGCTTCATAAAACAAACAATCATCACATCCCCATCGCTATCGCACTGATCCGATTCTAAAAGCAATCGTTGAAACACGTCTTCAAAAGAAGGATCATCTAATCGCAATATTTAAATGGCTCTCTGAGTCGACGAACTCGATATTGGTTTGCCTGCAGTCGTTGGTTGATCGTTTTTTGACAATTGAGTTTACAAAATCTAAAACAAACAAAATCACCATAAGCGTCAATTTATAACATAAACGTGGACGCGCGGTCTCACAGACCGCACACAAAATTTAAGCGAAATTACTCACGCAAAATTCAGCCGGCGACGTAACCTTCACTCTCAACGGTCGTTTCGCCACTAAAACCGAAGCTACTGAAGTCGGCATACGCATGGGGTACTCAGGAGGCGGGGGCACGAGAATCAAAAACAGCAAGCGAACTGTGAGACCGCACGTCCATAGTTAAAGGTTAAAATCCGTCTCACCCAACTTTCGGTGTTCAAGGCATGCATATCTCAGTTATATTGTAAAAGCACCGAAAAATACACGGACGAATTTAATAAGAAACAGACCGCGCTATAGGATATCAGACATTTTCGTCATCCTTTGCTAATTTGGCTTTGAATAAAAGCAGTCCGAATTCGTCATTTTGAGATGCCCCACGATACTTTCCCTACAATAAGTCATTCAGTCTATGAATCGACGTTTAATATCCCATTTCTGTAGATGAGCTGGGTCTTGCCGCCATAGGAATTACCTTATCCTTTTCCGTATGGAGCCCCTATGTAGGGGAGGGTGACTCTAACCTCATTCTGTTCCGCAGTTTCATTCTGTTATTATTACTTCGCTACTGATGCCCCTCTGCCTGTC
The DNA here is from genome assembly GCA_963969285.1 of Odontomyia ornata. Lineage (NCBI taxonomy): Eukaryota > Metazoa > Arthropoda > Insecta > Diptera > Stratiomyidae > Odontomyia > Odontomyia ornata. The sequence continues at coordinate 46,925,682 of OZ017739.1, forward strand.
ACTTCCTATTCGGCTCTTCTATGGTTTGACAGATTCGTTCCAGCTTTGGCTCTTTCTGCTACTAGCATCTGTCTTATGGGTTCCGAAAACACATCATGCCGCCAATGTTCATTGATTTATTCCTGATTCAGGATTGTCCAGTGCGTCTGCAATGGAGTTGGTGCACTTACTACGTCCCTGAGTCAATGTTTCTAGATTGCGAGGGCTACGAGCGAGTGGGGTCAAAAGTTTCAGGCCTGACCAAAACCAAAAAACAATGTTTTTAAAATTTTTTTTTGCTTTATTTTTCAACCTAATCTTCATCAACACTGATACATTTCTCATAACGATGTTCTAATTTAGTTTTACCAGTTTCAAACGTAGATTCGTCAAGCTCCTCAAAATACTGATTTACAGCGTCGATAACTTCTTCGTTGCTCTTAAGTCTTTTACCGCCAAGCCATTTTTTGAGGTTAAAAAACAGGTAATAGTAGCTGGGGGCTAAGTCTGGAGAGAAGGAAGGATACGGCATCAATTCAAACTTCAATTCGTGGATTTTGGACATGGCAACAATCAACGATTGCGCTGGTGCGTTATCGTGATGAAACAAAATTTTTTTCTTTGCCAAATGAGGTCGTTAGATTTGAACCTAGTGCTTCAAACGTTGCAAAACTCTGCGTAGTATTGACCAGCGATAGTCTTACCCTTTTCCAGGTAATCAATGTATATAATTCCTTTCGCATCCAAAAAAACAGACATAACCTTGTTTGCCGATAAAATTGTTTTTGCCTTCTTTGCAGTTGGTTTCCCTTTTCCCACCCGCTGTTTTGACTGTTCTTTATTTTCAAGAGTGAAGTGGTGGATCCAAGTCTCATCAGCAGTTATGAATCGACGCAAAAATTCGTTTGGATTATTCCCATACAGCTTCAAGTTGCCGGTAGAAATGTGTTGCACACAGCTTTTCCATGCTCAAATGGTTGTGCAAAATATTTCGCACACGTTTAGCTGACATCCTATAGGTCTCAGCTATCTCATGCACTTTCAACCTGCTGTCTTCCAACACTACGAGTATTTGATGGATTTTCTCAATCATTTCTGCAGTTGTGACCTCGACGGGCCGTCCGGAGCGAGGCTCGTCAGAGGTGCTAACACGACCCATTTTAAATTCAGAAACCTACTGCTTAATAGTTTAATATGATAGGGAGGAGTCTCCTAGTGTTGAATACATTTCTTTTTTTATTTGTTTTGGCGTAAAACATTCAAATGGAAGTATTTGATGGCAGCACGTTTTTCCAATTGTTCGAAACCAACGAAAGCGTCTCGCGCAATGTGCCCTCAAACGCAAACTAACGAAGCGATTTGGCTGAAACTGTACATACAACTCGGTAGGAATAGTACTGTAGGACCCCGCTCTAAAAGTAAACCTAGTGATGCCATCTCTTGGTCAGGCCGGAAACTTTTCACCCCACCATAATCTGTCCTCCCTTCAATGAATTGAAAATTTGCCACACCTGCGCTGGTTGAGGCCACCAAAATCTGTTCTGCAGCCGCCATTACAGGAAGATCCCAGGATATTTTTGGCTGTATCTTGGAGACGTTGATCCACTTGATTTCATCCTTATATATAGCTATTGGAATTTCACACTCAAAGGGTCGTAAATTCTTAAAGCTTCGTGTCATAGAGTAGGTACTAGTCGTTCAGGTCGGCCCTTGAAATCCTAATCTGATATTATGGGATCTAAAAAGGTTTTTCGAACGTGTTCAAGATATTTACCCATCTAATGAAGTTGAAAGCGTTCGTAAGATCAAGTGTCTTCAACATAGCCACACTAGCGTGCCAAGAGACGGCTAGTTCTCTGTTGGTGGTACTTGATGTTGGGAATGTCTTCAAGGCGGTGCTTATCACCGCGGGGATGAAACCCATCGTCCTCCTTGCTAAAGAGCGCAGTGAAATCTACCTGTTTTGAAATGAAGGAATAAAAGGGATAATTGCCCACGAAGAGAGGCGACGCCCATTCAACGATTGGAAGCAGTCATAGATGAATGTCACGAGAGCGAGATAGACAAAGCATCTTAAGCATGATGAGACTGATTTCTACCATAGTATATTCACATAGTATCCGCACTCAACTTAGCCTCGGGGAAAAACCAAACACAAGCCGAAGAGTGAACCGTAAATCTTCGGCAGCAGGTAGGTAGGTTAATGCTGACGCGAGAATTGGCGTGAATATAAACACGTGCTTTGACGACAGATTTCAGGATTAACATATCTCAAAAAACTAATAACTTTGCAGAAGAAAGAATTCGTTCTATGCAATCTTTTAGTTTTTATTAGGACTGGCAACACTCCCATGTTCTAAAATGCGTAAAAGAACACGTGCGCCGGAAATGTTATTTGCTTTTTTTATTTTGTTTTTTGAATACAACAGGCCTCGGCTGAGCTGACTGGCCTCTGGGAAAAGTGTTAAACACAGGGTAAATAGAAGGTGTGGATACTATGTGAATGAACTATGATTTCTACCTGACCCAGCTTTTGAGCTGGTGTGAATGTTTCAGCCTGACCTGAACAAATTTTGTTAGTCCTGGTTTCCCCGCTGTTAGTTTTGCGTCAGAGAAGAAGACGATGCTTAGCCCATCATTTTTGTGTGCAAAAGCTGGAACAAGCAGCGCAGTAAAACGGAATAGGAGAGCTCTCTCCGGATAGTCTGATTGGAGAGAGGCTTGGATCGGTTGGCAAAAGAACCATATTACATTCCGGCTGCCCTAACCGCGAAAAAAGATCGTCTAGAGGCGTTTAAGAAGGAATGATTTCTTTTCTAGCAATTCCTTTCCCCACTTCTCCTCTCGCTGGCAGAGGGATCCATGCAACCCTATGCCACCGTAAGGCATAAGAAAACGAGGACTAGCCCGAAGTTACTCATATTAGGCTTATCCATTTTACGCTTGGGAAAGTAAAGCTAAAGAAAACACATGAAATATTCTGTTGGAAACAGCTGAAATACAACATTACTCAAATGTCTCCACGGGATGTCTTACAGGCATCAATCCTTTTGAGGTAATTTTCAATGACTTTTCGACACAGCTCCAGCAATATCTCGGCCATAACTTCACGAATATTGGTTTTTCAATTGCTCAAGATTTTGAGGATTGTTTGCGTAAACACGATCTTTCGCATAGCCCCCATAAAAAGAAATCCAAAACTGTTAGGTCGCAGGATCTTGTGGGCCAATTGACATCACTCAATCTCGCAATCACGCGTCCTGGAAATTTCTGTTGCTAAAGTGCTCGATTAGCCTGTGTTGTGTGGCTTGTGGCACCATCCTGTTGGAACCACATGTTGTCCAGATCATAATCTTCAATTTCTCTCCAAAAAAATCGGTTAACATCCGTCCATAGCGGTCAGAATTGACTGTAATGGGTCTTCCTTGATCGTTTTCAAAAAAAAAGGCCAATAACACCACCAGACCATAATGCACACCAAACGGTTACTTTTTCCGGATGCAAAGGCCTTTCTGCGATCACCTGAGGACTTCGAGAGCCCCATATGGGGCAATTCTGTTTATTTACGCAACCACTGAGCGAAAAATGAGCCTCATCACTGAAGAAAGTTTTGTTCGAAAAATCGTTATCTATGGCTTGTTGTTCAATCACCCAATTGGCATACATTCTGCGTGGTGTATGGTCTTGAGGTTAAGTTCTTGAGTGAGTTGGATTTTGTACGAATGGAGATGCAAATCCAAATGCAAAATCCGTGACAATGAGCCGTAAGACAAGCCCAAATGTTGAGCACGTCGAGGAATCGACAAATTCGGGTCTTCCTCCACACTTTGAGCAACGACAGCGATATTTTCATCAGAACGAATGTTGCGATGATGCACAGGCCTTGCAATATCAAAAACCGATCCAGTCTCTTCAAATTTTCTCACTGTTCGAAATTGTTTGCTGTGTAGGTCGATTATGTCGACCGTAATCGGCTCGTAAAGCCCTAAATGTTGATACAGCAGAATCACCATTTTTATAATAAAATTTAATAATTTTAACGCGTTCTTCGACTGTTAAACGATCTATATTTCTAAATGGCAAACCTTCAACTAAAAAAACACGCTTTGGATGACATTTAATTTTGACAGATGTCAAATGGCAGGGTACAAAATGGTTCTAGACTAGGCTTTTAGATTGACAGGTGAGGTATTTAGTTGGTAGTTCAGGATGCGTCTAGAAGCCCACATTCCAAGCGCAAAGAACGGTCCCCTCCCTACCAAAAAAACAGCTTGAAATAATGACTTTCTCCAAGAGACTTTAAAGTTATCTACCAAACGCTGTTGGTATGCAAGTCAGACACAGGTTCTCAAATAGAGTTTAGGAAGATAAAATAGAGTTTAAGAAAATAACGAACAGTGTTTTTCTCCGTGTTAATTTTTTTCCTATACTGGCACCTCATTCTACCCGAGAAACTTTCTAATGACTATACAACATCAATATGGTTCGAAATTCGTCACGAAAATTGATGAATTCACAAAATTTACACGCTTGAAGTAATATGAACTTGCTTCTGGAATGAGAAATACTCCTACAAATCATATATACCAAAACTGAATTAGGAAACCTAAGACATCAACCAATCACTAGATTAATATCAGAAGCCACCACAAAATCAAGGTCTCGCAATTTAGATGCTATCAAAAAGCTAACAACAGTTAAAATTAGGGGAAATCCCAGAAAATTTATGTTCACCATCACAACCATCGTCAACATCATCATATTTTCGCACTCTGTCATTTTACGTAACTCGAGAATATAATTGCAATTTAGAGGATTATAGGGTAGTGAGGATTGAATACTGGAGCTTGGGCTGCGGAAGTTGGAGAGGTAGTAGCATTGCCTGGTGTACCGAACGTTACAAGTGAGAATGTAATGGATAAATCAATTTGTCTTCATGATAGGGTGGTTATTTTTTTGTTAAGCTTAGCAATGAACACATGTACAGTACGTACTACACCCCAGGGATTCAAGCATGTCATAGATGTTGTGAAGTGTGGACGTTGATACATATATCAAGGGAATCATCTAGGATGATTGAACATCGCAGTATTGATGCCTCTTTGCGCGCGGTATATGTCGGTGATGATTTATACTATGGTAATGCGATAATAACGACTGGTTGGTAATTATATCAAGCGAAGGATGTCTTTATCGATCCAATATAAAGTCAATAGTTGGAACGGGAAATATGATTTGAAAGCTAATTAGCAATACAAGCTACATGATATCAATACATAATACACATTGTATTGTATAATCCTTAGTTTCTTTGCCTAAAGGCATGGAAAATTTCCATACAAAGCTCATGTTGAATTATCCTGCAGCATTTGATTCAGTAGATAAAGGACATAAGCTATGACTTGATATGTTCATCAGAATATTCCATCAATAGTATCAGAGAATTGTGGAAGAATATTCAATTTGCAAATAGTTTAAATAACTTCAAATCAAATCCTTCTCTTAAACAATGGTGAAAAAAATTCCTAGAATATCTGCTCTGACAAATATTTTTAAGCCCTAAACTTACAATCCTTTTGCAACAACAGAGCAACTCGTCGACACTTAAAACAACAATTCCTATCATGTCCTCTTTGAGAAAGTAATCCTTTAACCATGCCTACAATATCTGTTGATTGGAAACAATCCTAAGCTTCATGTTTCACGAGGGTTTTCAGCAATTTTCATATATCACACATATGCCAGAGTATATAATTGTTGATTCATGTATGTACATTTCCTTCCCTCACGCTGACTTATGCTCCACAAACTTCTTCCTGACAACCAACGCCAACGACCGGCATCCTGCCTACAAAATACCAACGATGACAACAACGACAGCGGGATGAACAAATTCAACGATAAAGCATTTGAATATTGTTATGGTCGAATAATTAATGCTGTTTCTAAGTCAATAGCAGGACATGAGTTAAATTGGGATGTAGACACGAGAACACAACGAACGGGGTGAATAAAATTCGATAATGTCCTCGAGGGTAGTGGCGTTAGATGGGTGGAGAATAGAGAACGGATTTAGTTAAAATTTGATTTTCGACCGGGACAACGAATAACATCCAGGCGTTATTTTGAGTGTGTGTAGGGACATAAGGCTTGGCCTTGTGCCGTCTATTAAAATACTACAGGCGATTTTGAAAGGATTATCCTGACGAATGAGCATTTCTGAGATTTGTTGTTCGCTTGGTCGGTTGGTGGTAGATTTACATTACGAAATCTTTGACAAGGATTTAATTGTTTTTCTTTTTCCTGGAATTTAATGAAATTTATTTCTGGGTGACCTAAGGGTGGATTATATTAGTATTTAATGGGGGTAGTTTAACATCGACTTTATTATGATGAAGCGAACTAACCAATTTCTCAAGATTTTTTACCAAGTATGTAGATATCTTTCACGTATGTAGATGTCTTTCAGAACCCCAGTTCCAAGAAAAATATTCAAATCTAATGTTAAACATCATTTGCGCTCAAATTTTGCTATCATTCCATTGATTAAATTATCAGTCACAGCTATCCAATGGTTAATATTTAGAATCTAAGGATGTTGATCAAGGCCGGTGACAGGATTTCGGGGCCCCTGGGCATTTGCCGGAGAGTGGGCACCTGTCACCAACTCTCACTACTTGTGCTCTAATTACAACAAAGTTTTTACTAACGTGTATCATTAAACCTTACCTGGTAATATTTAGGGCAATTTTGTATCACTTTAAGTTTTATTCAATAGAATTAGTTACACTTGAAACTGTTTTAAAGACAAATACAAGAATTTTTTATCAAAAATCCACTCTCCAGGCAAAGTCATCGAATATGTCGTAGAACCTCAAACTTCTGGCTAAACCTGGTTCCATAGCCAAAATGCTTAAATTTTTAAGCGTTCCTGTACCACGTTCGATCGATTCAAATTTTTAATCCGTTTCATTATGCTATAACTTCTTTCACCTTCACTTACTATGCTATGCATATATTTGGAAATAAAACATCCAGCTTTGTATTCCTTGGATCGTTTAACAATTGTAACGGTTGTAATGCACTTTTTCAAAATTAGTTTTATGAATTGCCTTCTTCTTCTTCTCTCTCTTCTTACAATAGCATTACAGCCCCTCTCAGGCCTTCGCTTCCTGCAAATAGCGCCTCCAACTGTCTTGGTCCATTGACCGTGTCCTCCAATTTCAAAATCTGAGCGGCGATGAACTGTCTTCGTCGACCGAGCCAGACCAGCGTTTCCTCGGTTTCCTCACTGGTCTTCGGCCTTCAGTTCTCCCAGCGAATACCTACCTACCCATAGCATATCACAGGCCTTATCACAGATTTGTATACTCGGAGTTATGTTTTCCTGTGCATGCAGCTGGTCTTCAAAATTGTCAAAACTAATTAAAATATTTTATTTGCGAGCTGTATTCTTCGGCGTATTTAGTTTCTTTCATTACCCGTTTTAGTTATTTTGGCACCCAAATACACAAATCCGCCAACATTTTCGATACTGCATTCGCCAAGCGTGAGATTTTGTGTATTTGGGGTATTTTTCCGCGACTGCGTCATGAGCTGTGTTTTATTTTCATCGATTTTTTGCCCTACTAGTTTTGCTTCGCTGTCGAGTTTCAGGAACAGTTCTTTGACAATTGTTAATGACCGTGACAAAATGTTGATGTCGTCCGCATAGGCTACCACTTGGCTCAACTTGTACCTCACGTATCGACAGGTAGCTTCCGTATGTCGTACTCCAGAGCCAAATTGAATAGCAATGTGGGGCCAGCCCATCTCCCGCTTTAGTCCGAAGTTTGTGTCAAAGGCATCGGTGAGTTTGTTATTGATGCGGACTTGGGAGGTCGTCGACGTCGTTGTCATTTTGGTAAGACGGACTAATTTGACTGGGATGCCAAAGCAAAGCATTATTTGGTACTGTACGTTACGATCAATACTGTCGTATGCTTGCTTCAAGTCTACAAAAATTTAGTGTACGTCCATGTTGAACTCCCAGCACTTTTCAAGTACCTGCTTGACTGTGAACAATTGGTCTATTGTTGATTTACCTGGTCTGAAACCACCTTGATACTCCCCAATAATACTGTTGGCGTATGATCCGATTTTATCTTCTAAGATTTTAGAAAATATTTTGTACGCCGTACAAAGTAGTGATTTGCCTCTATAATTTTTGCACTATAACTTGTCACCTTTCTTGTGGAAAGGGAATATAATTGGTTGGCTCCACTCTTTCGGCATATGTTCTTGTTGCCAAATGTACTGGATGGCTTTGTGAATAGCTTGACGAACACTACTGCCACCATCTTTGATGAGCTCCACTGGAATCTCATCGATGCCCGGCGCTTTATTATTCTTTTGGGCTTTGATGATGGAACAAACTTCATCCAGAGTTGCTGGAGCCAATGGAAGCTCTCCGCAGACATCTATAGGCTCCGATGTTATGGAGCTGTGCGGAGGGTTAAGGAGGTGCTTGAAATATAATGCCCATCTTTCCTTAATCTTGGTTTCATCAGCGATGATACTGCCGATGTCATCACGACAAAGCGTTGTTTTGGGCTGATAACCACGTTTCAGGCTTTTCACTACTTTGTTTGTTTGTCTTGTGTTGTTGCTCGCGAAACTTACATCTATACTTCTCGATTGGTCGTCATAGCATTTTCTTTTCTTAATCCTAATAATCTTATTCGCGACTCTTCTTAGATTTTCATAGGATTTTTTGTACGCCTGATTCTTTTTATCTAACGCAGTCTGGCACTCATCATCGAACCAATCATTCCTCTTGCGTCGGGCTTGATGTCCGATCGTCTGTTCTGCCACGGTTCTGATAGCCCCTTTCATTTCCATCCACAGCTCGTTGCTCGTCTTTAACTATATGTTTGATAAGAAGGGAGCCAGCTGGTTGAATTTCCTTCAGGTCTTTAATTTCGGTGGAATTATCTGAATTCAAGTCGTCTTTGTAGGTTTGACATAACGCTGAACATTGTTTCTCGATTAAATCATCATCTTCGTCCAGGTATGTGCAAAGAAACTGGAAAAGGTCGTTTATTTTTTGGAAAATATAAATTTTTGTGTGAGGTTACCAACAAAACTATCAAGAAGTTTATAAAACACGTTAATTTTGAATTGCTCCTCCTCGTGTATGACTTGCTGTTTGGCTTCAACATCACATTTTGATTTTTTTCAAAATTTTGTCTATCATGAAAATTTTTTGAATAGTTTTTATTCAAAGGCTTTTTTAGGGTTTTGTAAAATAATTTTACAAAACCCTACTAGTTTCGCGACCAGTCTGTCCGTCTGTCCGTCCGTCCGTCTGTTCGTCCGTCCGTCCGTCCGTGTGTCACAGCAGTTTTTCTCGGAAACTACTTAAGCTAGAAACATCAAATTTTGTGTGTAGGTGTAAAGTGGTGATCTCTTCAAAGTTCAGCTACAAAAAAATTTTATAAGGTATTTAAGGGGGGTCTCCCCATATAGGAGAGTGACCCCCCGAAAAAAAAATTTCATTGAAGGTAGCCGATATGAAAGGTCTTGATGAGAGCTTTTCAAAACAGGTCTTAGTTTGCCAAAATTTGCTTCGAGGGGCGCACAGGGAGGGGAAATACACGAAAAAATTGTGTCCCCCCCCCCCTCGCGATTGGACACCTGTGATCCGAAAAATCTGAAAAAATCAGGAATGTAGGCCTTGGTGAATACAACAACAACAAATACGTGAGAAGTCGCAATTCACTCAACTTTGTTAGTAATAGTATGATTTATCGATTTTATGTTTTCTTGAATAAAATCTTAACGGTACCCTTAAATTCTATGAAATTCAGTACACAGATGACTATTTATAAGATTGATCTATCCTGAAAGTTTCATAAATATTGAATTATAATTAAGGAAGTTATAGCGGTTTGAATTTTTCTGTATTACTATGGAACCATATGCGCTGCATGTATTACTATGGCAACATATGGCTATGGAACAACATGCGCTTTTTACCGACTCAGACACTACAGTTTTGCTAGGATTTGCATGAAAATTTCAGGAATGATAGGTGTCATGTATATCTTTGAGAATCGGTTCAGCTAGTAGTATCAGTAATCCTAAAACAAGATAATGGCTGTTTTAAATGCGAAGATTGAATAATTTGGAGTTATTTTTTCCCAACTTCAACGTTTAAGGTGCATGCTTTGAACACTTGATTCAATTGAATGAATGACTGAAGATGAGTACCTACAATTAATACTCATAAGTGAAATAAGTCAAGGAAGTGGGAGAGAGCTCCTAGCAAAAGGGTTTTGTAACCATTCTAGGATTCAAAAAAATTGGCCATTAATCGATGATCCCAGCACAGGAGAGTGGCCCCTGAAAAAAAAATTCATCAAACGTAGCCGATATGAGTATGAAATGAAAGTTTTCATGGGAGCTTTTCAAAACAGTTGTTAAACTGTCAGTTTTTGCTTCAGTGGGGGCACAGGGGGGAAATACATGAAAAATGTGTTTCCTCCGTCGCGAATGGACATCTGAAATAATTATCAAGGCAGATATTTATGAGTATAACAATACCAAAAACCTCAAAAGTCGAAATTCATTGAACTTTGTTAAAAATAGTATGATCTTCGCATTTCATATTTTCTCCAATAAAATTGTCTTTGACATGTTTCTTGATTTGATTCGATCTGGTGACTGCATTTTGTAAATTGAATACAAAACCCTTCTGACATGAGCGTAGGTCTGTTTACCCAACTTGTTTCAGTTGATATGTGCAGACAAATTTGCTGCCGCTAGTTTAGCTTTGCTGTAGATGATGCTCCATTTGCTTTGCATAGCTTTCAATTCTTTAATTAGATCATCGATGTTCTTGACTGCTACAGACCTAGCTTTTAAAAATTTGTTTGTGCGATCAATAGTGGCAAGAACTTTAAACCATATTCTGGACATTATGATACAGTTGAAGGATTTGAGATATTTCATAATTCCATTAATTTCTGTTCTACATTCAGTTGTTACATTTAACTCCTTACAATCGTTTATGGCATGAACAATGAAAGGCAAATGCCTTGCAAATGAGCGAACACTGTCTATTCTTGCCGACCATCTAGTTTTGGAAAGGTTATGGAGGGAGCATCCTGTAGTGAAATGGGAATGATTAATGTCCGTAGAGGTCTGCAACGATGGTCTGCTGCCTCGGCGGAAGAGGATGGTAGTATCCGCCGAGATTGGCCTTGCCTGCGGACGCGTGAATGCGCTGGGAGGCAAGCGTTGCCGTGTCGTGGAGAGGGTGTCATTCTCAAAAACCTCCGAGTTGTTGCAAAAATTTAACGTTTGGCGACAGATGCGCACTCTCCTACGGAAGCTCCTCCAATGACGGGTTGACTACTTAGTTTTGTGCTGGCGTGGGGTGACCTCTTCTGTGGCAAAAATCCTTTCTCGTGCAGCAATATACTCCTGCAACCTAATATGGTATGGTTTCAATACACGAGTCTGTGGCTGCCGAGACTCATCAGGCAGTGCCTGAGGTGGTAGTTTCAACAAAGTCGTTGGAGAGGCCTCCGGAGAAGATGTGGCATCTGTTGCATCGTGGACCAGCAAAGGTATCGTGGTGGTGTTTGAGTCTAGTAGGTTTAATGGTGAGGAACTTGTCGTGGTGGAACTATTAATAGATGGGCCGGCGTTCTGTTCCGTTGCTTGGTTTGTCGCGAGTGCTGCTGGCGGTTGTGAACACTCGCTAGCAAGTTTTTTGACTTCTTGCGATTTGTACAATTTGGCGTGTGTATATCTGGTTTCCCACAACGGAAACAAAAGACATTAGCCTCTGCCTGGCATGCGGTAAAGTGATAATCCAACTGCCGGCAGTTCCAATACCTAGGAGCCAGTTCGTGTGGTTCGGTTGGATGCTGTTGGTCTAGTTCTGTGGAAGAGAGAAAAATGGTGTTTGACGCGCTGTCCGTTATAGATGGTCTGAGGCAAGCTGGCGTGGGTAGAGCCGCCACGTTGTTTTCGAGCTCCGCTACTGAGCGTCGTTCCAGTTGCTCTCGTCGGCTAACGAAATTACCCTGGGGTGTAAACCGCTGGGAGTGTTGTACTGCTTCAAGCGCTATCGCGGATGCTCGAAGCGCATGCACGTTGTGGCATGGGCGAACACCAGTCGCTCTCGCAGCTCGGGCCTGATCCCCTCCCACAAGAGGCTGAGAAACATACTCTGGCATGGTGCTCATCAGACGTTCCAACAGGCAACACAGGACTTCGTAGTAATCGTCTACGGTCTCATGCGCCTGTTAGTGTCTGTTCCAGATTCGCTGCTTCAAGGAGTCATCCTCCTCGGCTGGCGCGAACTCCCACAGTGCGGCACGCCTCAACACCTCCCAGTCCACAAACCGCTAAAACCAACGAAGCGCGCTCCCCGTGAATAGCATTTGGGCGCAGCGTGTGACGGCTCTCATGTTTCCTTCTAAGTTTAGCCACGCCATGTTCTCGACCCTTCTCAGAAAAGCCCCGATGGTCATATGGACATTTTGGCTGGTAAACACCAGCTTCCAGCCAGCCACTATCTTGGCTACTTTAGATGGTGGAAGATCTCCTGGCTGGGTGGATGGTAGATGATCCCACGTGTCATCAGGCATGGGTCGAGATAGTGGATCCGGTGGTGGTGTATCCGACAATTGCTGTAATTGCTGCCGCATTTGCTCCATGCTAGCAGCCATTGCCTGCATGGGGTCTAATAGGTGTGGTATTTGTGTGCTATTTGGATCTGAAAAACTAACTTAAATGTTAAAAACAAAGTGGCCATTAGTGGTGAACTATAAATGAACCTCACAAACAAAAAACTAAAAAAAATATAAAAGTAAATAAATAAATTTAAATAAATATTCTGGATTTTAATAAATTTTTAATAGTGATTTAAAAAACACGATTCGTAATATCAATAGTTAACTCGGTCTTTCCATTTCATTGGTCCCTTTCCAGGCAAAGACACCAATGGTACGCTCTTCCTTCGCGTTAAAGGGATTACTCTCTTGAGGCACCATAAGAATCAGGGTTCACAAGTGCTCTCTCGTACGCAAGTTTCGACCAGGTACAATATGCCTGCCCAGGGAGAATTCTGACCCCTAAGCAGCGCTTGTCTTATCATTGATAGTCACGGACTAGCTAAGCAGCCAATCCGTGAAGTCAAAATCCATGTACAGGAAGACACTTAGGTACCGCTTGGTTTGGGGTGTGGATCAGAAGTCGCCGCAAAAATGATATTGGGATAACAACTACCGAATACACAAAAGGACTCGAATATCATCTGACCTTGCTAGTCATACAATGGTGGTAAACCACCAATGTATGAATCAAAAGCAGGTCCAAACGATAATGATGTCCAAGGACAACTCACGTTCGCAAGTTATTAGTTGCGGGGGCACGATTAGTGCAATATCCCTTAGGGGTTACCTACCCTTCAAATATTTGGACACCTTGTACGGTCACCTAGAGACAATGGGCTGTCTCGTGTTCACCGCTGATGATACCGCCGGGCATTCCAGGCCCCACGACTCTGAGATTAAAAGTCTCATGCTCTACCGACTGAGCTAGCCGGGTAGCGCATTCACGCGTCCCCAGGCAAGGCCAATTTCGGCGGATCTTACGATACTCTTTCGCCGAGGCAGCAGACCATCGCTGTTGTCCTGAACGGACAATTAAACAACCGACTTTCACTACGATCCTAATCATCTTTCTAGATATTCCCATCCCAGGGGGCTTCTGGCAAAAAATTATGTTTTTTGCAGTGTTCCAACAAAAGTTATAACTTGTTCGTAGCATTGGCCCCACATAAATTGAGACTATGTGTGGCGCAACCCGAGTATAAAGAGAGATCAATCATTTGATCTATAGCAGCTTGAGCCCCGTTGTAAATTCCAGCCATATTTGCTCCATTGTCATAGCCTTGTGCCCTACAATCTTTTAATGGAATCGAGTTTTTTTCAAGCTCACTAAGGATCAAGTTGTCAACATCTTCACCTGTTTTTTTGTTACAGTCAACAAAATTTAAAAATCGTTCACAAATTTTAAACTCTTAACTCGCAATCCAAAAAGTATCGTAGCACTATTGTTGTTTGTTCCATGTGTGAGGAATGTGGGGTAGAGTCAGCAAGCATAGAAAAATATGTTGGTTTTTTTTCTTTCCTCGCGGACTTTCTCTCGAACTGCAGCACCACAAGTTTGAATAAATTCATTTTGTGAATCTTTCGAAAGATAATGTGCTTAAAGGGGTATTCCATCTTCTTGCGCTCTTTTAATTTTCGGGACGTGCTCTCCCAGCAATGGATCTTCTTCAGAGATTAGCTCAATTAGCCCCAAAAAATTGCCATTATTTGGATCACCTACTTTTTCAGAGGTTCTTGTGAAAGCTAGCCCTGCTCTGAAAGAAATAAAACAACTAATAATAATCGTTAAAATAATTCCCTCCAATATTTTGTTCTTGAAGCCAACTCAGAATCAAGCTGCGAGTGAATGTCTGCATGGTAACGCTAAATGTATTTAAGTTGTCGTTGAAGGGACCTCCTACTCCGAGCCCAGAGTAATTGGCTAGTCCAAAGTTGCTGTAAACAACAGAGGAGCGCATATACCAAACCAGAGAAATGGAAAGGCTTGGGTAGTACTTATCGAAAAACATTATAGTTCGTACCAACTGTTCCTAAAGCTAACAGAGTATGTTAAATAGTTTCTTTGACATAACATGAGTTAGTGACGGTGTGGTGGTCTCTGGAGTCCATCCACTCCGTTGGTCCTGGCATGCGGGTGCACCTGGCAAGAAAGCGCACGGCGGGAGAGCATGGCTCGTTTTTTCTCTCGCTGCTGGACCCTCACCCGGTCCAGGAATTTAGCCTTCTCGTCTTCGCTAACGCTGACTTTGATTAGCAGCTCGCCCGGTTCCCGACGTAACTGCACCTAACGTCCACCCCTGATGTGATAATCTGTTGGTGTCTGTTCCAGATTTTACTTTTTTCTGTTAAGCCATGCGTAGTGCGGACCTAATGAGGCCCTAATGTTTAGGACTTGTTTAGGAAAACCCCATTAGGCCCTAATGTAACGCATTACTCCATCAGTGCCTAAATTAGGAACTGTTGAAAGCTCCATCGCTACCTAAATTGGGAACTGTTTAGGCAAGCGCCATCAGTTTCTAATTTAGGTAGTGATGAATTAATGCGTTATACTCGGCATTAGGGCCTCATCACTGCCTTAATTGAATTTCTACTGGGGAAGCCCCACATTATAATCGGTGGAGACCTAAATACGCGACAACCGGGACAATCAAAATCAGTGAAAAATATACTTCGCGATCGGCCTATTGATGGCCATCCAGAATCCAGCATGTCACACTTTCCAACGAGGTTCAACCCAAAGTTTCCTAGACTAGTTTATTATGAATGATGATTCCTCCGATATCTTCCCGTACCTCAAGACCATCCCTGGAGCCAGTGACCACGGTGCAGTAGCATGCGCACGCATGATTGTCAATATACTAATACACATCACGTCCTGTTATCTAAAACTTCTGTCTTGTTAACTAGCGTTAACTTAATGAATCCCTTCCCTCAGCTCTCCATATTCCATTACCAGTTCATCGTTACATATCTGGCACTGAAATCGACCAAGCAGAAACTTTTCATTCCATACAAGCGAATTGATTGGGCAGCCGTTAGTGCTGACCTTGACGGAAAATTGAAGGGAATTTCGAACAATAGATTGAAAAATCTTTCTATTTCTAAATTTGGTAAGGGAGTTGCCTATATAATTTCAACCCTGGATACGGTCGTTTCATAGATCTCCATTAAGAAATCCTCGACAAATTACCATTATTAAGATTTACCAGGAGACATCTTGGAGCTTCATCGTAGACATAGTCGGCTTTGAAAGCTACTCGCAAGGATCTACCACTGCAATTTAAATATGGTCAACTGGGAGTATGAACGCATTCATCTAGTGATTCTGTCTCTAAATCGAATGATGTCACGAGCATTTTGAAGAGGCCCTGAAAAGTATCAAACCAGACCTTTGTATGTTTCCTTATATCATCAGGATAAGTCACTTATGATGAGTCCATGCTCATGGATGACAAAGCTATCGCTGACTCTATCGAAAAACATTTTGCGAAAGTTCTTCAAGGAGAGAAAGCAAGTGAGGACTCCTCTGTTGCTTCGTTAGTGAGCAGCACCACAACGAATTTCGACAGCGAGCATCAGCAATTGTGTTTGACCAGGTTCTCTGATTCAAATCCTTCTGACGCACCTACTGGCCATGGTATGTTTGTCAGTCCTGAGAGACTCACTTTGTTGGCACTGGGCAAAATTTCAAAAAATCAGCAGGGGCGGTGAGATTTAAAATGATATGCTTAAAAAACTTCCCCATGTTTTCTTCGTTCTCCTCGCGATCATTCTGAATTATTGCATTAACATATGCCACTTCCCTCAGCAATGGAAATGCGCAAAAATATTTGCAATACCCAAGAAGTCGTGCAGTGCTGGCGTAGTCAGTCCTCGTGCGATTTCGCTGCTTTTAAGTATTGGTAAGCTGTTTCAGAAGGTAATACTTGTATATAATTCTCTGTGGGAAGCGAAAATTGTGCCCGAAAGACAATTTGGCTTCAAAAAAGCCTACCCCACGGTTAAATGTTATGGCCATGTTTCTCTCCGATGTAGCGAAAAGTTGGCGCAACAATAAGCTTGTAGCTTGCCTGATCATTATGGAGAAAGCCTTTGACTTTTTATGAATCAATGGGCTTTCCGACCCATAGGCAGCTACGTGAGAAGACGAACTGCTTTTGCGGTGGCTGGTGGAGCTAGGTTAGCCCCATTTTGTATTGACTCGGGGTCCCACAGAGGTCTTTATCAGGCCCATTTCTTTTAAATATATTCACCTTTGACGTCCCAGGCAAAAGAGACGAATATAAGCGCGGCATGCAGGTGAATCTCTTCGCTGACGACTTGTTATTGTGGTGATCTGAGCACAATTTGCGCTTTGCTAAGACGAGGCTCCAAAAATATTTGGAGCCTCTTACTGCATATTACCGGAAATGGGGAATCAAGGCGAATGCAAAGAAAAGTGCAAGAGGCATCTGGGACTCAAGGATTAAGTTGAATGGGCAGATGGTGCACTGTTCTAAGCAATAAACGTACTACGGTGTAGTTTTCGATAGGAACCTTCAGTGCTCACGTCGAAAATATTTTGAAAAAAATTACTTAATATACGTACCATCTTCTTATAACTCTTTTCAGGAAACAGTTAAAAGCGAGAAAGCGTGTCAAGGCTTTGGCGTATAAAACTCTGATTCGTCCGATCATCACATATGCTGCGATAATACGAAATGGAGCTCCGAAAACAAAATGGGCCAATATAGGATTAGTTTAGCGAAAAACCCTTCGAGCTGGCACAGACCTTTTACAGACGGAACGACGGACGGTCTTATCCCAACGAGGCGCTCTACTAGGAGGCAGTAATAGAGCCAATCAAATCGTATGCGGAAAAGCTGGTGGAATCATAAATGAGGAGGGCCAAGGGACACAAGGTAGAAGTAATCAGGACAGCGACGGATAACTGCTCAGTGGATGCAACGAACGAGTAGTTTTAAGGTAGCTTTAAGGAAATAATGTACTCAGTTTTAAGAAATTCAATTGTTAAAGCTTCGTTTGTTAAAGCTAAAGAATTTTACACATAATTTCTTTGTGTCACCATTTTAAAGTTTTGTTTTATCGAAAAAAATTGTCATTGTGAACTAAGTAAAGTGAATAATTGTTGAACTCCGGGAAAAGTCCTAAGGCTCAACCCGTACGAATATTGTTAACCTATTATGAACTGTTGGTGTTGTTGTAGCACTACAGCCCCTTTCGAGCCTTCACTCAAAGATAGTTAGAGTATCTCATTATCATGATCGAATGTGTCGGCATTCCACAAGGTGATATGGTCAGTACCACGCTTTGGCCGTTTGTCCGTTCACTCACCTGTGATACGTTTTGATTTTTTAAACCAGCACGTATCACCACTGAATGGGCGTATGGTCCGTTTGTAGAATCACTCGAGCTAAATCTCGTTGCCGCCAACGAGAATCGAACCAGGGACCCTTGGCTTACGGGATGAGCGCTCTAACCACTGCACTACGTGGAATCGTATGTATGTTAAAATTAGAAAAAAAAATCACCCAATAAGGATCTTGAATCTTGGACAGAAAACAGCTGTGTGTGTCCTTGCATTTAGCTATTTACTCGTCGCGGTCTACAAGTTCACTAAGACCAATTGCCTAAAAAATTGCTGCTACCTGTTGTTGAGCACTTGGTAACCGCAGTTCGGTTTTTTTTCAGAGCCTGGGTTGGTCCTCTCGATCAAAATCGAAGAATTTTCTGTTAAGTTATAGCCATTTGAATTTATTTATATTATAACTACGAAAATGCACACATTTCATACCGCACTGGCTGCCGCTGCTACTGGAAAAAATTTCAGCAAAGATGAAGAACAATTATTTTTGATAAAATAATGGCGGCGGTTAATATGCATATCATCGAAGTGTTTTTTGATTTTTATCATTAGTTAGGTAGCGAACGCTACCTAAGTACAAAACGCATAATTCTATCTACTCGACTGGTTTAGATTGATTTCAACGAATTTTTTGGGACTTTTCTGCTAGTTCAACACTTTTAAATAATGGTGGTAGTCAATAAGGTTTAATGTACTCCAATAAGTCAGCAAGTCTTTAGGAGCATTTATTTCAAATTATTGGTAAAACGTTTTTCTTCTTCAACCTTCCAATGATGTATGAGTCCCTTCCACCTTTATTTTCCCAAAAGCCCCAATGAGAAGCTTAAATCCGCAAAACGTTCTGGTTCACATGTGTGCAGGACATTACATGAATATTATTATAACGCCCATTTAATGCATTTTTTATTAGATTGCGGATGTACGTTCGGTTGTTGTACTCAATGTTTTGCTATAAATGCCTGATATTATCATATACGAAATACACAATTCGAATAAGCTTCACTTTAATTTCGAAAATAGTCGATACACCTCCTTGCTATGAATTTGTTGAATGATATCCACATGTGTATACATTTCCATCATTGCATGAAAGGCCTCGTGTATGAACGCGGTGTGTTAAGGATATCTCAAGCGAATCGTTCATGGAAATCATAATAATGATTATATGTGCCGCTGAAGTATATTATTAAAGAGTACTGACTACCTTACGAGTACACCTCCGTGTGGTAGGCCTATAAGGCGGATTGTTGATCAGAGTGATGAATACATGCGGGAATAGGGTGAATGATACCCCTTAGAAAGCAATAAACGTTATACGAGTATGGAATAGTATGTCTGTGATTTATCATCATCACCATCGTCAACGTCCTCGTCATCGAAATGAATGAGTTTTTATTTTAATAATTCATACGAATCCACTAGTCAAAGGGGTTTATTTTATATTGCAGTGAAAATATAATCTGGATTGGTGTCTGATATTGTAGCCGCATACACTCTTGCGAGGAAAAAAAATAAATCAATTTTTATTTTTTTAATTTGGAGGTAAAAAAAATTTTTTTAAATGACAATCAAGTCACAAAAATTAACTGAACTGAATTTTAATGGGCTATTGAGTTACTAATTTGCTACATCGGCATTTTCTTCCTTTTTGGGTTCGTAAAATTATATTAAAATGTACGAACGTGATTTTACAAAACTACAAGGTGAGATAATTGAGTGATGAGACTGATTCCATGAATTCCGTGTATCTAAGAATTATTCTATAATCCTGCCATCCCCTTCAAAGTAGTCCCCTTGGGCAGCTATACAACGATCTTAGCGGGTTTGCCATGCTTCGTAACATTTCTGGAACGCTTCGACTGGGATGTCCGCGAGTACCCTCGTCACGGCCGCCGGGATGTCCATGATCGACACAAAATGGGTTCCTTTGACCACCGATCTTGTTCTAGGGAACAAAAAAAAAAAAAAAAATCACAGGATGACATATTGAGCGAATAAAGCGGCTGTTGCAACATGGCGATCCCTTTAGAGGCCAAATACTGGAACACGCTGAGGGCTGTGCGGTGTGGGTCTTTGGAACCATCTTCGCGCACAACTTTTTCATCCCAAAATCGTCGGTTGTAATTTGTCTGTGTCACGGTTCATACCCAGTTCCCAAGGCCAACATTCGAACTGTTAAACGCCGACCTTCACGGATTAGGGTGCGCACAACTGCACATTTGCGTCAGTCCGCACCTCGACTGGTCTCCCGCTCTGCGCCTCGTCTTCCACGCTTTCAGGCCCCTCCTTAAACTCTTTATGCCATTGAAACACCTGGGGACGACTAAGAGCACATCACAGACCATGCATTTTAGCGTACGTTTCCGAAGCTGTTTCGCCGAATCTGGCGAAAAATATTTTAGCGATGCGTTGCTCTTAATTTCGTTTCTCCGTTTTAGTAACGAGCACCACCAGCACACTTTTACTCAACACGACACAGCGGGCGAACTAAACAAGCTCGAGCGATAGTAAATATATTAATGAAGAGGAGAAGGATGCCGGGGAAAGAAATTTCAAGGTCTTAGGTTTACCACAAGCGCGGCAATATAATTAGTCTCATTACTTAATTGTCATACCCCGTGCTATAATCGCGACTTGTCTGTTTATATCTCTGTCCGTCCGACCATGCGTCACTGCAAATTTTCTCAGAAGCTACAATAGATATAAGAAACTACAACAGGTGCCGCGCGACAAAATATCCATTTTATGGTTTCGTACTTGTAAAACCCTACTGCAATCGCCACCTGTCTATCCGTCCGTCTGTCATAGCAGTTTTCCTCCGAAACTATAAGACCAAGTGACAGCCTCTTGAAAATTTTGGATATACTCGTACAAAACAATGTCGAGGGTTCTTTAGGGGGGTCTGCTCATGTTTGTACAGGGAACCTTAAATAATTTTATTTTACAAAAGGTGATCCCACATGACCGGACGAAAATACATAGATAGCCTTCAGTCGATACGATACCTCAACCTCTGGATAGTATTTGTTTTGATGAGCCTGCGTAGTTTAACCCAGTCGACAAAAGAGAAACTCGAAGCTAAGTCGATCCTTAGGCAATATGGTCATCTGTTGGCCTAAACAGCTTCCAGTAAAGCGCAAACATTTAGGCACATGCTTATGAAGTACTTTATCACTCTTTCACTACAAATGATGTTAAATTTGCAAAGAATAGCTGACCAAACTAACTGAATGTTCACGATGTAAAAACACTTTTAGCGATATAATTGGCCTTTGAACGTAATCGCACATATCTGTCACATTTTCTTCCATTTGTTTTAAGATGCGAAACATTAGTGGGTGTCAAAATCGGATCGATAAAATACTACTTGCTTGCCAATATATTGTATATTTTTTGAACATTGACCAAATAATTGAATTAGTACCACACTACAAAGTACTATGTTTGAATCTCCATGTAAACTAAAATCAAGCAAACTTTGTAGTCGCACCTTTACACTAATTTCGTTATAGTAATGCATGTAGCCTCCGGATAACATTTTGGTTTGACTGTCTAATTGACTTTGTAGGAAGGGTGCATATCACACCTGCGACATTTTGCCTCTTGTTGAATATTAATGTAAGCATCTTTAGTCAAACTGCAATCAACCATCTTGGGTACAGCATCCTCGGATGAGTATTTTATCACCGATGCCGATTCTCTCATTCCTTTCAATTTTGTTGGAGTAGCAGCGGATGCTACTTCTACAACCTTCTTAGCAACTCTCTTTCCTGACAGTTGTGAGGAATTCTGGGATGCTAGCAGTAAATGAGCCGAATCTTATTCCGCAATTAGACCAAAAACTTTTCTAGGCAGAGAGCGTTTTGAGCTACTTTGAAAAAGTTTTCTTGGGTGCTCTTTTGTTTTCTTGGAAGTCTCAGAAGTGTTTTCTTTTTTTTTTTTTTTTTGCTGAAATATCATTGGTAAAGTCAACGGTTTCTCTATTCAGTCTCGGCATTTCAGCAAAAATTTCTTGTGGGAACGATAGTAAAATCGGTATATTTTTAACATATTACTAACAAGAATTTTGATAACATTCTCCAAAGCCTGTTTTGCTATTTATTCCTCAGGAAACTGGATTGATATTTATTCAATGAAGGAACTAGAACGTTCCGTCTGAAGCATCGTTAAGAATCCACTCCTATGCAAATACAAAAAAAAGTTCCTTTCAAGATATTATTCGTCGATCAGTTGCTATCTCCTCAGAAGAATGGCTACCTGCAACAATAAAATAGGATTTTATCAAAAGTTGCAGGTGTGCGCACGTACATGTACTTGTTTCAAAGAGTCGAAGTGTCATTCTTTAAAAAAGTCTACAATTGACGCGACTCCGCGTAACTCGAGAACTTTATCAATGGTTTTTGTTCAAAAATATCGTAAAAAATCGATGACTTTTCTTATAACCTTTTTTAGTAGGAATGCGCTGCGTATCATGTTCTTCTTCTTAGCACTACAGCCCCTTTCGGGCCTTCGCTTTCTGCAAACAGCGCCTCCAACTCTCTCGGTCCATTGACCGTGTCATCCAACTCCGAAATCCGAGCAGCGATGAACTGTCTTCGTCGATTGAGTCAGACCAGCGTTTCCTCGGTTTCCCCACTGGTCTCTGGCCTTCAGTTCTCCCAGCGAATACCTTCTTGGGTATCCATTGTTCGTCCATACGATTCATGTGTCCAGCCCATTGCAGCCTCCGCAGTCTTACAGTCCTTGAGACCTCAGGTTCGTCAAAAATTTCATACAGCTCATGGTTGTATGCGATTCGCCATTGGTCCCCGTCTAGCTTCGCTTCGATTATTCGCTTCAGGACCCGTCGCTCAAAGGCGTTCAATATATTTGCAGATGCTTGGGTTAGGGTCCATGTTTCACACCCATAGCATAACGTATCATGTTAATATTATATAAATTGAAACTACAGAAGTAATTGGTAAACTTATTTAGTAACAAAATATGTTTACTCAAAAGTTACACACTAGCAGTCGCTTGGAACAACGACTAGAATGAAACGGGTGCCGGAAGTACCTGTATTTCTGCCTATTCCTGTTCACGCTACTGCGGCTTAGCGCGAGCTATTGGCTACCTGTTGTGTCGAAGAAGGTGCAACCATGATGATGTTATTTTGTCCAGCTAGCGAGGAACAAAAGACCGTATGTTTGTGCGTCTATCACCTTACGCCAGAGTCCAATAGGCAGTCTACATAATGGCTGGAAATCCATGAAAGCCGACCAAAGTGGCCAGAAGTCCAATGCTCGGCCGGGAAAGTGATGGCCTCCGTTTTTTTGGGATGTGCATGGACTAATCTTCATCGATTACATGAAGAAGAGAAGAACCGCCACATGAGAGTATAATGCAGCGTTATTGGACACACTGAGCGATAAATTAAAGAAAAACGGCCCCATGTAGCAGAGAAATAAGTTGTACATCATGTCACACACGTCCTTGAAAGCGACGGCCAAATTGGACCGATTACGATTCGAATTGTTTGCTCATCTATCGTATTCTTCAGATTTGCCCGCAGTGACTATTTTCTGTTCCAAGTGGCTCCAGAGAATGAGATTCAGATTGAATTGAGTCATTGTGAATACCGAGGCGTATTCCGTACTACAGAAAAGACATCGAAATGCTAGGAAATCTCTATACTAAGTGTATCACCCTCGAAGGCAGCTATGTTGAGGAAGAAATATAACTCTGCCCTTAAAACGCGTGCTTTCATTTAAAATTCCGGGACTTATATGTGGTATAGCGCTTGCGTTATTTAGTATTTGTCTGCCTATCACTCATATTCCTACTAATTCACGCAGTATGTATTTCATGGGAACACGATTATTGTGAGGTTAATTTATGATTAGAAACACAATGAAACCCATTAACAAACTACATCTTAATCGCATAGAAAACAACATTCTCCGTTTCCTAACTTGTCTTAACATTAATTGCTACTAAACCATAACTCTATATGCAGATTTTGAGAGATAAAGATTGTTACAACCGCGTTTCTAGCAGAGAGAGGTGAGTAAACCGAGGTGGCATACTGAGGCCGGCTAGCGCTCAGTCGTGTCGCGGGTCTTCCGGGACACCCTCTGCTCGTGCTGAGCCAACTTACACATAAAAACTAACACGAAGGGATAAGGACGGGAAGGGGGGGCATTTAAGAAATGAAAGACTTTTGTCTTTACGAGACATGGCCGTTTTATTTGATTCACAAATAAAATTCACGAATTTTTACTCCCCTTTAAAATTTATGTAAGAAAAATCCGTTAAATAAAATTTTATAAATAGAAAACACAAAAAATTAATTTAAAAACATAAACTAACGGTAATATAAAAAGCAAATCCAAATAATTACTCTACAATTTCTTTGTTGAACTCCGAGCGTTCGGCGAAGAACAAACAAAAAAAGAATTCGAGGCACCTAAAATCCAATCTTCAGTTTGAAAATTAATGTTAATAAAAATCCACAATGAAAACACAGAACGGCCACTTTTCACCAAGACGCTGGATACACCCTCTTCACTAATCCAAGGTCCTTTCAATTTCATCCAATAGTATAATTTCAAATTCAAAAATTGAATTTTTCACCAATTCATAGATAAAACAGAGTATTTTTCAGAAAACTTTTCTCTTCCTTTTTTTTTGTTTTTCTTCTCATCTTTAGTTTATTAAATTATGACACTTTACTATTTCACTCTACAACAATTAAAATTCGAATCCACAATATAAGTTTCTTGATTTTATTTTCCACACAAGCTTTAGGTTTGGGTTATGCCGGAATACATTTAGGCCGTCATTATTTTTATTCTCGGTTCACTCCATTTAACTAAGTTTTTCTTTATATGCCACAAGCAAAATTTCAATAACTTTTATCATTCGCGGAACTTATCCTTTTCTTACTTCCGAGCTTCTTCCACCAACTTTTGCTATTTCAACTCAGACGTTCGTAACTAAATCCAACTCAAAACCCCACTTTTTCACAAATATAAAATTAGTCCTTATCTCGACACTGCCAAAGCACTTCCTCTTCTTCTTCAAACCAAATCCGAATCTTTCCTCCACGAATGCCAACAACAATCCCTTTATTTCAAAGTCAAATACTGATTGCCCTTCCAAATCCAGCATTTCACACCCAGAATATCCAATCCCGCAATCATTTCATTCCTAATTACCGCTGCCGCATCTGGGTAACGTAATCAAAGTTCAATACACTTCGATACCGCTACCCACACATCTTTCGACAAACACAATAATTTCCATTTTGCATATATGGCAATTTGCATAACCAAAGAAGCGTTTGATTAGATGTAAATTGTCATATATATACGGAAACAATTGCTTTTGCCGATATTCCAAAAAGAGTGCTTTCTTGCGCTCGGGGAACTTGAACCCAGGGTCCCAGCGGGCCCCCGGCCGAGAATCTACGACGCTACCAACGGACCCACTTTCTGTTGATTTCCCACTCATTGTATTAGCAACTTCAACTATGCTACTTTCTCAGTGGGCATTGAGAGGTAATGTGTTATTAGGGAAACGTGAATGAATTTTTGTTCGTACGAAAAATAAAATGAATAATATTAGCTAGTATGAAGGAAGGAATTAGGTTTGGTTAGGGAAAATGTATCGAATGAAATTTTGTTAATGGGAATTAATGAATGGAGTGTTGTTAGTGGGAAAATTAAAATTATTATTATATTACTATTTTTTTGGCAATTCAAAATAGGCAAAAGGGTAGGATTGAGATGATGGGGAAATAAAAATTATAGGGAAATTGTTAAATGATAATAAAAATAAATAAATTTACTGAGGAAAAGGGTTTATGTGCCCAAAAGACGGTGGAGATGTTACGGCGGCAATTTGAAGTTGCGAATGGGAGAGTGCCGGTACGCCGGAATTCGCAACAAGATAGAAAAATAGAAATAACATGCAGGGACGAATGAAAATAAAATTTAAAAATATGTAGTTATACTTTAAGTTAAAAAAAAAACAAAAAAAAATAAAAAGGAAACATTAAGTGAAATATTGATTAAATAACAATTTGAGAGAGTGAGAGAAAAGTTGATGTGCGAAAAAATACGTGAGATTTACGAAATTAAAACCAATTAAAAAAGAAAACTTACCCCTCGATCGTTCTACTTGCCAACACTAACGGATATGAGACCCCAACGATAGTTGGTTCTCCATTTTTGCTTCGTTCAGCCATCGGGCTATAGATAATTTTTGAGTTACGGGGGCTCTCGCTTGGATGGTGAGTCCTCACATGCAGACTCGATCATCAAAATCATCGGCCCGGTTGAAAGGCTACGTGGCCGTGCCAGTTCCATCCGGTTATTCCAAGTGTTTGGCACATCTACTGTCAATGACGACAGCTACTGACCATTGTTAGTACAGATCGAGCAGGGCGGGATAACATATTTATAAAAATCATTCGGTTCTAAACTCGACCATTTATTTGTTCGGAAGTCGTATGCGCGGCAAATACTTTTGTTGTGTGACTTCTGATGATAGGAACCCACGCCAGGACACCGCAAACGCTAGCTGCCAGCACGCATACGCGTTATCTGGCAAGATTCTTTAGCTTAGCGCGTCCATCGGGCTCGCTGGTGCAGCAGATCATCACTGCTGTACTTAATGGACTTTTAACAAAATCACTACAATACGCTTTTTAATGTTAAGGTGGTGGTTATTGAAATTAAATAATATTGAACGGCATGTCGGTTTTGTGTGAGACTACAGTTTTTGTACATTTCTTCCTCATAAACTAAAGAAACCGCTTCTTTAGCTACAACTGTTGAATAACAATTTATGCTTTAACTGACTAAGGAAACTATTTTGAATGCACTTGATCTATTCACAAAACAGTAATGTGAAATCGGTAGCGTTTGAAAAATTATGTACATACCACCAAATCTTCATAAGAGATGATCTCCCACCTTCTATGATCGTATCAGTCGATGCACACCCATGAGTTGGTACTTGAAGAGAATAAGGGGATTCTACGTCTAGCAGTCGTTGCGTGTAGACGTGTTTTTAATCGCTCCTGTCATTTATTTTAAAAATTAATTAATTTTTCACAAAAGTCAGTATCAACTATTTTTAAATTGAAAAACACCGTCGAATTATTCCAACATTTATCAAATACCTGAAATTTCTTTCCTGAATAAGTATCAAAAAACGGAAATACATTCAAGGGAAGTCCCGATTTATGAACACTCCCTCTAATTCGCTGCAAATGCAACGAGATAGAGGAGCCCGATGGCTACAGAGATCAATCAGAACGATAGTGTCCATCGTCAACGAAAAAAAACCAAAACGAGGATTCGATAGCAACGTAGAAAAACTGAAAATTTTATCAGTCATCGAGAACGAAAAAGCTGAGAAGGTTGAAAGAGAAAACGAAGAGCTCAGACTTCAGATCTAGTCACTAGAAGAACTAGTTGAAAAATTTCCGTTCAACAAAGCTAAAGAAACCATTAAAAAAGAAAAAGAAGTAAAGTCAAAAGCGACTGAAGACAAAAAATCGAAACCAGAACCTGATCAAGAAGATGTCCTCAGCGCAGGCGGAGCAATCGTCGGCACGAACTTTTATGCAGCGCTAGCTGGACTAGAAGATTCCACGAGTATTGAAGAGGATATGGTAAAGGTTAAAAACTTCTGAACATGGTATTACTAAACCTGATAATGGATTTATCGAACATTTAAAAATTTAAAACAGGGAGCAAAAACCAAAAGTGTTGTCTGCTGGCCCGTCTGTCAAGTTTAATCAAAAGAAATAAAAAGTCCCACCAATTAATGTATTTGGGCAAAGATATGGTTCGGGTTTTGGAAGTAGAAAATAAACTGAATGATTTTGAGATCAAGAGAGTGCATGCCGACAAACTGAGAATTAGAACTAAGTGGTTGGTTGATTTTCAGGCAGTAAATAGTGCGTTAAATTTTGGAGATGTTCCGCATTTTACATACATCCCTAAAAGCGAAAAAATCAGACCTTTTTATTGAAGGGTCTGGACTGCGGAGAGGGCACAGTCGATCTCCCTCAGGTGCTTCAAGAAGTTGCACCAGAAATAGAATTTATTTCCGTTAAAGACTTTGCAACAAGGAGATCGATTCTCGAGCGTAAAAACTTACCTTATTACTTAATCCAGATCTCCAGCAAAAGCAGTTCAAGTGCCCTACAAAAAGTAAGCCACTTGAACTTCCGTGTGGTTAGGTGGGAACGCCTCCAGAAAAGCCAGGTCAACCAGTGCTTCAGGTGCCGAAGATTCAGTCACTTGGCTGCCAATTGTGCCATGAAATATAGATGTGTAAAGCGCAAAAATATCCATGTTCCCGGTGAGTGTTAATTGGCTCAGGCGGAGCCAAAAGAAAAATTATGTAGTGAGAACTGCGGTGTCTTTGGTCATCCAGCATCACATCGAAGATGCCCCCGGTATCAAGATGCAAAAGTAAAATTTACTCCAAAACAAAGTCAAGTACACCGCAGTGGGATACCTACCAACTTCGCCAAGCCCGGGGTGTAATTTGCACTTGCTGCGAGAGGATCAGCAGACAATTTAAATAAAATAAATAATGTAAATGGCAATAATGAGCTGCTTCTTAAAATTTATCAGCAATTAAATTCCTTATTGGAGAGAATCGATAAGCAGGATTCTAAATTAACTTTGTTTTTCAGCGTTTAGGGCTTTCAAATGCCTCAAAATAAGTTGTCATTCAGCCACATTCCCATGGATAGGATTCCTCTCATCGCGATCAACGTCAACTCCATTGTGAGCCTACATCGACGTGACTGTTCTTGGAGTTCCTTGTCAAGCAAAAGCCTGACATCATGCTTCTCAATTCATGGCATTCCATGACATTCAAGGATTTGGAGTTCGTAAGAAACGATAGGGTAAACGGTGATGGAGGAGGTGGTCCCGGGATATTGGTTCGAAGACCCTTTTGTTTCCAAAATATTGAAAAAGTCGAATTCAAAAGCTTTGAATCCCTTGAAGTGTCCGTTATCAAAATCTCACTGCCAGGTGGGGATAGCCTCTTCGTTATCTCTGCCTATGCAACTGGTCGAAATGTTCGCAAGTTCAAGGTGGTGTTCAATTCCTTGTTTGAAATACTCGAATTGAACAGGCTGCATAGTTATTATATTCTTGCTGGTGACCTGAACGCCAAACATACATCATGGCTGAACGCCACCAATAATCCAAGGGGTGTATTCCTGTAATCATGGATAACAGAGAAGCAAATCGAGTACAGGTACAATCTATATGGGTCAGAGTTCCCAACATACCCTAGGACAAATTCATATTTGGACCTCTGCATTGCTGACGCAAGACTCGAATTCAGCTATAATAGTCCTCAACGGAAACTGCAGGTGCTTCCTTACGCTAGCGACCATAACGCAATCGTAAAATTATCACAGGGATGATCCCTTCCTCATTCCAGTTCAAGATGAAAATTATTGGTTGGATTTAAAAAAAACAGACTGGGGAAAGTTTCAAAAGAAGTTTAATCGAGAGTACCAGAAGCAATGTCCCCCTTCTGATGATGGCAACTCTTGCTCAATGGTTCCTAATGACAGGAATCTAACTAACGATGAAATAGATCTCTATTTGTCGAAGTTAGAGAAGCTGACGTTGGAAACGATTGAGGAAGTAGTTCCCAAGATTAAAAATCAAAACAGTATGGAAGGATATGAAGCATCAACCATTGCAAGGTTGAAAAGATCGAAAAGCCTTATTCTCCCACACGTCAACAATATTTATCGGCGATTTTGGAATACAACCATCCCCCGTTGGCTTTATTGAAATTACATCTGAAGAATGTCCGGAACTTAATCCGTTCATACTTTCTGGAGTGAGGTCAGCATTCAATGGGTGGAAAAGCTGAGGGGTATTACCCCACATGATCCAGATGTTGTTTTCGTGAAAGTGGATAGCATAGTCCGAAAGAAGTCTCGAGTGAAGGTATCGAATATGGAAGTCGCTAGTGATGAGATAAATCTTCTCGATAGGGCTGGTATCGAAATTGATAGCACGACTCCGGATATAAATGGAAACAGGATTATATGTGTGGGATTGTAGAAACTTGCCCTGATTAGAACATAGTTTGAATTGGTTCATCTACCAAACCCTGAGAGAGGGACTGAAACATTTTCAGAGGTCGTTGAAGCAAAAGTTTCCGGCCTCAAATCAAGCCTGAACGGCCAATCAATTCTTCATTTCAATGAAACATTAACATCTGACCTCATACCGAGCTTGAACCTTATTGATTATTTTGTCAGCTATAAAAACTTGTGTCTCATATATGTGTAAACAACAAGAAATCATGTGGTACTGACGGTATTCCAAAAGTAGTTCTCCGATATTTGCCTCTGGTTGCTATTAGGAATTATTGCATATTGTTCAACAATATGTTGAGCAATTTATATTTCCCAGAATCTTCGTGCTCTCAAAGCTACCGCCCAACTAGCTTGTCGCCTAGCATCAGCAAGGTGTTTGAAGTGATAATGAACAAAGCATTAAACGCCCACACTGAGAAATATGAGTTAATGCCGAATTGCCAATTTGGTTTTCATGCGAGGCATTTGACCATACATGCGATAACGAAAGTAACCTCAGACATCTGTTGGAAACTAAACAACAGAGAATGTGTTGCTACGTGTCTCATTGATATGGAGAAAGCCTTTGATATGGTGTGGTGAGATGGACAAGTTTTAAAACTCCTTCAGGACAGATTCCTCAGACACCTTGTCGCCATGATGTCCAATAAGTTATACGGAAAATCATTTGTTGTAACTGATCAAAATCTGGCAACAATGCTCGAATTCAAGGTCTCGAATGATCTACAGCAGGGAACAGTTACTGCGCCTCTGCTCTTCTCAATCTTCATTCGCAACTATTGAACAGCTTTGGTTTTAACGTCTCGCCAACGCGATCACTGGTAGCGTTTGCTGATGATCTGATCATCTATACGACAGACCGAAAAGCTGGAATAGTTCAGAGCAATCTTCAAAAAATGTTCAATGATGTGCAGCGATGCACTGACACTTTGCGAATGAAAATCAATGCGCAAAAGTGCGAAATAATTTTGTTTCGGACAACGCTGCAGGGGTCAGTCAAGAACGGAAACGTAATTGGAAGGATTTTCACATCATGGCTGATGAAGATAATTCAGAACGGGTTCCACGTAAATTCCTTGTCCGATTCCGCGGTGTTTATCTCGATCAGTATCTGTACTATACTGAACATGTCAAAATCATGCTCAGTAAAGCACAAGTAGTAATGGCCCCACAAAGACTCTTTATTTCCAGATACATTGATCAAAAGCTCAAAATTATCTGTTACAAGACCCTGGTTAGACCAGTTTTGACATATGCATGTCAGATCTGCTACAACCAGAATGCTAGTACTATGGAAAAATTGAGAGTTTTCGAAAGGAAATGTCTTCCTGCATGAACTGGTTTGTACAGAAAACCTGAGACGGATTGGAAGCACTATATATCGAATAGAAGAATTTATCAAACTGCTCAAGTGGCAAGAGTGGATATCTTCTTATTGAAACTTCTTCGAAATCATATCACAAGATCTGTAACTGTGAGTGAAAACCCCTGGATTTCACAGCCGTTCCACCCTACAGACGAGTAAATTGCGACTTGCCTCGCTACGGGCTTCATTCCTCTAGAAGCATTCGTGCATTTGGACATGAATCGATATGTTTTTGATTCTGACGGTGTCATTATCATATATCACATACAGAGACGGGCCATGGATAAGAAGATAAAATAACCTCCGAGTTTGAGTTCCCGAGACCAACAATTTGTTGTTTGTTTGTGTTAAAAATAAGGGATAGATAAGGTATATGTTATGTTTATTTTATTAGGTTTAGAAATAAGGTGTAGTGCTGAAATTAGGAACATTGTGATAGCATAATTTTTTAAATATAAGATAAAGATCTTGATGGAATTTCATTAGAATTAGGTTATAACATATTAGGTATAGGGTCAAAGTTCACTGTTGTGTTAAAATTATAAATAATTTTAGGATAGTGTTGGTTGTTTTTTTCTCCTTTTTCCAATCGAATCATGAAATATGTAATAAGCTTGTATAATTTAAATTTTCCAGAGTTTTTTTGATCAAATGTGTTCAACTGATTACGTAAGTTTTTGTATTTTTATTTAAAATTTATAACGATTAGTATTGAATAAAGCGCTTTTGACTTTGATGAGAATTATTGTGCACCTCGGTACCACCTACCCTATAATAAAATTTTTCCATACGATATTTACAATGCATGTTTATAATTTAATTTATTATCGCGAATTTTTCAAATCATATTTTATTATTTATTTTATCGAAGTTGGTCCGAAACAGATAAAACCTTTCCGTGTCGAATGAATTACTGCTCAATGTCGCAGACTCTATATACAGTGTATATAATTTGTAGACAACAGGAGAAACATGTATAAATCAAAATAAAATTCCTTCGTATTCTTCACGTCCACAGAATGTACTAAAAATTTCGTTTGCAATGAAAATTTCGGATTCCTGAAACGTACAGTGCTGGGATGTGGAAACCAATATTATTATCTTCCTTGCAATCTTTATTCGGCATGCATTTTCAGAGCCACATCGCAATTTTACAAAACATTCGTTTTCACTTTCGCAAGACTTTATCCAGAATATTGAGTCCTTTTCCTATTCCAGGTAATTTTCCACCATCCGTACTGACGTAAATATTTTCTTTTTGACTTGCATTCCAAAATTCATTACTATGATAATAAGAAAATAACTTCATAATTGCCTTGTCTCCCTGTCCCTTCATTCAATCAGTTGAACGTTGAAAATGCGAGGAGATTAACCATTACCCTATGCTGAATTTTGTATTCCTTGTACCCAAGTTGATTGTGTCTAGCCTAACTTAATATGATGTCCTTTCAGGTTCAACTTGCATTTATTCGCAAAATACTTAGCCATTCACCTCACTCTGTAGGACTTCCCATGCAAAAAGGAATAATTCGCGTTTTCGCTTTATCCTCGTCCGTTGCATAAGGGAGTTTCGCTATGTATCCTCTTTTGGTATATTTTGACATAATCAAAGTGGCTCCGATATTATACGAGCCTTTTTGAAAACTACAATTTGTGTGCAGTTTAACGCAACACACCCTATCTCGCTCGTTCTATTTATAGTCCCCTGGTTTTCATTCGTTCTACACGCAAGGATGAAAGGTGCCCGGGTTGAATTGGAATTTCTTAGCAGGGGGTAACGAATGCTTTTCAAATTTAATAAAACTTTTACAAAGGACTCTATAAATCTCAGGAATTCAATGGAAATTTCCCGTAGAAAAATTAAGTGGTTCCATAGGAGCAAGGGGTGCAACTTGGCCGTCCCTCCATTATAACGGCACGAACCAACTGCCAAGAAATGAGTCCTGTTGAGTGTGCAATCAACCTTAACGCAAGCGAGCAAAATGAATGGTAGTTATTCCCAATGTGGTTGTTTTATGCTCATTTTACTCGTCTGTTTACTGAACGATTAACCCTTGCTTCACTGGTTTTGTTGGAAAGAAATAAGAGCATACTACTTCAGTGGTTTAAGGATCTAAAATGAGTTGACATATATTGGTAGCATGCATTTTGCAATTTTTTTCCTTAGCTCCTCTTCAAACCCTCATTTCGTACTGCTAATCCTTGACGAAGCCTTTTCGAGACCTTCTTTTACTTTTAGTATTCACCTTTCTCTGCACATTTATTCAAAATTGCACTTCCCTTCATTTTCAGCTTCCATTTTCACAATAAATTGCATTTGAAATCGCTTGGCTGACTCGTGATGATTTTATGAAAAAGTTCTTCATATTTTCATTCCGTTTGCGAATTTTCACTTCCTAAAAAATGCAGTAGCATTGAGATAAAATCAAATAAATTTCAACGATTTTTCTTTTCACTTACCACGAAAATTACACAAAAAAAATCGTAAAATTCTTGCAGCTTTCGTTATGGTATTACTATTTTTTATTTGACTTTTTTTTTCATTTCAATCAATCAATAATGAAAATTTTCGTAAGAAAATTTAAATCGATAGGAAAAGTGCGACGATCGTTATGAAAGTCCAAGTTTTCAGGGTTTTATGTTAGCGATTCAGGTTTAATATTGCTGCAAAACATCCACAAATTTTAAAACCATGCGTTTCTTTGAGACAAATTGAAAGCGCGATATGATTAGGAGGTAGGAGTATACTCCTTTGAGGAGAAGGGATTGCAAGCAAACTTATGAAATGCATACAATAAATGTTTGAATTGAGGAAAGATTACCAAAGTTCACTCATATTGTGATGATTTTCCCTTGCTTCCCTAATGCCTTCAGAACTGCTCACAAAACCTTCAGACTCACACCACTGTCACGGAAACCCTTTGCACTTTTTTCATGCGGTCGTTAAAATGCCGCCCGAACCAAGTTTATAAAGGTTAAAATAAAAATATCAAAGTGAAAATAAAAAAAAAAACGAAAAGGAAAAGGAAACAAGAATGATTACATTGAACAAAAAAAAAAATAGTTGAATAAAATAGAATAGATGATTGAATACTATATGTTCTTCGAGGAGTCAAAGATTGATTGAAGAATAAAGTGAATACATCTCCAAACGTCAACTCTTACGCCTTATCACTATCCAACAACCAAGTTCCAAGTCACAGATACACGGGAAGATTCTTAAAAGAACTCAGGCGATAATGGATTTGATAATACTTAATTGAATTTCTCTAAATATTAGTGATAGCTCGTGCATACAACATTGTAAATTGACATTCATCGTGAACACACAAAAAAACACAATACTGGCAGAGTGTCAGTCACTTTAGCATTTACACCTGATGGACGAATGTACTAGATGAAGGGAAATTTGGATTTCAATTGCTCGATGAACACCAGTTGGGGGATCGCTGATGCAAGCCGCACCGCAATTGAACGCTGAATCGCCCAGAAGAAAAATTAATAGCTCGCCGGTTGAAACCGAGCCAATGAAAAACCTGGAAACAAAGAACGGGTCTCTTTTTTTTGGCGGGCAAGGATCGACAACGGAGGATCGAGTGCGACAAGCAACAAGAAATTTTGCCTGGAATTCATCGAGTGAAGAAAATTACAACAGTGACAGAGAAACATGCTTTACCACAGCGACAGCGAAATAGTTAACGACAGAGACAGGAGGGATCGGCGCTGGAAGGAAAACTTCGCGACGCATATTATTTCGGGGGCCTCCAAATAAGAACAGTAGACGTAAGTTAAGATTTGTATTTAAATCGAGAATTTGATTCACTAAAATTCAATTTTTACACTTTGGATAATGTTCTAACATTTACAAAATCGTGATTTCATTAGCAAAGAAAAATATTGTTTCGAAAGTAACTTGCACACCTGGCTCGGGTGTGTTTGAGAATTTAGCTCGGATGTGTTTTGGTTTTTAGCGGTGCGACTTACGTCGGGTAATCTAATACTGGCGAAATAGTGCAAAGTGGTCGCCCAGCTTAGACTAATCTTCTCCTGTTAGAGGAAAATAGTGGTTTTTATTTCCAGCTGTGTGACAGGTGTTCGGCGGCCGCGTTTCTCGCTTGGCGGCTATTTGGGACCAAGTAATAAGTGAGTGGCGCCTCCTATGACCGTCTCCGACGGTAAGCCGGGTCCAAATAAGTCCGTCTTACCAAAATGACAATGACGTCGACAACTTCCCAAGCCTGCAGCAATAACCAACTCATCAATGCATTTGACACAAATATCGGACTAAAGCAGGGAGATGGGCTGGCCCCATTGCTATTCAATTTGGCTCTGGAGTACGTTATAAGGAAGCTGCCTGTCGATACGCGAGGTACATTACTATGTAAGTGGAATCAAGTAGTAGCCTATGTGGACGACATAAACATTTTGTCACGGTCATTAGCAACTGCCAAAGAACTATTCCTGAAACTCGACAGCGAAGCAAAACTAATAGGGCTACAAATCAATGAAAATAAAACAAAGCTCATGACGCAGTCGAGGAAAAATACCTCAAATACGCAAAATATCACACTTGGCGAATACACTACAGAAAATGCGGGCGAACTTGTGTATTTAGGCGCCAAAATAACGAAAACGGGTAATGAAAGAGACGAAATACGCCGAAGAATACAGCTCGTAGATAAAACATTTTACTCAGTTTTGATGATCTTGAAAACCAGCTGCATACACAGGAAAACAAAGCTCCAAGTACACAAATCTATCATAAGACCTATGTTATGCTATGAGTGTGAAACATGGATCCTAACCCAAGCATCCGCAAATATATTAAACGCCTTTGAGCGAAGGGTCCTAAGGCGAATATTCGGAGCGAAACTAGACGGGGACCAATGGTGAACTCGGTACAACCATGAGTTGTATGAAATTTTTGACGAACCGGAGATCTCAACGATTGTAAGACTGTGGAAGCTGCAATGGGCTGGCCACATGAACCGTATGGACAAACAACGAATACCTAAAAAGGTATTCGTTGGGAAAACTGAAGGCCGGAGACCAGTGGGGCAACCGAGGAAACACTGGTCTGACTCGGTCGATGAAGACGATTCAATGGTGCTCGGATTTCGAAATTGGAGGATGCGATCAATGGACCGAGACAGTTGGAGGCGCTATTTGCAGGAAGCGAAGGTCAGAGAGGGGCTGCAGTGCAAGAAAACGAAGACGAATATCTCGCAACCGGATCGCTTTTTGTACTCTTGCCGATCATCTCGAAATTCCTTTTTGCAAAGTTAAAACTAGCAGACCTAGGATAAATTCGAAAATATTTCTACAAGTCATGAACAACTTGTTTGAATCAAACTGTACAGTCTAGGTCGAACATGCTAGCACGCTTCAGTGCACTGTGACTGTTGCTTAAACGGTGTCAGTCTATACAGATGCATCACTTTGATTTGCTACGATAGCAAATCGCTTGACGGTCATAGCATACCTTCATTTTCTCTTTCATCAACTGTAAGTGATTTCTTATGCCTTGATTTATTGATTCTAGCAACAGGCTTGGATTTGCCAAATAATCTCCGGCTTCTTGTTTGAAATTGGAAAAAACGCCAAATTATAAATCTGCTTAAAGTCGAAAATCTACACCAAAGAGCGCTTTTGCAGGACTCGTTGAATTTGTATCACGAAAAGTTCGTACATTTCCCCTTCCCCTGCCCCCCACCCACGGTACCGGTGAAAATTTTTTTAAGGGTCACCTCCCTATATGGAGACACCTCCCTTAGACCCCTTTGAAAAATTTTTCCACACCAAAACTTTCAAGAAGTCACCACTTCTGACCTTTCCACAAACATTCACGGCTGTAGCTTCTATAGTTCGGAGAAAAAGTGCTGTGACATACAGACGGGCGGACAGACCGACACAATAGCGTTTTATACTTTAGTACAAAACTTTTAAAAAGTGCGCAGTCTTACCCATTGCAGCTCCCGTGTAATCTCAGTTGGCCCGTTGCCCTCGCGAGGGAGGATTGTGGGTGCCGGACCAGCAACCATGACTCGTCGATGAAAGTCAGTAATAACGATATATAGGGTGGTCTAAAAAGTATTGAGACTTTTTTGTCACTAGATGGTGTTCGTTGTAATATATCAGGCAATACTCATCAGATTGAGTCAAATTGACATGCGTTTAAAAGGTGACATTCCAGTCTATAATTTTCATATGAACAGTTTTATATTCCGTCATTCGTGTCAAAAGTTGTATTCATTTAAAAATGAGTGAAATTTCTGAAAAAATTCTTTAAATTTTACAATATCACTATGATCAAGGTGAGAATGCCTCGCAGGCTCGTGAAAAAATTTGTAGTGTCTACGGTCAAGATACTTTATCAAAAGCCACAGCCAAGAGATAGGCCGCTCGCTTTCGTTCTGGAAAGTTTGATGTCAAAGATGCACCTCGCTCAGGTGGACCGTTCACTAAAAAAGTCGATGAAATCTTACAAAAAATTGAAGAATACCGACACGTAAGCAGCCATGACATTGCCAAGGAACCGAATCTCCATCACCAAACAGTTTTGAACTATTTGCATAAGGCTGGATACACAAAAAAGCTCGACATTTGGGTGCCGCATGAATCAACACAAAACAATTTGATCGATTGAATTTCCATTTGCGAAATGCTTGTAAAACGCAACGAAATCGAGCCATTTTTGAATCAAAGCATTACGGGCGATTAAAAATGGGTAAGATACGAGAATGTCGTTCGAAAAAGATCATGGTCAAAAAAAGGTGAATCATCACAAACGACTTCAAAGCCAGGATTGACACCAAATAAGGTTATGCTGTGTGCATGGTGGGATTGGAAGGAATTTTTTATCATGAGGTACCAGAACTTGGTCAGGCACTCAATTCGGCTCTGTACTGTCAGCAATTAACCAGATTGCAACAAGCAATTCAAAACAAGTTGGGTAGACAGACCTATGCTCATGTCAGAAGGGTTTTGTACTTAACTTACAAAATGCAGTAACCAGCAACGAATAAAATCATGAAACATGTCAAAGACGATTTTATTGGAGAAAATGTGAAATTCGAGGATCATACTATTATTAACAAAGTTGAACGAATTTTGACTTCTGAGGTAATTTGTTATAGTTATACCCATAAATATCTCCTTTGATAATTTTTTCAGATTTTTTAGATCACGGGTGTCCATTCGCGAGGGAGGAAACACATTTTTCATGTATTTCCCCCCTGTGCCCCCACTGAAGCAAAAACTGTCAGTTTAAGAACTGTTTTGAAAAGCACTCATAGAGAACTTTCAATTGATACTCATATCGTCCACCTTTCATAAAATTTTTTTTCAGGGGCCACTCCTCTGTACTGTAATCATCGATTCATGGCTTATTTTTTCGAATCCTAGAATGGTTACAAATCCCTTTAGCTAGGAGCTCTCTCCTGCCTCTTCGACTTGTTTCAATTGTATGTACTCATCTTCATGATATCTATCACTCCTGAAATTTTCATGCAAATTCTAGCAAAGCAGTAGTGTCTAAGTCGGTAAAAAGCGCATATGGCTCCATAGCCATATGTTTCCATAGTAATACAGGGCATATTGCTCCATATTGCTCCATAGTAATACAGGAAAATTCAACTCGCTATAACTTCGGTAAATACCATTCGATCTTTATGAAACTTTCAGAAAAGATCAATCTTATAAATAGTCATCTGTGTTTATCGAATTTAAGGGTACCGTCTAGATTTTATTCAAGAAAACACAAAATCGATAAATCATACTATTACTAACAAAGTTGAGTGAATTTCGACTTCTCATGTATTTGTTGTTGTTGTACTCATGAAGGCCTACATTCATGATTTTTTCAGATTTTTCGGATGGATGGTGTCCAATCGCGAGGGGGGGGGGGGGGGGGTGCGCGAAAAGTTCGTACATTTCCCCTTCCCCTGCTCCCCTCGGTACTTATAAGGCAATTTTAAAACTTGTTTGGAAAAGATCTCATTGAGACCTTTCCAACGACACCCTACTCGACTACCAATGGTGAAAATTTTTTTTTGAGGGGTCACCTCCCTTTATGGGGCCCCCCTTCAACTCCTTGGAAAAATTTTTCCACCCTTGAACTTTCAAGAGGTCACCACTTCTGACCTTTCTACAAAGTTTCATGGCTGTAGCCTCTATAGTTTCGGAGAAAAAGTGCTGTGACATACAGACGGACGGACGGACAGACGGACACAGGTCGTGATTGCAATAGAGTTTTGTATTTTAGTACAAAACCCTAAAAACCGGCCAGAACTGATCAATAGAAAGGGCGTTGTCTTCCATGATGACAATGCCGGACCACACACATCTTTGATGACCCAACAAAAATTGACAGAGCTTGGCTGGGAAGTTTTGATGCATCCACCGTATAGTCCAGACCTTGCACCATCAGAGTACTATTTGTTTCGGTCTCTGCAAAACTTCATTAATGAAAAGAAATTCACTTCAAAAAGGGACTGTGAAGATCACTTGGCCAAGCTTTTCGCCGATAAACCACAGAAGTTCTACACAGATGGAATAATGGTTCTACCCAAAATATGACAAAAGGTCATAAATAATAATGGACAATATGTACTTAAATACAAGCCATTTTAAATAAAAGAAATGTTTTGTTTCTAATATTTTAAGTGTATATTTTAATTTTCACAACGTAAAAGTAATATACAGTTGCTCACAAAAGTCAGCATACACCGTTTAAAAACGCGGAATACGCAATATAAAGGCAGAAGTAAAATGAAAAGACGGGTGAAAAACGAACTTAAGAGGAATATATGAGGAATTAATGAGAACATACATATACATACACATATACATAGTAAATAACAAGAAATACAGCTGAAAGTGAGCAAACAAAAGTCAGCATATACCACAGAAAATACCAAAGAATCAGTCTAAGCGATGAGTTATACTGCGATAAAGATTGCTACCGTGTTAATATACAAAGATAAACATTTACATTGCAAGTCGATCAAACTTAAGTGGTTTGGGTGCCTTTAATACTTTAAATACAAGGTGGGCCAGAAAGGCGTACGATTTTAAAAACACTCTTGCGTTTGAAGCTTTAGAGAGGGGACTGCGCGGGTGGTGGGGTTAATTAGCTCGGTTCTCGGAAATTTAGTCGCGATGGATCACTTCACCGGAGCGCAACGTGCATTTTGCGTTAAACATTATTAAAAATCACAATTCGTGCGCTATTGTCTGGCGTTTATTTCGGCGTGAGTTTGGATTACATGACCTAAATCAGTGTCCGAAAGAAAGTGTGATTCGATCGTGGGTCAGAAAGTTCGAAGAGACTGGTTCGACTCTCAAACAGAAGCCTGCAGGACGCCCAAGGTCAACAAGAACGGAATTATCGGACCCTACTTCTTCGAAAAAACAAGGCCAATCTGTCACTGTAAATTCTGACCGATACATAGCCATGTTAAGGGATTTTTTCTTTCCACAACTGCAACAATTTGAAGCCTATAATCGTGTGACATGGTTTCAACAAGATGGCGCGACATGCCATACAGCTAATGCCTCTTTGGCGGTCGTAAACGAGATGTTTGCTGGGAAACTGATATCGCGCCGAGGTGACATTGCATGGCCTCCTAGAAGTCCGGATCTGACGCCACCGTTTTTTTTTTTGTGGGGATACCTTAAAAAGTAGAGTCTACACCAATAACCCAGCCACGTTTAACCAGTTGAAGACCAATATCCGTGAAGAAATTGCAGCTATTCCCCGTGCAATGTGCCAGCGAGTTTTTACCAATTTGAGGGTCAGATTCGAAGAATGTTTGCAGCGGGATGGTGCACACCTGGATGACGTTATTTTTAAGAAATGAATTTCCCAGATGTCAATTTTTATAGAAATAAAAATTTGTATGTGAATTGTACTCAGTTTTATTTTTATGTTTCCATGGCTTATTTTTTTCTGTGCTCGGATTTTTTTTCTTGTTATGTTATCAAGCTTATTTTTAATGCCAATAAAGCTAATTTTACGTTTTCATTGCATTCTCTCTTATTCCACTGCACCATACCCTTAAGGTTCCTAATTATTCGCCAAATAACTCTGTTAAAAATTATTCCTAAAATCATATAATGACTGAAGCTGGCTCAGGAAGGTAGATGGGTACTGAAGCACTCAGATACGAGGGAGTTAAGGTGCTAAGTCGCACTAGTAGTCAGGAAAGCGAAGGATAACCGCTCAATGGATGCAGCGAATGCGTAGTTTTAAGGTAGTCTTAAGGAAATAATGTACTTAATTTTAAGAAACACAATTTCAAATCTGCAGTTGTTAGAGCAAATGAATTTTACACCAAACTTCTTTTTATAACCTACGAGTATGTATATTCGATAATGTTGTGGGTGTCAACATTTTAAAGTTTTGTTTTATCGAAAAAATTAATATTGTCATCTAAGTAAAGTAAATTATTTTTGAACTCTGGGAAAGCCCTAAGGCACAACCAGCACTAATTAGAAAAAAATCACCAAGTAAAGATATCCATCCCGTAGATTTATTTGAAAATCCTTCTGATAGGTGTACTGTTTTACCCTTTTTTAGGGTTTTGTAAAATAATTTTACAAAACCCTTCTGAAATCGCGTCCTGTCTGTTAGTCTGTCTGTCTGTCCGTCCGTCCGTCCGTGTGTCACAGCAGTTTTTCTCGGAAACTACTTAAGCTAGAAGCATCAAATTTTGTATGTAGGTGTAAAATGGTGACCTCTTCAAAGTTCAATTGCAAAAAAATTTTATAAGGTATTTAAGGGGGGTCTTCCCATGTGGGGGAGTGACCCCCCGAAAAAATAATTTCATTGAAGGTAGCCGATATGGGTATCAAATGAAAGGTCTAGATTAGAACTTTTCAAAACAGGTCTTAGTTTGGCAAAATTTGCTTCAAGGGGCGCACAGGGAGGGGAAATACACGAAAAATTTGTGTCGCCCCCCCTCGCGATTGGACACCTGTGATCCAAAAAATCTGAAAAAAATCAAGAATGTAGGCCTTGATGAGTACAACAACAACAATACGTGAGAAGTCGAAATTCACTCAACTTTGTTAGTAATAGTATGATTTATCGATTTTATGTTTTCTTGAATAAAATCTTAACGGTACCCTTAAATTCAATGAAATTCAGTACACAGATGACAATTTATAAGATTGATTAACCCTGCAAGTTTCATAA
Organism: Odontomyia ornata; assembly: GCA_963969285.1. NCBI lineage: Eukaryota > Metazoa > Arthropoda > Insecta > Diptera > Stratiomyidae > Odontomyia > Odontomyia ornata. The sequence goes on from OZ017739.1 coordinate 46,968,393, forward strand.
AGATTGAATCATATTTAGCGAAGTTATAGCGGTTTGAATTTTCCTGTATTACTATGGAACAATATGCGCTGCATGTATTACTATGGCAACATATGGCTATGGAACAACATGCGCTTTTTACCGACTCAGACACTACAGTTTTGCTAGGATTTGCATGAAAATTTCAGGAATGATAGGTGTCATGCATACCTTTGAGAATCAGTTCAGCTAGTGGTATCAGTAATCGTAAAACAAAATAGTGGCTGTTTTAAATGCGAAGATTGAATAATTTTGAGTTATTTTTTCCCAACTTCAACGTTTAAGGTGCATGCTTTGAACACTTGATTCAATTTAATGAATGACTGAAGATGAGTGCCTACAATTAATACTCATAAGTGAAACAAGTCAAGGAGGCGGGAGGGAGCTTCTAGCAAAAGGTCTTTGTAACAACTCTAGGATTCGAAAAAATTGGCCATTAATCGATGATAACAGTACAGGAGAGTGGCCCCTGAAAAAAAATTCATCAAACGTAGCCGATATGAGTATGAAATGAAAGTTTTCATGGGAGCTTTTCAAAACAGTTCTTAACCTGTCAGTTTTTGCTTCATTGGGGGCACAGGGGGGAAATACATGAAAAATGTGTTTCCTCCCGCGCGAATGGACATCTGAAATAATTATCAAGGGAGGTATTTATTAGTATAACAATAACAAAAACCTTAGAAGTCGAAATTCGTTCAACTTGATCTTCGAATTTCATAGTTTCTCGAATAAAATCGTCATTGACATGCTTCTTGACTCTATTCAATCTGGTGACTGCATTTTGAAAATTGAATACAAAACCCTTCTGACATGAGCGTTGGTCTGTTTACCCAACTTGTTTGTGTCTAATATAGCCTCAAATATAATGCCATTAATTTTCACAAGAATATCATGAATCGAATTAATATTAATGCCAAATATTTTTTCTCTTTCCTTTCAGTTATTTCAAATTGTTCATTCCCTCAACGATGGGAGGGTACGTGGTTTCTATCGGGATATCAACAATCAGTACATATTAGAGGTTCACAATTTAGTTATCGTGGTAAATGCGTTGCATCGGACGGTAATAAATATTTAATAGTCAACGAGTAAGTATCATTTCATCATATATGTATGTACCCTGTTTAGCATAAGGACATCCATTAATATCGATTTCCTGACATGAATGTAGTAGACCTTTAGCATTACTACTTATCATACCATTTACTCATTATAATTATGATAAAACTTCAGTGCATACATAAAGTATCATCGTGGATTATGTTTTCATTTATTTTTTACTTCACCAGTAAAACCATCATTGTACTTTAACAACATATTGTATGCCCCAATCTATTTATTTATTTGTAAAGACCATTATCCTTCTTTATTTCGTGTAATCAATTTACCAATAAAACATTGTTAATACCAAAGATACTCATGTATAATTAAAACAGAGAAAAAAAAATGGAAACAGAAAAAAATATTATGTTTATGTTGCGTGAACGAAATAATGCTACAAATTTCAGCTTTATTGTTTTCCGCTATTCATATCTACTATATATATAAATGTAGTGTGTAAGTGTGAGCAGTATGTATGGATTCATATGAGTGTGTGTATAGGAAACAAATGTTAATATAATATAAATTATTTTTAATTTATCTTCTCAAATTGAATTTATTACGTTGTTTTAAATAATTATGCTGGTACGTTATTATTAAAATTAATCTTTTCAATCTTTAATTTCTGCTTAAATAAAACTTTAAAAGTTTTCCGTTCATTTTGATAAGAAGAAAAAAATGATAATTTAAAAATATTTATTCATTCCGTGGAGTTATCAATGTTGCTTCATGAAATACATCATTTTCGAATATAAGTCAAAGTATTTAATTTAATGAGATTAAATTGTAATTTTCTGTTATTCACTGAATGCAAGTAGATTAACCTTACAATTAGGACACATAACATTCTTAATATTTCATTTAACTCGTATATTGATTTTGGGATACACCTTCATTGACTTTTAATTTATTTTCTGTGATAGTTAAGCATTCAGATTTTCAAAGAAATATTGGTAGTAGTTGTATTTTTTAGTTTAATGAATTAAATTCAATTCTTACAGAAAATTTTAAAAATAATATATATTCAAAATCAAAAATTCTAGTTACTTTTCTCTCAAAAAATTCGAACAAAATTCTTACGGAAATAAATCTGAAAGCTTAACTAGTTTTTTAACGAGTGGATGACCTTATAAAGTTTTTATTCAGCTGGTTTTAAATTCAATATTCCATTGAAATACGAAAAAAATAATCTGAGGTTTGCAGATCGAATGTGGAAATTTCTAATTTTATGTACTCGTATTTAACAAGGAAATATAAATACCAGTTGAATGTATGCTTACATTTATCATTTCTTTTAATTTTAAATATCTACACAATTATATCATTTTGTCTGCTTTGAAATTTTCACCAAATATTGTTACATTTTTATTTAATTTTAGTATATATCATAGCGTAAAATTTTTTAAATAAAAACAAACTAATCAATACTACCAAGTATTTAGCAAATATTTAAATTTCTTATTTTTCCTTTCTTATTTTTCTTCCCTTCGTACATTTGATCACGAAATTCATAACAACATCGGAATCGTGGAACCACATCAATTGAAATTAATAAATAAACAAAAAAAAAAACAAAACAAAAGTGAATGCCATCGATGTCTGGTGATCTACGAGAAACATAAAAATGTCCTGCAATTCAAAGAAAGTGAGTGCGAAGGTGACAATATGTACGGTGATCAATCGAATCCGAATGCGATGGCTATGCGTAGCGTAGTCAAGAGCGATCATAGGGGGGGAGCTCATCCCAATTTGAACGGGCATCCAAGACTAACGTCATCGGATCAATATATTATGCGATCCAATGATGATAGTAACGATTGTAGTAAGCATAAAACATATTTAATATTTTTAATGGATTATATTTTTGAACTTATTCAGTTTTCTACTTTTTAGTTGTTGCAAATTTTCAGTTTTAGCTTTTCAAGTGTTTTTATATGTTCGAAGAAAAAAAATTGTTAAACTGACAGTGCTTTTACGTTTTTAAGTAAAAAAATTATCCTGATAATGTATTTTCTAGTTTTATTCAGACAATTTAGTTTCTCCACAATCGAGTAATATTAGCAATACCGTAACTGTGCCTTCATAAATTTCGTTTTTACTAACGAACAAAGTCCTTGGTAGTTTAGGATTTGTTTAAAAAAGATTCTCATTTTTTAAATAAAAACATTCCATATAATTATTTACAAAGTCTTGTCTTTGTATTCTTGGTCTGGCTTACAGCGAGTATCCTTTTAAAAGGAATGAACTTTTCACTGCCATTTGTATCAATTCTTTTCCTTTTCTCTTCACAAATCTTCCTCTTCTTTTTAGCACTGCACCCCCTTTCGGGCCTTCGCTTAGAGATAGTTAGAGGATCTCATTTTCATGACCGTATTGATTTTTTCGGAAGTTGGTCTGGTCAATACCATGCTCCCATGTGTCTGCTCAGCTATGATATGATCTGATTAAATCAGTATATATCACCACTGTGTGAACACTCGTATTCTGTCCAAAAAATCCCCTGGGACCTTCCGCTTATGCGTCTCATGCTCTAACCACTAGACCACACAGACTAGACAAAAAGTGAATGTGTATTAACTTTAAACTATATATCATCTTCGTCAGTAAATTTGGAGGTTATTGAGGACCCAAATTGCACTCCAACCCTTTGCAGCAAAACTGGCTTCAACACATCCCTAATAAATGTCGCTATGTTTACAGGTCTCACGGATAAGTTCCTTCCAAACCTCAGCAATTGCCTCTGCAATAAGTGTACAATTTGTATGAAAAATGATAAAATCACCCGAGCCAAGTTGATGTTGAAAGTTTTGGAATTATAAATATGATGTAATCAATAATAACACCAATGGCAAACACAGCATGTAAGTTAGGACTCTGGCAGACATCTATACAACCACAACAAAAGCAGCAAAAACTATTCGTGGCAGGGATGGCAACAATTCCACCGCATAAGAAACACCACGAAGCGAAAAGAAATCGACTTCTAACCTACGAACACACACAAAAGCAAGCGAACGTGAAATTTAATTGACTGACTCGTTGAAGTGGCTGAAAATTATCGACTCCAAAACGAAACTTTGTGTTGGGCCGTATCCTATGAAGATAATTTTCTCCTGTTCAGGACGGTAACTCAAGCAAAACTAAGATTGGTTGGAACAGCGACAATACCATTCGCACCGAAAAATATAGAAACCTACCCAGCAAGTGTTGGCATTCTTGGGTACAGTACGGACGACACCTACACGGAGAAGAAGTCTCACCTTTCGCGTTCTTAACCCTGAAAGACACAACTTGAACTTGGTGTCCAACATACCATTACTCCCTAACCATGGCAAAACAAGCTAGCCTGGGAAATTAGTCTGTGAAATTGGAGAACCATAATTTATGAATAATTCCCTCGAATAATCGAGCCGAGTCTTCAACAGTAGCCCCAACTGACGCACCTAAGAGCAGTTGTTATGGTCTAATGCTTCACAATATAGACGATATTGATGCTGGTCTAGCTTCTAATGCATTAAACCAGCCATCAATATCATCAACTCTGAGCTACCGACAATGAAAGACATGCACAAAAATGGTTATTCCCTCACAAAATGCAAAGCGAAATTTAATCTCAACTCCACGATGGAGTAAACATAAACTAACGGAAGACACTTGATTTTTTGACCAGTCACGAAAAATAAAACAACTAAATAACAATACAGGGAAAAAGGTCGCGGCAAACATGTATGTTAGACTTTATTTTCCAGCAAAGAAGGTTGGAATCACGGATAGCTGAAGATCCGAAAGGTCAATGGTGGCGGTAGAATCCACGATTCCAAGAAGTTGCAGCCAACTTCACTGGAAGGGTTTTTAACGGGGCTGAAATCCCACCCGAGACTAGGACGGACCTGACAATGAACGAGGAACTAGAGGAGTGGGAAGGACGTATCAGCAAGGAAAAAGTCGATTGGAATCATACTCGGTAAGCGAGGAGCATCATTACAGAGTTGGCAGCCTATGAAAGAAACGTGGCTGAGTTTCCGTGTTAATTTCTTCATGAGTTCTCGAAAAATTTTGGTTCGACAAGTGCCTGCCTGGAGAAGTTATTTGTTCAGAGACTCACGCTGCGTACAAAAGTTAATCAAATGGAACATACAACCATAGCGAAAAGTTTACCGGGGCCCCCTGTTGACGAGTGCTCTAAAGTTAAATATATTCGTAGATTTAAGAAATAATTTCATTGGTAGTTGAATCCGAGTATTTCGATTCTACGTGAATTATAACGTAAAGTGAATCGATATTTTCTTTGTATTTTTTTCCATTCAAAAACGTGCAAAAAGGAATGTTTATCAACTTATCTAAATTATGAAAGCACCTTAACTTCAATTTCTCTCTATTAAATTTACTTATCCGTTGTTCACTTTGATGTGCTTTGAATAAGAGGGCAGAAAGGGAGAAACGGAAACCTTAAGATCAAATACTAAAGAAAATCTAAAAAACTGTTAAAAATTAAGAAACTTGATTACATAACATGTCAGTGTTTCTTATTTCAAACTTAATGAAAACTGACAAACTTTCAACAATAAATCAGTTGGGAAACTCTTATCTGACCCCACTCAGTAGGCAAGAAGGGGTAACCCCTTGGAAAAAATGACAAAACATGTTTCATTATCCGTCAGTATCTTAACAAATTCGTCGTGTTTTGGGAGTTTATATTTTGCTTAAGCATAATCGTAATACGCCTACTTATCATATAACTGACAATTGCCTTCGTCACACACAGACATTACAAGCGTTCTGCGTCTTCAGTATCGATTACTGATCCTTCAATGGTTTTCTTAGCTTCCTTTTTATGATTTTTGCTAGTTCTCCTTTCCTACTTATCTTTTCTTGATTCGTTGCCTCTCGTCTAATTCTGTTTTGTGGGAAGAAGATGTAATGATAACCATTTTCTTCGTCACGTACCTGTCTTCTCGTGAAAGTTCTATGCTTACCGTATTAAGTAACGCTCTGAGATCATATTCGGATAAAAAGTCCAAAAAAAATCCACATTAATTAAAGCCCAAAAAATAAAAAATAAATCTATTTAATTCTTATACATCTCTCTATTCTATTCATCTCTCTATTCTATTCTATTAGTGCACTTGTATATCCTTTCACAAAATAGTCATCAAGATACATACACAAAAGTCTTGGAGGTCATTCTGGCATAAGCTACTAGCTCAGGTACTACTGGACTACTGGACTTTTTAAATTTTGGACTTATAATATTATGGACATTAATTATTGTGAAACTTTTGGTGTGGACGTTTCGGGTTGGACTTTTTGGTTTAGAGATACTGAGTTGGTTGTCATTCTGAACAAACTGAAGACTAATATGTTTCAAAAGTGTTTTTGAAGAGCGAAGTAATTGTGACCAACAATACCAACTCCCTTGGTCCATTTTAAAGCTATTCTTTAGCATTTGAAGCCATGCCACAATGGCTTCTGTAGGAAAAAAGCGAACTTCAGTTAAGTTTTAGCATTGTAAAGAGGTTCAACAAACCTAGAAAGCATTCCAATCAGTTGAACCAGTATTAATAATATACCTGCCGTGATACAGTAGGTATTCGAACACTGGACCCAAGAATTCAATCGTTGACATCTCACGTATTTGCTCAAGACCTTTCTTAGGATATTTAACAATACCCCACTAAAATCGCGACCTTTCTGTTCATATGCCGTCTGTGTATCAAGTTTTCTCGCAAACATGATAAGCTATTGTAGAATTATGAAATTTTGTAAGTAGGTCAAAAGTAGTATCTTCAAAGTTTTAGTAGAAGAAAAAAATTTATAAAGTCTAAACCCCTCATGTGAGCATCCTGGTTACACGGCTACCTAACGGCGCATCAACATGAAATATTTATATAATGCTGAAAGTTTAAACTTGATCCTAAGCAATTTGACTAAAGTTGACCCTTAAAATGTCCAAAACCTTGTACTTAGATTGGATCATCGTGATTGTCGGTTCGTATTACTGCTGGTTCTGAAGAACTTAGCCCAGGCCTACTTTTATCACACCTCTTACTCGGACTTCTTGCTCCCTGCTTGACAAGAATGTTCGCTGAAGTTATCCGAGACTGTGCTTCTTCTCCTTTATAGCACTACAGCCCCTCTCGGGCCTTCGCTTCCTGTAAAAGGCGCTACTAACTATCTCGGTTTTCACCCGCCGCCTGTTGCTTGTTTCGACCGCATCCTCCAATTTTGAAGCCCAAGCAGTGATGGACTGTCTTCGTCGGTTGAATCAGACCAGCTTTTCGTCAGTTTCCCCACTGTCTCCGCCTTTTAGTTCTTCAAACGAATATCTTTTAGGGGATCCGTTGTTCGTTCATACGATTCACATGGCCAGCCTGTTGCAGCTTACCTGGTCTTACAATCGTTTAGAACTCCGGCTCGTCAAAAATTTCATAAAGCTAATGGGTATATCGAATTCGCCATTGGTCCCCGTCTAACTTCGCTTGGACTATTCGCGTCCGAACTCGTCTTTCGCAGGCATTCAATATTTTTGCGGATGCTTGGGTTCGGGCCCACGTTTCACGCCCTTAGCATAACACAGGTTTATTAAAAATTTGTAAACTTAAAGTAAATGCAGCTGACCTTCAAGTTTGTCGAAACTGAATAAAATATTTTATTTGCAAAGTGTATTCTTCAGCGCACCTTGTCTCTTTTATTACAGGCTCTTGTTATATAGACGCCTAAACACACAAATCTGCCCAAATTTTCGATACTGTATTTGCCAATTATGAAGCTCAATAGCTTTGTTAATAAACATAATATGCATTGTTGGTTAGCAACAAACCCACATGTGCCTCTTGAGACACCTTTGCATTCGCAAAAAAAATACTATTTGGTGCGGTTTTCATGCCAGACGTGTGTATTTTTTCGTGGATGAAAACGATCATCATGTTACCGTCAATGGAGAGCGCTATCGTGTTATGTTGGAAGATTATTTGTGGCCAGAATTGGATGAACTTGACATCAACGATATGTGGTTTCAACAAAACGGTGCCGCTAACCCCACTGCATGCCTCACAATCGATTTATTGAAATTTATTTATTTACTGTTATGTCCTTGATGGAAAACCCTTTATTAGTGTGAGTCCATTGGTCTAAAATAATCATCCAAAGTGATTGTTGTGTTCGTCAGTCATGTACCCTTGACCATACATACAAGCTGTCTGAATCCTTCGAGAATGAGTTTTCATGGAATTAGTTTTCTTGAGTCCCTGAAAATGGTATCTGCTCACCTTCTCAAGTTTGAGGCGGTTGGGCTTTAGTTTAGTGGAACTAGTGCCTTAGTTTTGCAGTAAAACGATTCAGTCATTCTCCAGAAATGGTCTGCGTCCAAGTCAAACTTTGCAAAACACTACCCCATTGCTCAACGCGAAATATGGTGACGCACTTTGTGGACCGAGAGAAAAAAATGGAGCAAAATCAGTATATGAAGATGAAAACCATAAGGGCCGTTGTACATACGCCTAGGAAAATCACACAAGACCCCACTTGGCAAATTGCACTGGTTACTTATGCAAATTAACTAAAAAGCTACTAAGGCAACCAGCATTACACAAAACCGACTGCCTTATATGGATGACTAAGCTTTGGATAAGATAGCATGTCCCATCGTTCGATGCGGTCGCTTCTCCTTTTGATCGTGAGACTAGAGTTTCAGTCCGCCTCAAGTTAATCAGCAGGCAAGAATTGACATGAATAATGTTAATGCAAAATAGTGATTTCAGAATTCACTCGTTTCTGAAATTACAAAAGAACGCCTGTCGATGCGTACACCAATTTCCCAGATTGTTCCACGCAGAATCATAATCAGTCGTCACCGTTGCTCCAAACTTCTCCCCACTTCAATTCCTTGGCCTCTCCAAAAAAATAATGGCCGCCACGTTTGTCCACTTATCCGTCTTTTATAAACGAGCCACTCTTGGAGCGGCCATTTGCTTTCTAATTTTTCGACGGCCATTTGCTTTCTAATTTTTTGAAGAGTAATGGCCGCCTTTGACCAGCTGTTTGAAGGAGGGTCATTTGCAATCTGGTTTGACGAAGTAGTGAAGGATCACTTATATTAAGTTCGGAGCCTTGTTCCAAACACATTCGCGGTCATCTACTATGCGTACCATTGAATCCTCTATGGAAGCAGCGATTTCAAATTACCAGTTTTGCTGATATCGCTAAAGCATTCGCCTATAGATGAAATTTGTTGGCAACAAAAAGGACATTTTTTTTTGCCTAAAAGTTTTGCGATTGTATGTGAAAAATTTTCAGCACCAAAAGTGCAGGAAGATAATTCGTAAAGTAAAGATATTTCCGAGGGAAAAGCTTCAATCCCTGATCGCTATTTCCGGAGAGATATGTGAATCAGGTACAGTGTGCACCACAAAAATAGACGCTTCCGCTTGAAAATCGATTTCAAAATCTGCGCACATATCGTTAATGACTGTCGCATGAACACAAGAGTCAGTTTCCAGCAGTGCACACACTTTGTAATGCATGCCACCTCAGCCATTAAAACTTTCTTGATGAAATCATAGGAGCTATCGCGGTATTTTCTCCAATTTTTCATGCTCGTAACATATTCACTATCTACAAAAAACATCTGAGAACTAGCAAATGCTTGGCCAGTCTTCACCTTATATTTGGGATGACGACTTCTTCATTCATAGAGAACATTAGACGCGTCGGCCCCGAATTAGTTTTAGCAGATTCATAATTGATGTTAACCCAGCGGAATCCCCTAAAGTGATGATGTTTGCCGATGAAACTAGATGATGTTTGCCGTCAACTTAAGATCAACTGCGACCGGCAGGAGCGGTACCATCAGCTCCACTCAACAATGAAATGGCGTGAAATGATTCTCCATGCAGTGGCAGCGGGTTTTTTGTCCTTAATGCTTTAAAATATTTTAGATGTTTTTGACAACAATTTGTTCAAAGGAAATAACACAAAGAGTACAACGATTTAAAACAATTAAATATAATCTTAGGCATAATGGACAATCGGTTTGATATGACATCGGTCGGTATATCTGCGACTTGCTAGGACCTACTTCAAAAGAAGAACGAAAAAGTCCAAGCCTTGCCCGATGTCATCAAATGCAGAAACGCCTACAGACCAACATAACGCCCATGTACATATACCTCCGACAAGTGACGTTTATATGGACAATCGAAATGTCACTAATTTGCTTTGATTCGCTTTAGCTTTGGGTCCAGCATATGTTTTGAGATTCCCTCTAAAGTGGATGCTGCTGGGTCTAATAGTAGTATATTCTGCGATTTTCGAGGCCTCACTTACGACAGGATTCAGGATGTATGCCGGTTTGTGTCTTCAGTACACTGTAGTGATTCTACTATCTAGCTATGCTCGATATACTGCGTCGTTCAATGTTTTGATGTGGACCTGAATACGGCTGTTGTGAAGACTTTTTGTTTGCATCCTGTCTTCTGGACACGTGAGTGCATGTTGGCAGATCCCTGAAAATTAAAGGTATGTCCTTGTTGTGATGTTGAATCGGAACAGGTCGCAGTTGTTGTTTGTCTCGCCTGAACTTGACAACAAATTCGTGAGCATCGATCGAATTTGAATTAGGCGTGAGAAATTGGCCAGGTAAACGTAGTGAAGGACCCAATAACATCTCAGCCGCCGAGTACCCCAAATCTTCGCAATCCTAGGAAAACAGAGGGAAAAGTTTTCTTCCAACGCTACTTCTCATGGCATATGAGTGCTGGATGGAATCGCTCGACCATCCCATTTGATGCAGGGTAGTTCGAATTCGCTCTAACCTGATGAACTTGCTTAAAGATTCAAAAAGTTCTGACTCGAATTGAGAACCGCAATCCGTGGTGATTATTTCTGAAGTGCCGAACCTTGAGACCCAATGATTGTAAACTGCGAACGTTACAGTTTCTGCTTACATCTCGGCTATTGCTATGGCTTCTCTCCATCGTGAAAATCCATCGACCAGAGCAACCAAATACCTGTTCCCATTTGACGGTGGCAATGGGGTCCTACTATGTCAATGTGGACCTGTTAAAAACGGTGATTGGTAACCGGGAATTGTTTCGGTGAGTTTTTGATGTGGCGATGCACTTTAAAACGCTGTCATGAACCACACGCTTCAGTCTGAGTGCTGATATATTTTCGAATATCTGGCCAGGTGAACTTCTTGCACATTAACTTCCTGATGGCCCGAACGCTTGGATGAGACATCTCATGAACCTGGCAAAACAGTTGATGCCAGAGAGAGTTCCGAATGGTCCCTGCTGAGATATCGCAATATAACGTTGAGGTTTCGCAAAAATATGTCGCAACATAAACTTCTTTTCGGCACGTAAATTCTGCAGGTCCATATCACCCTTCTGTGCTTCCGCTATATCCGTTGTGATTATTACCCATGAAACAGCATCCAGAGAGACTGTGCATGACAATGCATCTGCAATGACATTGTCTGACTCTTGCACATGTACGATTTTTGTTGAAAGTTGCGCGTTAAATCCCAAATGCCAATGCTGTTTGGGCAACGCTTTTTCGAGCTCTGTTAGAAAGCATATGTGAGCGGCTTGTGGTCCGTCATAATTGTGAATGCATTTTTTACGCCTTCATACTCTGCTAAAAACTCCTTATAATAAACACTGTAGTTTGCTTGGCTTGGACTCAGCTTACTAGAAAAAAAATCAAGTTGCTGTAGAACGGCTCATAACATTGGGTGCATCCGTGCATAATCTGAATGGAACGTCCTGTTTGGGATGAAACAGCAATGATTCATTCGCAATTAAGTCTTTGCTTTTATTGAAGGCGTTAAAGGCTTCGCTCGTCCAAATGATAGGGCAAAAAGACTTCAGTGGCGAAAAGACACATTCAGTGGCGAAAAGACTTCTGCTGCTTTTTTGATAAAACGCCGGAAAAAATGCCCAAATATCGCCTTAGTTGGACATTTATTTGCGGCCTCTCATAATTTTTAATCGCGACAATCCTGTCGGATAGAGAGTCAATGTCATCAGGGCTTATAATGTACCCCAAAAACTCTACTGTCGGCTTTGGATATCGCACTTGGTGAGATTAATTTTAAGTCCGTACTCGGACAAACGCCTAAACACACATTCCAGATACCTTTGACGCTCGTGCATATTGCTGGAAGTGACAAGAATATCATCTGCGTATGCGCAAAAAATGGTAAGCTTTAAGCACCGTGCCAAGGCACCGTTTGAAACGTCTGTGCAGCGTTAGATAAGCCAAACGTTATACTGCAAAACTCAAATAATCCACAGAGCGTGATAACGGCTGTTTTTTTCGATGTCATCCTCGTGAATTGGGCCCTGTTGATTAGCGTGCTCCAATTCCAATGTGGTAAAAAACTTGAAATGTGGCACTGGAAATCGATCCAGCGTTGTAATACCGTTTAACCGGCGGTAGTCACTGCAGGGCTTTCAGGATCCATTTTTCTTTTTTACTAAATGAAAAGGGCTTGCGCAAGGGCTGCTGGACGGTGTGCAAATCGCAATATCCACCATGTATTCGAATTCCTTTTTATGTGGTAGACGTTGTACACGTTCCGCAATTAGTAGTCCTGTTGTAAGAATCCGATGGCAAACTTGGTGTGAACGGTCGGAAATGAAATTGGGTGACGACGTCAAATTGGTTGAGTAGTTTCCTAAAGTCATTATCTTCGATTATTGCAATGTTCATGCTTTTCAAGCCCTGTGTAGTTTCAGCAATTATTGAGATCTTGGTTTTCCAACGATGAGACGTCTGTTTTTACATCGACTAACGCAACAATATAAAAATCTGTGATAAGACCTGTGCTTTGCTATGGTTGTGAAACATGGACCCTAACGCAAGCATCCGCAAATATATTGAACGCCTTTGAGCGACGAGCCCTGAGGGGAATAATCGGAATAAAGCTAGATGGGTACCAATGGCGAATTCGATACAGCCATAAGCTATATGAAATTTTTGATGAGCCATAGGTCTCAACGATTGTAAGACTGCGGAGGCTGCAATGGGCTGGCCACGTGGATCATATGGACGAACAACGGATGCCCAAAAAGGTATTCATTGGGAGAACTGAAAGGAAACCGACGAAACGCTAATCTGACTCGGTCGACGAAGACAGTTCATCGCTCCTCGGATTTCAAAATTGGAGGACGTGATCAATGGATCGAGACAGTTTGAGGCGCTTGTTGCAGGAAGCAAAGGCCCAAGAAGGGCTATAATCCTACCAAGAAGAAGAAACATGTTAAAATGTTTCAGGAAGTCAGCACCGTGAATGCACGAGCTACGTCAGCGATGTAAAATTTCCAGGGAAACAGTCTCCGCACGCCAAGATCCACTCTAAGTAATTTTTCACCGTATGTATTTATTTGGGTATTGTTCGCAGCGAAAAGTTTAAATTCCGTAGGTTGAGATTGCTGATTCGAGTAGCCGCGAGGAATGACAGATGCCGCTGCGCCCATGTCTATTAAGAGCAATAAGCCACTTCCTTTGTCTTGAATGATTAGCTGATGCTTTTCACTCCAGCCGTCGTCCCTGACACTTGTAGACGATGGTGACCCTCGTTTTGAAGACTCTGACGTGGCTACCACTACACTGAATTTATTAATTTCCGAAATCACTTTGTGAATTTGGAACTGTGGTTCCACTTGCCGAAACCAAAGCTCGGTCGGCGACGCCAAAATGGCGGCGATTGAACGCCTTTTATGGCTTCTACGCAATGTTCGTCCCTTAAGTCCTTTGTCCGCATAGTGTAGTAGTTAGAGCTCTCATCCCGTAAGCAAAAGGTCCCTGGTTCGATTCTCGTTGGCGGCAATGAGATTTGTTTGAGTGATTCTTCGAACGGACTATAAGTCCCTTCACTTCCGAAACGTGCTGGCTTAGAAATCAGAACGTATCGCAGCTGGGTTGACGAAAACACGGCGAAAGCGTGATACTGACCATATCCCCTTGTGGAATGCTGACACATTTGTTCATGATAATGAGATATTCTTAACTATTTCTAAGTGAAGACCCAAAAGGAGCTGTAGTGCAACAACATGCGCCTTTTGGGCTTATGGAAGTTTCGAAGTGGCATTGTCCGCGTCACCCGCTTTATCTTTTGTCGTTATTTTAACAACGAAAATTCGCGCATAGGAAAATTCTATTAAGTCTTAGAGAGCACTTGAAACATATCTGTGGAAACGTTTATTCCTCGCACGAGAGGGTCACCACCATATAGCGGTAACGGGTTTTCTGTCCTTTAATGTTTAAAAATATTTTTCATATTTTTGACAAAGATTTATTCAAAGGAAATAACACTTAAAAAATACAACGGTTTTAAACAAACTCAAGGGTAATGAACAATCGTGTTGACGCGGTGCCAGTTGGTATATCTGCGACTTGCTAGGACATACTTCAGAAGAAAAACGAATGTCATCAAAAGCATAAAAAATCACAAACCAACATAAAGCCTTTATCCGCTCGAAAGCGCAGAGGTGGCGAGAAGACGATAATCAAGTTAATTTTTCTATTGAATTTAATTAAAATGAAACAGCCAAAAACTAAGCATTTAAAATTCAATATAAGTGAGTTTTGATTTACAAGTAAAATTCTCTGACAACTGCACATTGACCTAACTCCTCGGCTCGGTGAGTTTGTACGGTTGTAGGCGCGATGTTTGGTGTTTGGCCCACTTTCCTTCCCCCGGGAGGATGTGACGCGGTTAGGGTTTCATCGTAATTATACAGGTACACAAGTTTTGTGTAACTATCATATGCACAAGTTTTTTCTCGGTGTTAGCCGATTTGTTAGCCTTTTTATGCTGTGATTATATCATTTTTGATTCGTCTTTAGGCCCGAATCCGTATCAGGTTCCTAATTTACTTTTGTTCAGCTTCTATCAGTCTACGTAAGCCTTTAATTATTGTATGAAGATTTTTCTCGTCTAAATGAAAATACATGTGATTTTCGACATTCAGGTCGGTAAAAGGTATTCCTATTTGTCTGTGATCATTTCAAAATCATTTCATTCGAAAAATTTTCGGCCTTACCGCTTAAAAGTCATGATATATTCAAGTTTTCTTGCCAACCAATAGATGACCTTGACTTATCTATGCCATAAAAATTTCAAGTCATTCCGATCGGTACAAAACACATGGTACCCTTCCAAAGTTTAGGGGTGATGTTTGTTAAAAACAATGGATAAAATCCAAGTATCGCGCGGTGATAAAGTACCTATATTTGAAAGGGAAAAAACTCGGGAAGTGAAAGAAGAGTTAGACTCCGTGTACAGTTGATTGTCGCCCTCATGTACAACCGTGAAATTTTGGGTAGCCGCGTTCAAACGCAGTCGCATAAGCATTTTTGACGATGAACGTTCTGGACGTCCAAAAACTATTTCAATGGAAGATATCTTCAGTTTAGTGCACACAACCGTGATGGAAGATCGCCGGTTAACCATTTAGGAAATTGCTGAGGCTTGTCGGATATCAACTGAACGGGTGCATACGATTTGAGATAAAGATTTATGCATGAGAAAATTATCCGCGCGATGGGTGCTGCGTTTGCTGACGATCGACCAAAAGCGCTTACGGATGGCCATGTCACGCGAGACTCTTCAGCTATTCCAAAAGAATCCTACCGGGTTTTTGCGCCGACGAAACCTGGATCCATCAACATATTCTCGAGACTAAACAACAGCCAATGAAGCGGATTTTGGTAGGGGAACTAGCTCCGAAGAAGGCGAAGGACGTTCTTTCTGCCGGAAAAGAGATGGCGATAGTTTTTTGGGACAGCCGTGAAGTAATTCTGGTTGATTACCTTCAAAAAAGGTAAAACAATTAACGGACACTATTACCAATTGAAGACGGAACTCAAGAAGAAGCGACCACACTTGGCGAGGAGAAAGGTGCTGTTTCATCAAGACAACGCGCGAGTCCACACATGCATGGTCGCAATGGCGAAATTGGACGACTTGAAGTTCGAATTGCTTCAACACCCAGCCTACTCACCAGACCTACGAGTAGCTCTGAGTGACCTTTTTTTTTTGTTCCTCAACTTGAAAAAATTTCTGGGTTTGAAAAATATGACTCAAGAGACAGTAAACCTGCATTTTTCACGTTTACCTAAAGAAATTTTTCTGATGGCCTGAACGGTTGGGAAAAGCGTTTGACCAAATGTATTGACTTGCGTGGAAACTATGTCGAGAAATAAATTTTTGTTTGGCTTGAGTTATGTGTTTTTCTTAAAAAAAGCCGGAAGCTTTTCAAATGACCCTCGTAGTTGTAGTTAATATCTGTATCCCTAAAAAATTCATTTAACTATATTGTATAAAAGTTTCTTGATTTCTATTCTTTTGCGGGACTTAGCCACTTTTTGGACTTTCGCAAAATAAAACAAACCGGGTTCTTCTTTCAATTGATTTCGCACGTTTAAGGAAATCAAAGCTGGACGATTTTGGGGGAGAATTTGACAGCTATAGGAAGCTTGCTATCGACAAACAACGAATTTACTGTATCCTTTGTCGCAAGGAGTGTTGAAAATTTTTATCCTGCTCCATAGTTTCTGATACTTTCTGAAAAACAGGCCGTTTTAATTCTCACTAACTTTTCAGTTCCTCCATAATTTCCTAATATCTGTTTTGCTGATCAGTCAGTTCCACATTGGTTTCTTGGAATTTTCACGGCGTTATCTTCAGCTGAGAAATTAGCCACTTCAACTGTCCTTGAATCACGTTTGCATTATCAAGTTGGGTAGCCATCGATTCATTTCGTTTATCTTTATTCGTATCCCCTTGCATCCTTCAGATAAACTCAAGCACCCCTTTTTTTCTTTTACTATCTCTGATATAATTTTTAGTGATAACTGACAGGCTAGTTATTGTTCAAAATATAATTTAATAGCGATAGTGAACTAACATTTTGTTAACCAGGTTTGAATGACAAATAACTGAGTTTCAAGGTTCATTGTGACCAAATTTGTCTCTATTATTAGCTTTCCTCGAAAATATTTTTTAATTTCTTAAAGCTAAGAATCAATCCGTCCGAATTTAAGTTTCCTTCCCACATCATATCAGTTCCGACTAAACATTTTTTTCAAAATTCATTTTAAAAGGGTTCAAACATTAAAATCCTCCATAGTTTTGCAAAGTATCCGAAACTGAGACCTCTATGTTTTTGAGAGTTCCAAATTTTTGTTTTTGAAACCTAGTAGTTAGACTTGGCTTTAATGTAAAAAGGCACAGTAAGGCGTCGTTGAAACTTCACTGATAGGCAAAATAGCTTTCAAATAATGCTAAAAGCTTGTTTTTTTTACTAGTTGTCACTTCCACATTTAAAGCGATAGGTTATCTTTAATATTATTTAAAATATTTATTATCAAAAAAAAAAAAAATTACCACCAGCGAAAATCAATCACCTTATTTTTTAAAAAAGTATTTTAGATTATTTAAATTTTAATTTGTTTAGAATCTTTCAGTTTTGTTTTAGCTTTTTTACTCCATTGAAATCCATCCCAACATTTTTGATTTTAATATGTAAAAATCGAAGCAAGCAAATCGTTTTCTATATAAAATTTAATAAACATGATATTACGACTTTGATACAAAAATGTTTTTCAAACAATTAAAAAGTCCTTAAGTTTTCTTCAATTTCTTAAACTCTTCATTTAGCTTTTGTTTTGCATTTTACTTAATATTCATTTTGAAAAAATCTAATATAAACCTGTAAATATTAACAAAAACGACCATTGCATATGTATTTTGTCATTATAGATATAATAATAATCAATTTGGAGATAATTTATTTCATTTCTGATATTTTTCATATTCATGAGTGTGATTTCGATTTATTCTTTTCAATATAAGGTTTCGAAAATTTTTTCTCTAAAATCTAAATTGTTATTACCTTTATTGTTTGGAAATCTTTCAATTGATGTTATGCATCAGATTTTTTTCATTCTCTTCCTAATTTCTCATTCGAATTTCTTTGAATTTGATCAAATCTTGCTTATTTCAATTCTTATGTGTAATTTTTAGCTCATAAAATACCTCTCACATGTAAATATGCCATAACCTATATATAAATATTATATATATACTTGTGTGTCTATTTTTTGGAAAATAATTATCAGAAGTGTATAAGAAACGAAAAAAAAAATGAAACAAAAATAATTTTGAAAATATATTTTATTATTTCCGTTTTTAATCATAATGCAGCAATTTTTGCACGTTTTATTTAATATAATGAAATAAAAAGTTAAGTTTTACATAATGAATATAAAATCATTTGACTATCAAAACATTTTACACGAACAGGAAAAAAAACAAATTTGAAGGTTTTAATTTTCTAATTTGAAATTTTCCGTTTACTTTTATCATTTTCAAATCAAATGTACAAAATGTGTTTGTTGCGTTTGTAAACGTTTGGTTTTGTCTCAATTAGATAATTAAAATTGTGTTTTCCACGTGTAAATTTTCTATCATTTAACTGTACAAAAAAAGAAATTCCATTTGAATCCTATTTCGTTGATTCTCCACTTGTTTTTCATAATGTGTGTGTCCTTGTGTGTGCCGTCTAACCCAAAAACAACATTGAATTAGTATTGTATATTGAAAATTATTACTAAAACAATTATTTTTTCACGTTTTTCTTTTTCGTTTTCCTGTGAGTTACATTTACAGACATATGAATAAACCAATTTAGGATGATAAATTATTGTCGAAAATACTTTTCATTGTTTTTATTATTTTCCCCTAAAGTTTTACTCAATAAAATTTGATAAAGCGTGTCCTAAATTTTATTTTTAATTTGATTTTCATGTGTTTGTGTGTCGATTGTACAGAAAAGACAAACTAAACTTCATTGATTGCTAATGTTAATGGTACGGATTGAGAAACTAGAGAAAAACGTACAGTAAACTTTAACAAGAATTTTTGTTCGGGTTGTTGGAAATTAGTAAAATTAGCGTTTTGCTTTATTGTCCAGGAGACAATAATTAATCGTTTTGTAATGTATAAAACAGTTCTCAACGGCATTGTAATCGTTCAACTAAAACTGAATTCAGCTCTCTTTTCAAAAATAAATTTGACAACTTAACTTTTTTCTTATAACGTATCTATATTTTTGAGCTTTGTCCTTCGACTATTGAGCTTTCTAAGAACGAATAAATCGATTTTATAGAGTTAAAAAACTTTCTGCATTTGAGCTGATGTAACAGTAGTAATTTAAAAAGTATCGCAGAATGCTGAATATCTATTTCAGAAATGCAAATTAGCTGGCAATTTTTGGTGAAGTTTGTTCACCAACTGTAGCTGAATAATCCAAATTTTCTCTAATACGTCAGGCCTTTCATATTCTTGCGAAACCTACGCTGTATCATAGAAAAATTATCCTGAAAAAAAAGGCAGCAATGATCATATGAAGTCCGATTGCCCTTATTTTCTATAATTACTTGGAATCTTCTTCGGCCACTAAACGTCATTTTCCTGTGGTCCACTCATACACTTCTGCCAATTTGTTAAAGTTTCCAATTTGCTTCGTAGTTGATCAGTAAATATTAGAATCGGTAACCTGTAAGAGTCTGACGATAACATTTGAATTGTGAGAATCTAGCGACAATTTTTGAATTCTGAATGCTGTTTGTACACTGCCATCTGCTGGTTTTTTTCGAACTGACAGTCACTGTCAATTTAGAAAAGTAATTGTAACGATTCGAAACTAACCTTCAGAGGATGAAGACGTAAATCCGGTGGAATTTTTTTAATCTTAAAACTAAGTGCTTAAATTATTATACTAAGAGGTTGTTTACATCTTCAAAAGTAGGATCAGCTGAAATTTTAACCAAATACTTCCGACTTTTTTCTAAAATTTGAGTGAAAATGTCGAACCGCAGTAGTCAACAAACGCCCAGCAAGCTTCTACTTGGTATTCAGCAGCGTGGTAGGGTGTATGACACCCTCACCGAGTATGCTGATGAAAGATTTGATAAAGAAAACCGTGTTGACCTACAGCTAATTTAATGTGATGCTGAGGACTCTATTATCAAGTCTTAAATATACAATGAGGAGTATTTCCTACAGGATAGTAAGACGGCAGAATCTTTTGAAGTGGTTGACTATGTTGTTATCCGTCATACTGACACAAACAAGAAGCTTTTACCAAGTTTTCGCGGTCCTTATGTGATGAGGGAGAGGTTGCTTCTTAATAGATACGTCGTTTCAGATATAGACAACTGCCAAATCACTCAGATGTCATACAACGGGATTGTTGACGCGAAAAGAAGCTATTTGTATACTCTGCTGGTTTTTTTTTCAAACTGACAGTCACTGTCAGCTAAGAAAAACAATTGTGACGATTTGAAACTAACCTTCAGAGGGTCAAGACAGAAAAGTGAGATTGTTTCAAATAAAGTCCGGCGGAATCTTTCTAATCCCAAAACTATATGTGTAAATTATTATACTCTCAGGTTGTTCATACTCATAAACGAAAAAATTTGTTTGTAGTTGTTTCCAAATAAGAACCTTCATTTCTCAATTTGTTGTCTTTACGGAGAGCCCACCCTCATGATCAGTTAAATCTCACGCAAAATCGGATGTGCTATCTCATGATAAATTCCCCACAAAAAATGTGCGCGACAGGCTCTTCCGGAACAGACCCTTATGAATCGGCTCAGAGAAAGGTAAATGGCCAATATCACAATTGAAACCTCTATCGTTATCCGAGATTCAACCCAAAAACCAGTTTCACTACACGTGAGCGCTATTATGCGAACAAAACCTTATGTATTTTCTATTTAGTTTCTGATTCTTCAAGACGCTACTTGAAGTGTATCAACTGAACTTACAAATATTCCTAACAATTTCGGCGTATTCGGAGTTATTTTCCTACAAATTAGATGTACTCAAATAAGGTATGACGCTTGCATTGGACCAGGAGCTCAAATTTCTAAGATATATAGTGCAACTAAAACTCTACCTTGTACTATTTTAAAATAAGTCCATCGATAAAAATATCAAATTTGCAGATTTACACCATCTTCTTTTTCAAAAAATAGTCCTTTAACTTCTTGATCGTTCTTGAATGTCTCCTCTCCGGAGGATCGTTGGCAAAACGGGTCCAGTGACTTAAGCGAGCGGCCTCAAAAACTCTCTCATACAGGATCTGCGTTAGCTGACGGTTTTCTATATCTCCTACCACGTAGTGATCACGCAGAAGGACACAATGAACGACATACGGGCCACTGTATAACAGGATGAGCTTCTTGTTAGGACCCACGATGGTGTCCACATTTTAGAAGACGACTACATCACCCGCTTGATATTAGTTGGAGAATGGCTTCTCTTAGCGTACTATCGGAGATTAATATCTTGGGCTTGAAAAACGGCGTCGGCCTCTATTCGGACTAGATCTAGATTGACTTGGGTAGCACCAGTTTTTAAGGCGAGATATTCCCCCAAATCGTCAATCACCGGACTACGCTGCGTAGTACCAAACAGGACAACGCTTGGGTGAACGGTATTGATCAGAACATATTCAGCCCTGGTGAGGAAAAGGGACCAGTGGGAGTGTTCTAGAGGCTCAGGTAACTCAGCAAGCATAGGAGTCGGCACGCGATTTGTGCGCTCCGCTGCCCATTGACATTTGGAGAAGCATCTTACGTTCTTGTAAGAACGATGCAAGTTCATAGAACGTAAAGCACTAGCTTTGCTCAGAGATTATTCGGCGGGGGGTGACCATAGTATTCAAAGTATTTCTGCAATGAAGCACCTACCTCATGAGTACTGGTAGAACTAACAGCATACAGCTTGGTATAGTGCGTGAAAGCGTCGACTATTGACTATACTTGGAAAGGGACTATACTGGTCAATATGAAGGGTGTTTGTCGTAATCGCATCTTTCTCAACACTATTCAGATCTCGTTCGCTAAGAAAAGTACAGTTCTAGATTCCTGCGACCCGATGGCGCCTAAGATATAAAAAAACTAAGCCTAGCCCAAAGTTATGTGTCGAAACCATTCTAAGCTAAGTTCACACGTTGACAGTGGAAGTATAAAATGGGTATTTCAGAGAATGAGATACAGTTCTGAAGGTACGCATGAGCTCTCTCTCTCTCTCTAATTCCAGGTAGTCAACAATGATACTTGATTTGGGCAACAGTCTTCTCCGTACAGTTCGCGTAAACTCTTTCTCTAATGATACTTTATTTGAGCAACAGTCTTCTTATTGCCTGAGTGACCAATTCCCTCATGCACCATGCGGATGATATTAGCTTCCGTTTCTAGAGCTGTTTCTGGTACAACAATCTATCATTTAATTTCTGGTACACCAATCTGTAGTTTAGTTCATAACGATCCACCGGGCCCTGCTTCAATCGGTATTGAGGCCTGGAATTTTAGTATCGTGGGACTGATCAATTTGCACTCGGAAGTCGGTATAATCTTCCTCGGTAAATGCGACAATTAGATTTGTACTAAAGGCGGTGAGTAATAGTATAGTTAAAGTTTTCGAGCTCAAGAGCCCAATGAGCTATGCGTAGGTTGAAATTCTTTTTCGAAAGGGTCTGGGTCATAGAATTAGAATCGGGTACTATCCAAAAGAGGAATCCTCCAGATATGTGTGAAAATGCCTAAGTGCATATATGACGGTCAGGGTTTCCAGCTCAAAACTGTGTTAGCAGGACTCGGGGATGGTCGTCCGGCAGAAAAAATAAGAAGCCGGGTGTCGCTTGCCGTTTGAATTTTTTTAAAGTAAAATAGCTCCGAATCCCACGGCGCGCTGTGGTATGGAGATGTGCTTTTGGACGGGGCTATAAAAAACGGGCACTGGAGCCGCAACTAGCATGTCAGTCAACATATAAAAGGCTCGTAGCACTCCTTGGTCCACTGAAATCGTTGGTTACGCTTTAGTAAAGCAGCCAATGGGTCAGCTATGCAGGCGAAAGACTGTGCGTATTGCCCAAATTAGGAAAACAACCCCATGATCGACTGCAATTGCTTAGCGTCTTTGGGCAAGGGTTAACAATGTATATTCACCATATGGGAATCGTTCGAGTGAATGCCCGTTTTATCGGCGGAGAACATCAAATAATCGATGCTAGTTTATGGCAATTTGTTTTTTGCTTAGTTGATTTCCAATCCGCAGTCAGACAAATAGGCAGAATAGCAAGTCTAGATGAATGTCAAAGTCAACGGAGGCAACCAAAATATCATCCATATAAACAACGATCTCACGAGCCTTACCGAAGTCTTGGAGTTGTTGGCATATGGAGGGCTGCTCTTCATTCCGAAGGGCATATGGGTATATTCATACTGCCCAAATGGAGTGACGAATACCGTATACAAGATGAACTCCTCATAAATTTTAACCTGATGGAACCCGTTCTTTAAAACAATTACAAAAAAGCATGTTTTTCGTCCAAATACTCCAAACATTCATCTATCAGAGACGGAATGAAATTATCACAGATTGTGATGTTATTAAGTCCACAGTAGCCCCAACTCTCTCGACTTCTTCCTTTCTAAAACGAAACGCATCGCTTATGAAGACTGACTCGGTCGGATAATACAATCAACGTGTAACCTGATTTTGACAGTCGGCGGGGCGAACAGTGGATCGCGCGATCAGAGTTCGAATGAATATGTATCTCGTACTCACATGGGCGAGAAAAGGTCACTGGCTTAGCGGGTTAATGATTAGGGTCCTCGGATCTACACTTATTGACTAAAGCTCTCCTGAAAGGCTACAACATAGGTAAGCTTAGGCTGTCTTCTTTCCTTGGTGTATCAGAGGTATGCTGTTCGTCACTATTTTGCTCTCATAGCACGATATTTATTAAATTCGATGATTAAACGGTAAAAATTCAAATCAGGTGGTTCCAGTTCTTAGAAAATATTGTAGTAGTATTTATGTAATTGCAAGGGAAAAATTGGGGAGGACACATCGATGGATACAACGGTACGCACGCTGCTTTTATGTGACTTTTATAACTGCATTTTGAAACGCCTTGTTTTAATTGGTATTGTACCTTGCAGTGGCGAGTTGTCCATATGGAAGCCGGAAGGGATATTGGCTTTTCTATTCGTGCTTCGATTGATTGAGGAGAAAACGTAATTTTCGTATATGAGATAAGGACATTATGGAAGTTTAAAGCCCACTTATTTCATCAAATAAGTATACTAGCTTTCTTAATAACAAACTGGACAAAGTGCATTTGCTTTTCCAGTTATCCGGTGTTTTCTTTCTGCTATTTCAAGAAACTTTTTTCTCTAGTCTCGTTTTCACTTTGTTTTGAACGTTTAAGAAACATCGTTTTAAATGTTTAAGAAACATGTTGATAACGAAATTCCTATGTGATATTTTTTCCCAATTTTTATTTGCAAAACTGAAATAAACTATGTTAATGTAATCATTACACGTTCATATCCATAGAATGTATTGATATAACTAAACATTAATCAAAATGCATGTCTCAGATTTTGATTGGCTTACCCTAAGTAGCTCTTCACGCCTAGCCACTGCAACCATTTTTGGTAGTATTAATACTCTTTCCTACGCGAGTGCGGTAACGGGAGATTTTACGATATGGTAAGCCCAATGCAGGCAGGTTATATACGTCACGCGCTTATTGTAGAGTACTTGAAGCCCTCGAGGGAGAACGCAGCTCAGTGGAATCTAAAACAAAAACTGAAATAAAACTATCAAAACCAAAATCAAAAACACCGATCGTCGCTTTGTCCAATCTTAATAATTCTTTTAAATTAATGTTAGTTTATATTTACTTTATGTTTTTATTTCTATAGAAAGCTTATCTCTGTAATCCCCAGTAGAAGTACCGTTCTGCTTAGAAAACCCTTTCCTACGATAATTGTAAATTAAAAAAAGTCATAACTGAGTACTTCAACGCTTGTAGATTTATTGTGCCCCCATTGATATGGCTAAGTAGAGTTGTACCAGCAGCTCAGTTTTCTTCCAAAACCTGATGATTTGTTTTTGCTCCAGGCATACCAGCATCTCCTCGACCAGACATAAATATTCCATGCCGTCCCTTCCTCAGCAATACAGCGCTTTGTAGTCGTAAAGAAGAAGCACTGTTGCTTTGTCCGCAAAATTGGTGAACCCGCATTCGTTGTTCGACTTAAGATTCATTTTTTAGATGCGCTGCGAGTGTGCAATATCATGTGGAGAGCTCTTCAACGGTTTTTAGACGTTTCTTGCATAACCCGATATCAGCTTGAAAGTTTTTATCGCTACAGGCGTCAAGGAACAGTTTACATGTTCGGACCTCTGAACCACTGTTTCAAAGCCTCTCTTGTTCTTTGTCCTCCATTTTTTCGTCTGGGTTGCATTAACGTTTCAAGACTAACGAACGCTTTAGCTGCTCCTTTTCTAGTAAATGCGTCCTCCTGCTCATTTTCCTCGGTTATTGCATGTATCGGCCCGAGTGTAGAGTAATCTGATTGTCCTCATTCAAACTCTTGAGTTGTATGCAACAATCTACAACCATCTTTGATAGTATCCTCCGTCAATAGTTAGCTGCAAATTCACTGCAGTAGCATAAACTTCTACCCAATAGATACTCGGCATGCTGTCCATATGTTAGGAATGTTTGGCCATATGTTAGGTATATTAGGCATCCTCCCCAAATACTCCAATCTCTGTTCTCTATGAAGTTTGGAATCCTTCTTGTAATGTCTGATACATGTGATTCTATGAGATTCGCATAAGGTGCAAGGCTCGATTTGATATTATTGCCTATCAATGTACGAAATTTATATTCAAAGTTGAACTTTGCTGCTTTACAGAAAATACATGAAACGTTAATATCGATTTTTCATGGCCTATATATTCTCTCTTACCTGATAAACGATGCATTTCAAAATAAACGATACTTTTGTCATATAAATTTTTGTGGCGCCATCTGTGAATAAGATAATGCGTTAGAAAGTTACATCCCTCCCTGACCGCCAGTGAAATTTTGGTGACATTCGGTTCACTTGAAGCGAAGTTATTGCGTCTAAAGTGACAGTGTATTTGGTTCATCGGTACATAAATGAGTTTCGAACAAAGAATTGATGAAAAAAGTTTATAGCGATGATTGTCTATCTCGTGCCGGGGTTCATGAGTGGTTTACACGTTTCAGAGATTGTCGTGAGGACATAAATGGCGATGAACATACGGGCCGCCCAAAATCAGTGATCACCGAAAACTCCATCGAAATTGTGCATGAATTTATCGAAAATGAGCCGAAATCATTGTTGAAATTCATGGAATTGGAGTTGAATATCTCCAAAACATTGATTAATCGCATTTGAACCGATCATTTGGACTTACAAAAGGTGTGTTTACGTTTTGTGTCGCACAAGTTAACTGATGACCCAAAATTGCTCAGAATTCAACATTCGAAAGATATCATTAAAGAGGCGCGGAAAGACAAGAACTTCCTTCGCAACATTCTAACTTGTGATGAAACGTGGTGTTTCCAATATGAACCTGAAACCAGGCGTCAAAGTGCCAAATGGAAGGCCCCAGACCAGCCATCACCCAAAAAATCGCGTTTGATGAAATCAAAAATCAAGTCGATGCTCATTTGTTTTTACGATCCCAAGGTAATTATCCACAAGGAGTTCGTGCCAACGGGCCAAACCATCAATGCAATTTTCTATTTTGGCGTCTTGAAGCGTTTGTTGCATCGCATTCGTCAAATTCGGCCTGAATACCCCGAACGAGGAAGCTGGCGCTTATTGCATGATAATGCACCATCTCATCGATCCACTCTTGTGACTGATTTTTTGACTAGAAATCGCATTTTCACCATCAATCACTCACCGTATTCGCCCGACATGGTTCTCTGTGACTTCTACCTATTCGGAAAGTTGCATTTGGCCATGAAGGGAAAACGCTTTGCGTCCGTAGAGGGCATCCAAAAGGATTGTACCAACATCCTGAAGGACATGACCTGAAACACTCTTTCGAAGAGCTTTTGGATCGCGCAAAATAATGTATCGAAGCCGGAGGAGACTATTTTGATTAAATAAGCTTGAATTTATCAGAACAAAGCTCCTGTCGTTTCTATTTTAGCTCAGTCTCAATTATTTTGGAATACACCTTGTAGGTGCTATCACAATGTCACTAAAAAAATATGGTTGGCTCAACTACCGCTTTAGGGTATGATTAATATAGTAAAGTATGTTAGAGGCATCGTTTCATAATAGCAAGGACTTTTAAATTTTTGTGAGGTTACGCTTTTGACATCGAATTTTTTTTTTTCATTTATCATGGGCAGTTTCAATGCCGATCCTCACTCACTCAACGGTTTATGAAACCTTCTTGCTTGTTTGTTGTTTCACATTTCTCAAGACTATATATCCAATAATGAGTTGAGATCCTTACTGTATATTCAAAAAGCTATTTTTTTATCGATCCTGTTTGTTGGTGATTGAAAATAAGTCTTTTGACTCTCAACAAATGATTTAAGAATAGCTTTCCCAACCTCAGTGCATTAAAAGTAGTGCTGAGTCGAAAATGTGCATTTAATGCTACTAGCACACCGCATTGTTGATTAAACACCCATACGGCCAATCACAGATCTGTGTGTCGTACTCGTAGGACGTGCTGCATATCTAAAGAAGTACATATGCGGTATATCTACTTTGCTCCGCGTTACACTGTAAATCATCTGCACTGTGCGGTACTGTGTGCCATTCTGCAGCACTGTACATTTTTCATACGGTGAGGCACCGTATAACATGCGCTCCGCATGTACGTTACCGGCATTGTGCGCCGTTGTGCTGACTGTATTGTGCCGTTTACGCAGTGCCAGCAGCTCTCAATGGCTCTGAGCATTGCTGTGCTATACAGCACAGTTTTTTGTCCGCACTGTGCGGCACAATTTAGTGTGCTGGCACACAAAACAGTGCTACTTGTGCCAATCAACAAAAGTGCTTTGTTTCATTGCACATAAGTGTTTAAATTATTGTATTCAATTTTTAAAAGCTGAAAGACGTAATAATATTGAAAACACTACCAATGCCTAATTTCAAGAGAATTTTGTGTATTACACTCGATATGTTTCAATGAATTAAAAGCCACAATTTCTAATTATTCTTTATAATCAAGCTTCGTAATTCTAACGTGTTAATACTACTACAGAAGCCCTTATTCCCCATACAGCACAAAGATGTTAAATAGACACCGAAAAGTCCTCACATTTTCGATACTAGCATCTTTAAAACTGAGCTTATCACCGGAAAATTGCATATGGATGTCCTTATGTCCTTATGCATATGGATGTCCTTATGTCCTGAAGTGTGTCATATTTTTGTGTCGACTTCAAAACAAAAAAATTTGACATCTTACAGACGATTTTAGTTGCGATAAGGGCGCCTATCTAAGTACTGTCCACAGACCATACTACATGGCTTCAATATACTCCAGCTAACCGTCCTGCTAATGCGACTGAAATTAGAGGATATAATTCGTCATACTGATTAATGAAAAATGACTTATTTGCCATACTCATGTCATGTCTTCAAAAGTTTCAGAAGTGTATACTCAGATATTCTGTGACCAACGCCAAATAAAGTCCCTGCATTCCTGGTTCCAAGGGAATAAGAAAAGGCTTAAAAGACGATTTTTTCAGATCTATTTTCAGTTTTGCTAAATGCCTCAAAAGTGATGCATCCTAGAGAGAAAATGGTTCTAACAGAAATTAAAGCTGGTGGAAATCCATTCCTGTGATTTAGTACACATACAGTTTCCCCTTTCAAATGGGAAAGCTTCTTCGTACCACTACAGCCCCTTTAAAGCCTTCACGTGGCCAACCCCTTGTGCAACCTTTCAATCGATGAGATCCTGACCCATCCAAAATTTCATACACTTTATATTTGTATCGAATTCGTCATTTGTCTCCGTGTAGCTTCGCTCCGATTATTCGCCTCAGGAAACGTCTCTTAGAGACGTTCAGTATGTTTGTGGATGCTTGGGTTAGGGCCTATATTTCACACGAATAACACAGGTCTTATCAAAGAATTGTATGTTTAGAGCTTTGTTTCCTTGCAACTGGTTTTCAAGATCTTCAAAACTGAATAAAATATTCTAGGAGAGATGCGTGAGAAATTACAGCCATGGATTAGCATGATCTCAATTGCAATAGATGTGATGTAATGTTTTTCCCATCTTCACATAAAATATTTAATTTGCTAGCTCTTACTCTTTTTCATTACCGGCCCTCATTGTTTTGGCGCCAGAATACACAAATCCGCCTAAATTCTCGATATTGTATTTGCCCAGTGTGGTATTTGGGAATTTAAGGTATTTTTCCTCGTTTTGATTGGTACATCTACTAGTTTTGTAAAATGTTGATCTCGTCGGCAAGGGCTACCTTTTGGTTCCACTTCTATTATAATATAATAAAGTACCTCTTATATCTTCAGGCAGCTTTCTCATTACGCACGCATCAAATATGATGGAGACAAGCGCTGTGGAACTGATTTCCTAAATGCAGAAAAATTTCCGTGTTTTTAACGCCCTCCCACACTAAAAAATGCATGACAATACGTTGCGGTCGGCACTTGACGTTCACTCATGGTCTTAGCACGCGCGTGAAACATGCACATCCGACGAAAACTATGCCACACTGTTCGTAAGGGACCCAGCTATCATATACTCAAGCCAGGACGTTCAAAACATACATGCGTGCCATTAACAGCGTTTGTCTCCATCATTTATGAACCACCCTCGCATTCCCGAGCAATAGGGCCAGCCCATCTCTCTGCTTTAGTTCTATATTTTTGTCAAAGGTGTCGATGAGTTGGTTATTGATGCGGTCTTGGGAGGTTGTCGAGGCCAGTGGCATTTTGGTAAGATGGACTACTTGGGCTAGGACACCAAAGCAAAGCATTATTCGATATAATATGTTGCAAACAATGCTTGTTATGCTTGTTTAAGGTCAACGAAAATTTGATGTACGTCTCTCTTAAACTCCCAGCATTTCTCGAGTACCTGCTTTGTCACTAAAATGCCTCTTCATTTAAGGTATGGTTACGTTCATCTGGATATCCATTAAAGATTTTTCAGCTTCAACTAAAAGATTAAATTGAGTCCACATATCCATATATTCTGATTAGGAGTTTAACGTGGACCTTGAGATCAAGAAGCTAGTACAACCAAATTTCATAGATTGATCCAAAATAGTGATCTCATATGAAAATGTGGGCCTTATCAGAGGTATTGAAGTCGGTCTCCCCATGTACTGAACTAGTTGAATGCGATGCCAAATGAAAGGTTTTGAAAAAAAAACATTTCAACTCGAAATTTAATATTCAGTTTATGGACCAGTGGGTGCAAGCAAAGGCTTAAAAATTTTGAATAATGGTATCTCTCCACTTGAAAAAGGATACTATTGAACCTAAAATGCTGGCGCAAACCACAAAGAAATGTATTTAATAGTGTAAGGAAAAAAATACACCAAAAATCAACATTCACTCAACTTCACTAGTAACAGTATGACCTCTAGGGGGCCTATCTTCTTCTTCGTCGTAGCATTACAGTCCCTCTCGGGCCTTCACGTCCTGGGTCTTTACTATCCTCGCGTCATAAATGATGGCAAGTGGATATGCCTTCGTGTTGTTTTTGAAAAATAAAGATGGTGCACTGAGCGAATTTAAGAAGTGGAAAAACAAATTGAAAGAAACCTGAAGAAAATTCGCACCGATAACGGTCTCGAATTTTATTCGAAGAATTAGTTAAGTTTTTGTGAGTCTACGGGCATTAGATATGAAACGACAATCACCTATACACTGCAGAAAAACGGTATTGCTGAGTGATACAACAGAACATTAATGGATTTAGTAAGGTGACAAATTCTGAAGCTGTCTTCGAAAGAACTCATAGGCGGAGTTAACTTATACTGCAATATACGAGTACATTTGCAATCGTGTTACAATTAGTTACGGCAAACAAAAAAAATCCATATGAATTGTGGACGAGAAGGAAACCCAGTGTACGGCATTTGCGTGTAATTGGATGCGACGTTTTATGTCAGATTCCAACACAAAAACGCTTTTCGAAACTATCAAAAAGAGCAGACTTTGGATTCTTATTGGATACGCACTACATGGTCCAGGTTGCAATACTCGTATTTGGATTTCAGGGACACAACAAGTTCAACAGTCAAATGATTGTGTTTTCAAAGAACGTTCTCCACAACAGCTAACAAATTCGAAGAATCATACGAACGAGGGTATCAATATGCAGTACTTCCATGAATCGATTCTACAAGATGATGCAGACAATCTCGAATTGATTCTACAAGACAATACAGATAATCTCAGCAAGGAAGACGTATTAAATGACATGATGCCCCCGGCTCATGATGATTTATCATCGCGAGACAAAAAAAAAGCTTCTGAACAAAAAGTACCGAAAACCAGAAAAGTAGTAGACACAAACGAAATCCGAGATTACTCAGGTACAACAACGTAAGATGACGTTCTGATCTACAAAAGTAATCACGAAGCAAACGCCTAAACACAGCCCAGAAAGATGAGCGTAACGGACCAACGAACCATCAAGAAGCTATGAAATCCAGCGAAGCTACCAAGTGGATGAAAGCAATGATTGAGGAAATTAACTCAATAATAGCGCTCAAGGTTTGTAGCCACAGAAAAGGAGTGAATTATGATGACGTATACGTGCCAGTATCTAAGTTTGAAACCATTGATTGAAATGATTGCTTGTTGCTGTAAGTGTTGACAAGAATTGAAACATTGACCAATACGATGTAAGGAGCGTCTATCTTCAGAGAGATTGAAACCATATACATGACGTAAACAGAAGAAATTGTAAAAATAGGACAAGAACATTTAATGTACAAGCTGAGAAAATCAGTATACGGGTGGCAGCAAAGTGGTAGATGCTAAAATGATCATTTAACCAAATCTTTGGCAAGCCTTAGTACTCGAAATCAAATCGACCCTTGTGTTTTTCAATTAGGTATGTGCAATAGAGGGAACAGTGATCGTACCTGTGTACGTGGATCGCATGATTGTCATAACGGAAAATGAAACGACGAGAAATAAAGTACAAACATACTATATGTTACTTCAAAACTGTCAAATATATTGGAGAAGTATCTCAAATGCTTGGTGCAAAATTTGAAAAGGAAAACTCTGGCTGTCTCTTTCTTTCACAAAAAGATTATATCGATAAACTGCTTGCTCAATTTGGACTTCAGGATGCAAACGGAGCTAGAACGCCGATGGAAGTCAAAGCCAGCTTCGACGAAGGCAAACAGAAATTCATGGAACCCCCTTCCTTATCTTGAGCTCATAAGTGGGTTCTTTCAAGGCACTACAAAGGCTCCCAGATATGACCTTCGCCGTAACCAAACTAGCACAATATTCTTCAAATTGATCTTACAATAAAAGCCATTGGAATTCGGTTAAATGATTCTTCGTTACTTGAAGAACACAACAGACTACAAATTGAGATACGAGCCCACAGGTCATTAGCTTTCAGCATTTAGCGACTATGTTATAACGTTAGCCGTATTTCCTAAATACAGGAAAAGTACACTCAGCCCGATGAAAGCCGAGTACGTAGCGGTGGATGCCTGTGCAAAGGAGATCACCTGGATAAGAGAACTATTCAAATCTCTCAACCTCGAAGATATAATCGGAAATAGCACTCAAATGTCGTGTGACAACCAGGCTGCGATCGCACATGCAGAAAATTACATTAGTGAATCTCGAACCAAACACATGGTGATAAAATATAAATGTCTACAAGAGAAATTAATGGATGGATCAATTGAGTTGAGGTACGTGAATCTGGATAAAAACCTCACAGACATCTTAACAAAGCCATTTGTTAAGAATCTGTATGATATTCATTGCAACAACGTTTTTTTTAAAACTCCTTGACGACCGAACAGAAACCGGTCTGAGATGGCCTGAGCGGGAATAAACACTAGCTGGCGGGCTCGATATGTTGCCCCTTCATATAGGGGCTGAGTGGTTTCTATGTGCCCAGTGGGCACAAAATTATACTTTTTAGTAAGATAGGGATTAAGATACATTAATCTTATACGCAATAGGTGCGGGGCGTGGGAGACACCTTAAACCTCTTTTAAGTATATTCAATTTGGCTCTGAAGTACGTCATAAGGAAGCTACCTGGCGATACGTGAGGTACATTACTATGCAAGTCGAGGCAAGTAGTAGCCTATACGGATGACATTAACATTTTGTCACGGTCATTAACAACTGCTGAAGAACTCTTCCTGAAACTCGACATTGAAGCAAAACTAGTAGGGCTACAAATCAATGAAAATAAAACATAACTCATAAGACAGTCGATGAAAAATGCCTCAAATATGCAAAGTTTCACACTTGGCGAATACAGTATCGAAAATATGAGCAAATTTGTGGATTTAGACGCCAAAATATTGCAAACGGGCAATAAAAGGAACGAAATATAATTTTTTTTTCTCAATAAAGGTTCCTTTTTGACTATATAATTTATTTTTCCCTGTATATACGTATTTCGGTGGGAACATACCACCTTCATCAGTACACTGGTATACTGATGAAGGTGGTATGTTCCCACCGAATTACGTATATACAGGGAAAAATAAATTATATAGTCAAAAAAGAACCTTTATTGAGAAAAAAAAAGAAAAAAATGTAATTCAGACTATAAAACTTTCCGGAGATATTAATAATTCTTAGAACGAAATATGCCGAAGAATACAGCTCGCAAATAAAATATTTTTCAGTATTGACGATCTTGAAGGCCAGCTGCATACACAAGAAAACAAAGCTCCAAGTATACAAATCTGTAATAAAACCTGTGTTATGCTATGGGTGTGAAACATGGACCCTAACCCAAGTATCCGCAAATATATTGAACGCCTTTGAGTGACGGGTCCTGAGGCGAATAATCGGAGCGAAGCTAGACGGGGACCAATGGCGAATTCGATACAACCATGAGCTGTATGAAATTTTTGACGATCCGGAGGTCTCAACGATTATAAGACTGCGGAAGCTCCAATGGGCTGGCCACATGAATCGTATGGATGAACAACGGATACCCAAAAAGGTACTCGTTGGGAGAACTGAAGGCCGGAGACCAGTGGGGAAACCGAGGAAACGTTGGCCTGTCTCGATCGACGAAGACAGTTCATCGCTGCTCGGATTTCGAAATTGGAGGACGTGGTCAATGGATCGAAGGAGCGAAGGCCCGAGAGGGCTGAAACCATATTTTCTGCTTGATTCTTGTAATTTCGGGGTCAAAAATTCCTAAGCGTACTATACTACTAGTATCCGGGATTTGCAGTTACTTTTCGCAGATAGTTTCCTTAAAAAAAACTGTCCAAGAATTCCTCTCTTTAGAATTCCAGTCCCAAAACCTTTATGTAAGTGATGTAATTTTCTTGCTTCAAATAAATGTCCGTCTCTCTACTGTCAATAGCTTTGATCGTGTAGGAATTTATTTATTTTAATATGTTTCTTATAAAATGTTATGATGCTAAAATTAGTGAAGGTGTGAAGGATTCGCTCAAAATAATCTCAATTCAAAGCTCTTCAGCTCTAACTCTTGAGTCTATTAAATCTTTGGGGCTATAAAATTATATCGTGCAAGAAAGTCACTTTAAACTCAGTCTCTACACACAAAAGCAAGGTTTTGAATAAATTTACTCAACTGGCTCGAGGAACTTGAGATACGCGAAACTTGTGGTCCCATACAAAAACTTGTTCTAAACGAAAATAAAAAATGTGAAGTGAGTGAATCAATACTATCGAAAGCCACATAGTTGAATTTGAGTGTGATGCAAAGTTGACTTTCTAACTGTATGTATTCAGTGCTCTACATATCTAGACCCAAAAAGCGTTTATGTGCTCCATTTGTTTGAATTTAGAAGTAGAGGATCACGACTGACTACTTAATAAAAACGAGGGATGTATGTATATTTGCTGCTAATTCTTCGAAATTGTTCGACTTAATTTACTAAATCGCAGCCTGTTTGCAAAGCTCTTATGGCAGATCTCCTCTGTAGACAAATCAACTTGTGTATAATCAATGATAAAAATTAATCCCAAGTGCAAGTTATCTAATTCAATGCTAAATTCAGTTTTAGATCGATTTCAAGGTGCACTTTAAATTTATTTCCTATATAACTCGATACAAATTGCAAACGATTTCTCAACAAATAAAAAAATTGTAAATAGATTTGACAAAACGAAAAATATTTTTATTTTAAATTATTACTTACATTTCTTCTTAATTTATCAAATTAATAATATAATTTTCGACATATCGAATTCATTGATCAATATTAGTTTGTGATACACATTAAAGAAATAACAAATAAATACCAGACCCATGAATATTCGATATGTTTCCCCTCTCACAAAACACTACACCCGCTGTAAAATTTGCTTCAAACAGACAAGAAAAATCCTTTTTTTAATGGAAAGAAATATAAATTGCCTTTTTATATCTTATATACTAATAAAAGCAAAAAAAATACTACTAGTGCTCGTTTATGTTTTTTTTATTTATTTCTATAAAAATGAAATAGAAATAAAAAAAATAATTGTTTTTGTTTTCAATTCAGATGAAAAAAAAATATAGAAAAAAATAAATAAATTTATCCGCGAAGATTTTTGTAGTCGTATTATGAAAGATATCAACTACTTTTCGATAAATTATTTTTGATTGAATATCTACAGCGATTTACAGATATTTTGTGAATACGTGAAACTGGAAAATATAAATTTTTTTTAAAAGAAAATATTAATTCAAAACCTGTACATAATCTAAAATATACTCTCTAAAACAAATCAACTGACTATGTTTAATTTTTTTGGTTAATTTTATGTTTCTGGAAGGAGAAAGCAATCTGTTTTTTTTTTATATAAAGTAACTGAAAAAATTCCGAAAATTCGTGTCGATCTATTGAAAAACATATTTTGAAATTTTTAATTAAATCGATTCAAATGTAAATATTTCCTTATTAATTTATCAATTTTAATAACTAAATTGTTTATCTTCTCTGTACATAGGGCAGCCCAAATTACAACAAATTTTCATTAAATAGACACTCAAATTAATGAATTCTCGAAAATTATTTAATTTATCTCACTGAGGGTTTTCGTTATTATTTAAATCAATTTAAAACAATTTAGAAAAATAAATCGAATTAACGCAGTGTAATGAATGTTATTAAATTGATTCAATCTTAAGCTCGTTGGGCGGGGAAATTTAAATTTTTTTATTATTTGTGTAAGTAGATAAAGAAAATGGTTTAATCTATGAAAAAATAAAATTTGAATAAAAGCCAAATTGGAATAGAATTTCAATGGAGAATGGTATTATAGCCTCTAAAGGCATGCTTTTAATAAAAAGTGGAGCTTTAAAGTTGTTCAAATTCGAGTTGAATTTGAATTTCTGCAGCTTTCATTGGGGACTGAACAAAACCAAAAAACGTTGATAGTTTTACTAGGTTATCTGTACCGCCCTTAAACTTTTTGAAAGAAAATTTAAAATTTTAACCCAACATTTTGCTGGGGAAAAATGTGAATGTTCAAATGACCAAAGATATATCAGTTATTTAATTATAATTTTTTGAGAAGTTAGTAACAGATAACGTGTATGGCGCTTTCAAAATTACATTAGCGATTTATTGAATTCGTTGCACTCTAATCAGATAATTTCCAATTAAATTTGTCCGAGACACAACTCATTCATACGTGGTTGGCGTACTTCGAATGCAGACCTATATCGTGTGCAAATAAGCATTTAACTTAATAACTTGCTGCCTCACTGCATCGCATCAACTGCAACTTACAGTAGCATATGCGACTATCGATAACACCTATTCAAATGCATATTCCTCATATGTAATATTTCAATTCGCTGTCACTCAAAATGATTTACTTTCTCTAGAACAGTGTGCATTTAAATCAGCATTATGTCCAGTGTTTGTGGCCAGGGGTTGCATGATGCAATTTATTAAACCAGAAGTTATTAGGGTTGAATTTTGTACTCCAATAGTTACAATTTACCAAGCAATCTCGTTGGCGTACTCCAAAAAAGAAAATATATACTCCCTTGCGAAAAATAATATTCTGCAGCTTTCCATACTAACTTTTTCCTCACTGTGAAAATGAGTCCTAAATTCTCCCTTTCTTGGGTACCACGCTGGTACCACAAGGTTATACCAGTTCAAAATATAAGTAGCCTCAGTACTGGCTAAATAATTTGCACCTTTGTGTAATTATCGTTTGGCTTGCTTGCATATTTTCGCAGCGTTAATTAAATGTATTGTGCACCTGCACAATGATTCAGTCTTGTTTGCGGCAAAGCTCAACCGTTCATAATGCAGAAAAATCAAAGAAGGGAACCAAGTCTTTAAGAAAGCTTGCAACACGCAGGCACGGTGTCGGATTACCCACCTGGGGTGTTGCATGTACCGATAACATGCATGTCTTCAATCGACTTGGATTGGATGCAGTCATACGTAAATCAAAGTTGATTGCAATTTAAATTCTGCGGCGAGGATTTTTTTTTGTTCTAGTTCCAATTAAAATTCAATTGCACTGAAGGTTAACCGCAACAACACTTTTTTCATAGAGTGCGTGTTTAGATTGGGTTGTAGTGGAACTCAAGCGGAAGGATAAAGGATATTAAGTTTCTAGTCAGACATAGGGAAGCAGTGAAGCGTAAATTTAATTTTTATGAAAGTATTTTAAAATATAAACACCTCAACCCACAGAACTAATATATAAAATTGTACAGGGTTTTCCAATAAGAGGTGTTATTTTGATATTATAAGAAAAATGCCATTTTTTTATTCAAATGATCGGATGTTTATTTCATTATAAAGAGGAAGGTATGCCGTTAATAGTGGTAAATAAAATCAGGCTAATGACCACCACGACCACGCTTATCGCAAAATGGCTGCCCTATGTCCTCGATAGCCTCACGAATTCCATCTTTGAGGTATTGAATCGACGCTGGGCTGTTAGCGTAGACCTTCTCTTTCACGTGGTCCCAAAGGAAGAAGTCGCAAGTTGTTAAATCACAAGATCTCGGTGGTCAATTGTGATCACCTCTTCGAAAGATAACACGGTCCGGCAACTTTTCCCGTAAAAGATCAATGGTTTCGTTGCTTGTGTGGCACTTAGCACCGTCTTCTTAAAAGTAAACGGTGTCCAGATCAATACCATTTAATCCCGGCCATAAGAAATCATTAATCATCTCTCGACAGCGCAATCCATTCACCGTAACTGTTGCTCCAGCCCCATTTTCGAAAAAGTAAGGTCAAATGACTCTGCCGGACCATAAACGGCACCAAACAGTCACAAGTTGAAGATAGAGAGGCTTTTCAACAATAACTCTTGGGTTTTCCGAGCCCCAGATGCGACAATTTTGCTTGTTGTCGAAGCCACCGAGGTGGAAATGGGCCTCATCACTCAAGATGATTTTTCGATGGAATTCCGGATCATTTTCATACATTCCAAGGACCCAATCAGCAAACACACGACATTGTTGATGATCGACCGGGTTGAGTTCTTGTGTTAGCTGAACTTTATAAGCCTTAAGACCCAGATCTTTATGCAAAGTACGGTGTAATGACGTTTGTGGAATGCCTAGTTCCAAAGAACGACGAGGAACGGACAAATCTGGGTTTTTTCAACACTTTCGGCTACATCAGCAATATTCTTGGCTGTTCTTGAGTGACGTGCACGGGTTTTATTCTTCACATTACTAAGTCGTCCCAACAGCTCGAATTTTTCCACCAATTTCTGTATTACGGTCCGACAAGGTGCTTCACGACGACCCAGTTTTACGAACCGTCTCTGCCAAATTTTCACCAATTTTATAGTGAATTTTGATAATTTCAATGCATTATTGAAGCGTGTATCGTTCCATTTTTATTGTTGGCGTAGTTTTTTATTGTCAAATGTCAAAAATGACAGCTTCAAACGTCACATCTACCGAAATAGCGGGCTATTCAAAATAACACCTCTTATTGGAAAACCCTATACAATGAAGTCCCAATCCCGGTCACTGTGAAATACAACTTTAATAATTTCAATGCGTTGTTGAGCATGTTTTGTTCCATTTATATTAATGGCGTAGTTTCTACTTGTCAAATGTCAAAAAATGACAGCTTCAAAAGTGACATCTACCGAAATAGCGGGCTATTCAAAATAACACCTCTTATTGGAAAACTCTAAACAATAAAGTCCCCATCCCGAACACTGTAAAATACAGTTCAATCACCAGCACATATATCCGTTAAAAATAAATTAATCACATTTTTTTTCACTTGAATAGAAAGTCATGAACTTGTCCTTCCAATTTCTTCTCATTTCACTTCACAAATTCACTCCAATCCCTAATTATATGATTTATAAATGTATCTTTCAACTGATAGAGATGATCTAAAGAAAACTATATCTGAGAGATACATTCATTTGTTAATTAGTCAGATTTATCAGTAGCTCATGGTGTGTATGTAACTCATTCAGGCGCATACAAAAGATGAATAAATATACATTCTATCTAAAAACTAATAAACAAATGTGTTGTATGTGTTCCCCTATGCTGTTCCTTGTGCACAAACTCCACATTTCCCTATTGTGTATGTTCCTTGTACCATCATTAGTTTTTATTAATGATTTGCTAGACTGCTGCCGTGCAGCTACCAGTTGTTGGTTACATAAAGATAATTATCAGATCGTAACTAGCTGACAGAAAATTAAGATATTTTCCATGATTTATTAGAATTTCTAGAAAATCAAAACAAATCCATTGGGGGGCTAAAAAGGACAAATGAATAAAATCTAGAGAGTATATTTTTAGATAGTGCGTCTTTGGCACTAAGCTAGCGCGTATAATGCGCTTTTGCATTTTCTTACTTGTTTGAAAGACAAAGGAAAATTAAATTTATAAGTATTAAACAATTTGATTCATTTTAAATCAATCAAATTAATCCTTTCGTCCCGTTTTAATTTTTTTACAAGTTTAAACAAATTAAACCAATTGCTTTCATATCACATTATTTTTAATAAAAAAAAATCCACAAAAGAAATAAGAAACGAAAACAGACAAATATTTGTAGTCTGAACAAGATTCTATCTTTTTTATTAAGTTTTCATTAACAATTTCATCCAAGTGATTTTTGAGATATACTTTCTTTAAAAAAAATTGAAATTCTATATATCTCTATAATAAATCAAAAAATTTTTAAACGCCAGACATACAGACACAAGTATATATATTTTGAAAGAAAAATGCTTCTTGTTGGAATCGATATATTTATTCATGCATATTTAGATAATACAAAATATATATTTAGATGGAGGGAAATCTAAAAATGTCCACTAATTTCAATTTATTGTCTTTTTTCGTTTAATTTACTTCCTCCTTTTTCCGGAAGTCATGCATTTAAAACTAAATTTTGAAATTAACAAATTAATATATACCCACATCATTTTATTTAACTAACTAAATTATAAAATTTGTCCATTCTTTAACACCCAAATATTATTTATTCTAATAAATGGAAATATTTTAATTGTTTTACTACCACCACCACCACCCCATTCCCAGCTATGTTTTAAACTCTTATTGCATATTTGTTTTGATTCATTTCATATACATTAAAAACAAATTCTAAAGAAAAAAAAACAAAAAAAAATCACAAATTTTTCGTATTTGATTTTGAAGGCTATGCATATATACCAGTATGTATATATATTTAATCTTTTTACTACCTACAAGCCAAATATACTATATACTTAACGTTAAAAGTGTATTTATTATTTATTTTAATTGCATATATATAATTCTTTACGTATACGGTTTTAAATTTTTAATTCGAATGTGAACATACAAAATGAAAATGTTGGGATGGGCTGCCCGGTGAACCTGTATATATATAATAATAAATAAATGCAGAAAATATATATTATAACTTTTATTAAAAAAAAAAATGAAAACAAAAGCAAATTTATTTCATTAAATGTATTTTGTTTAACTGATTTGATGAAATTTTCAATTTTCATCATTCATTTAACAAAAGAAAAATAGAAAATAAAAAACAAAAGAATCAGAAAACAAGAATTGAAATATTAATAATCAATAATTATTCTTGAGTAGTTAGACATGCTAAATAATATAAAATAAATTGATGTTAGTTATTGTGTGCATTGAATTTGAAGAAAATTATATTTTTAATTTGTAGATAGTTGTTGCTTGATTTTAATTTCAATTTTATAAATAAGTTTTCAAGTTAAGCGTTTATGGTGTGAAAGCTTATTAATTTTTGTTGCGCCTGAAATAATCGTATTAGATTAGATAAATCCCGTGTTAGTTGTAGATGAATATAAATTGTTTGAAATCATATTTAAATGTGTTCATTTAAAAAAAACACATTTAATTTGGTAAATATTTCATTATATTATACCAAATTGTATATTTGTAATTTAATCAAAACTTCTTCAGTTCTTATTTACTACAATTTATTCTTAATTTAAGTATTTAAATAATAGTTTCTTTTAAAAGTTTGCTTGCTTATCGATATTTAAAAAAAAAGGATAAATATCCTTGTTCTATTATGTAGGTTATTTGTTGTATCTACTTTGAAGGTCTATAATCAATGATTTGAAACAGAAATTTTACTATATATTTCAATATAAATGGGAAGTGCTTCATAGCCTGGAATTGACAGCATTTAATTTTACTTCCGAATTCATGCTGAAAAATTGTTAAGCTTATTATAAGTTTCTATTAAGGCAAATCAATTTCTTACTGCTAATATGAATACAACTTTTAAGAATATATTGGAGCTTATATGTTTCAATATTAAATTTCCATATTATACTCAAAATTCTAGAGCCATGATATTACGACATATTTTTGAAAACATTTTAGGACTGTATACTACTGTGTCCAAAAAATAAGGTGACACTTGAATTTAAACTGCGCGTGTCGAAGGATTTGGAGAATTATTCTTTTTCTGAGGTTGGTAGTACTGTCAGTGACATCTATGTCAAATTTACATGTCAAAATATTCGTTAGTGTTTGAGGTACGCGTTGTTTTGTGAGCTGCTAAAAGTGAGTTTTTCGTTTTTTGCGATGTCGAAATTTGTTGAGCAAAGAATTTGCATTAAATTTTGTTTGCGGAATCAATTTTCTGCTGCGGATGCGTTGAGGATGGTGCAGAAAGCCTTTGGTGATGAGGCTATGTCTAAAAAAAATGTTTACAAGTGGTATAGTGAGTTCCAAGCCGGCCGTGAACGTGTCGAAGACGAAGAGCGTCCTGGGCGACCATCAACCCTTTCTCTTCTTCGATTATCGTGGTGTTGTCCATTATAAATTCCCTTCTCCGGGACAAACAGTCAACAAGGAATATTATTTGAACGTTATGCGTCGTTTGCGTAACGCTATCCGCCTAAAAAGGCCGGAATTGTGGAAAGACAATTCTTGGTTCCCACACCACGATAATGCACCAAACCATACTGCACTCGTAATTCGTGATCATTTCGCTAAAAACTCAACCCATATCGTTCTACAACCACCGTATTCACTTGATCTGGCGCCGTGCGACTTCTGGCTGTTCACGAAGCTCAAAAGACCGCTCCGGGGACACCGTTTTGATACGATAGAGGAGATTCAAGCCGCAGCGAAGACGGAAATTAAGGCCATCCCGGAAACGACGCGTATCTCAAACACTAATGAATATTTTGACATATAAATTTGACATAGATGTCACTGATAGTACTACCAACCTAAAAAAAAAATTCTCCAAATCCTTCGACACGCGCAGTTTAAATTCATATGTCACCTTATTTTTTGGTCACAGTAGTACATCCCACTAAGAATGCGCCTTCGAAATATCAGGTTTGCTTTTCAGTGACAGGCTTCGGCATTGATTTGCTATCTAA
This sequence comes from Odontomyia ornata, assembly GCA_963969285.1. NCBI lineage: Eukaryota > Metazoa > Arthropoda > Insecta > Diptera > Stratiomyidae > Odontomyia > Odontomyia ornata. The sequence goes on from OZ017739.1 coordinate 47,011,466, forward strand.
TTGTCAGTGGCAAGGTGTGAATACTTGTTCAGAGTAGGTCAATAAAAACCTGAGAGATGCATTCTTTTGATGTTTAGTCAAATCAGTAGATTCTATGCATATGCACAATATCTACTGTTTAAATTAAACTAGATAATTTCAGTTCTAAAATTAAAAACTAGCAAGAATATCAAATCGTAATGTCTGTTAGCAAAACGCTTTTTAAATATTTAAAACAAAATGAAAGCGAGCCGTAATATGGGAAAAATGTTACTTGAAATAAATTTGATTAAATTCTTCTCCGACTTATGTTACGCGTAAATCTGAAAACGAACCTTCCCGTTGTCGTACGGCGTAACCACAGGGATTGCCGGCCAACCCGCGCAGAAGGGTCGTGGTCACCTGATCGCTTGGATTGCGAACCTCAACCAGGGCCGTTCCAAGAAGAACAAAATAAAAGAAAACGACAACTAGTGAAATCCGCAAAATAAAACCATATAGTCAAGAGATATCCTCGCTTAAAAAGAAAATCTAATCTGACTAATTTCTAAATAGAAACGGGTCGTAATCCACACACTGAATATTTTTGTGACCCGAAACAAACACGGATAATCACGAGAGCAGAATAAATGAAACGTGCGAACTCCAATTTCGTTTCACATTCACTTGTTATTTTTTTTCTAAAATTGCAATAAATCCTTGATCAAGTATTTAAAAAAAAGTTAAAGAAAGTAGATGCGCAAATTTAAAAACAAAATTTCTTACCCTAACGTTGGCGACCCCTTGCTGCTGCCACTCCAAACACCTTCCGATAGTGAATTTTCTCAAATAAAACTCCGACTGGGGCGTCATTTTTCAATAACTTCCCACGATGAAAAAATAATCCACCAGCAAAACTTTCTAACGTTTTCCGCTAACAACTGAACCAGATTCACGGCCGCAAAAAGAACAGGCCCTAGCGCGCCAATCCTCAACCTTTTATATCTTTTACCCTAGTGGAGGGTACGTGGTCATTTACCCGCAACTGATGTCTTCCATCGTCCACGAACTTTCTTTTCCTTCCACATTTCCCCCAACTGCAATTCTGGTAGGACCGAAAACCAGTTGGTCAGCAACATTCGACTTCCACATGTTTTGTAACCAGACGATCAGCAACAATGTTTTGCCCCATGTTTTGCAACAATGTTGAATGGATTCAAATTGTCAGTAGCGCAAGGTGGTAAGTGACAACTGCTGCAAATTGCTCAAACATAGTCGAGCGCGTGTACTTCCTTTTCCACTTGTCGTGATCGTGACGTCATTTGTATGAATTTCCCTTAGACCATGGGTTAGCAACAAACTTTTCTTTACTATGTGCTTCGGTTCCTGTTGGTATTTTGCCAGTCTAACATACGGTTTTGTGACGCATGGCTTATATTTATATTTAGTACAGTCAGCCTTTATTTGATTCCATAGCACTTCGTTAGTGGCTACACGATTTTGAACGAATATTGTCAAATCCATTTTACTTGTGGATGAACATGTTGTATCACTTAATCCTACTAATCAGTGGCTTCATCGTATTTTCCACTCCTGAAAATAATATTGCCTTCATTTTTGTATTGTTGAGCTAGACATGTGAGTTTCTCCTTACTTTCTGTTACTTTTTCTCGTTACGTGATGGATCTTTCTTGCTAGCTGATGATGTCGAGTCTCCACCGGTTGAGGTTGATTTATCTTTAAAACTTTATAACGTTTTTGTTTTTCCTGTTGTGTCTTCAGATAATGTTTTTGATTGTTTTCTGTATATATAATAGCATCCAATTAGGAAATGGTTGTGAGCCTGTACTGCCGGTAGTCATCATTGCAAGAAAAGTCGAAAGCAATTAGAGTTCCAAGCAGCTCCAGAAGTCGATCCATGGAGGATAAATTGCGCCAATCCTTCGTCCACCGTCATAATGACAGATAAGAATCAGTCCAGAATTCAACAACCGAAGTTGATTTAGTTAGCTTCCATTATCATGACCCTAGCCATAGCTCCTCTTTTCTTCCGGTTGTGTTAAACTTTAGCTTCCATGATTACATTCGCCGTTGCAGCATTGGGTGCACATGGTGCTTCGGTGAGTGTTGGAGCTTGGTTACACTATCCCTACAGTGCAAATTGATTCGTTGCATTTAAAACATCTTGATCACGTTAAATTTGATCGAGGTTACTATAGTTATTTTAACTTAGCCTAGAACGGATCGGAGTCCCTTTAACATTACGAGACTTTTATATTTTCGTACCAATATTCACTTTAAATAACCCGAAGTGTATGAGTTGCAATATTCTTTTCTTATATTCCCTTTATTTCTCAGGTGGCACTCTTTTCTTAATAAAGAGATTGTCGATAGTAGTTGGATTATTTTTAGGAACGATCGTGACTTTCATAGAACTGAGCTGGCATGAAGTGGTGACGCCCTAATCGCTGTACATAATGCCTTTACAACTAACAACGATCCTAAAACTTTCCTGCATGCAAAAGTCCGTCTCAAAATTAATAAAATCTATTTGCTTATAGGTGTATTCTTTACTCCTTCAAAGTCCAGTCAGATAATTTACAATGATGCATGTGGAGTTTTTTCGTTGCTGGTTGAACACTCTATAAAAGAAGATAGCATTATAATATTTGAAGACTTTAATCGGTCCAATTTAACGTTTACAATCGGCGAACTTGACAGTCGTCTTCTTCCAGGCAATCTTCAGGAAGATGGTAATTTCAACATCAACATGATAAAATGATTTAGACCGGATTGCTCCGAAACCGAATTGCAATTGTAATTGACGCCAACAGCATTATTGGCGAGTATCAAGGTGGTCTTAGAGCAGGTCGATCGACAATAGAACAATTGTTCACAGTCAAGCAGGTATTTGAAAAAAGCTGGGAGTTTGACATAGACGTGCACCAAGTTTTCGTTGACTTTAAGCAACCAGACGACAGTATTGATCGTGACGTACTGTACCAAGTAATGCTTTGCTTTGGCATCCCAGCCAAACTAGTTCGTCTTACTAAAATAACAATGACGTCGACGACTTCCCAAGTCCGCATCAATAACCAAATCACCGATGCCTTTGACACATATTAGACTAGAGCAGGGAAATGGGCTGGCCCCACTGCTATTCAATTTGGCTTTGGAGTACGTCATAAGGAAGCTACCTGTCGATACACAAGGTACATTACTATGCAAGTTGAGCCAGGTAGTAGCCTATGCGGACGACATCAACATCTCGTCACGGTCATGAACAACTGCCAAAGAACTGTTCCTGGAGGTCGACAGCGAAGCAAAACTAGTAGGGCTATAAATCAATGAAAATAAAACAAAGCTCATGACACAGTCGAGGGAAAATACCACAAACACACAAAATATCAGACTTGGCGAACACAGTATCAAAAATGTGGGCGAATTTGTGTATTTAGGTGACAAAATAACGAGAACTCCTTATGAAAGAGACGAAATGCACCGAAGAATACAGCTCGCAAATAAAATATTTTATTCAGTTTTGACGACCTAGAAGATCAGCTGCATGGGTAGGAAAACAAAGCTCCAAGTCAAAAGACGAGTCCTGAGGCAAAAAATCAGACCGACGCTCGACGGGAGGCAATCACGAGTTCGACACAACCATGTGCTGTATGAAGTTTTTGACAAGCCGGAGGTGTCAACGACTCTAAGATTACGGTGGCTGCAATGGGCTGGCAACGTGTATCTAATGGACGAACAATGGATGCCCAAAAAGGTATTCGTTGAGAGAACTGAAGGGCTAACCGAAGAAACGCTGGTGTGACTCGGTCGACGAAAACAGTTCATTGCTGCTCGGGTTGCAAAATTGGAGGACACGGTCGATGGACAGAGATATGTCGAGGCGCTTTCTACAGGAAGTGAAAGCCCGAGAGAGGCTTCGGTGCTATAAAGAAGAAGAAGTAGTATAAGCTCCTAATAACTCAGTTGTGGGAAAAATTTCCGCGAAACATAAATCCTCTCTAGATGCGTACGGTAACATATTTTGGAAATGCGTGAAAAAGTACCGTTATTTTTGAAAATTTTTTTATTCTTATTTCCATGCGTTTGTTAGTGTTTTGGCACCTTCTCATTCACTCGCAGTCTTTAACATATTTTTGAAACTCTTTACTGTTAATTTACTTAATGATTTTTAAATAAGATGCTCCGGAAGCCTACCTTGTGCAATCAAGAAACCGAATTTAGGAAGCCAGTGGGGTTGGGAGGGCTCTTTGCATATCATATTTTCCTCCTTGCATGTACCCGCAGGCCACTATTCTTTTCTGTGGACACCCAACTGGCTCAACATAGCTTTGTCTTGAAGATCTTTTTTAATCTCTGTCTTCAAGACGTTTCATTTGCTGTCACATTGATTTTATAGGAGCAGCAAATATAGAATAATATGTTGCACATTGTCAAGGAATAAAAGATGTTGCTGTTGCAATCTACTTTCAAATTTTATGTCACTTTACTAATATCGCAGCAATCATCCAAGCTTTTGTATTTGCATCGTAATCTAATAGTAGAAACTTGGAAGTATATCCCAAAAAATGTCGAGGGTTTTTGGCTTTAATAACAACTAATGCTTTATGACTCCCTTAACATGGCAAATTTGCAACAAGCAAAATAGTCAAACTATATTTATTAGTCGTCGCGGTATAGCGGGGAGGGCACTCACGCCGTAAGCCGAAGGACTCTGGTTTGAATCCTGTTTGTGACACCGAGATTTGTTTAGGCCAATGCTTCGGACGGACTATAAGCCCGCTCACTTATGGTACGTGCTAATTTCAAATCAGAACGTATGGCAGCTTGGTGGACGTACACACGGGTAACGCCAAAGACACTCGAACTCTCTCTAAGTGGTGGGCTGTGGTGCTAAAATAAAAAAAAAATGTTTGCTATACTTTCTCCATTGCATTTATCCCTTTGTGACACCCCTTCCAGGTTTTTGTGTCAACTTAAAATACCCTATTTAAATTGCCACATGCCTGTCCATGTGTTGGTCCATCCGTATATTCGTTACAATTTTCTCCGAAATTTCAGTAGCTACAGATGCCAAACATGGTTGAAAGATGAAAAGCTTGGATTCAAAACAAAAACCCTTTTTTAGGGTTATTGGCATGGAATGAAGAGTCTTGATGAGAAACTTTCGGGATAAAAATGTCAGTATTGGCATACAGGGATCCTGAGAAAGAGGAAATGTCCACTCCCTGATAAAAAATTGTGAGCACTGAAATTTTTGCAAAAATTTACACTTTTGCCCCTGAAAACTCTTATTCAAAATGCCGAAAAAATAATTAGAAAAAACGTTTTGATATTTCTTGACTATTTATTAATAATAAAATAAATACAACCCTTAGCTTTATTCTTCTTCTTCTTTGTAACACCACAGCCCCTCTGGGGCCTTCACTTCCTGCAAATAATGCCTCTAACGTTCTCGGCCCATTGACCGTGTTCTCCAATTTCTAAATCCGACAGCGATGACCTGTCTTCGTCGACCGAGCCAGACCAGCATTTCCTCGGTTTCCCCACTGGTCTCCGGCCTTCAGCTCTCCCAACGAATATCCGTTGTTCGTCCATACGATTCATGTGGCTAGCCCATTGCAGCTTTCGTAGTCTTACATTCCTTGAGAACTCCGGGTCATTAAAAATTTCATACAGCTCATGGTTGTATCGAATTCGCCATTGGACTCCGTCTAGCTTCGCTCCGATTATTTGCCTCAGGATCCGTCGCTCAAAGGCGTTCAATATATTTGCGGATACTCGGGTTAGGGTCCATGTTTCACACCCATCGCATTATAGCACAGGTCTTATCACAGATTTGCATGCTTGGAGCTTTGTTTTCCTGTGTATGCAGCTGGTGTTCGAGATTGTCAAAACTGAATTAAATATTTTATTGGCGAGCTGTATTATTTGGGATATTTCATCTATTTAATTATCGGTTTTCGTTATTTTGGCGCCGAAGTATACAAATTCGCCAACATTTTCGATACTGTATTCGCCAAGTGTGGTATTATGGGTGTAGGAGTTATTTTTTCCTCGACTGCGTCATGAGCTTCGTTTTATTCTCATTGATTTGTTGCTCTACTGGTTTTACTTCGCTGTCGAGCTTCATTGGCGGTTGTTAACGCCCGCTGTGTCCAAATGATGATGCTATCAGCATAGGCTACCACTTGGCTTGATTTGTATGGTAATATACCTCTTCTATCGACAGGTAGCTTCTTTATGACATACTCCAGAGCCAAATTGAATAGCGATGGGGGCAGCCCATTACTCTGTTTGTGGTGAGTTGATTATTGATGCGGACTTGAGAGGTTGTTGACGTCATTGTCATTTTGGTAAGACGGACTTATTTGGCTGGGGTAATAAAGCAAAACATTATTTGGTACAGTACTTTACGATCAATAATGTCGTATGCCTGGTTAAAGTCAACGAAAATTTGGTGTACGTATATGGTGAACCCTCAAGATATCTCAAGTACCTGCTTGACAGTGTACAATTTGTTTATTGTCGATCTACCTGCTCTAAAACTACCTTGATACTTCCCAATAATAATCTTGGTGGATGATCTGATCTTAATTTCTAAGATTTTTGAAAATATTTTGCACGCCGTACAAAGCAGTGATATGCCTCTGAAGTATTCGTACTGTAGCTTGTCACTTTTTTTGGATAGGGAATAAAATTGATTGGCTCCACTCTTTCAGTATGTGTTCTTGTTGCCAAATGTGCTGGATGACTTTGTGAATAGCTTTATGAACAGTACTGCCTCCATATTTGATAAGCTCCACGGAAATCGCATCGATGCCCGGCGGTTTATTATTCTTTTGGGCTTTGATTGTGGAACAAACTTCCTCCAGAGTTAGTAAGGCTACTGGAAGCTCTTCGAAGACATTTATACGCTCCGATGTTCTGGAGCTGAGCGGAGAATTAAGGAGGTTCTTGGAATATGATGCCCATCGTTCCTTAATCTTGGTTTCATGAGCGATGATATTGCCAATGCTATCACGACAGAGCGTGGTTCTGGGCTGGTAGCCACGTTTCAGGCTGTTGATACTTTGTCTGCTTGTCTTGTGCTTTGTCTAAAGTGGAAGCTGAAAAGATGACATTTGAACTTTTCGAATGTTTAATTTTAGCGTAATTTCTCGCGTGCTAGAAGAACTTGACCGGCTTTCCTGAACTATCAAGTAACATCAAAATCCGCTGAAAATATTAGCCGCTAGAAATTCCAAGTATCAGCTATATATGAACCAAAAAAAAAAATTCTGACTTCCGCGACCTCTGAAAATTGATTAGACGCTATTTCAAAAGTCGAAAGCAAACATTAAAAATTTTTAATTTTTACCTAAATGTTTTTAATCCGTTCCATTACACAAAATGTCATCATATTTGACTCGGCAGCATGGCTACCATTAAAACAATGATACGGTTTTGACTTTAAGCCGGCCGCAAATTTTGATTTAGACGGTTCGAGTTTGAATTTTTTACCGTTAGAACCACTTGGACAAAATGGAAACTCAATGTATTTGGTTTTTATATCGATAAATATTTAAAATATCTTTCCTCCTCATCAACATTGCTTATAGCTGATGGAACAGTGCATTGGATCAATAAACGATAGGTTCTCGAAATTGGCCTTGTCTGAGGATGCCCCCTTATACCGATGGTCTAATCATTGTCTGGGTGGCACACCTGAAGAAACGACGAAATGTGAAGTGCAGGTCGCACGAGTGTTGTGCGACGAAGAAAGTGTGATGGAGAGAGTGGAAGGGAATGGAGGTATTTAAAAAAAAAGCTTGCACCAACTGGAGATACCATCAACAATGTGCGTTAATTCATTTAATTTTACTCAAATTATACGAATAGATTTGGAAGGTTAAAACGAGTTTATTAGACGCCGCGTTCCAGTAACAATAAGCGTATAGTAATCATAAAATTGTGCGAGATTAAAGGCACGAACTTGTTCCCGTTAATTGAATACTTCACTCGCAACATAGAAAAAACAAGCGTCCGCTACTAAATACAAAGGTTTTCAACACAACTCGTGTCGCACTCCATACAAAATCCAAGAACTGCCCACTTTGAAAATTAGCACGCATCACCCACATAACTCTATGAAATCTACAGTACATTTCGGTCGACACGACAAAACTTCCTTTCCAATTCTAACGATCGCGGCGCACATTTCTTCTGTCTGAGGTATAAGACCGGACTCCTCGTATCGCAACAATGATTTCTTAGCGAGCCCTCTCATGCCGTCAACTCTTGTTTGCCTTGCGGAACAACGCAATTCATGCGGATAAATTATGTTGTAAAGGGGTTGCCGTGAACAAATTTTAATTATAAATTTAAAAATTTTTATTTTTAAATTTGCAATTAAAATCCGATCAACTATAAGAGTGTTTTCGAGCAGTTTGTCTAGGCCACTGCTCGATTCCTACATGTATCTGTCTTGTATTCTATGAAACACGGGTTCGATTCTAGGAAAGCCTATAGATACCTATGTATGAATCTGGTCATTTATTTATTTATTATTGTTCAGAGTGTGCATTCGTTTTTATTATGAGTGTGTGGTACAGGTGAAAGCGCGGGTATTCCAGTCAACTACTTTACTACATCACTATACTTGTACATTGTTTAAGATGAATAATTTCATAGAAAACAATTCATAAAAAGTTCCTTTCCAAACTGTGTAATTTGCCATAATTTTTGTCAAATCACCTAAGCCTCTAGAAAATTTGTTTGGCAATTTTCCAAAGATTTTTGCAGACCTTATACTGCTGAAAAGCTTATATAGTATTTACTTGATCTCATTGTAATTTTAAAGTTGTTTTTATTTCGGTGAAGATAACATGGTACTATCCAAATTGCAATAAAAGCATGTAATGACCTGGAAAACTCCAAAACTGATTGGAAAACAGCAGAGAAGGAAAGTGGCAAAATTGTTCATTGAGGTGACAGTTACAAATACCAGATTTGGAGTATATATCAAAAGCTATTGCCATCGAATCACTATCAGAGAAGTTGCTGAGGATGTTGGCATATTGGTTGGCTCGTGCTATGAAATTTTTTCGAACGTTTTGGCCATGAGACGTGTGTCAGCGAAGTTTGTTCCGAAACTGCTTAAACTTGACCAAAGGAATCGTCTGTGTTCAATTGATAACACCTTATGATTTCACTGGGCTTATATCTCCATGCAATTAGTTGATAGTTACGATCTGCTTCAGCTACAAGCACCTGGCGATACATTTTTTCAATATCTGCCGTAAACATATATCGAGGCAGACGAAATCGTAGTAAGATGGCAAAGAGTTCCGGCTGAATGGTAGGACCAACATGCAATAGTTCGTTTAAACTAACCCCTGAAGCGGTTTTTGGCGGACACATCAAAGACCACCCTTAGCTTGGTTGAGGTTCTATCCGGCTTGAAAACGCAATGGTGTGGGAAGAAGTAATGTGGTGATGGGATATGGTTCAAATTCACTTCACGCATGTGTCCCAGGTCTTCGTATTCCCGCATAAAGGCGTGATATTGATCAGATTTGGAGTATATATCAAAAGCTATTGCCTTCTGCAACTCAGAGTTACAAAAGGCGGGGCTCATCATGTGGGAAGAAGACCAATAACAGTTTCTTTTTACTAGAGGTGGTCATGTGAGGTATCAAATTTGAAGTCTTAATGAAAAGTTTGTTAAAACAGGTACACAGTATGGACATCAAGGCGTGAAGGGGAGGAGAAAAGCGTGTAAAGAGTGTTCGCTTTCCCTTTGCGATCTTTCTTAAAGCAAAAACACGAATTCATTTGCCATAAAAGCCTGCAATGACTGGCATTGATTTAAATGAAAATCACACAAGCGATGTGGTTGACTTCTCTCAATCGATTACTATCAACAGCTACTTTCATTATAATTGATTTCTTAATTTCATGGTAAAATCCCTAAAGCCACATGCTTCGATTGCAGAGTAAATTGAGAGAGAAGCGAAACACACTTTTCTCGACGCAAAAGTTTGAAATTATTATTTTAATTTAGCAATTTATATAAATACCATGTCTAGCAATAATTCAAAAATATAAACCAAATTGAATGTAACTTCACCTCTAAATTGAGTTTATTCTCTAGCAATTCAAAAATTTCCGACAACCGCGCATTACATGCGTGAGAAACCGAACTAATTTTTAATAACCATTTTGAGAACCAGAGCCAAACTTTTATTGCCTATGTTCAATAACTTTTGAATTGAACGCGGCCGCATATTGCATTCTACCCAATTATGCCGACCGATCTGGACCGTTCGATATGTCAATAAAATACATTGAAATTCATAACATACCGCAGAATCTCTACTGTTCACTCGCATATTACAAACCACTGTCAATGAAATGCATGCAATTGCGTAAAATTCACAAATAACAAATATTGGCATGTTTAGATTTGCCACTCTCATAATGAAAATTAGTAGCTCAACTCCAATCCTTTTTTCGCCCATTCCTCGCGGCATGCGGCAGGATATTATGTAACGCACTCCCCCAATCATTCATTTGGATCATACTCGTATATTTAAAGTAAATATCACGTCCTCATATGCATAGTGAGTATTTAAATTGTACAGGATTACTCTTCCTAATAAGTTTTAATGCAAACAGAAAAGGGTGGACTATCTCCTGTTTGTGCTCCCAACCATCGCCATTAGATAGAATGATGCAATGTAGAATTGAGGAAGAGCCTAAATATTTAGAAAGTGGATAAAAACAATGAACGAATTTAACTAATTAGATAATCCAATTTAAACATCATTCCTATCGATAGCTGTTGTCTACGCATCCTGCGTGTACATAGTGCATGCAACAAGGACGAAGCAGTGCAGAAGAGATTGCAGGAGAGCATTAATTATTATTATTTATCCATACCTTACGCGGAAGGCGCTTGACAGAGTTGATTAGCATGCGATTGGAATATCATGCGGAACAATATCGATTTAATCCGGTCTTCAATAATAATTAGAGTGCACTATCATTAATTACGGATTTGTATTTCAATTATGAATTTCATCTCTTATTTTCGCTCGTTCGTTGGGCTGCGTGTGCACCGTTCACATATGCGAATGGATATGAATATGAACGTGTGAACATGCATTGAGGTTGTTGTGGGGTGGTATTGGGACTGGGATTGGTAAGCTTTTTACTAATACCCTTGTGGACATCTTCCTAATAGGCACAGGCACACAACATTTCTGTCGCTCTATTTACACTATGTGACTGTGGCATGTTTGCTTTCCATTCAATTGTACTTATATCAATTACTCTTTCATGCAATATGAATATTTACATATGCATATGAATATAAATGTATGAACGAGTGCATTTAGTAGAATTAGTTGAGCAAAAAGATAGATTTTAATTAAAAACCAATTGAATCAGGGGAAAATGATTTGTGCTTCGGGGTTTTAATAGGAGAACGCTTTAAATAATTATGTATGTATATCAAATCCAAAAAAGATGGACAAGTTAATTACGAAAATTAGTTTTGAGTAGACGAATTCATCAATAGTATAAATTAGGACGCAAAAAAGCAATTTTAGTTGCAAACTTAATTTAAATTTGATGTTTATGTAGACATTTGTGAAAATGGAAATATTGAATTTGAGCAAAGGTACATATTTCACTCGGAATGTAAATTGAAAGGTAGGATCAAATCCTTTTCAAATAATTCTGTCGGCAGCCGTAAAATATGAGTATTTTACGTTTATATCCTTAATTGGAGCATCCAGCTTCTAGCGATGTTACCACCGAAGAAGTGACTGTAGATAAACAGTCATTTTATCCTTTTAAAGGCTGCTTAAAACCATTAGCTTTATACGATGAAAGTTGTGCTGCCTGGAACTATCAGCTAGGTAGCTGTCTCAATTTTCTAGGTTTCTTTCATTTCTTCAAAGTGAGTATTTTTTCGGCTATTTTCTTCAACTGTCTAAAAAGTTAAATAAATTACAGAAAAAGGTCAATTTAGAGAAATTTTAAATATCACACATCTTAAGACGTTAACATGGTGTCCGCGTAGTATAGTGGTTAGAGTGCTCGATGCGTAAGCCGAAGGTTCCTGGTTCAAGTCCCGAGGGTGGCAACGAGATTTGTTTCGAGTGATTCTTTGCACGGACTATTAGCCCGCTCAGTTATGATACGTACTGGTTTTAAATCAGAACTTATCGCTGCTGGCTGGACGGACACATGGCCAAAGCACGTTACTGACCAAATCTCCTTCTCAAGTGCCGACACATTCAATTAAGGTAATAAGATACTCTTAACAATATCTAAGCGAAGGCCCGAAAGGGGCTGTAGTGGTATTAATTACGTTCCCTGCCTCACGATATAGAGGGATCAGTGGTGTCTACAAATCGGGCATAGTGTCAATTATTCATATCCTTATAAAAAAACCGCGCAGAAATGAGTCACCTTTGCAGTATGTAAAATTACATTATCAAAAGAAAAATTCACACAAAAAAGGGTAAAATAATGAAAAAAAAAATTCTGTAACAAAAGAATTATGGGATTCAAGGGATTCGTCTTATGTTAGTTCAAGGAAAATATTAATAACGTGAATATTCGCGAAAACCAAACGTGTGGGCGCTTGTTAGTGCGCCATACATTCTATAAATATTAACACTAGATGATTGGTTTTAGGAGCTATTGGTATATTCTCATCATTTCTTGAAGACGTACAGTGGTAAGAGGGGTTTCAAACCGTACCATAGTGGTCTAAAGGTACTGATGGGCTTCTAGAAAGTTTGCCTATTTCGACAGCTGCTCGTAGCCAATTATGTTCGGCTATGATGTCAATTAAGAGTTGGCTAGTGAGTGAACTTCCGCTCAGATACGTCTCTGAAGGCGGGACTAATTGAGCGAGTCTTCAATTGATTAATCATAGCTCCCAAACGATAGTTTAAACTAGGCAAATCGGTTCGTCGTAGATATGCGTGTATGATGGTACATTATACGACCGCGCATTTAATTTGTGCTGCCATTTTTTGCATATACGAGAGGTGTTCAAACAGTAAGGTGACTTTTCGTACGAACCTTCGATTATCGATTTTTTTATATTTTTATTTTGGTACACTCGTGACAAACATATATTTACAGTTTCAGCTATATAATCAATTTAGTTTGGTTGTGAGAGGCATAACGATTAGAATATTTTATGACCTCGGCGATTATTTGCTATTGAAAAAAATGGACCAATCAAATTGCAGCAAATTTTGTGTAAACAAGTTGAGTAAGCAGGAGAGTGCTCCTACCAGAAGGGCTTTGTAAACATCCTAGGGTTAGAAACAAGTTTTTTAATGGCATGAATCGATAACTTGAATTATTCATCCAATACTTAGATATGAAGTCGTTCAAATCTATACAAAAGATGCACAGTTTGTTTCATAAGCACAGTGCAGCCGCCATTTTAATCTAGCTTAAATGATTTTTCTGAATTAAACACTATTCCTTAAATTTTCATGAAAATTGAAAGAAAATAAAAGTGCCTAAGTCAATTTTAAATATATATATAGAGTTTTCCAATAAGAGGTGTTATTTTGAATAGATCCTCTGATTTAACACCTTGCGACTTCTTCCCTTGGAGCCACATGATAGAGAAGGCCTATGCCAATAGCCTAGCGTCGATTCAAGATATCAAAGATGGAATTTGCGATTTGGTTATGCAAAATTTCGTGAAGAGGATATGGTCCTGTAAGCGTGTCGTAGTGGTTATTTGCTCAATGTTAGTTATTGCTATTAACGGCATATCTTCTTCTTTATAATGAAATAAACATTCGATCAGTTGTATTAAAAATGGCATTTTTCTTTTAATATCAAAATAACACCTCTTATTGGAAAACCCTATATCAACCATAAACACGTGTTCTTGTTGGTGTAATTCCATATAATTGAAATGGCTATAACTCACTTGATTATGATTCGATTTCAATTAAATTTTGTGAACATATATATCTTATGTTAGTCTATATAATTGCGAAGTTTCAAGAAGTTTAAAGGTACCGTTTTGATTTTCTGGGCAAAAATGCAAATTCTACAAATCATACTATTATTAACAAAGTTGAGCGAATTTCGATTTCTAAGGTATTTGTTGCCCTTGTACTCATGAAGGTCCACATTCGTGATTATTTTCAGATTTTTCGGCTGAAAGGTGTCCAATCGCGAGGGGGGGGGACACAAGTTTTGGGTACATTTTGCCTTCCCCTGGACCCCCTAATTCATAAAATGATTTTTTTATTTCAGATTCTAAAAGTTCTACTTAAGACCGCTCATACCCCACTCGACTACCTTTGGAGAAAAAAAATGTTTAAGGGCCAATTCGTTATTAGGGGGGACCCCCCTTAAACATTTTTTAAATTTTTGTTAAGGCCTTAACTTTTGAGAGACCATCACTTTTGACCTTTTCACAAAGTTTGAGCATTCTAGCTTCTATAGTTTCTGAGGAAATCAGCTGTGACGCACGGACAGACGGACGGCAGACAGACGGACAGACAGGTCGCGAAACCAGTAGGTCTTTGTAAAAATTTTTTTACAAAGACCTTAAAAATGAAATCAAGTGCTGTAAAACACTTGAAATGTTGACAGTGGCATACGGTGAAACTGTTTTGAGTAAAAAAAAATGTTTACAACTGGTACAAACTCATCCAAGGTGGCCGGGAAGATGCCAATGACGAGCCTCGTTCTGGACGCCCAAGTACGTCAACAACAGATGAAAACATTCAAGCAGTGAAGAAAATTGTTTTGGAAAAACCATCGAACATCGAATCACTATCAGAGAAGTTGCTGAGGATGTTCGCATATTGGTTGGGTCGTGCTATGAAATTTTTTCGAACGTTTTGGCCATGAGACGTGTGACAGCGAAGTTTGTTCCGAAACTGCTTGATCTTGACCAAAGGAATCGCCTGTGTTCAATTGATAACACCTTATGCTTTCAGGCTTATATCTCCATGCAATTAGTTGATAATTACGATCTGCTTCAGCTACAAGCACCTGGCGATACAATTTTTCAATATCTGCCGTAAACACATATCGAGGCAGACGAAATCGTAGTAGGATGGCAAAGAGTTCCGGCTGAATGGCAGGACCAACATGCAATAGTTTGTCTAAACTAACCCCTGAAGTGGTTTTTGGCGGACGCATCAAAGACCAACCTTAGCTTGGTTGAGGTGCTATCCGGCTTGAAAACGCAATGGTGTGGGAAGAAGTAATGTGGTAATGGGATATGGTCCAAATTCACTTCACGCATGTGTCCCAGGTCTTCCTATTCCCGCATAAAGGAGTGATATTGATCATGCAGTGCTTCATTTTTTGATAGCTTCCGTTTGACTTGGAGCAGGCGTGCAACAGCTCGGTCGCACGAGCCTCCCCATTTTGTCAGTACTGTCACGGAATGGAAGTCTCACCTCAAAACGCCCATCAGCAGTTCGTTTTAGGCCCCTCGCAAATTCGTTTCACACTTGATTTCCTGTGATGTCATGGAGGATGCTCTTGCATCGATTTCTTCCAATTTCCAGAACCACTCCATTCTTTCGCTTAGTTCATCGTCCTTGGCGTTAAAAATGCCACACAGAGGAATCGACTGGTTTGGGACTGTTAATCAGCCAGCTACGACCCATCCAAAAACGGTGTTTTGTAAACGTGGCAGAGTGGATGCCAATTTGATCTGTCCATCAGCGAGGGTTTCATAAAAGACATCTGAGCCCAGCAGCAGGTCAACTCGTCCTGGTTTATGAAACTCGGGATCTGCTAAGTCGATATTCCTTGGTATGGCCCAGGAGGTTGTGTGTAGTTCCAAAGCAGGTTGGCGTGATGTTATTTGCTTCAAGACGATCGCGTTAAGCTCACATTGGAATGACGTAACCCGGGACTGCAGTTCGAGCCTTGCCTTGAGTTGTGCTTGTTGTGACACACCACCAAGGCCTTTAATGGACATATTGTGCTCAACGCCTTGCAATCCTAGCTTCTTGATTGCTTCGCTTATTATTATACTGATCTGTGACCCGCTGTCAAGTATCGCTCAAAGCCTCCTCGATTGTCCATACTGATCAATCACCTGGACTATCGCCGTACCCAGCATCACGAATGAACCATTATGGGAAGCTGTTTCCGTGGACAAGGCGGTGGGTGGTGGAATCTCATTAGCTTTAATCACTTGGTTGGATGAACTTTTGCTTGCCACTGAATGGATCGTAGTGAGATTTACTGCAACTTTACCTTCTGAATGTAATAAGGTATGGTGCTTCTTTTTGCATTTACGGCAAGTTCCTGCACTGCAATAAGCCATTCGATGCCCCTCTCTCAAACAATTAAAGTAGAGTTTAAGATGCTGGCCTTCTCAGTGCGAGCTTGGTGTGATAATCTTCCAAAGGCTTCACAGGCGTAAATATAGTGATTTCCATTGCAGTTACTGCACTTCACTAAGGATTCACTTGTAGACATCAAAGCCGACGTTCGATGAGAAGCCGACGTTCGATGAGAAGCCGATTTCGTTCGTTTAAACTTCCTTTCGGCACACATTGCTTCCAAGGCTTGGAATCGACGCTCGAGGAAGGACAGAAAATCGTCTACACTCTGTAGTTCACGAGAAGCCTTCAATGATAGTTCATACAAGACATGTGTAATTTGGTCCAATTTCTTCACCAGTATTTGTAGCAGGATTGGGTCCCAATTTTTTATGTCGATTCCGTGGTTCTTTAAGCTTAACAGGCACTCCCTTATTACGTCATGGAGTCCTTTCAGGGTGCTAGCTGAATCGATTTCTGCAGATTCTTGCGACATTAATGTGTCTAATAGTACAGGCACTATTAGCCTTTTGTTGCTGTAACGACCCTTTGGAATTTCCCACGCAGTTTCGTAGGTATCGTCCCCAATAGGCAAGTGACGTAATATTCGTTCCGGTTCACCCTTGAGACTGCCTTTGAGATACCACCTCTTTTGCGCAGCTTCAAGGATCTGCGAGGGTATGATCTGACGGAAAAGTTCATAGAAAGCCTGCCACTGAGCATAGTCTACATCAAAAATTGGAATCTTCATATTCGGCAACTTGACAGCAGGCGGTTCGCGTTCTACCACCGGATTAGCGACAATTTTCTCCTGGCAGGCAGCCAAAAAGACTAAAGCATCCTGCACACGGTCCTCCATAGCATAATAATCCTCGTCATTGTATTCAAAACGCAGCAGGATTACTCGAACTTTGCCAGATTTCTTGATGAAGTCTTCGCATTTCTTCCCAGTTCTTGGAGATCAGAGTGGTTTTATCGAGAAGAAATCCTTTGGTTGAGCTTCTTCAATTGCGTCGATAGTTTTTATGATGTGTTCTATCGCACGCATGGCTGAGCGTTGTTGCCGGATTAAACCTACTGTCTTGGCCTCGGCTTCGCTGCGAGGATCTTCCAATTTCGTGGTAGGTGGCTCAGCTCCACTGCTATATCGTCTCGTAGATACAGCCGGTGCTTCTCCAAGACGCCTTTCTAAATCTTCCAGGAATTTTCCATACTCTTGCTTGATTAGAATAAAATATTTGCTCGTGAAATAAGGATGATCTGGCCAATGTTTAGCTGATTCACAAATCTCACTGTTTGTGGTTTTGAAGGACATCCACAATTCCTCCGCTGTATCCCATTGCGAGGTAAGATATTCGAGCGTTTTTCGCGCAGCAGAATCCCTTTTGTAGTTGGCGAAATAGCGCTGTAACTCCTGACCTGTAGCCTTTTGCTGCTTGGTGAGCTCGTCCCGTATCGCTTCCATCCTTCAGGCGAAATCGAATTACGTTCGAGGATATGTCGCAAAAGGCTCCAAGGATGCTGTACCGCGTCGGGGTCACCAAAAAAATTGTATAGCAGCAAGCCCAATGCCTTCCGCTTCCTTGTAGTCGACCGAGTACTAAACCCGATCTGTTTAATTTTAATACCTCAGTGTTACACTGATGTATCCTTTAGGTACCTTGGAAGCTTCACAACTAATTTCCAATCCAATCAAAAATGTCTTTCACCATTTATACTTCACTTAATTAATCTTGTCCCTTCACTTATTGTTTAGTACAAACCAACCAATTTAATTGTTCCTGCGGAGATTTGGTGATTCACCAACTCTCCCTATACTATCGCTCCAGTAAAATAAAAAAGCTGTTGTCCGCTTCGTGATTGGAATAACAATGAACAAAATTTATTTCTCTGGCTCAGCAAGATAAAAAAATGCTTATTCTAATAACTACGAACTGAATTGTTCTGACCCGCAAAAGCAATTAAATTTTCTCAAGATCCAAAACAGTATACATATTGAATTAAATTTTGAGTTGGAAGTTTATTATGACAATGGATCTTAAGTTACATCGAACGTAAATTTTCTGACAAAGTGTCTATGAATAAATGCAACAATGTATAGAGAATTTTATGTTAGGGTCAAACAAATGTATCGACTATAATTTAATATTAGGGTCGAGCACGGATATCGAACGTTAAATTACTAATTTTATTCTAGGTCTTAACACACATTCGGAAGCTGAAACTGTAAATATATGTTTGTGACGAGTGTACCAACATAAAGAATTAAAAAATCGATAATCGAATATACGCTATCCGCGAAATTTGAAAAGTCACCTTACTGTTTGAACACACCTTGCATGTGCACATTTGCGGAGTTTGATGCACAGTGTGCTGTATAGCCCGTGTAGAAATTCCTATATTTGGTTAAGCATTTAGGAAATTAAGTTTAAGAAGTGAATTTGGTGTTAAAATTTATAAATTGGTAGGTAGTTTTATAAACTTATTCCGCGTTAGCAGCTTTGATAAAACTTGAGGACAAGGGTCACTTACAACATTTTTTTTATAGTTTAAAGATAAAGATGAATTCGTTTGTGAAGGGCAACTCTTTGATGTATTCAACCTTGAATAAAATATAACTGTTAACAGTTAACAGTTAACATTTGTATCTTTAGAGCACATAGTTAAGTGAAAGCACTAATATAATATTGCTATTTGATTCATTAATTGTGCCATTTTGCACATACAATACTTTTTTTGTGAGTTATGAAATATTGCGTGACTTGAAGACTAACTATGCGTTTTGGAATTGTCATTTATTACAAAGTTTACTCCCAAAATTATTTACATTCTTCTTTATACATTTTTCCGAATTGGGTGTTAGCGTTTCCGTAAAAACATCGTCATGATAGTTTGTCTTATCGTTTGTCTTAGCGTAAACTGTAAATGCCATTGAACGTTTTTTTTTCAAAACCAATAATGAAATGTCGCCTTAAAGTATTTTTAATGAGAAATTTACTTATCAATATCAAAGCCAGCAAATTTTGAAGAAAGTCTTTCTCTGCGTTAATTATTAATTAACAGCGGCTTTCATTTGGTGGCCCCTATTATGTAGTTTTATCTCAACAAATAAAGGGGCTTACAATGTTAAATATTTTTTAACTTTTCATTGCTCACATTTAATTCCCCCCCAGAGCGAGACTGATCTGGTAATTCAAAGGAGTGCGACGGCTATTGTTGGGTTGTCGTCTCTGATTCCAGTGAAATCGACGAGAACTGGTGTTCCCGGGGTACCCGAATCGCTTAGTAAAAATACTAGGACAGGAACTTGATCCGAAACATAGTGGCTTTATGATTGTTCGATAACAAGATCAACTCATAGCTGCGAACCTCAACCCTGGATGAGCCTCCATTTACGGATGGTCAGCTGATTGGTTGCGGCCCTTTGGGGAGTATCGTGGTGGCTTTGGTTACAAACAAAGCTTGGTGGAGACTTTATAGCATCAGATACAGCTAGGATCTACCAGTATGAAAGTTGAGAGTTACCTTAATGTAAACTGGAACCGTGCTTGGGGGCGATTTATGGCGCTTAAACCAATCACTGTCTAATGGTGACTGTGGGGTTAGGCTTCTTCTTAGC
Source organism: Odontomyia ornata (assembly GCA_963969285.1). Classification (NCBI taxonomy): domain Eukaryota; kingdom Metazoa; phylum Arthropoda; class Insecta; order Diptera; family Stratiomyidae; genus Odontomyia; species Odontomyia ornata. The sequence goes on from OZ017739.1 coordinate 47,031,389, forward strand.
GGGAACCCACGTAAATCCAGATCGACTCATATCCACATTTAATATTGCAGAGTAATTCAAAATGGAAAATAAGAGAACCAAGTTGTGGGCATTTTTACCACAGTCTCCGGAGATAAAGCGATGCTTATATTCTGTGAAAGGAGGCTCCGCCACAGAGAAAAATCCCATGAGTAGACATCCGTCATCTTACGGAATTATTGTTCGACTTTTATCAAAGCCGATCAATCTCACGTTCTGAAGATCTAACTATGACGCCAGTGCCATCAAACTCACATGATGAAGTTGTAACATCTTCAAGGTTCTATTCGCAATAAAAGCAAACAATTTCGTCATTTGTTAAAAAGCCTTTTAGTATGGCAAGAGAAAAAAGATTGAATGGCTTAATTCTCAATATGGATGTGAAAGATTTGCAACCTTTTTCAATAGTAGAAGATGCCGGTTTCAAATCTTTAATAAATTATATGGAACCACAATTTTTATGACCTACCAGGTACACATTGAACACTACGTTGTTAGATGCTCAATATGCAGTTTTGAAAAACAATTTAAAACTAGAATTGAGCAGTGCTACTCATATTTCCATTACTATTGACGGCTGGATTTCACGAGGAGTGACGTCTTATCAAGTAGTTACAGCACATTATTTAAAAAACTGGGAACTAACGTCAGCATAACCCGGTTGTTTTAAATGCCAGGAGTGACGTACAGGTGACTATTTTAAAACAGAAATAATGCGCTTGTTATCAGGGTGGAAAATACAAACAAAAGTGTTCGCATGTGTAACTGATAATGCAGCAAACATGAAAGCAGCAGGGCGATTGACTGACATCGAGCACTTGACCTGTTTTGCCCACACCTTAAACTCAGTGGTGCGTGTTGGCTTGCAGATAAGTGAAGTTCAAAACATTAGGAAAAAAAGTAAAAGCTCGGTGGCTACAAAAAAAACTACTAAAAATGCAGGAACAACTCAGGACAGGCTAAAACCCATTAAAATTGAAAGTGGATGTCATAACAAGATGGAATAGTACCCTGTAATTGATTGAAAGAATGATAATACTACGGGAACCTCTTGAAGCTGCACTTGGACTTTTACATAATCCTATAGAAATTCTCCTTAAGAATAAATGGCAAGTCCTTTCAGAAACCCAAAAAATTTTGAGTTCATTTGAGCAGCTTACAGATCAAATTTCCTCACAAACCGAGGTAACAATTTTAATGACCATTCCAGCCATCGATAGTGTTACAGAAATATGTGACAATTTGGATCAACATTTTTTTAGCACAGACATTTAGAAGAGTCTTTTTCTTAAAATAGTCACCGAACTTAAGAGCAAATTCAAAAACAGTCAGTCCAACACACTCAGTACTTTCGAAAGCAGCTTCATTAGATCCTAGGTTCAAATGGCTTGCATTCAGCGACATATGAATATGCCGAAAAAGGTTTATAACTAGATTTGAAAAAAACTGTTCACACATCTACCGCGGTGGATCTTTCGATCTAAACTGAAGCAGTGAATGATTCTGCATTTGCTATTTTGGTGGATGACAACTCTATTTGGAGGAAATTCGATGCAAAAGCTTCTTCTTTCGCAGCATCAAACTGTTAACACCAGTACAGCTACCATAAGACAATACGAGGGCGGTTCAAATATGATGGAGACAAACGCTGTAGATGGTGCGCATGTATGTTTTGAAGTTCATAGCTTGAGTATATGATATCTGGGTCCCTTATGAACAGTGAGGCATAGGTTTCGTCGGGAGTGCATGTTTCACGCGAGCGCTACGATCATGAGCGAACGCCCGTGCTACGACCATGAGTGCGCAACGTTTTATAGTGTGGGAAGGCGTTAAAAACACGGAAATTTTTCTGCGTTTGCGAAATCAGGTCGGTAGTGAGTGCCTGAAAAGGGCTGCTGTGTTTAAATTAGCCAAAGCAATCATGGATGATCGCAAAACTGTCGAGAATGAGCCGCATGATCGTCGACTGCGAATCAGCATCACACCAGACAACATTTGCCGCGTAGAACAGCTCATTTTGGAGGTCCGTAGGATGAATGTCCGAGACATTTCGGCTGAACTCAGCATCAGTATTAGTAGTGTAGAGTTTATCATCCAAAAACACTTTCAATACCGCTAAGTAACGGCGCGATGGGTTCCTAAACTGTTTAATTTCGATCAAAAATTCGCGTGTTTGAAAGTTTGTCGCCGCTTGCTGACGCGATACGAGGTGGAGGGGAACGGTTTTTTAACGCGAATCTTCACTACAGATAAGACATGGGTACACGATTACACCCCCGAAAGCAAGGTGCCGTCTGGAGAGTGGAGGAAGAAGGAGGAAGCGGCGCCAGTCAAAGTGAAGACAACCAGGTCCGCGGGTAAGGTTATGTGTACTGTGTTCTGGGATCGGCAGGGCATGCTGTACGTCGATTTCCTGCCCACCCAACATTCCATCAATGCTGCATACTACTTTAACCTTCTGAAATCACAAGTGAAACCCGCTTATCGCTCGAAACGGAGGAGCATTCTAGCACCAAGTGCGATTCTTCACCAGGATAACGCGCGACCTTATAAATCGCGTCTCACGCTCGATACAATATCGGAATTGGGGTGGGAGATACTGGAACGCCCCGCTGTCGAGTTTCGCTGTCGAGTTTCAGGAAGAGTTCTTTGGCAGTTGTTAATGACCGTGACAAAATGTTGATATCGTCCGCACAGGCTACTACTTGGCTCGACTTATATAGTAATGTTCCTCGTTTAACCACAGGTAGCTTCCTTATGACGTACAAATTGAATAGCAATGGAGCCAGCCATTCTCCATGCTTTAGTCCGATATTTGTGTCAAAGGGATCGATGAGTTTGTTATTGATACGGACTTGGGAGGCCGTCATTATCATTGTCATTTTGATAAGATAGACTAATTTGGCTGGGATGCCAACGCGCCATTTTTAAATTTGGAAAATGCTTAATACTTCGGATTCTTGCATTCCACGTATAAGAAATGAAAAAAGGCACAGTAAACCAATTATGAATGGAAATAAAACAATTTTAAAACAAGTAAAAAATATCATACACGATCTGGCAGGTTAGTAAAACCCATAAAAAGATACCAAAGTGCAAGTTGAATTAAAACATGGTTTATTTAGGAGTTTAAATTATAAATGATAAATTAATTATAATGTACAATATGGTAATGCTTTCAAGTACATTCATGGAAAATTCGTGAGGCCCGCAAATAGAAGTCTGTTTCGAATATGATGAATCATTGTAGTTGTTGAATTAAAAACTGTAAAGAAAACAAAAATAATAAAATAAAAACGGGAGATATAGCATCTGAAATGAATTATATTATAGTTAGTTCATAAGAATATATAATATTTAGAAATTAAGCTGAAATGTCAAAGAGTCAGGATGGTGCAATAAATGGCATGAGTCAGTCATATAAATCAGTCGTCTCAATTAAAGAAAGTTGATATAAAACAATTTTCATACTGCTTATTTTGCCTCACTCATTAGGCACTGTTTCTGTAGTGGCAGTCACTTGGGAAGACCACGACTGATATGTTATATAAGCAGGAAAAAACAACACCATGGCAAGTTATATTGGCAGAAAGCACCGCCAATACGATTCAGATTCAAGATTTAAGATGTTTATTTGGTGATTTTTAATTTTTTTACATATATACAATTCATCAATAGCTTAACCTAACAATATACATGCGGGTTGTGCCATAGGGACTTTTTCCGGAGTTCAATAATAATTTACTTTTATTACATTACAATTTTTTTTTTTGGGAAGAGAAAACTTTAAAATGTTGACACCCATAACATTATCATTAGTACATTAAAAAGAAGTTTGTTAAAAATTATTTGCTCTAACAACTAGTTTTAAAAATCGATTTCCTTAAAATTAAGTACATAATTCCTTAAGACTACCTTAAAAACTACTCATCCGCTGCGCCCATGGAGCGGTTGTCCGTTGCTCTCCTAAAAACTTCCGCCTTGTGCTCCTTGGCTCTCCTGATTCCCGCTTCCGCCAGCTTTTCTGCATACGATCTTATCGGCTCTATTACTGTCTCCTAGTACAGCATCCCGTTGAGGTAAGACCGTCCGTCCTCCCGTCTGTATAGGCCTGTACAAGCCCGAAGGATTTTTTGCTCCGTTAATCCTATCTTGCCCCATTTTGTTTTCGAAGCTCCAATCCATACCATCATCGCATATGTGATGATCGGACGAATCAAGGCTTTATAAGCCAAAAACTTGACTCGCTTGCTCGATGTTGATTGTTTCCTGAAAAGAGGTATAAGAATATGGTACGCATAAGTCACGTTTTTCAAAATATCAACGTGAGCACAGAAGGTAGCTTTCCTGTCGAAAACTTTCTCCAAGTACTTCGTTTGTCTAGAGCAGTGAACCAACTTAATCCTGGAGTTACAGATGCCTCTTGCGCAAAGACCGAAGTTTTTGTGGGGGTCCTTGAACACGAACAATTCACTTTTCTTTGAAATTACCTTTATTCTCCATTTCCGGTAATATGCAGTTAGAGATTCCAAATTTCTTTGAAGCCTCATCCTACTAAAGCGCAAATTGTGCTCAGATGACCACACTAACAAGTCGCCAGCGAAGAGGTTTACCTGGATTCCGGGCCAATATTCATCTCTTACGGCCGGGGGCGTCAGAGCTGAAATGAGCCTAATATAGACCCCTGTGGTACCCCTCAGTCAATACTACGTGGGGCAGTTCGTCCCCTCATGAAGCTGCCTATAATTTTCACAATGCGGGCCGGAAAGCCAAGATTTATCATTGTGTAGAGAAACCCATTGATCTATACAGAGTCAAATGTTTTCTCCAAATCAATCAGGCAAGCTGCAACAAGCTTATTGTTGTGCCAGCTTCTCGTTATATCGGCTTGGAACACGGCCATAGCATTCACCGTAGAGTCAGTTTTTTTGAAGCCAAATTGTCTTTCCGACACAATTCTTGCCCCGTTAGAGAATTGTAGGATGCCGTCAAGTATTACCCGTTCAAGAAGCTTACCAATATTTGGAAGCAACGAAATCGGACGAGCATCGACTACGTCAGTACTGCCCGACTTCTTGGGTACTCCGAATATTTTTGCACATTTCCATTGCTGAGGGAAGGAGCAAATTCTAATGCAGTTATTCAGAATGACCGCGAGGAGAACAAAGAAAACATGGGGAAGTCTTTTAAGCATATAATTGGAGATTCCATCAGCCCGTGCTGATTTTTTTGGAATTTCGCTCCAGTGCCAACAAAGTGAATCCCTCAGGACTGACAAACAGACCATGGCCAGAAGGTGCGTCAGAGGGATTTGAAACAGAGAACCAAGTCAAGCACAATTGATCGTTGTCCCTGTCGGAATTCGTTGTGGTGGTGCTCACTAACGAAATAACGGAAGAGTTTTCAATTGAGACCTGGTTTGATACTTTACAGGGCCCGTTCAAATCGCTCGTTAGCAAAAGCCGTGGTTCTCCTCAAGATCATTCGGTTTCGAGACGTCATCACTAGGTGAATGCGTTCATACTCCCAGTTTACCATATTTAAATTGCGGTGGTAGATTCATGCGAGTAGCTTTCTAAGCAGACTACGTCTACGATGAGGCTCTAGGATGCCTTATGGTAAATCTCGATCAAAGTAATTCGTCAAGGATTTCTTAATGGATATTTTTGAGATGACCGTATCCAGGGTTGCATTTATACAAACAACTCCCTCATCGACTTCAGGAATGGAAAGATTTTTCGATCTATTGATCGAAATTCCCTTCAATTTTTCGTCAAGGTCAGCTTTTACTGCTGCCCAATAGATTCGCTTGTATAGAATGAAAAGTTGAGGATCTTCAACCTCAAGTTTCACATCCTTTTTCACTCTTAAGATCTGCTCACCCAAAAAATGGTCAGACTCGGCATCAAGAACTCCACACTCGAAATCCTCCAACTGTGGAAGAGATTTGCTAGATTGGCAGACACAATGAAGAAGTCAATAATAGACGAGCTCCGGCGAAGGTAGGCTCTTTCGGGGCAATCAGTATGAGATTAATATTTGATTGAACCCAGTTAGAGATTGCTGTTCCGTAGCCATTAGATGCGATATTTCCTCACGAGAGGTGCTTGGCATTAAAATCATCTCCCATGACATAGAAATTGAATTTTTTGCACAGAGTAAGCAATGCTTCCAAGTCTTCAATGAGTTGCCTCACCGAGTATCCATATCAAGCATAGATCTCCACGAACACAAAGGTGCACCCTCCCGGCATGGAGCTTATTATTTCTGCTTCAATACATTTCAGACTTAGAAGGCAGTGTCTTTGGACTTTCAGATTATATTTGTGAGCCATAGCAACTCCAAGACTTCCCTCTGGATCATCACGCCTGATGATCTTGTGTTTCCCCAGGTGCACTCTGTGTCTTTCTTTGAGTCTTGTTTCCGATATAAACAAGAAGTTTGGTATATGGACGTTCAAGTATTCTTGAACGAAATTCCTTTTATAGCGTGGAGCTAGTGGCCATATGTTGAGGATGGAGAGTTTAATGGAACTCATCACGATAACATACTTTGAAGGCTAATTTTAAGTAAGCAACTTTTTTCTTACTAGGGTTGGTAAGTTTTTTATAGTGGGGGATAAAAGACTCCACTTTTCGAATGCGTGTGAACAAGTCACACCCAAAAAATTGTTGGCAGTCAGTGCTGAAAACCGTATTCGGGTCATTCTGCGACTGTTGCATTGGTTGCTGTTTTTGTTGCCGTATAGGCTACGGTGCGAGCTGCTTCTTTGCACCTTGCAAAAGGCTAGAGTACGAGACCCATTCATGTACAGTATTTTTTACAGAGGTGGTGATGAAATCCTTCCTTTCCTTTTTTAAGGGGCTTTGTAAAATAATTTTACAAACCCTACTAAAATCGCGTCCTGTCTGTCCGTCCGTCCGTCTGTCTGTCTGTCCGTCCGTCCGTCCGTCCGTGTGTCACAGCAGTTTTTCTCAGAAACTACTTAAGCTAGAAACATCAAATTTTGTATGTAGGTGTAAAGTGGTGTTCTCTTCAAAGTTCAACTACAAAAAATTTTTACAAGGCATTTAAGGGGGGGTCTCCCCATATAGGGGAGTGACCCCCCAAAAAAAAAAATTTCATTGAAGGCAGCCGATATGGGTATCAAATGAAAGGTCTTAATGAGAACTTTTTAAAACAGGTCTTAGTTTGGCAAAGTTTGCTTCGAGGGCGCACGAAAAATTTGTGTGTCCCCCCCCCTCGCGATTGGACACCTGTGATCCGAAAAATCTGAAAAAAATCAGGAACGTAGGCCTTGGTGAGTACAACAACAACAAATAGGTGAAAAGTCGAAATTCACTCAACTTTGTTAGTAATAGTATGATTTATCGATTCTATGTTTTCTTGTATAAAATCTTAACGGTACCCTTAAATTCAATGAAATTCAGTAAACAGATGACTTTTTATAAAATTGATCATACTTAGCGAAGTTATAGCGGTTTGAATTTTCCTGTATTACTATGGAACAATATGCGCTGCATTTATTACTATGGCAACATATGGCTATGGAACAACATGCGCTTTTTACCGACTCAGACACTACAGTTTTGCTAGGATTTGCATGAAAATTTCAGGAATGATAGGTGTCATGTATATCTTTGAGAATTGGTTCAGCCAGTGGTACCAGTAATTGTAAAACAAAATATTGCCTGTTTTAAATATTTTGAGTTATTTTTCTCCCAACTTCACCGTTTAGGGGTCATGCTTTGAACACTTGATTCAATTTAATGAATGACTGAAGATGAGTACCTACAATTAAAGCTCATAAGTGAAAAAAGTCAAGAAGGCGGGAGAGAGCTCCTAGCAAAAGGGCTTGGTAACCATTCTAGGATTCGAAAAAATTGGCCATTAATCGATGATAACAGTGCAGGAGAGTGCCCCTGAAAAAACAAAATTCATCAAACGTAGCCGATATAAGTACGAAATGAAAGTTTTCATGGGAGCTATTCAAAACAGTTATTAAACTGTCAGTTTTTGCTTCAGTGGGGGCACAGGGGGGAAATACATGAAAAACATGTTTCCTCCCTCGCGAATGGACATCTGAAATAATTACCAAGGGAGATATTTATGAGTATAACAATAACAAAAACCTTCGTTCAACTTTATTACTAATAGTATGAACCTCGTATTTCATATTTTCTCCAATAAAATCGTCTTTGACATGTTTCTTGATTTGATTCGATCTGGTGACTGCATTTTGTAAATTGAATACAAAACCCTTCTGACATGAGCGTAGGTCTGTTTACCCAACTTGTTTTCTTTTGGAAGTTCTTATGACTTTGCTTTAGGGCTTTCGCTATGAAAATCGCAGGGTGCCCCTTAGCATTGCAGTTCGCACAGATCTCGTATTTTTTCTCGTTTTTCGAAATGAGGCATTTATGCTGACTGTCGCACTTATGCTGCTTGTCGCATTTTACGCATCTAACTTTGAGTCCGCAGCTAGAAGCGACCGGGCCAAATCTTTGGCAGTTGAAGCGATGGAAAGTGCAATTTTTCTGCAGACGCTCCCATTGCATCTTCTCGTACAATAGTAACTTTAAGTCCATTGCTTTCTTCACTTCAAAGTCCGTTTTGAACTGGACTAAGAAGGATGAAAGCGTCCTTTTTTCCCTCCTAAAGGTTATAGTGGAGAACCTTTTGCTGAAAGGATATCTTCTCCGAGATGTTATTTCAGCTCAGCCATGACATCATTCTCATCGTATGAGCTGTGCACGCCTTTGAGAAGGAGAGTCAATTTTCTCTATCCTAGAAGGGTGTAGGTGTAGCAAGCCACCTTCGCACACTTCAGAAAATTGTGATCCTCAACCGTTTTAGCGTGGAGCGAAGTTCGTGAGGAGCTGTTCACCGTCACGTTGAACTCTGGCTCCCTTTCAGAGTTGCTTGCGCAAGGCCTTTTGACGCTATCCCTGAAAGTCTTCAGGTTAAGCCTATAGCACCCTGTACGAGACACCCTTTCTTTTTTGGTAGCAACCACGCTTGGCTGCTGGGGCTTCGATTTCCCTTTTATTTCCCTCGAAGCCGGGGCTTCTAACCGGCTTGGATATGGTCCCCGAAAATCTAGCGGAAGCTATTTTCGTCACCTTTTTGAGTTGGGGAAAATCCCGCTCGCTCACTTCAAGGGTCTTTGGTACCTTTGATGTGAGCTCCTGCGTTGGAAACCCCATCGGCCTTTTTCTGGCTTCCGCCTTAACGATAGCCTCCACCTCGTCACCACCGTCCGTGAAACTTCCACCCTCATCCATCTCCATGCCACTGGAGACCTCCGGCACTTCCAGTTGCATCTTGCAACTAGCAAGCAAGTCGAGGATAAACTCCGCCTTTATGTCCCCCTCCCCAAATGTCTCGCAGAAACACTGCAAGTTTTTTCTCGCCTTCCGCGTGAAGCTAGATTTAGCGGCAGAGAGCTCCCCATATTCATTACTTTCTCCCATACCAAACAGATTCTAAGACAGAACTTGCAGTACTGTCGCGGGTAAATAAAAGAAAGTAGAAACTGAGACCCTTATTATCTAGTAATTGGAAGACTAGAAAGAAAAATAATTATATTATAAAGAAAAACAATACACTTAAAAAAGCCTTAATAATATTTTCGTTTGTTTCCAATTCCAAATTCACTCCACTCCACTTGTGCTTGCACTACGTGCCTTGCTCAGGCGCTTTAACTCCTTTCCACAAATTCCAAACAAATTTTTCCTCCAAAACTCCACAGCTCCTGAATTTCCACTTTCCTCCAACATTCAATATTCATTTAAATCCTCCGAAAATTTCCCGCTACCGCCAATATGATCAAATGATTTTTAATTTATAGTTGCCAACATCTTATCCTTAGTAACTTGCTTAGGTCTACGCACCCTGAAAGACTTACCATCTCTATCGTACAGTTGCCAAGTAACTTTTGCCACTGAAACAGCACCCGATGAGTGTGGCGAAGCCAGTTGTACGAAACTATGCGACTTTTATAAATGAAAGCCAATGCAGATGGGAGCCATTTCCGTTCAAAACTATTCAAAGTTAATTCTACGCATTAATTTGCATTCGAGCCTAAGATTTTATGCTGAGTGAAAAAGTAAATTTGTTCAGATGTCGCTTCTTTTCCTTAGTATTTTTTAAGTAGGCAAAATTAAAAATTTTCAAAGAATATTAAATAAGTATTGTATTATGTGATGGACGAGTCATTATGTTAATTCATTGAGTATGTGGTCACTGTTTATAAAAATATATGATATTTTGGATATTAATTCACATAAAGATACCCTTAAAAATGCTTCACCAAAACTTAAACTTTGCACCATCTCCAATCCACATAATCACCTAAAGCCAAAAGTGTATATCCAACTTTTGTGCATGAACATGTTCGAAAAACTTATCAAATTCCATTTTTCATAGCAAAATTAAATTGATCATACCACCATTATATCCTTTTCCCTATGATATCGTTCTCCCTTGAGCAATTGAACATTTCACATAATTTTCCTTAAAATTCAGTTGTATCCCAACGACTACTCCCTGTTTATATCTAATATGTACAAATAATACCCAGGACTTCTTACCACTAACCATCCGTTGCTGATGGCGATACTCCTAACTAACGAGGCTACGAGTACCATATCAACCCGACCAGCATGTACTCGTAGAATAGCACAAATAGAACCATTATCGAGAAACAGAGAGAATGAGAGAGCAAATGGATAAGTATCAGCAAGCAAATCCTGTAGAAGTTGCTTCATAAAATCCATAAATCAAAATCTCTCGAGACGTTTCTCTTAATATCCCGAACAAATTTTATGCTTCGCTTTAATTAAAAGTTTTGTTTGGTACTGCTAACACACGGCACCTATACATAAACTTGTACAGTCTCCTCGGAACATAAATGCACAGTTTTGGGATATACTCGTACTCGTATGTGAAAATGGAAAGAAATTTGTTATCCTCAATTCTAATGCGTGTTTCTAGTGTATACGAGGAGTATCAGCAATTTCAAGGAAGACAATAGGATATTTATTGCACAGTGTGGAATATATTTGCAACTTGTATTATCCGAACAATTTTGGTGATTTTATATGTACATTCAGTTATACGATAACCACCACTCTTGCCTTCTTCCTTCAGAGAGAGAAAGAGAGAGAGGAAAAGAATGCAAAAATAACAACTCACTACACACATTATCCTTAATGGTAAATATTTCGGAAGAAAATGTTCAATATTATAGTCAGAACAAAACTTATGATGTATGATGTACCCAGGAGTGTGTGGGGAGCAGGATAGCAAGTTTAATTCGTGTTGATCCATTAACACTAATATATACAAGTACAGATATTTGTTGGAGCGCAATTTCTGCTGACAAGGATCTGATTTGTAGTATGAGATAGCTCGAGAAAAACAAGAGCATTCTTTAATTAGATGTCTAAAGCTTATTATGAATGTTCTCGTTTATCAAAATTAGTTGATGAATGCTTCTTGGAAATTATCGTCAGACTTGACTAATGTTCGCCAGAATAATGTGATAGTCATCGAGAAACTGTCTAAATATTCTGGTAAGCAATTAAGTTTATGACAACTTTCTCAGCTTGAAGATGGGGAGTAGCACTAAATAATTATTCTTCCGGGATCTAGAATTTTCACTCACAAAATTTATTCTGATATTCATCAATTAAGCTTAAGTATATGTCACTGTCAGTATCTTATTTTGAAATGGTATTCTGACATTTCTCAAAGATCTACTTTGACCAATATGTCATGGTGTTGTCCAATTTTTCCCTACTGTCGTGTGGTTTCTCTGGAATATCCATGTCGACCTTGCAGTCTGGAGAACGTGGCAATAAACTATACCCAACAGGGTCTACTGTTTGGCCAGCCAAAAGCTAACTACAATTGGTGGCTACTCGTACTACAACCAAATCAGTTCGGTACAATATGCGATCATTTGGTCGTACCCTTAAGTGTCACCTTTACTTCCGCTTTTCATCAATTTATCATTGGGTTTGAAACAAATTTGAGAAATTTCATTGGATAATTAGAGTATTTCCTTAAAATAATCCATGTTTGAAATCTGATCATGATCTTTCTAACTCAACTAGTTATATCATCTACAGGTACATCCTCCCATTCTTTTTTAATCCCAGATATATCTAGCAAAGAAATCTGTTAATCGTTCCCAGTACAGGAAAATCTCTTTTCGTCGTAAACCAGAACGATATACACAGAATCGACTGTTGCAGCTTCATTGAATTCATATCATCAGCTGACCATGTGGATTGAAAAGGACTTATGTTTCAATACGGTATTACCTCTGTATAAACTAAACGATAGTTACTGCAAATACTGCTTTTGTAGTCATATGACGGAATAGATACAAAGGTATCTTTGCTAGAACAGAATCCACCATAACCCTTTAGGGGATTTGGGAGTATGAAAACGATGAGAGTATAAAAGCATAAAAAAATTCTACTAAATATAATGGCAATCCTTCCATACAAATTCTACTTAGACTCCATGCCTCGTATTCAAAATACACTAGTTGTATCCTTTCTGTAGTACGCTCGAATGTTGTCATCCTCTTTTGTATGCTAGACTAAAGAAACGGAGTATCTTTGTTGTATACCCCATCACAAATTGAGGTAGTAAAACGTAACGGATGATAAAATGTTCTTTTGGACCGAAAGCAAGGATATTTAGTTTCCAATTAGGAACGGATAAATGTTTGCATTTCAATTTCTGCAATTTCTCGTTTTTCTTTTATTATACCAATGTATATGTGTTCGTCCGGAAGGCTATTGAAATGGTGTATATTCCAGTCATGCATATACAAAACTATGCAAGGATGCAAAAAATGAAGAAGCACTAGGAGAAATATTGAAACGGATGAAGCTATTCAACTCAACAAGAAAAATACATTGTTGAAAATTTATGTTACTAGGGAATGCAACAAGAAAACGGAATGGCTAACGATGTGGAGAGCGCGAAGGTTGAAAGCTGAATGAGATAGAAAACGAGGCTCCCAAGGAATTGTATTCTATTGAATGATTGTTAAAGGAAAAGATGACGGTAATTCTGTCCTTATATTACTGAAGTCTTTTCAAGCTACCGAGAGGTATTGAATGATGCTTGTCAAAACGACCCGTTTCTATGAAACGAACTAGAGAAAATGAACTAAGGGTCCTTCTAAAACGGATAAGCCAGAGAAAATAGGATTTATATTTACTTATTTTTAATGTCTATGATATGAATTTAAAGACTTTTTTTATAAGTGCTTGTCAGTTGTCATCAATAAACTGTTCAGCACTATCTGATTTAAAGTATATTATCATCTAAAGCCGGTAGAGACTCTATTATTTTTCATTGTGGTTGGGAGGTGAAGGCTATTTACGTCCTGATCATGAGACACTCAAGCGCACAAGGCACTACGAACTACCCACTAAACACCTCTCCTGTCGGCTAAGAACTTAGCCTTGAACCGTTTAGCATATTACTTCAGGCTGCACCTCATTTTTCTTCGCCTGGAATCTCCTCCGAAAATCTCCTTTTTAACGGAAACCTTTACTAAAAAAGAGATTCCACGCCCTCAACGCCTCCTGGTGATCAAGTATGCCCTTTTTAACTTCCAGGACGGCCCGTTCATAATGTGCTACTTGGTTGCATTTGTCAATGGATGTCAGCACCTGTCTGATTATAGTCTCCGGGAACCGTTCCAAGCCAAAATTGTTAATGCAGCCAAAAAGTGTTAATGACTTTACACAAATTACTCGTGAGGTTCCTGTTGAGAAGCCTGAACGTGCCATGAGAAGTAAAAATAATGTTAAGTTAATATCTTGCACTCCGTTCATGCGACCTCCTGATGATATGTTTCTGACTCCTCCTCCACAACCAGGTGTCCAATCCTTGAATATTACGATGGAAAGTATATCTATTACACTACGAGTATACCCTATGTATAATGGCACGAACTGACGGCTTGATTTGAGAGGCTGTTGTTGGATTGTAAATAAGCGTGCCCTGCTAATGTACTGCTAGGATGAAACAGGAACATTACTAGAACTGTAGGCGAAATGAATGTTTTGTGCTCTATTTTGATGACACTTGATTTTATTATAAAAGAAAAACACGTAGCTTAAGACGATGCATCAAAATAAAAGGAAAATAATATATTTAAGTGACCAAACTTTAGTAGCGTAGAGACGTGATATGCACTCGTTGCTTGTCGCTTTCAGACTGAACGAGCACGACGGCTGATGGGCTAAAGTGCATCTGTGCGCAGTCTGTTGAGTTACACGAATATATGTTGTATACTAACACCCTCCCTCAACGATGATATGCACTTAATTGCATAATTTTACTCCGCTCTTTTCAACAAAATACTTAAGCTTGAGTCTGTTGAGTAGCTTCGTTAACATGTCGGCTGTCATTTCTTCGGTGAGGCAATATTCTAAATTCATAAGTTTCCTATCTTTAATGTCCCTAATAAAATAATATTTGGTGTCAATGCGTTTGGTGCGATGGCTACCCCTTTTGTTGTTAATCAATTTTAAACTACTTTGGTTATCTTCGAAAATTGTCGTGTTGAACTTTTTACCGTCAATGAATTCTTTGATTAATTCTTGTAGCCATATACCTCCCTGGCAAGCTTCTGCTATAGAAACATACTCTGCCTCAGTAGATGATAAAGATACGCATGTTTCCTTTTGACATGCCTAACTTATTGTCACGTTCATGAATTGAAACAAATAACCGCTGTTTGATTTACGATTACTCCGATTTTCTGCCCAATCCGCATCTGCATAGCCGATTAATTCTTCTTGTCTTTATCCGCCGAGTATGAGTTCGTAGTCCTTCGTGCCCTTCAAATAACGAGCGATTCTAATCGACTGATGTCAGTTGTTTATTTGACTGACTGAGTATAGTCACAATTGCGCTGATATCTGGTCTTGTATTTACTGCTAGGTGTAGCAATGCTCCTATTAATTGCTGGTATAATTCTTCATTTTCCATTAAAGGCTGAGTCTGTTGCCTTTAAGTAGCAAATATATATCGGTATATGTAATACCTTGGCATCTTGCAAGCCAAATCTTTCCAAGATTTCTTCAATATACTTCATTTACTTTATGCCGTAAAAACCATTCTTGTTCTTTCTGCCCTCCACTCCCAGGTATTTTTATAAAAAATCTGGATCAGTTAACTTGAAATTTTTTTCTAAAAATGCTGCTGTGCTGTCGATGGCTGAGAGTGATTTAGCAGCTATTACAAATTCGTCGACATGTATGATTACATAAACAACACTGTTTTTATCTCGATTGACATTAAGCACGGACCAGCACTGCTCTGAATGAAATTGTTGCTCTTTAAAAGTGAATCCAACTTTTTGTTCCATATATTTGCAGCTTGCTTTAAACCGTAGAGCCCCTTTTTCAGCTTACAGACCATAATATGTCCTTCTTTATTTTTCATTTTATATCCTTCAGGTTGCTTCATATATATAATTTCCTTGAGATACCACCATTTTCATTAAAAACTATACGGCATAATCTCTTTAACAGCAGTACTTTTGATGTCAACGTTGCCTTTTGGTGATAGTCTTTGAGCGTTGTCCAAGCCTTCTTAGCTGTTATGACACTCCTTATGTGAATCAATTGATGGTCCTCGACCGAAAGATCAATTCTCACGAGCGCCTTACCGTCGATTTTATTCCACTTTGCGAGTGCGGTTGCTTCTGTTGTCTTTTTGGATTACGTCCCATAAGTCTTGATCCATTAGCATCAGCTCCATTTTGTAACTCCAAACTGCGTAGTTATCGCCGTTGAACTTCTGGAAGGAGCATTTGTATCCGGAACTTTCTACCATTTTTCTCTATCACGACTATTGTTCACTTTAGTCTTTACTGTAATGCCAACGTTGCACTTTTAACTATTCATTCACTTTGTCTTTAAATTGTTCTATCACTTCATTTTTCAATTGTTCTTTCACTTCATCTTTTAATTGTGAATCGAATGTCTGGGTCCGTAACCTGTAGGCAAAATGAATGTCTTGTGTTCTATGTTAATGACACTTAATTTTATTATAAAAGTAAAACACGTAGCGTAAAATGATACATTAGAATGAAAGGAAAATAATGCATTTAAGTGACTGAAATCTAATAGCGCAGAGACGTGATGTGCACTCGTTGTTTGTCGCTCTCAGATTGAACGATCACGGGCTAAAGTGCATCTTTGTACAGTCTGTTCATTTACACGCATATTTTTCGTTGTATGCTAACAAGAACTCTACCGGAACACTACTGGAAAAAGCGTCGATGGCAATATGCTTACTAGCAGAGTTGAATTCCTACTGTACTGCCAATACTCAACCAAGCGCTTATATTTGGTCGCGGAGTGAGCTTTTACTTCAATTTTACCTGAAAGCTGCTGAATACACGATCACGTGAGCTCCCATTTCACTCCGTCTTGTATCGTTTGTACGTAAAATGAAAGATCCAACACACAATATTCTCTTAGCGACTTGCGGAAGAGCGAGGAGAGTTTTTGAGCTAATTGCAGCATGCTCCTTTCTCGAGTTTTCATCTAACTGATTTACATTTTGCTGCTGCCTTTTCCCTTCCTTTCCTCCACTGCATACCTGCTATATGAGGTAATACGCCTTGATCGCAATTTGATAATTATTATCATGCGAATGAACGTAAAGTGGAAAGCTGCTCATACCTTTAAGTATTGATGCCATTGGCTGACGAAAGCATGAGCCGGGACGTTTACGCGTTCACAACACATCAAGAAGCCCTGCAAATGCCTTGTTTGCGTGTTTTCAAACTACATTTTCAATCTTCGCTACCCATTTGGAATATAACACTTCGGCTGATGAAGTTAAAACTTTTAAATGGCGCAAACTCAACAGGAAGCGAATTGTTTTTAACGGGTTATCTCTTCCTTCAAAGCCACTGTTCCAGATGATTATACTCTAATTGCCAACTTCGAATTCTCGCCTCCTAGAATAATTGTAAAAATCTGCTCTCCCATACCAAGAAAACGCTTTTGGACTGTAAAATAACGGCTCACTTATACCTACCTACAATGTAAATTCATGCTTGCAAAAATATTTTACTGTAAATTTTTATTATCAAAATTTTCGAGGTCTAAAAACGAAGCTCGACGACCTTTACCTTTCTTGTCAATTGACCAAAGGCTCTATCATTTGCCTGAATGAAAACGTTACTAACGCCGAGTTTCTCCTCAATCACTTAGTCTATCAATGCAATAGAGAGCAAATTGCTGTTTGTTAGCTCACTTTGCTCTAATTTCCGTTTTAATCATGCTTTACAAAGTGTACTTGTGAAAGTCTCTCTTCAACACGATTCCTTTTTATTTATCTCTGCTCTCTTTAATTTTTTTAAAACTAGTTATGTGGCAATTAAATTTAATATGAACGAAATCAATTGGTGCGCCTTTTTTTCTGGTCTTAACTGCGGCAATGCCTAATGCAAATTTTGTGAATACCTCAACAATTAATACCCGAATATTCTCCTCCTTCTACTGCGCAGCACTACAAACCCTCTCGGGCCTTTGCTTCCTGCAAATAACGCCTTCGACAGGCTTGGTCCATTGACCGCGTCCTCCAATTTCGGAATCCAAGCAACGATGAACTGTCTTCGTCGACCGAGTCAACCCAGTGTTTCCTCGGTTTTCCCACTGGTTTCCGGTCTTCAGTTCTCCCAACGAATGCCTTTTTGGGTATTTTTCCCCAACTGCGCCATGAGCTTTGTTTAATTCTCATCGATTACTAGCCCTACTAATTTTGCTTCGCTGTCGAGTTTCAGGAAAAGTATTTTGGCAGTTGTTAATGACCGTGACAAAATGTTGATGTCATCCGCAAAGGCTACTACTTAGCTCGACTTGTATAGTAATGTACCACGTGTATCGACAGGTAGCTTTCTTATGACGTATTCCAGAACCATATTGAATACCAATGGGCCCATCCCATCTCTCTGCTTTAGTCCGATATTTGTGTCAAAGGCATCGATGTGTTGATTATTGATGCGGACTTGTGATGTCGTCGACGTCATTGTCATCTTGATAAGACGGATTTATTTGGCCAGAACACCGATTTCAGAGTAGGACCCAAAGTAGGTTTGAACATTTTCATAATTCAAATCCTTTTTAAATTTCATGGCTAAACATTGCACTTAAAACTGCAAATCAAGCAACGTTTGCTTCTGAATCGGAGCTACTCTTGATTTTGCGCTGAGTAGCCTCACAACTAATTTTGTATCATTCTTTACCGATCACAATAATATTTCACAGCTCTATGAGCCCTCGCGGATGCATTTGCCAACGCGTGAATTTGAAAGGCATTTGCACCTTGCTGTGGGAGGCAATGTCGTGGAAATTGAACATTTATCAAATAATCTAATTCTGCACTAAAGTTTTTCCATTATCATTCAAGTTCCGCCGGTACTGTCTGATTCCATAAAATACCTTTATGCCAAAGTTGTTGAACAAGAATTTTAGCTGTAACAATCGAGCCAGATCTGAATTTATCGTTCTTTTTGTTGCATGTTGCATTAGTGCGACGGATACTTGTATGGAGAACTGATCTGTTTTGCGCGACCACATTACTCTCACTGTTTTCACTGTGTCAACCCTTTCATAATCGAAATTCAAATTAACTTCTGTTTCGTTATCCAGGAAATCTGTCAATAACTTCGTATCAGTAGCAGACCTCCTTTGTAGTTTAACTCCAGCAGATTATAGCATCTTCGTCAGCTGATGTCTTGTCTCAATAGCAGCCTGCAGTGAATCCAATCCAACAAGTCCATCATCTACTTAAAAGTTGTCCTGCAGTGCTTTTGCTCCTAACGGATACCTTGACATATTTTCGGATGCCACCTTTCTAAGGCATTTTATGACTAGATATGGAGCAGGTGTGCCATACGTTACAGTGTTCAAGCTGAAGTATTGCAGCGGGTGGCTCGGCCCTCCAGACAATCAATTGGAACCTCCGATCATCCAGGTGTAATAAAATTTGCCTGTACATTTTTTGAGTATCCGTTTTGAAGACATACTTGAACAACCGAAATCGACTGATGATAATAGTTCATCTTAAATTGTGGGGCCACAATGTAGGATGTCTTTAAGCGAATATCCTGATGATGTCTAGGTTGAGGCAGCAAAGATAACTCGCGATTTCGCACTAGTACTATCTGGTTTTAACACATAATGGTGTCAGATGTAGTAATGTGCTTCTGTTATGGAATCGGAATTTATTCGTGACATATGCCCCAGAGACTCATATTCTCTCATGAATTCAATATATTGCCATTTTATTTCATCTTTTCTTGCTAACCGGCTTTCTACTCGTACAGCACGAAATCTATTTTCTGCTGTTTTCTGTGTAGGGAAATTTAACTATGAAGCGTCGAGACGGTGCTCTTGGCGTGTGTTGTGTGAAATGGGTTTCACGGCATTTTTTGCCAACGTTAACGATGTTAGTGATTCATTGACTTCCTCTAATCTCCAAAACCTTTCAGGTAACGAATTTTTTGCTTGCTCTTCACTAGTTAGCACACCACAAGCAGCCATACAGATCGAATTTGAGCTTGTTTTCCCAGACATCACACAACCAAATACAGTATTTTGTAATACTGGCAGCCCCTCGCCAATGTATATTCATCGTAAGGTTTTCTGGTTGGTTGAAGTTACCGTTCGCCAATGTAACATTTGCAGGAATCTCCCATGTGGAAATATTAATTATTTGTAGTAGCTGCATTGAAATTATTGACGGCAACACAAATGCTGCTAGTCGTACTTCAAACTCACTGAATTTCGATTTCATACTGACATTTATGCGATGATTGGCATCTCGTTTTTCCTTGCTAATACCTTAAATGCTTAAGAAAGACCTTGTTGTCGACACTTTTAGACGTTTTATTACCTTTTCAGTAACTAAGTTCACTTGTGAACCGGAATCTAGCAACGTCATGCATTCTAACGTTCTTCTATTGTTTGATTGTAAGATTATTTTCGCCGTTCCAAGGACATAACTGCATAACTTCTCAGAAGCTGTTAAACTGACGATAACCATGAATGTTGGTTAATTGCTGGGTGATTGATTTTTCTCTGTGGCTGTCTTTACTGATAGTTTTTGACTGATGCCTTTATTATTTACTGTTTCTAGATGAAGTAACGTATTGTGTTTTCTTGGGCATTTTGTACATGGTCCACATGAATAAGTGCTATATTTTTGTCCCTGGTTCAGACAATTTAGGCAGCATTTATTTTTTTGAACAAACTGCAACCTTTCGGCGGCACTGTGTTCCAAAAAATGTTTACATGCATATAGTCTATGACTTCCAATCTTACACAATTCGCCCGTTAGCTAGGATTTTGATGTAACTGAAGCAAACGTTTTTACTGTTGCAGGTTTCTCTTTGTGACTAATCATTGCAATCGATGTTATACGAATTTTGAAAATTCATCGATATTTTGGTCGTTCTTTGGTTGCTTTAATCATTGTTCATATAAAATTTGGCTCCGGCGATCCAGTTTTTTTTACTATAATGTGTAAAATTAATGGATCCCATGTAGACGTATCTACACCAATGTTTTTCAAGGCGAGTAAAATCTCATAGCTAGTGTAATAAAATGTCCATCAGCCTGCAGCAGATGGACCATCAGACGGCAAATTGGTTTGACCAATGATTCTTTGGATTAACGCCGATATCAATATTCTCTTATTATTATAGCGTTCCACCATAATGGTCCAAGCCGTATTATAATTTCCTTCGGTCATGGACAAATGTTGAATCAGTTCTTCATTCGCTCCAGTCACTTTTGATTTTAAGTGCAACGTTTTGGGTGTAGTCGATATTGACTACTTGTCAACCATTTCTGAAAACTGTGGCCACTTAAGATAATCACCATCGAATTTTTATATCGATATTTTTGGAAGATTCACCGCTGCTGCTGCAGTTGGCTCTGCCAATGGGCTTTGTATTTTTTACCTAACAATGCTAACTGCTCTCTTGCCGCATTTTCTATCTTGTCATAGTCCTTAAAACTATAACCGAAGATTTGAGGACTTTCAATCGATTCCCAAATTTAAAAATTCAATTCTTCGAATTTTGACCATAACTGAGATAATGTTTTTTGATGCATGTTTATATATTCAGTGGTGTATTCCTCATATCCCTTCAGCAATAATTCCAGAGATACTACCATGGCGTTCTGTTTTCAAATCATTGGAATCATCTTGTTTTCATCTCCTTCAACCAGTGGTTTCACTTGGTGATGCTGTATATCGTCGGTCTATTGCTCTGATTCATTTACTATGGCATTATTAAATGTAGTATATCTAAACACCGATAACTAAGTCACTCATTTCTCTACAATATTCCTTCTGGAAGTATTCGTAATCTGTATTAGTCGAGCACAGCCCCCCTGATTTGGGGATTACTTTGAAGGGAATGAAATTAATTTGGAAGAATAAACAAAGGATTTTCAACATAAATACAATGTCACCTTATTTTTTGGGCACAGTAGTAAAAGAAATTCCAATGTGTTCAATGTGTTTGATAAAAGATATTAAGCTGGAATTTCCATTTGAATTAGCTAATTGACAAAATAATCCAGTGCAAATCAAGACAGTGGACTTTATTATTAATTATGCTACATATTTATGGAAATTGGAATTTGAATCTTAAAATTAAGTTTATACAAAATCCTTTGAAATATTCACAGTCTCACACGTCACTATTTCGATTATGAAAACTAGATACCACGAACCTTTGATTAAGCAACTATGCAAAAATTTTTCTATAAGGTTTTCTAAAATCTCAGCTAATGTAGGGTTTTCCATTAAGTCCATAACAAATAGATTGTGAGGCATTCTATATGGCTAGTGGCACCATCTTGATGAAACCACATATCGTTGATGTCAAATTCATCCGATTCTGGCCACAAATAATCTTCCAACATAACACGATAGCGCTCTCTATTGACGGTGACATGACGGTCGTTTTTTGCCCGGAAAAAAATACGGCCCAATCTCACCTCCAGCATGAAAATCGCACCCAACAGTAATTTTCTGCAGATTCAGCGGTGTCTCGAGAAGCACATGTAAGTTTGTTGCTGACCAAAGTCATCAAGCCAGAAATGAGCTTCATCGCTGAAGATGATTTTTCGATGAAACCGACTTAGAATTTCGGTAGTAATTTTTAACAATTTCCAAACATTCCTGGTTCGTGAACTTTACCATGATAAAAATGTTGATTTGAACTAATTTTTTGACATTGACAGTTCATTAAAAGAGTTTAAGGGTGCGTTCATATAAAGATGCGAAATTGTTATATCCCTAATAGAAAACCCTATATTTCTACAAATCACGGTAAAAAAAATAGTGGCGGCAGAAGATGTTTGCCTCCATACATAAATGATATATGTATATTTACACCAAAAAATAGATACACCTAGAAGGTAAGATTCTCATTTCACTCAAATTATTCATGCGAGCTTCGTGTTTGATTAATTTAATTACTCACTTGTTCAATTTTCTTTTTAAACAATTTATTTTAATACTTCCATAATTTCAACAATTGAATGGTCGTCGAGGCAGTTGAGTGACTTTATTCAAAGCTTTGTTTCTGTCTATATCTATTTAGGGGCTTACTCTGTAAACAAAGGGTCTCAAGGCTCAATGATTCATCTACCTACCGTGAGATGCAGGTTCAATTCCAACCAAGCCAGTAAGTGTACTTGTCCAACGTTGATTAAAAATGTTGAATTGTGTATTCACAATGGCCACGTATATAAAGGTATTTGAATGGAATAGATCATCATGATTGCAGTGCTCAAAAGCAGTCTAATGGTTATCTTACCCAAGAACGGCATAAGTAGCCAAGAGCGGCCTGCTGAGTATCTGCCCGAGTTCAAGACAGAAAATATCATTATAGATTTTGAAAATTCAAATCATGTGCATTCATTTTAATCCCTCATCTAGGGGAGACACTATTGTAACAAAACGAAACCCTTTAAAAAGCTACTCAAGGGAAAATAACAGGAATTTAAGCATATTTCTGAGTTTGTTGGAACCACGGAGGTCACCGCAGTTACAGACATTAATTTTTGGCAGAGGGGTGCGTAACCCGGGGTGGGATGCTGAGTTGTGTCGCGGGTCATCCTACACATAAAACTTAGCACGAGCGGAAGTAAGGGAAGGAAGAGGAAGGGATCATTTTGAGAAATGAAAACAAATTGTGTTTTAATATACGAGTATACGAGCCATTTTATTGAAGTAAAAAAAAGCAAAACAATCCAATATAAAAGCAAACTGGTGAAACAAAAGATAATCTTTCAATCACAAAAAAATTTTCTTTTGGATTACCAAAAAAATTTAAAAAAAAAATATTTATTTTGGTGTATAATAAAAATAATTATAAAAATAAAAATTACTTAATCTTGCCGATGATGCTGAGCGCTCTGTAACTGGAGGTGGAGGGTCAGGGAAAAATTACGGTTACAAGTTTTGTTTGTTATGAAAAAAAAGGAAAGTTTAAAAAAAATAAGGAAAATATCGGCCACTAATCCGATTAAAAGTTTTTAGTAAATTGCTTCACTCCTTATGTTTTATGTCGGCAGAACACACTCACCCTCACGGATTAGTAGTACTTCAAATTTCAAATTCAATATTGTCTACGTCTATTCAAATTCACTGTTCCCTATTTCAACCAACAATTGACTATTCAATATATATCGTTAGGATGCCGATCTTAATTCAAGCGAATAATGGCCATTTAATAATACCGACACTTCTGTCCAGTGAGTCCTGGAATAAATCTTTAGCACGGTTTAAGTCAATGCTCAACTTTCAGTTTCACTTCACAGGGTAGATGACTACCAACAGTTACGAGCAGCCACCAGCATTTGTCACGTCTTGGCACTTGGCTAAGGACTAGAAATTTTCGCACGATGGTATCACAAAGGCCGTCTTCATTGTGCGACCAAACACCAAGAATTATAGCCGATAAGCACCATACCCGTTTTTTTTTACTTCACGTAAATGGATTAGGGAATATGATATCCACTTTCACAAACTGTCAGCAAAGCCACAACAATTAGCTTCCTCCACCAAAACTTTTTCGCGTTATTTCTCGTCTTGAACTTTTTTTCACGGAAAAACTTAGATATTTCACAAGTGAAAAATTCGTCTCTTTCACAATTGAACAATTCATGTTTTTCATAAATCTCGTCGTCGTCCTTTTCCTTTTCTTCCCAATTACCGCTGCCGTACCACCGAGGTAACGTAATCAAAGTTCAATACACTTTGATTCCGTTACCCACACATCTTTTCCATTTCGACAAATGAAACAATTTCCATTTGGATATATGGCGATTTGCATAACCATGATAGCGTGTAGTTATATGCAAATCGTCATACACACGGTAACAATTACTTTTGCCGAACTTAAAAAGAGTATTCCTGCGCTTTCGGGAACTTGTACCCAGGGTTGCAGTGGACCCACGACGCACCGGAGCCACCTTCTGACAATTTTCCATTCATCACACTTCAAATGTGCAAATTTCTTGGTGGGCAATGATATGAAATTTCTTAGTAGGTAGGCAAGAATGGATGTTTGTTAGTGTTGTACTTATAATAAATAAATTTTTTTAATGGGAAATAGAGAATGGAAGTTTGTTAGTAGGAAGGTTAGTAAACTTATTAAAAGGTACAAAATGAAGTTTTGTTAGGGGGAATTAATAAATGAAACGTTGTTAGTGGGAAGGATATCCTTTTTCATAAAGAAAATGATTAAAAGAAAAGGGTAGGTATGCCCAAGAGTAGAGATGTTAATTAGGCAATTGAAGTTGTGAATGAGAGAAAGCCGGTACGGGCGGAACTCGTAACAAGTTCTACTGAATTTAATCTCTATTGATGGATGAGAAAATATTATACTCGCATAGGATTTCGAGTAAAGCAAATTTTCTTTCATATAAAAGCAAAATAACATTCCATTCATCCTTTCGTAATTAATTCACCATTCCATCATAATCGTAAAATTACTATTCCTAGTTGGCGAATACCCAATTAAAGTACGTCAATTCCTATGAATTGCAATCAAAAATAAGCGTAAAAGAAAAGAAAAAAAACTAAGTGGATATCATCATATTTCCACTTCAAACCATTATTTGACCAAACAATTTTTTTTTGTAATTTTCCATTCAAACTCCTCCTCCCTCATCTATTCTTATCGCATGGTACTTAGAAAATGATATGGCAATAAAAAATAAGTCAAGAGTCAGCAACCATTACTTTAAGAAAAAAAAAAGAAATTCTTTGACACTATTAATGACCAAGCAAAGTTGTCCTTGCTTGCTTGGTAGCAAATGAGCGCGCGAAAAAAGGAACGTAATTGAAAAATTATTATGGATAAAGAATGGCCACGAAATGAATGACTCGGTCATTTAAATTCAACAATGAAAGGATCCAATCAAGGACAAAAATAGAGAGGAAATATTATTTATTATCGAAGGGAAAGAGCTGGAAAAAAACGAGAAAGAAAGAGGGGATGCACGAAGAGAAAGGTAGAATAGTGAAAGCTTAATGCTTTTCATGTCTTCCAAGGACTCAAGAAGATGAAGAAAATTGTAATTGTCATTGCGATGATTTATTGGCAAAAGATTTTTAAAAGTGTTTGTATAAATTGCAATTGAAATTAAATCGATACGAGTATATTCATTAAATCCAAGGTTACTTTTGTTATTGAATGTAATAAGTTCTTTTTTTGGCTGGATCCATTTTAAGAGAAATCAATTTTACAAAATTAAGTTCTAATTAGATTAAAATGTTTAATTATTTTAAATTATATTTTGCATATCAGTTATAAGTAGATTTGTCCTCTACATTTAATCTACGTTAAAGCACTGTCAGTATTGTAAGTTTGTATTAAAATTCCTAGAATTCTAAGGATGTTGAAAAAATTGTTTTCTGTTTCTTTTGTTTTATATTGAATTCAACTTAAAGAGTAGTGAAAAGGAAATAAACTAATAAATTTTCATTTTTTCTCAACCCTCTTTCATCCTTCTCCTGCTAAGGTTTTTGCAAAAGACGTGAAACGTTACAAAACTTATGTGATCAAATACCTGGTGATGCATTATTGTACAGTTTATTTCGTGAAAACGCGGAACCAGTTAAATGTCCGTTAAAAGGTATGTAAAAGTGCTTTGAAGTAATTGTTTCTTTTGGGAATCATATAAAAGAACTAGTATTTCCCATTGCCAGTCCACCTGGAGCCAAACCAGTTAGTAATGCACATTTTCAATTTTCCAGGACCATTTTCATTTACATACAATCGAGGACATGGCGAATGTAAATCGCCGGTATCAAACATTGAAAGTTGTACAGAGGAAAGTCGTTTGTTGTTGAGCTTTCAAGCGTGTCCAGATGTTCAAGGAACCGAGAGTACAGGTAAGAATAACATTGATATATGTAGTATCAACGCAATACACCCTACAGGAACCTTCATACATTTTAAAACATTTGAACATAACGTACAAGTGCATAAATATATTATGTTATTCCATATGCTCCTCTCATACTCGCATATGAGGAACGTACACGCGCATTCTATGCGAGCGTAAAGCTAGATAATTTTCTTGAATAAAGTAGTCTCGGTGTTTGGTAGGAGGAGATAGCCGTTATGTGTTGTTTTTCTTTAAAATATTTGAGAAATTTTAACGATAAACATGAAGTACGTATTTCAAACATATATTTGTACGAATTCAGATACGAGTACCTAAGAGAATATTGTTGCGATAAAATGAAAGAAATATGCAGGTTCGCTACGCTCGAATGTTTTGAGGGTGCAAAGATTGTTTTCATTGTTTCGGCGGAGAATGAATGATGTAAATTTTCCAAGAAACAACAATATTTTTTGAAATGAAATGAAAATGGAATTGTTTGGGTAAAGTTTGAAATTTATTCGGTAATATAAATATTTATGATAAAGTAAAGCGGAAAGAAATTATTAGAAGAAATTTTCTGTGGTACGATTTCAAAAATTGAATAGATTTTAGTCTGTTCTCTTAAAATTTTATGCAATTGTAAGAAACGAATGCCAAAGTTTTGATTCTTAATGCTATACACTGCCCTCTACCCGTTTTTCTCGAACTGGCAGTCATCGTCGGCTGAGAAAAGTCATTGTGACGATTCAAAACTAAGCTTTAGAGGGTGAAGACGAAAGGGTAAGATAGTCTCTTATAAAATCCGGCGGGATTTTTCTAATCTCAAAACTAAGTGTTTAAATTATTATACTCTGAGGCCCCAGCCCCAACGCCCCCGGCTGCTGTGAGTCCCTTTCATCCTTTATGACTGCCCGAACATAATGTGCCACCTGGTTTCATTTGTCAACCGATTCGAGCATGACCGTGACTATATTATCCGGGGTGAGCTCTTCCGTCTCCATATAGAAGTCCCTTCGCAGCCTGTCTCATTTTGTGCACGCAATAAATGTGTGGCAGACATTGTCTTCCTCTTTTGGGCAAAGCCAACAATCGGGGGACCGTGACTTATCAATCTTGTGCAGGCAAGACTGAAAACATCCAGACCCGCTCAAAAGTCTCACTATGCCTTCCATTTAGCCACGTTCTTACATCCGGGATAAGGCACGCAGTCCGTCTTCCCTTCGTGCAATTGACCCAAAACTGCTGCCAATCGTTGAGTAAGCGCTGTCTCTCCTCGCGGACAACCATCTCCCTCGTTTCGACGCAAGTAAGTCGCGCGGCGCTCTCTAACAAGGAGGGTATAGGTATCACGCCTACATAAACTCTCATCGTGGAATCAGAGACTGTCGAATACGAAGATGCAATCCTCAGTGCTTCTCTTCTCTGTACATGCGCCAAGCGATTTCGATATACCTCCTTACTCAGAGCGGCACCCCATATTTCTTCTCCGTACAGTAGCACTGACCCTACAACACTCATCAAGAGACGTCTTCTTGATGGGCTGGGTCACTCTACGTTGACCAAAAGTTGACTCAGAGCCGATACATCCGAAGGAACCTTCTCAGTCATTGCCCTGATTTGCTCAGAGAAACTCATCTTCGAGTCGATCAGTAGCCCCAGGTACTTCACCGCTGGCTTTGATTCGGTTAGGATGTCTCCAATACTCATCATCCTCACTCTAGGGATTCTCGTTTTGGTCAAGACGACCACTTTGGTTTTCTCCAAAGCTAGACTGAACCTGCGAGGAGTCATCGAGTCTCTCGGTCGGCGCATTAGCCTATCCAGCCAAAGTTGCGCTTGTTCAAGGGTGCGTCCAGTGACCAAAGCCGCAACATCATCCGCATAGCCGACCAAACGCGACTCATCTGGCATCTCGAGTCTCAGTAGCACGTCGTAAAACACGTTCCACAGATCCGGACCAAGGATAGATCCCTGGGCAACACCCGATGTAATTTCCATCCCTCGTTGGCCCTGTGTCGTATCGTAACAGAGAGCCGGCTTCGGTCCTTTAAGTAGTTCCTCAAAAGCCGCATTAGATATTCTGGAACTTGAAAAGGGTTTTCCAGCGTATCCAGAATATCGACACATCTAGCGGAATTGAAGGCGTTCCTAACGTCGAGTGTCACCAACAGGATGACCCGCTCACCACGTCTGCAATCGCATCAATGATGGAACGTCCTGCTCAAAAGCCGTAATGCCGAGGAGACAGGTCGCCAGCAGCACGAGTCGCGTCAGTGAGTCTTCCCTTGATGAGTTTCTCTAGCACTTTACCAGCCATCTCTAGCATGCATAACGGGCGGTATGCAAACGGTGATCCGGGATTTCCCTCCCCCTTGCTGATTAGCACGAGCCTTGCCATGCTCCATCCTACCGCGAAAACCCTGTACTGTTATATTCTTATTTGAGCTGGCTCTATTATTAGAGCCATAAAACCTTATTGTTTCACTCCGATACACTTACCTTTATCTTCAACATACTCGGACTCTTTTATTGTACTCCAGTTAAAGATATGGTATTTTTAGTGTAATCATACTTTTTTTATTTAAATGATTTTGGTTCTATATTTACAGTTTATACATGCTAATTTAATGACTATTGGCTCTCTGCTATCGTTCTGTTTTGTTGTGCACGTTACCTCGTGGGTCGGGGGCCATCTGTCCGGCAGGTGGGGCCGCCTTGCCCTTCCCGGTCTGTATTTGCATTTGCTTGCGACGCCGGTACTCCTGCCGCAGTTCACTGAAGATGCGCCGGAACTTTGTCGCGCTCCGCTGCCGTTGTTGCGACCTTGGCGAGTCGTTTTGCTTCGCAGATTCATTGTCGTAACTACACCTGCCAGCTTCCACGCAATGCCGTTAGTTTGCCTTTACCACCTTGGTATCGAGAGGCTTCTTCTGCCAGGTCCCGTATTCAGCGATGCTGATTTGTTTGGGGCCGGCTGGGGAGTCCGCTGCAATGGCCTATGCCAAGCTTGGTCCTGGCGGCATCTAGGGCTCTAAGCAAATAGCCAACCAGAGTACCTAAATATGGGAAGACGGGTCTAGGAACTTAGCCAAACAGGCGCAAGGCCAACTGGTTTTTAACCAATCTGTTAGGCAAAGCCAATCAACAGAAAGGTTTTAAGGAAAGTTGTCTAGGCGCAAGGCCAACTAGACAGAACCAGGCACATGGCCAACTGGTTTTCTTAGTTAATGAGTAGGCGAAGCCAACCACTCAAAGCAACTACTGATAATCGCTTCAATTTCCCCAGCCTGCTTCGTTGTTTATATATGTTATTTTTGCTTGCTCAGCAAAATTGTCTTTCCCTAAATCGTGGAAAAGAATTAATTTGTATCTCACTGCCGTTGCCATTGTCTTGGATATCATTACGATCCAAGTTTCTAAATAAGGTTATTGTATTGGTGGTACGATGTTGTTGTCTCCACTGTTATATTTTCTATGAAAACTAGTTTGTTGTTTCCGCAGCTCTATTTTCTGTGGAAACTAGGTTGTTGTATCAACTGTTCTATTTTCTATGAAATCTAGCTTGTTGTTTCCACTATTCTATTTTCTGTTATATTCGAGAAGCTATGTTATATTGGATCAATAATGTTCTCTAATCGTTTGAGAAACTCCTATCGTAACAGTACCATAGGCAAGCGTTGAATGCGCTGAGCAGTAAGTCAGAACAATGATGATAGACAAGCTGCAACACCTCAGCCGGAACACCATCTGGACCTAGAGCCTTCCTCGCTTTCAGTGAAAGGACTTCCTCTTCCAGTTCCGGCTGTGTGAAAAATGGACACTCGACTGCTGTTTCAACATGGACAGCATCAACACGGCTGAGATGAGTGGGGAGGAGGGCTCTCATTATCTCGTCAATCTTTTTCGCTTCATGTATGCAAGGTTTCCGTAGGCCACCAAGCTTCCGCATAACTAGCTTGTAGCCAAGGCCTCACGGATCCGTGTTCACATTGTCCACTAAATCTTACCAGCAGCGAGCCAAACTGGTGTTAATCAATTTGCAAACGCATTTCCTGGCCGACTTATATGCTGCCACCTGCCACCACCGTTGACCCTCATGCCAAAGCTTCTGACACTTCCTTCGCTTTTCATCGATTTCAGTTGACCACCAGTCCACTAGGGGCTTGCCGTTCTGGCGTTTTCGACGGGGCATAGAAGCATTGCAAGCAGTTGTAGTGATGCTCATAGTTGAGTTCACCACGTCTGAAACTGCCAGTTCTTGCGTCCGCTGCGATCTCCCTGCCGCGGGGCACCTGCTGTGAGCACTTCGACGAACCTCTTAACGTTCATGCTTCCGATGTCCTATCCAATTGTAGAAAGCCGAGAGCATGAACGTCGGGAGATAACATCACTGATTTTAAACAGAATGCACTGATGATCACTGGTTGAGTAGTCCTCTAACACTCCCCAGTTGTGTGCCCTCCGTACTAAGGAGTCCGAGGCGAATGTCACGTCAGGCATGGTTCCTTCACAGCCAATACGGCGGAAAGTCGGCGCACTTCCAGTGTTTAGTACGATAAACGCCGTCCTGGCCGCCATGTCTGGGATTCGTTTTCCCCGCGGATCTGTTTGAGGTATGCCCATTTGATTGCTTTAGCATTAGGGTCTCCCCCAACGAGCACGTTCCCGTCAGCGTTTGAGACAGCACACTCCAAAGCATTAACCTTGGGTTCGACAGATGATATCGATTCGTTTGACGTTAGGTACTCACTAAAGAAGGTGGTCCCTGAGCACTTAACCCACACAAAACCATCCCCCCGTCCACAGCTCTTCACCTGGAAATCACTATTTCGAACCCAGATGGCGGCCGTACCAGTTTCATCAGGATACCATGATGCCAAGCTTTTATCGTGGTGTTGGTCATTCAGCAGCATAAAGTCGGCTTTCATGTGCCTGGCAAACTGCTCAAGTAGATTTTAGGCGGTTGAGCTACGGTGTAGGTCTAGCTGCAGGATGCGAGTCATCAAACTTTTCCTGAAACTCGATAGCGAAGCAAAATTAGTCGGGCTACAAATCAATGAGAATAAAAAAAGGTCATAACGCAGTCGAGGTAAAATACCTTAAATACCCAAAAAATCATGCTTGGCAAATACAATATCGACAATGTGAACAAATTTGTATATTTAGGCGCCAAAATAACGAGAACCGAAAAAATCTACTCCCAAATATATGTGAAACATGGACCCTAACCCTAGCATCTGCAAATATAGTGTGCGCCTTCGAGCGACGTGTCTTAAGACGAATAATTGGAGCGAAGTTATGCGGGGACCAATGGCAAATTCCCTACAACCATGAGCTGTATGAAACTTTTGACGAGCCGGAGGTCTCAACAATTGTTAGACTGCAGAAACTATAATGGGCTGCCCACAAGAATCGTATGGATGATTAACGGATATCCAAAAGGGTATTTGTTGGGGGAACTGAAGAGCGGAGATCAGTGGGGAAACCGAGGAAATGCTGGTCTGACTCGGTCGATGAAGACAGTTCATCGCTGCTCGGATTTCGAAATTGGAGGACGCGATCAATGGACCAAGATTTTTTCTTTTTTTCAATGGAACTGGGAGAAGTTAAAACCTCTGCTTACTGCCTGCGTCTTGAAAAAATCGGCACTGGAATTTTTGGTAGCGGTGAAATTGCTTGAAGTAGTTTTGTTGGCGTTGGGTTTTCGAGAAATGATGAAGTGTGTATTTCATTTTCGGAATGATTGTGGGCATGCGATCTATTGCTGGTGGTTGGAATTATCGGTTCCAAGATTATTTCAGAACATGAAATGGTGTTTGGAATTATTGGTTCCAAGATTGTTTCAGGACATGAAGCGGTAGTTTCAGAAAGGAGAGCTTGATGATTGTTGAACTTCAATCTGAGATGAATCTGATATGGTGGAAAAGTGGTCTGGAATAGCTTGAGGATTAAACGGGTAGATTTCTGAGGCCCTGAATCCTGAAGCTCCATTTCCAATAAACGCTGCTTTCTTCCATGCATTTCCAATTAAATGCCTGGCTTAATATCTTGTCAAGTTTCTGTTTTTATGATGATTCATCCAAACCTTGACTTCATTATAGAAATATGAATTTAATGGCTTGAAGAAACTTCGGTCCAAAGGTTGCAATGCTTGGGTAGTGTGACTTGGTAAGCATATTAAAATGATGTCGTTGTTTTCAGCAAATTCCAGCATTTTAAAAGCATTACTGTGAGAAGTGTGACCATCCAAAATTAAAAGTGTCTTGCCTACAGGTTTCCGTGGTGTGAAACCTTCTTTTAACCATTTAAAAAACAGTTCAGCATTGATGTAGGATGACTTTCTGCTCATACAAACCTCAGAGCCACTTGGTAACCCATCGATGAATTCTGCTTTTTTGTTTACTCCTTTCATTATCAGAACAGGTGGTAATAAGTTACCCTCCGCGTTGTAACAAGCTACAATGGTAACATTTTCTCCTTTCTCCTTAGCAGTAACCACATGGACGTCTTAAACACCTTTTTGCGTCAACACTTTTCTGGGCTTATTATTCAGTTGCAAACCGCTTTCGTCTATTTTTAATATGTTTCCGGGTTTGTCTATTAAATTGTTTTCTGTCAAAACTTTCTGAAGTATTTAAAAAAATTTCATCGGCTGCAGATCGAATCATACCTTAGGCTCGGGAAAGAGAAAGTCCTTGAGATTGTCTCAATGAAATGTCTTTATTCCTAACCATGCCTAGCCTGCTTTTTTTAATTGTGTTAAATTTATGTTTTACATTCAATTTCTCCGCCAGTTCAAACGCCAAGCTCCGAATGCCTTCTCTGTGAACGGCAAATCCGACAGACACTAACTTTTTTATGTACGCAGCTAGCTTTCTTTCATTTTCTATTCCAAAACACCTTGAAGAGAATAAAAATAATATATTTTATTTTACGTTTCGTATAATTAATAAATAAGTTCAGCAACATCAAAAATCATAATATAAAAAAATAATAAAGATAATTTTCACATACTATCACAACAAATTAACTGAACAATTACTTACCCATGAAGCCAAGAGGTTTCTTTACAAAATTTCCTTCTTTTAATCGTCTCGAAAGTGTTCTGACTGGTACGCCAAATAGTTTTTCTGCTTTTCGCAGAGGCATCCCAGCGTCAATGTATTTTCGGGCTTCTTCTAGCGCCTCTTTAGTCCACCTACTTCTTGTAGTCTTGCCGATATATTTACGGGGTATAACGATGCTTAATATTCGCTTAAAAAAACCGCACACAAATTTAACATGCGGCGTCTTCTCAAAAAAAAAAAGCTGCGGCATCTCTCCCTGAAGTGAGATACCGCACCACACTTCAAAACTTTAGAAAAAAATTAAACAAATAGAAAATACACCTACGTATTCTTATAACACTTATTTATCATATAAAATACTTACACTTGAAAAAACACACGATAACTTGTTTCCGCATTGACTTCTTGTAACAAACTGAAAAATTTCCACAGGGAGAAAGGGAGCGCAAAAAAAACAAATATAAAATCCCGTTACATGTCGGCTGCAACCAATTTTTTAGTCCTACTTTTTTAGTTGAATACCTAACGAAGAAAAAACAACACATTTTTTCGCGGATGACTAGATGTATTAGTTTGGTTGAATGCGGCATTCCCGCAGTTACCCTACAAGTCGAGCTAAGTAGTAGCCTATGCCGACGATATTAACATTTTGTCACGGTCATTACCAACTGCCAAAGAACTCTTCCTGAAACTTGTCAGTGAAGCAAAACTAGTAGGGCTACAAATCAATGAAAATAAAACAAAGCTCATGGCGCAGTCGAGGAAAAATACATCAAATACACAAGATATCACACTTGGCGAATACAGTATCAAAAATATTAGCGAAGTTGGTTATTTATGCGCCCAAGTAAAAAGTACCGGTAATGAAAGAGACGAAATACGCCCGAAAATACAGTTCGCAAATAAAAGCTAGACGGGGACCAATGGCGAATGCGATACAACCATGTGCTGTACGAAAATTTGACGAATCAGAGGTCTCAACGAGTGCAAAACTGCAGAAGCTGCAATGTGCTGACCACATGAATCGTATGGACGAACAACGGATACCCAACAAAGAATTCGGTGGGAGAACTGAAGGCCGGAGACCAGTGGCGAAACCGAGGAAACGCGGGTCTGACTCGTTTGACGAAGACAGTTCATCGCTGCTCGGATTTCGAAATTGGAGGATGCGGTCAACGGACCGAGACAGTTGGAGGCGCTGTTTGCAGGAAGCGAAGTCCCGAGAGGGGCTGTAGTGCTAAGAGGAAGAACCTCTAGCGCAAAATGCAACCATAAAGATGTGAAAAAATCATTTAATCCTCTTCTACCCCGATCGAGGAAAATTCAATCGAAAATAGCCATTTTACAGTGATTACTCGTGTGCTGTTTTGGCGCTCATGGCGCATTAATTCCTAGAGTATCAAAAACTTTCGAGGTTCATCGCCAAGCTTGTGCACGAGCCTTGCTAAAGATTTTTTGTATATATTTTTGCTAGAATTTCTTTAATTTTTCTTGCTATTTTTTCCTAAATAGCATTAAATAAGATATAAATAAGAAAACCAACTGCTAAGTAAACTGGAGAAAAAATTCCTACAATTATTTCGTTCTTCTTGTGTGAAATTAACTAAGAGTATAATTTTTCGGCATGCAGAAAGTTGAAATCCTAAATTGATAATCCAAATTATTTCTCAGCAAGCTTATTATAGTTTGCAACAAAAAAGAAATATTTACCTGCATACTTGTATAATTTTATTTCGTGAGAACACCAAGAAAAAAATATTGCATGTATATATTCAGCATAAACCTAACCTCTTACTTTTGTTTCTTTTTCAGTGGAGGAACTTACATGTCTGGCAACATGGAAGGATGGGAATTCACGGTATTTAATAGGCTTAGTATCGCAACATCATACACATCATCTGGCAGCTCCACACCATGCTCTTTCGAACGAAGAACGTTACAGATGCTTCGTGTATGAAAAAATTTCAACAATGATGGGTAAGGACTCTCCTTTTACACTCACTAGCACACATCCTCGGTGTCATGCTTTTATCAAATTTCATGATTGTAATCACTGCTATTAAGGTCAACCACGGTGCTATTAAAGTCCACCTTCGCGTTCCTTAATTACGTTTCTAATAAATTTATCACCGTCCATCCAATTTACTCATATCTCCATTTTCGTATATCGCTAACGAATCTTAATTTATTTTAATAAAGTCAGCTCACTTTATTTCTCACGATTAAAATTAAAAGCAAAATCAGATTTGGCTTGCAATTTGCACATTTGAAATTTTCATTTAAAATTTTATTTCCAAAAAATTATAAAGCAATATATAAAAAGGCTCTCAAGTATGAAATCTCTCATCTACTGTAAACATAATTTCTCGTGCTGATATTACCTCTAAATAGCGTCATAAAGCGGAGTTTATTTGTTCCCAGAGACTTGACTTCGTTATTTATAGCAGTGATTCCAATTAAACTTTTCTCCTTTTCTCTCTACTGTGCGAACCCATAAAAATGAGAATATGAAAGTCCTTAATAAACTTTCGAGGAAACAAACACCAAGAGTGGCGCAGAAGAGAGGAAAGGGAAAATTAGAATAGCACAAAACTGAAAGAAAAAATCAATCACCAGTAAATTAAGTAAAATTTCATGGGCGCACTATCTTTAACCTTAAATCTTATCTCGTCTAACATTTAGGTATATTTCCAGGTCCGATGAGTAATTTAAACATTAAGGATGCTGAGTACAAATTGGCTCAGTCCGGGGATGCCACATGTAATGGCTTGGATAGTGCAGAGGTAAGCGTTGAATATCTACTCGTTTTCTTCCACTCCTTTTCCTTCCTTTGCTTTCCAAGGATATATTTTCTTTTACTTTATTACTTGTCGAGATAACACAACCCGGAGAATTTAGTTGTTCGTGTACCTACGTAAGGTCTGAACCGATGTAAACGGTGAGAAGATCGAAATCCTCTAGCCTGGGGGAGAACGCAAGGTATGTTCTCTTGTAGAGAAACTCATGAGAAAGGCCACTATTTGGACTAGTTCTAAATTTGATCCAAATGATTACAGGAGCCCTTTCCTGTCGGTTTCGTAGATATCTTCGAAAATGTAACATAAATCCTAATTTTATCCCGATCGAACGCCTCATCTCTGTCACCTCCAACATACCCTGTTCTCCCATTGACTCCAGTGTATATTAGCGGGATGGAAAGAACATTTTCAACCTTTTTCATGTACCAGTCGTTGTCGCTTCTCGATGAGAATCTTTTTTCGTGTGTTCATTTCATTCATTTAACTTTTTTCCCGTGTCACCCGTATTGAGAGGAATCAGAACAAATTGGAGTACCGAGAAAATACCACTCCAGGGAAGTTTACGATTTGAAATTTTGCTCTCGCTCTCTAGTTTAATTAGCGAGAAGCGAAAATTGCAGATAACTGCCAATTGGCCAACTGAGATTTGAAGCTGAGAGCTTTATGGGTTTTGCCTACACCCCACAAGGGGCATTTTTTCGTGAAGTTCTGCTAAGCATGGTGAAACTTCACAGTATTGGAAAAAGGACACTTTTATTATATGCAGTTTTAAATTTAGATTGAGATTTTTTCCTCCACTGGATGTCGCTTTGAAGTCCGACAATGAATTGAAACGGGACGTTATGGGGGGATGGAGACGAAGGTTTTAAATGATTCCTGTAAGGATGAATGAGTGCAAATGGTCCAACATTCACCCTCAGCGCTGCTGATGAGGATAAGGTCGCTGAAGCAAGATTGATTTTTCATTAGAGCTCATAAAAGTAGCGTTCATTGTATAATTGCAAAAAGCATAGCTCGTCCTTTCTCAGCTTCATTGTTTTAATGAGGATTTTATTGCTTTGTGCTCCATTTTATTACCCCGTGAAGGCACTGTAAGGATAGACGAGGAAGAATGATGGTGAACAGAACCTTTTATATGAGATGGTTCGATAAAATTTGTAATTAACTATTTAATGACCGTCTGAGCCCATAACATTTACCCTGCTTAAATATGTTTACGAAGAATCCTTTTATTAAATCGAACTCATTTTCCCCACAGGTTGGATCGCGCATGATGACCCTACGTAAGCCCCCACCAGCAGAACGATGTGACTTCCCGGCCTGGTTTAAAGCACCGAGACATTGGCGAGCTCTAATGGGAAACATTGGATATACATTTCATCAAAGGTAAGTTTTCCTACTCTCTTTTCATTTCTTTTCAATATGCCTCGAAGCTTCTCGTTGAACTCGACCTCGTCTTGAACAGCAACTTCGGCATCTCTATCATTTCTGTCATTGACATTGGGACGGTGTGACGTTGGTAGTCCAGGCAAATGTAGTATCGACTCAGCTAACATGTTGCTGGAGGCATTTTTTTCTTCACTCGTGTCTAAACCTGCTGTCTCACCATTCTTCTATCGAACGCCTCCTTCTCTTCTTTACTTTAACAATTTCGCGTCGTTGTCCTTCATTCCAATTTTCTTGTATATCTTTATACTTTTGCCCGGAGGCTGTGAATAGTCCTTCAAAAATGACAAAGCATCTAAAGATTATCCCGAGAAGCTTTCAAAGGCTTTTTGTGATGTTTTGTTTTTCTTTGCTTTTGGTCGAGCCATGAGTATTTGAAAGGACGAGACGAACTACAAAAAACATTAAATATATTTACAACTCTCCATCGAGCGGAGTATAAATGGGGAAAAAATAAGGATATTTTGCGTTATGCAGTGTGGCGTCTCAGGACGAAAGAATGGATGCTGGGACTGTTTTTCATGTTTTCTTATATTGCGTTAACTTTCATTCATCAAAAAGATTCTTGTTGTTATCGCGTCTTTCTGTATCCTTGCTATTGTAGTTACGGCGAATGCTACTGGGATATACCGAGTGTACTAAGCGCAACATCATACTTTCCGTCCAACATTATAGAAAGAAATCTAATTCGTCCTTTACAAGGAATTTTGCTTTCTTTTTTTTCGCCCGTCTCTGTTCATTTTCATTTAGTCCTTTATTTTACATATTTTGTCATCTCTTTCCACCACGCTCTGATCCCTATCCGCCACGTACAGCGTATCTATGAAAATATTTCGAAATGAAATTTTTTCGCTTTTGCAAGGATAACAAAATGAAATAGAGACTACTATTAGGTACATTGCTGGCTGTCAGCTCCCTAAGCTTGGACTGAATACATCTGTTAATACCTCATAGTGGATGCTTGCGAAAGTAAAAAGTATTCAAAAATGATAGAAGCGAAACAAAAACGAAGCAGATTGTGTGCGAGTAGACTGGATGAGGTTGGGGGGTGATTATGTACATCAGGATGGCAGGAATGATGGAGTGAAACGGCAGGTTGTCTTCATTTTAAACAAAATTTAAATCTGGACGTGGAAATTTCTTTCTGATCTTTGATAAAAAGTGGAATCCGTGAACAGACATCTGTAATTTGATAAAGGAAAAATAGAAAGGAAATGAATAGACGGGAAATGAGATTGTGGTGATAGGAAACATTTTAAGCGTTTCAAGTTTTAAATGAATGTACATAATGACACAAGGAGTTTTTCAAACTGCTCTGAGAAGAATTGATTCTTTAAAGAACCTTCAGCTAATCCATGCATACCTCTTTATGATGGCATGTTATTTGTAATATACATACTACTGTGTCCAAAAAATAAGTTGACATTTGAATTTAAATTGCGCGCGTCGGAGGATTTGGAGAATTATTATTTTTTAGGTTGGTAGTACTGTCAGTGACATCTATGTCAAATTTACATGTCAAAATATTAATTAGTGTTTGAGATACGCGTCGTTTTGTGAGCTGCTAAAATGAGTTTTTCGTTTTTTGCGATGTCGAAATTTGTTTAATTTGCATTAAATTTTGTTTGCGGAATCAATTTTCTGCTGCGGATACGTTGACAGTACTACCAACCTAAAAAAAAATAATTCTCCAAATCCTTCGACGCGCGCAGTTTAAACTCAAATGTCACCTTAATTTTTGGTCACAGTAGCATACCGCTTTTCTGATAGGGTCGCAATTTCCTATGTAGGTTTATGTACTAAGTTTTTGGTTTTTATGGCGTATTTTTCAATCGTTGATGTCATTAATATGTAAAAATGCAATAATTTTTAAAACATCATTATGAAATTTTTTTTTATTGAAAAAAGCTTATTACCTTTCCTCATTGTCGCAACAATTTATTCGTACAATTTATATGGAATCTCTTAATTTTACTTCGATAACTGAAAATACAAAGCGAAGAACCTCAAGAAAACTTTGAGGCCGATGGCATGAAGAAGCCCGACGGCTTCCCATCGTTGGGAGAAACCGAAGGAACGACCAATAGTAATCAGTCTGTTATCATACTGAAGAGAAAAGTCAATCAGGAGGACTCCGCAGATGGTGCGGGAAAACTGAAGATAATGATCAACAATGACGGGCTCGAAAAAATCAAGAATGAAAATAAGGAGCACAGATTTGGTATCTTGTCCCTCGAAGAAATGATCAAGGCAGGGATGAATAATTAAAAAACGAAAACATCAAAAACAAGACAAACAAGGAACGAAGATGAAAAAAACTACAGAAACCAAAAAGAAAAGTGGGAAGCAAGTGACCCCAGAAAATTTCTTAAGCGCTGCCGGCTCTATTAAGGGAGTACAAACAACATTTTAATAATGTAAATAATGTAAGTAGCAATAATAAGCGGCTTCTTAAAATTTCTCAACAACTTAAATCTATATCGGAAAGGATTAATAAGCAGGATGAAAAAATAAATTTAGTTTTTCAACGTTTAGAACAACATGGTTCAAAATAATTTGTCATCCAGTCACATTTCCATGGATGGGCTTCTTCTCATCTCGATCAACATCAACTCGATTGTAATTTGACCTCAGCGTGACTTTCTCCTGAAATTAATTGTCGAGCAAAAACCTGACGCTTCTCACTAGAACCCACATCAATTCATAGGACTTAATGATGTTTTGAATTCGGAAGAAACAATCGGGTAAACTGTGATGAGGAACTGGCACCGAAATATAGGCTAGAAAATTAGTTTTCAAAATACAGATCAATTCGAATTCAAAAACTTTGAATTTCTTGAAGTTCCGTCTTCAAAATTGTTCGTACATTTTACCTCCCCCTGGACCCCCTGATGCATCAAATGATTTTTTCATTTCAGATTATGAAAGTCCTGATCAAGATCTTTCACTTCCATCCCCTCGACCACATCTGGAAAAAAAAAATTTGATGGGTCTCTTCAGCATAAGCACTTAAAAAATTTTGAAATATTTGATAAGACCTAAACTTTCGAGAGACCATCACTTCTGACCTTCCTACAAAGTTTGAGCTTTCTAGTTTCTATGAAAATTTGCTGTGACGCACGGACAGACAGGACGCGAAACTAGTAGGTCCCTGTAAAAATTTTTTTACAAAACCCTAAAAATTGATTGGGCAAAGTTTCAATGGTAGTTTGATCGGAATTACCAGAAGTAATTTCACCTTTCTAATGAAACCAAATCTTGCCCGAAAGTTCCTAATGAGAGAAAAATTCACAAATTATGAAATAGATATTTATATTATATTTGTCGAAGCTAGAGAGCTGGAACTCGAAATCATTAAAAAAGTTGTTGTTCCATGGATGTTATGTAAGCGCATCCCATGGCGACACATCGTATCAACGTACGACGCTGAAACGTTCGCGTCTCGAAACAAGGGACTGGTGGATTTGAAATTTTCACTTAGATATCGTGCGTGAATTATTGTTGTGGTAGCCGTCTCATTTTGAAAATAATGTTTTCTCTCAGAAACAGACTTATCGCGTGTACAAAACTCGTACATTTTGATGCCTCCTGTGAAGAAAGTGTTGTGACTTATTGTGTGTAAAAGTGCGCCTTAGACAAAAATGGCCGCTTTAAATTTGAGAAGGGCTGAAAAATCATCCCTGGTACGGATGAGCGCGCTTATGACCTCCGAACAGTACGATGCCGATTCTATGGAGATTGCGCATCAACAACAGCTACTGGAGCAGCACTATTCGCGATTCGGCGAGAATCATTTTCAGCTGGTCGCTGCTGCCGAAGCAGAGAAACTACCGGCACATGAACAGCTGCGGAGGCTCTACATTCGAAGATATGGACAACATTACGTCGGATGTCCACCAGTGCGAAATCGGAATGTACGTCGCGGGTATGCGGTTGAAGCCTGTTGCGATACCAAAGTTTGACGGACTTCCACAAAACTGGCTCATGTTTCGTGATATGTTCGAAACGATGGTCCGCTCGAGATCGGACTTATCTCCGACATAAAAACTGGGCAAATTCCGTCAACACGTCAAGGCGGAAAGTGTCCCTTTAATTGACGGACTGTATACGGGGGGGTGTACGAAAAGGTCTGGACCGAACTCAAACGCCGCTTTGAGAACCCTCGCCTGCTCGCGGAGACCCACATCCGACCAATTCTCAATTTGCCGGAGAATCCACCGGACACGCAGAGGACACTGCGGGTCCGTAACTCTCTGCGGTTACTCTCCGTGATGGAGCTTCCCGTCGACAAGTGGGATGTTGTGCAAGTTCTTCTGCCGAAACTTCCCAGTATCACGCGTGGCGACTGGGGAATGAGTCTCCAATCCAACAACATACCACCGCTGGAAGATTTGCTGCTTTTGTTGGAACGCCGTGCCGCGAACATGTCGAGTGCCGTGAGTGACAGCCAGACGATGCCATATGTAACAAGTTGGAGTGTGAAGAGGCCCGCTGCCGTACACTTGACGATGACTGCCCTGTCGCCCGCGCCCTCTGCCGCTTTCTTACCGCGATCGTCCATACTCGGTGAAAAATGGAAGGATAGGATGTGCCGGTACAGCCAGGAGCGAAACCGAATGACACGGTGGCTGCGATTTAAAAATTTGGCGGCGACAGATCGGTGGAATATCGTGAAATCGCT
This sequence comes from Odontomyia ornata, assembly GCA_963969285.1. Lineage (NCBI taxonomy): Eukaryota > Metazoa > Arthropoda > Insecta > Diptera > Stratiomyidae > Odontomyia > Odontomyia ornata. Next base: position 47,073,876 of record OZ017739.1, read on the forward strand.
CGCGCTTTGCTATAATTGTCCTGGTGCCGGACAAAGTGTCCAGAATTTTTATTCGGGCGGGTGTATAGTATGTGGACTAAAACACAATTCGTTGCTGTGTAGCAATGGCAACAAAAATCTAGTGGTACGTAATGACAACGCGGTGTCATCCGGTTCTGCGGAAAAAATGGCCGGAGCGACAATCGCAGCTACGACGTGAAGAGCCCTACAAAACTTCGGTCGACAATGACTGGCCGACCTACTGCAGTCGTTCATGGTGCAAAACGGCACCATTGTCCTGCTCGCGATTGCATACATGTTATTATTGGACACTTACGGAACGCCGACTTTGCCGCGCATTATGTGTATCCGGGTCTCAAGTAAGCCTTTTAGCAGAACAGTATGGTACATATTTGAACCTCCGCAAATCGCGCCGTAAAATCACCATGAAAGGCATTGGCTCCACTACAGCTGTTAGTACTTGTGGGCAAACAGATGTCATCATGCGATCGACAATTGACAACTCATTTGAATTGCAATTTGAAGTGTTTATTTTGCGCACTATCGCGTCGACCACCCCGGTGACTACGGTAGATGCCACCATCAGGAGCCATTTACACAATTTAGAGCTGGCTGATCCGGAATTTGACGTCCCTCGTGGTTTTGATTTATTCATTGGTGCAGATATTTGGGGTATGATTCTTGAGGAAGAGATCATCAGAGCTGGTAAGAACGAACCTTGCGCAATATGGACTCGCCTTGGTTGGGCTGTGTTCGGTCCAACGTCAGCTAACACAACAAGCCCAATGAACACATTTCATGCGTGCCAAAACTGGGAAACTCTCATCGAATAATTTAACGACAGTTTCATCAGCTTGAGCGCAAACTGTCAAACAACTGCCGATTGCGGGAGAAATACTGTGCACTCATGCGAGAGTATATCTCGTTGGGACAAATGGAGCTTGCTCCTGATGAGGCTGATGACACTCCATATTACTACATTCCGCATCATGATTAAATTCCATGTGGTTTTTAATGCCTCCGCCAAAACGGACAATGCAGATCATTGAATGATACGCAGCTGGTTGGACCGAGGTTGCAAGATACGCTCCTGCAGATACTACTCCGTTTCCGATGATACAGCATTGCTCTTACCACAGATGTCGAGAAGATGTTTCGACAGGTCGAGATTGATCCACACAACCGACGTTGGCAACGGATACTTTGGCGAGAGTCCCTAACGGATACGATGTTAACATATCAGCTAACGACGCTGACTAATGGTATGGCTAGCAGTCCATACAATGCTATACGGGCACTACGAACATGTGCGATGGACAATTCGAAGGTTGTTCCTGACGCATGCCGGGCAGCCACTGCTCAGAACATTATATTGAGTAACTTCTATGTAGACGATTTTGTGGACAAAGCTGACACCCCAGATGATGCAAGAACGTTAACACACGATATTGACAGGATACTCAGTAATGGCAATTTCAGACTGCGCAAATGGAATTGTAGTGACCTGGAGACTCTTGAGGCAATTAATGGGACAATGACGTCTTCAGATGACATTGATCTTAGTGATTCCAATACCAGAATGGCGCTCGGCTTACATTGGAATCCAATTCAGGACGAGTTGTTTTACAAGATCGATATCAAGAATACGGACACATTACGTTGCGAAACTCTACAATCTAACTGGTCTCTTAGCCCCGGTAATTGTGCGAGCAAAACTTCTCATTTAATCCCTTTGGAAAATGGGATACGATTAGGACACGCCATTGCCTCTTGACTTGCGGAATGAATGGCAGATGTTCCGCCATGAAATCAAGCAACTTGGTGACATTCGTATACCACGGTGGTTCGGTATGCAGAAATCCACAACCACCAGTCTGCACGGCTTCGGCATGCATGTAAGAGGGCATACGCTGCGGTCATTTACGTACGCTGTGTCGACAACAAGGGCCACACTCGGACAGCCTTTGTCACTGCACGTACAAAGGTCGCTCCCATCCGAAAGGACGATGAGGAGGAAAAGGACGAGACGGTCACTATCCCTAGACTGGAGTTATCAGCCGCGCATCTCCAAGTTGCAAATTAAATCAACGTCCGGGAAGCGTTGCAACTGTCCAACGTTGACTACACGTTACACAGTGATTCGAGCATCGTCCTGTGTTGGCTTAGGAAGCCACCTGAAACCATGAGACAGTTTGTTTCTAATCGAGTTGCGTACATCCAACAGCCTACGGATATTAGTCGCTGCCGCTATATCCTTTCCTAGGCCAACCTAGCCGATGGTGCCAGTCGCGGACTTACACCGGCTGGACTGCAGTCTCATCCACTTTGGTGGAACGGACCCCCAAGCATTTGCAACTTGAACGACTCTGTTTGGATGTCAACGGTATTGACAAAAGTGGAGGAAGACGCTCTTCGCGCCGAGCTTCGACCATTAAAGGTGTTTGTTGGAGTGAGATTAGCATCCAAACTGACGACGACGGTCCTTGGTGTTGGTATCATCCTTCTTGTGGAGAGACTCAGTACGCTTCAACGACTTTTGCACACTACAGCTCTCGTCATGAGGTTTCATCCGGGCGGTCGGTGACATTGGGAGAAGACCTTCATCAATACAGACGAGATTAAAGCAGCTCCACTCTTCTACATACGGGAAGCCCAAGGTAATGCTTTCCCTACAGATATTAATTCTCTCCGCTCTCATTATATAGTGGGAGCAACAAGCACTTTGGTTTCCTGAACCTGTCTTTAGGGAAAGAGGGTGTGTTACGACTTGAAGAACGCCTAGCTCATACAATCATCCCAGACGAGTAACGGAGTCTCATCATTCTACCCCAAACATGTGCATGGACCAAGTTGATAGTTGACGATGTACACAAGGCCACATTGCATGGTGAGATCTAAGCCATGCTGCAGTTCATCCGAGGTCGGTATTGGATTGTACATGCACGTACGGTTGTCAAATGGCACATCAATCGCTGCGTTACCTGTCGAGTACACCGTGGAAGCGCGCTACAGCAGCAAATGGTCGCGATACCACCATCATGGTTAATGGTTGCGCCTCCGTTTACTAACACAGGGGTCGATTCCTGCGGCCCATTCACCATTCGCTTAGGAGGCAAACGAGCGAAGACAACTGTCAAAACGTTTTTGGATGCATGTGTACCCGGGCAGTACACATCGAGTTCGCGGAAGACCTCTCTACACAGGCCTTCCTGGACGTATTTGACCGATTCGTCAGTAGGTGAAGCTACTGCGCAAATTTATATAGCGACAACGGCACTCGGTTCATTCGTGCTGTCCGAATCATGCGAGAAGTGTCCTTTGGTATTTCAACCCACCGTCTGCGCCCCGCCATGGTAGACTGTGGTAAGCAGCGGTTCGGTCTATAAAGAAGCATCTCCTGCGCATAATGGGTAAACAGATTATGCAATTTCACACTCTCAATACCCTACTTGCACGTATTGAAGCCTACCTGAATTCGGGGCCACTCATCGCACTACCCGATGATCCGGAAGACAACCACTTGGCGCTGATACCAGGTGATTTCCTGGTCGGACACCCGCTGATGGCCCGACCAGAACGCCCACTTCCCGAAGTTCCGGAGAATCAACTCAAACACTGGCAACTCCTCCAAAAGACTTTTCAACAATTTTGGCAACGATAGCAAGACGACTGCACAGACGAGGAGTAAACGGGCCCGTCCGGTACCGAAACTCCGGACAAACGATGTCGTGGTCATCTAGAACGAGTTGCTACCTCCTACCCGCTGGCGTATTGGACGCGTCTACCCCGGGCAGTGAAGGCCTGGTGCGAGTTGCAATCGTTGAATACAATAGCGATCAGTGAACAGTCAAGGCTCATCTCATCAAACACCAGTATCAACGACCTGTGCAAAAACTTAGCAGGCTATTTGAGGCACACGAGGACATCATCCTGAACCATGGTGTTTCAGCCGGGCAAGATGTTCGAGATTCGAACGATGAACGATCCATGGATGTTGTGTAACGGCATCTTATGGCGGCACACCGTATCAATGTCCCCTGACGGCATCCATCTGTAAAACGGAGCCAACTTCACTGGTTGACACGAAGCCAATTTGACTCAGTGTGCGTGACGAGAAACGACGCCGAACTGAAAAGTTCGCGTCCCACAACAAGGGAGTGGTGGTTTGAAGTTTTCACCGAGGCAACGTGCGTGAGCGGACCTAAAGTTCCTCGTTTGAATTATTATTGTTGTAGCCGTCTCATTTTGAAAATAAAGTTGTGAATTGTTGACTGTGTGTCTCAAGGCATAAATGTCCGGTACTCAAGGCATAAGTACCCTTCATCTCCTTACCACTATAACTAATTATTAATTTTCGAAGAAATCGACTGAAGTTCCTACCTTATTGTCTATAGATGTCAGATAGTCTTTGAAACAACTTTGAAAATACAGACTGCTATCTAGCCATATTATTTCGATAAATATTCATCTAAATTATTTTCAGATTTTTGGATGTTTTCCCTTGCAGACCTTGTAGTTAAGTTATAGGTATAATTTTAACAATACGACATGCAAAAGTCGACTTTATTCTTTGTTTACTCTAATTTACTTTTCTTGTAACTTGGAAATAAATAGAACAGTTTTCCGATTGCGTAAGCTTAAAAGTATACTTGAAGAAAAATATGAAAATTATTTATGCAATGTATTCTGCTGAAACTTGCTCAAAATACTAAAACAATCGAAAAGTAGAGCACTAAAAAACTTTTCCTAGCGATAACTTCCTTGGAAAGGAGCACATGCATAAATTCATGTTTTTCTTTTAATCGGGAAACTTCACAAGTTTCTTCAGCACTTCTTTTCCTTTACTACATTAGATAGCACTCTGTTGTATCCTTGTTATTTTTTGTTTCTTGTTGCCTGAAGCCAGGCCCAATAGATACAATCGAGTCGAACTTTGTTTGCTCGTAGAAAATGAAAAGTGTATGAAGATAATATTCGTTGTCCTATTGCTGTTCACGCTGTATCCTGTATATGTCTATGTTTGTCTGGTTTGTACACTTTCAGCAAATATTCCTGCCGTCGTCAACTTTTGCTCTCACCATATCGAAATCGAGATACATCGATAAAATCCGATTATATCGGTTTGTAGAAGACATGATAGCCATACTAAATAGTTGGTCACCGAGAGGACGATTGGGGGTAGCCGACGGAAGTGGCGACCGCTAGAAGGAATTCATATTACATATAGGACATAAAATATCCAGTGTATATCAAAGATAACAAGTGTTTCGCGATAAAGGAGGCAAAAAATAGAAAATGAAAAAAATTCCACCGAGAAGATATAACAAGGCGAATTCAAGTGGATTTGATATCAGGGCAGATTAGATTCGTGACAATATTTTCTTGAACGTAATAAACTTCGATCCAAATGTAGCACTTATTCCTTAGTTATTGGCCGTGTTATTCTGATTTCCACGGTGCCTCCCTTTTGGAAGTGTGGAGAGAACGAGTCAAGCAGTCGTGAAACCAAAACGTATTTGATGATATCTGATACAAGATAATAAATGGAAATTGCAAACCACATCATCGACGACATTACTCCTCGATACTGTCGTCGTCGTGCAGACTTGGCTTCCTCCCCTTCCAGCATTATTACCATTTTTTTATTAAAAATTTATTGATAGTATCCCGTAACTAAGGGAATTCAAATATGCAATCTGTTTTGTCTCTTTATATGGCAAGGGAAGCAAACATTGTCTTGGGGAATATCCTGCAACAGTATAAAGTCAATCTGCATTAGAAGTGCAAAGTATCATCTTAAATTCAAAAGAGCTTCACAACGTATTGACTTTGCTTCTATTTATGGATATGATAGGGATAATCTTTGGCTATCTTTATACCCTACTTGGAAGAAAAATGAGCATAAGAATATTTCATCGGGTGCAATGTAGAGGCTGATAAGACACTTTGTACGTACGTGTATCGACAGAAAATGGATAAGTCGAAATAAATGACTCTGTGGTCGGCGCTTATGGGAAACTTGCCGACTTAAAAAAAAAATATCTGCACACACTGGATCAAATATCCCAAAATAAAGCACCTCAGAGATTATAGCATCGAGAGAAGGAGGAAGCAAATTGATAATAAATCACGATGAAATAAAAGTTTTATCATAACAAGTCAAGTCTTAGTGGTTGATACCGACAGCAGGTCCATCGATCTCACTTCCAACACTCTTACCTATTAGTACGTGTTTCATCGTGTGTGTAGTAAATCCGGGCAGGATAAGCCGCAGCAAAAAGGTTCTCTAATACGTAGCAACCCACAATCTCTCAAAAAACACTTTTCCGTCAGTGTATCTTCGTAGAGGAGATAAATTCAGTTGTGCGCTATCCATTACATATTCAATGCCAGAAGCTTCATAGTCTATGAATTTATTATAAACATTGATCACCAAAGGGAATTCGATATTTACCTATATATTGCGGAGTTGAGAGCTTGTAGTTTGAAGTCAATTCTGAGAATAGAGTGTATATAGCGATATTATGATAAATTGATCGGAATGTTGGGATAGGATGACTATGGAAGAAGAGTTGCTTGTATCGTCATGGGACAAATTTTCGAGTATACTCGTCTAATTTATCTTAAAATAATCAGTATCCTTTTAAATGTTACCATATATACATAGATAATATAGTCAGCGTAATGTAGTGATTAGAGCACGCATCCCGTAAGCCGAAGGTCTCTGATTCGAGTCTCGTTGGAGTCAACAAGATTTAGTTCGAGTGAATCTTCGGGCGGACTACTCGTATAAGCCTGTTCAGTTATGATATGTGCTGGTTTGAAATCAGAACGCATCGCAGCTGTGTGAATAGACACGCGGTCAAAGCGTGATACTTGTGGAGTGTCGATACATTCGATCATGACTGAACTGTCTCTAAGCGAAGGCCCGAAAGGGGCTGTAGTGCTACAAAAAAATATATATATGTTTATATATGTATATCGTTACATATTCACACAATTTTGCGAGCTGCTGTCGCACTTGTTGTCACAGCTATTAAAAACATCATGATCAACGAATGTACTCGAAAGCACAAGAATCGACCAAGTAGATCCATGATCAATATTTGAAAGTGACGTCACTGTGGCTATTCAGAATTGCTCGAATATTCCAAGTAGTTCTCGTCAGAACATTCGCCAATGTACGAGAAATGGATTGAATGACTAGAGACCCTATATAATGCCGAGTTGAATGAATGGGGGGGAATATCGGAGCTTAAGGAGGAGTTGAAACAGCGAAACCTGGCTACGCAAGGTACAAAGACCATACTGATTGCACGCTTACGTGACGCGATTGAGTCGGAAGGGGTGTACTTTGATTTGGGTGAGCCCTCAGATGCCTTTTCCCGCATCTGAGGGCTCACCCGAATCGAGAAGCAGAACCACCAAAATCAAAAGAACCAGAAAATGCGCTGATGCAAATGTTGATGCTGATGCAGCAAGAGCAGCGACAACAGTCATCCAGTTTAACTGCAAAGCTAGACCAACAAGCATTCGAAATCAAGGCAGACACCACACAGAAGCTGGAGGAGCAATCAACGAAGCTGGACGAACAGGCAATCGAAATCAAGGTAGACTTGCAAAAACAGTCAACCGAAATGAAAGCAGAGCTCTGTTGTCTGAACAACCAAATTAAATGCGTCGGTTTACCAGGTCGAGGAGAAGGTCAGCCAGGTCAAGGAGAGAATCAACCCTGAGATCGAAAAAATGAAAAAGGAATTGGAAGCAGCGAAGGCGGTAGTAACCACCTCACCAGCCCCGCTTATAACTGTAGCGCAAAGCACATCTAGAAATGTGAAAGCACCAATATTCGACAGACAAACGGTCTGGAGTATTTACAAAACCCAGTTTGAAGCCGCCGCTAGGGCAAATCACTGGAATGGGCTGGAACGAGTAACTTCATCAATTCTTGCTCTAAGAGGCCCAGCTGCCGAGCTTTTGCAGACTATCCCCGTTGAGTTGCACTCAAACCTGGCTGCTATAATGAATGTGGTCGACATGCGTTACGGAGACGATCATCTGAAGCAGATTCATCGGTCACAGCTACGGCATAAGTCTGGCGAAACCCAACAGCAGCTAGCCCAAGACACTGAGCCACTGGCAATTTTGGCTTACCCAGCTTACGAACCAGAACATTGAGACGATGCAGCAACAGAAGCATTCATCAGCGCATAAAGGACCAGGAACTGCAACAAGCCGTGCGTTTAGCTCAAAGCAAACGGTTAAGGATGCATTGGCTTATAGTCTGAACTTTGAGGCAGCCAAACATGTGGCTCGTACCACTGGCTGGGTTCGCGAGCTAGTGGCAGACGATTGCAGGTGTGAGCGCGTGGAAATCGAGCGAGATCCGCAGGTAAATAGGGCGCCTAGATGCTGGAATTGCGGTGAAAAGGGGCACCTGCAAAGAGACTGCAAGAAGCGAGCTATTGTCCAGGGTGTGCAGCTAGGAGGAGATCCAGACCGAGTCAGGAGCGCAGCATGGAAGCCCTTCAAACAGAGGAGTCGGGAAACATGTAAGCTCCAACTTCGTGCGGCACAGGTTGGCTAGGAGGATCGACGTCCCCAGCACTACCATCACCGTGTCAAGACTACATCGTGGAGAAGCGGACTTATGCCTTCCGGGTCAAGTTGACGGAGAACACTGCACCATAACAATCGACACTGGTGCAACCCGATCGATTATTCGACCAGACCTAGTTAGAAAGCAACAACTTCACAAGGGCAGAATTTTCTCACTACGGACAGCTACGGGAGAAACTGCACCTGTTCATGGAGAGGTCAACCTCCAGATACAGTTGGGAGACCTTGTGTTACATCATAATTTTCTGGTCGCGAACATTATGGATGACTGCATTCTCGGAATGGATTTTCTGGGACCACATGGAATCACGTGTATTGAAATGGCAGAATGTCGAAGTACTGATGGAGGATCCCAGCGTCCATATAACCAAGATGAATGTAGTGGTATGCACCGACACTGATGTACCGAATCCTTCCGAAAGCATTGTATGGGCCAAGCTTGATGGTGATTCTGGAGACCACCGATCTTATCTGATAGAGCCAACAAAGACGTCAGCATTGCGCAGTTTGATTGTAGGACGAAACCTTGTGAGATCTATAAGGAACGGATACGTGCCGGTTAGAGTCCTTAACACTGTAGACTCAACCACTAGTATGAAAGCTGGAGAAGTCATCGGCAGTTGCTAGGTTGTCTCCACCATAACCTCTTTGGAAGCCACTCACGGCCATCATTGGAAAAGGAGGCAAGATACAGACAAAGCCCGGGGATTCACGTCTGCAATATTGAAGCAAGGCAAATTGCTAGTGCAGCTATTCAAGCAAGCCTCTGATCTAATCACCAAGTACAGTGACATCTTCTCAACAAGCCCGGATGACCAAGGCTGAACGAGTATGGTCACTCACGTAATAGATACACAGGGAGCCAAACCTATTTGACAAGCATCGAGACGTCTTCCCATAGCTAAACAAGGAGAAGTGAGCGCACTGATCTCGGACATGGAAAAACAAGGTCAGTCTTTGGGCCGCGCCAGTAGTTCTAGTAAAGAAAAAGGATGGTAGCACTCGGTTTTTGTGTTGACTATAGGCAGTTTAACGACGTCACTAAGAAACATAGTTACCCGCTTCCACGCATCGACGACATCATGGACACTTTGGCAGACGCAAAATGGTTTTCTACACTCGATCTCAAGAGTGGCTACTGGCAGGTAGAAATCGACAAGAAGGACCGAGGGAAGATCGCATTTTCCATTTGGACTTTGCAACGCTCCAGCCACCTTCGAACGCCTGATGGAATACGTGCTATGAGGCCTAACCTGGGAGACCTGCTTGGTGTACCTAGATGACATCATTGTTATTGGGAGAACGTTCCAAGAGCATGTGCGGAACTAAGAAGAGGTGTTTTCCCGATTTCAACTGGTGAATCTCTTCTCTTCGCAGCACAAGTAAAATACCTGGGACACGTTGTATCAGCAGAAGAGGTTAAAACAGATCCTGAGAAGATTGAAGCCGTGAAAAGCTGACCAACACCAAACAACAAGCGGCAACTACGAAGTTTTCTGGCCCTGGCAACCTACTATCGAAGATTCGTCAAAGACTTTCTCAAAATAGCTAAGTGTCCCCATCGGCTAACCGAGAAAAATCGTCCGTATGTCTGGAATGAACAATGCCAGGTAGCCTTTGAGACCTTGAAGGAGAAGCTGTGTGAATCACTCGTGCTTGCATATCCGAAACCCGGAAAAATGTTTGTAGTTGACCCCGATGCGAGCAACGGCGGTATTGGAGCTGTTCTCTCCCAGCAGATCGATGGTGAAGAAAGAGTCCTGTCGTATTATAGTGGAGTTCTCTCAAAATGTAAGAGGAACTACTGCGTGACCAGGAAGGAGTTATTGGCTATAATAGAGGCCACCAAGCAGTTCCACAATTTCCTATATGGCCAGAAATTTGTTCTTCGAACAGACCATGCATTGCTGAGATGGCTGCTTAACTTTAAAAACCCCGAGGGACAAGTTGCGAGATGGATCGAAAATTGCAGTCATACGGCTACAAAATTGTTCATCAGAAGGGGCAGAGCTCATGGAAATGCTGACACCCTATCTCGTCGTCTATGCCCAGCTAACTGCAAACATTGCCGACGGATTGAGAAAAAGGAGCCGACCGTTGATCTGCTGATGATAACGGCCGAATCCGATGAAGGTTGGTCATTACAGGAGATTCGAAACGCCTAGTTAGCCGATGAAGGCATCGGACCATTACTCGTATGGAAGAAGACAACTGAGCGACCTAAGTGAGAGGGTGTTTTGAAGCGCAACCCTGAAAAGCTATTGGGCACAATGGAACTCCCTTCAGGTGGAGGGTGGCGTGCTCAAGCGGAAATTGGAAACGGCAGATTTGTAGATGCTGTAAATACTTCATCTCCGATTTCGACGCGATGACGTCGTCAAGGTAGCAAAAGCAGCAATCAAGCCCCCGGAGTACTTCGTCCATAAATCGATGAAACGTCTGCGCCACGTTTCGAGCACCAAACTTCATCACCGTGCACTTAAAACGTCCGAAAAGCGTCGTGATCGTCGCTCTTGGGATGTCCACTATTGGAATCTGGTGGAATGCGCGCAGTAAATCAATTTTCGAGAAGACCCGCATCCCAATCAAGTACACAGAAATATCTTCGATGCATCGCATTGGATACTTATCCGGGACTGTAGCGGCGTCAAGGGGACGATATGTGCCGTCTTTTTGGGGATGAGGCGCAGGGGACTTGCCCAGGGGCTCTTTGACGGTCGACAGAAACCTTTATCCAAAAAAAACTGGAATTCTTGTCGCGCTATGCGTAGCTTGTCCTGGTTTAGTCGACGGAAGCGGTCTGCTATCGGGGGGCCAGTAGTCTTTAAATAATACTTGGTTTGATTTATTGGAGAGGGCCAGAGGCTGCCGGATTGGTGAGGCCCGGAAATTCTTTCAGCAGCGATACAAACGGCAACTTCAAACGACAGCTAACACGGACACCTGTTGATGCCGGCTAATCTTACCCGATACAGCTGCCTGGCTTGCAGGGTCCAAGAGCTTGCTGTTTGTAACGTCTTCGAGTAGACCGAAAAGTCTGAAAAATCAGCGCCTAGGATGGGGCGCGACACCTTTGCGATACAAAAACGCGAGCGGAACACGCGCGGCAGGCCAAGTGACCGAAGGTACGTATTGTATAGGGTTATCCATTTAACGCTTGGGAAAGTAAAGCTAAAGAAAACACATAAAATATTCAGATAGAAACAAAAGTTTTTATTTAATGTAAAGATTGAACCTTGCCATTATGCACAGACACAACATCATTCAAATGTCCTCCACGGGACCTATTACAGGCCTTAATTGTTTGATGTAATTTTCAATGACTTTTCGGCACATTTCCGGCAATATCTCGGCCATAACTTCACGAATATTGGTTTTCAATTGCCCAAAATTTTGAGCATTGTTCACGTAAGCACGATCTTTTGCATAGCCCAATAAAAAGAAATCCAAAGGTGTTAGGTCGCAGGATCTTGCGGGCCAATTGATATCACTCAATCTCGAAATTTTGCGGCCTGGAAATTTCTCTTGCAAAAGTGCTCGATTAGCCTGTGTTGTGTGGCTTGTCGCTCCGTCCTGTTGAAACAACATGTTCTCCAGATCATAATCTTCAATTTCTCTCCAAAAATAGTCGGCTAACATCCGTCCATAGCAGTCAGAATTGACTGTAATGGCTCTTCCTTGATCGTTTTCAAAAAATTACGGGCCAATAACACCCCCCCACCATGATGCACACCAAACGGTCACTTTTTCCGGATGCAAAGGCCTTTCTGCGATCATCTGAGGATTTTGAGATCCCCATATGTGGCAATTCTGTTTATTTACGTAACCACTGAGCGGAAAATGAGCCTCTTCACTGGTGAAAATTTTGTTCGAAATATCGTTATCAATGGCTTGTTGTTCAATCACCCGATTCGCATACATTTTGCGTTGTGTGTGGTCTTGAGGCTTAAGTTCTTGAGTGAGCTGGATTCTGTACGGATGGAGATGCAAATCCAAATGCAAAATCCGCTACAATGAGCGGTAAGACAAGCCCAAATGTTGAGCACGTCGAGGAATCATCGGCATCGAAAAATTCGTTTGGAATTACTTAAAAAAGAAACTCACGTCACTGTCACCAATATTGCGTCTACGAAATATTGGAGAATGAACTCTCATTTGCAAACAACTAAAAAATTATCGAAGAAGAAGAAAGAAAAGACAGCAGCGAGTGAGTGGGCGAGGCGAAAGCTGCAAAGAGGAGAACGCTGCAATTAGCTCAAAAGCTCTGCTCGCTCTACCGCAAGTCGGTTTACCCTAGGAGAATATCGTTTGTTGTCTCTCTCAATTAAAACAAACGAGACGAAATGATTAGGAAGAGCTTCCGGTCGAAAGGGAGTTCACGTGTTCGCATATTCGGCAAATTTCGGAGAAAATTGGGATAAAAGCTCGCCGTGCGGTCGAATATAAACACTTGGTTGAGTACTAGCTGATCAGTTTGTAATTCCACTATATTGGAGAACGTGTTACTAGCCGCACGCCAATTAATCATTGCTGAACGTTGCAGAAGTTGACGTGACCTTCGCGAATAAAAGTAACCGTCGATACTAAGCTGAAGTGTTTGGTGATAACTGAATGGTGAGGGGTGACGTGTTGGCTTGAGCCGTGAACCTCAATCTGCTTTTTGGCGTTCCACGCTTTGTGGCCACCCCGAACCACCAGCTCGTCCTCCTGGTTCACTCTTCAGGCTATCGCTCAGACGGGACGCGACAAGTCCCGCCGACATCAAGGAATTCTAAATGAAAGTGAAAAGCACTTCATTCAATATTGATAGTTATTGGTTTTCAATACAATAACATGAGAAATGTAATTAATCAATTCGGGCATAATGTACATGTTAAAGAAAATTAACAATAAAATAAAATAATTACTCAAATTAACTCTCGTCTTTGGTTGGTCTAGCCTGAAACGGAAAATACATAGTAGCAGATAAATGTCATGCAGGGAGAATTCTACCTGGGAGCCTCGATGGTGTATATAGGAAATATATCAAATCTAGCTCCCAGTTCATGCCAACTGGTATCCTGGTACTCCAATTAAATCGATGCATTTAGTATCCCATGGTTGCCTGATCCGGCTCGTCATAAGTCCAAATGATGACTTACGTTCGGCTTTCGTGGGCTTGCAGAATCCTCGCCTTTCCACATACCTGTTTTTATCCGTCCTCATTTTCGGCCAAAAAGAAGTTTGCCCGATTCGATCATACGTTCTCTTTCTGGTTTGGGGACGACACATTTCCAGGGGCTACTACTACTGACACCAGATACCGACCTGGAACCTTTTTCCACAGCACCCCTTCCTCGACTCTGCAACTGTGATATTGGTTGCCATGTTCGAATACTAATCACTTTATCTTTTCGACACAAATAAGGGCATATGAAGAGGGGTCCAACCAAAACGCCCAAATGCTCGCCACGGCTACAGTGGCGTACTTCTACCCGATGGTCCATATTTCCAATGACTCAGAGACATAATTGAGGTTCAATGTCGTTAATGTGGTGAATTATCTCATCCTTTCTTGGCTTATTGATGTCGTACTTTTTCTTTTAAATATCCCAGAGAAAGAAATTCAACGGAGTCCAATCACATGATCGTGGCGGCCAATTAACCAATTAATGTGAGAAAACACGGCCAATGAATTTCTCACGTAAAAGAGCCATTGTTCCGTTGGCTGTGTGAGAAGTGACACCATCTTGTTAGAACCACATATCATCCAGGTCTATAACCTCAAGTTCTGGCCACAAGAAGTCCGTTATCATCTCGCAATAGCAAACACAATTTACGGTAACTGCTTGGCCGTCCTCATTTTCGAAGTAGTACGGCCCGATGACGCCGCCAGCCCACAAACTGCACCAAATATTTACTCTTTGTGGATGCATCGGCTTTTCAACGATCACTCGTGGATTCTCATTTGCGCAAATACGGCAATTCTGCTTGTTAACGAATCCACTGAGGTTAAAGTGTGCCTCGTCGCTGAAGATGATTTAGTTTTTAAAGTCACCATTCCCTTCTGTCTGTTCAACAAACCATTCGGCGTATTGCCGACGCTTGAAGTGGTCAATAGGCTTCAGCTCTTGGGTCAATTGAACCTTGTAAGCGTGTGAATTCAAATCTTCATTCAAAATCCGCATCAGTGATATTCATGAGATGTTCAATTGTTGGGCACAACGACGTCGAGGTTGACCGCTCTTCTACCACACTAACGCGAATAACAGCAATGTTTTCCGCAGAACGGACTGGGCGAGCAAGCATAGGTGAGTTCACATTTCCTACACACCCGGTTTGCCCAAATTTGCGCACAATTTTCGTGATTGTGGGCACATTGGGTCGATCATGCTGACCAAAAAAATCACGAAGTGCACGAAATACATTTTGATTTGAACGCCCATTTTCGTAAAAGGCTTCAACAACCTTAACGCGCTGCTCAATTATGTACCTCTCCATGGTTGAATTTGTCAAACACTGAAAAAAAGAAATGTCAAATTAATTGGGCGAAAAACTTGACGTTAAGGTGTGAATTAGAATTAACATCGTGCATTATGGTTGGACCACCCTTTATTACCTCTATATGACTAATAAATTTATGTCACCTTCATGGCTAAAATATCAAGCAAGATATATTTTCGGTAGACGTTTACTGCACAACTACCGAGGATAACAAAGTGAAATGTAAAATCAGGTACAAAGGAATCACATTCTTAAATGATAATACTTGCACTATTAAAGCTTCTAATCTTCAAGCGCAAACCCAGCTTTGGCTATTTACTCTCCATATCAGCCACTGTTCCCATAATCCGAGATGGCTTTACTCGAAAAAAAGAATATTTTTTACCTGAAACAACCCTTTAGCAAACTTTCCCTCGCGGCCGCTTCAACTCTTGAGCGGTATCACTCATCATTGTCAGCCGACAACACAGCCCCTACTGTATAGAAAAACGCCTTTACCAAGTGAATAGGATGCTGGCCGGTTCTCAGAAAATTTACTGCTTCAGTTCTGTATCAGAAGCTTCATATTTTTCAATAGATTGCCCCAATTCTAACCACCTCCAGTATACCTTTCATTCACCTCAACCCCTTCTACCCTACAACCATTTCTCCCTGTACTTTGATGTCCTATTCTCTCTCTTCCTGTGGTACCCCCAACCCTAGTATTCCACTGTGGCTAGCTTAAAACTGCAACAGCCAACCCGAGGGAAAAAAACGAAGAGAGGACGAGTGTATCGACCGACCTGCTTTTGAAAAATATAAGATTAATTCACGTTGAAAGCATTTCCACGTAAAAGTTTGCAGGGAAAAAAAGGTGGTATGTATGGAGAATTATGTGGGTTTTAATGATCAATTTCAAAGAAATTATGTTACGTCAAGAAATTCATTTTGCTCGGGCGCATAAAATGGAGAGTGGATGGAAAAGCGTTTGTATGGCCATCATCTTCTCCGACTTATTCGAAGGAAATTTCATTTACGGGAAAATTCTATGAGTGATGGATGGAATGGATGTTCGGATTGAGGACGTGAAAGAAGGAAAGTGAACTTCCAAACCATTCACGCACTCGTAAAGGTTTATGTATTTTTTGTTGAAGGAGCAGGGTGGGAAATTGCACTTAGGCACCAGCAACAGTGACGGCATTGCTTGGGGCAGTAAACCGAGTAGTAGAGAGCAGTCAGCAGCAGGAAACAAGGATAAAGCGCAGTTCTTATGATGTCCTACTTGCAGATGTACTTCATTAAAACTCGCAAGTACTTGCCACCAACGTACTCGTATACGAGCTACGAGGTAAATTCAGCGGATGCCATCAAACGACCAGAATTTTAATTTATGCTACTGGAGATGCATATTATGGCACACGATGACCTTGTCCTGAAATCATCACCAGCGTTATGTCCTTGCATAATGTTTTACGGCTCTATAGCTTTTCAACATTGTACCATCTTATGTGTGCATTAGACAGAAAATGTCCTTCTGTCCCACTGTTATCCTGTTTTTTTAACTCTCACTTATTATGCGATATATAAGAAAATTATTTTTGAAAGACTTGAGGATAAAAGCCGCTTTTGTGGCGGAAAAGATATAATCTACTTGAAAAATAAAAGGATTTCATTTTGAATGCGAGCAAAAGCGGAAAAAAAAATTCATAAAGATTAAAGGATTTTCTCCTGTTTTATGTGGTCGTAAGTTGTGGGAATGCAGCGGTTATTTTGTATGCTAGGCTTTGTATTTGTTTCAAAAATTATCAGGTTTTCAGGTCATCAAGCATTTTAAATCTTTATATCGCTATTTTGTTTTGTGTGAGAGAAACTCGCATGTCGTATAGAGAATCTTAATATAGGGCAAATAGATGGTTTTATTCGTTCAAATAGCGGCACAGTCTAAGGCTTTTTGAACGTAAAGTAGAATGTTAGCTTTGTTGGTGATCTTAGGTTATATATATCATAATAAATTTTATAGTTCTGTGTTGGCATTTACATATCCTTGAATAATGTAAGAAGGCCTCCAGCAAGCAAGATTTTAGAAGCTGCGTTAAGTGCGTGCGTCGCGTTAGAAACTAACATGAATTACAAGTCGGATTAAATTTTATTTTGTGGTCATACCTCCTTACTGAGAGCGTCGCCCCATATTTCTGCTCCGTACAGTATTACGGACTCTACAGCATTCATCAAGAGGCATCTTCTTGATGTGTTTGGTCCCCCTACTTTAGCCAAAAGGCGACTGAGAGCCGATACATACAAAGCAGCCTTCTCAGCCGTTGCCCTGATTTGCTCAGAGAAACTCATCTTCGAGTCAATCAGTAGCCCCAGGAACTTCACCGCTAGCGTCGATATGCTTAGTTTGTCCCTAATACTGGCCGTCCTTAATCCTAACTTCTTTGTCAAGGTAACTACTTCGGTTTTATCCAGTGCTAGACTGAACCCACGAGCGGTCATCCATTCTCTCAATCGGCACATCAGCATACCTAGCCTAAGTTGCGCTTCGTCTAGCGGCTAGAGCCGCAACATCAACCGCATGACTCGTTAAGCATCTCCAGTCTCAGTAGCCCGTCTAAGACACGTTCCCCAGGTATGGACCAAGGATAGATCCCTGGGCAACACTCCATGAAACTTCCATCCACCGTTGGCCCTGTGTCGTTCCATAAAACAGTCTCCTTCACGTAGTCCCTCAAAAATCGCATGAGATATTCTCGAACTTGAAAAGGGTTTTCCAGCGTATCCAGAATATCCACACATCTAGTGGAGTTGAAGGCATTTCTGACGTCGAGTGTCCCCAACATAACAAACCGTTGCTGGGTACGGCTGTGTGCCTCTGCCTTTTGGACCGCGCTCACAACCTCTCCAATCGCATCAATGGTAGAACGCTCTGTTCTAAAGCAATCCTGCTGAGGAGATAGGTCTGCGGCAGCATGAATTGCGTTAGTGAGTCTTCCTTTTCTGAGTTTCTCTAGCACTTTCCCAGCCGTGTTTAGCATGCATAACGGGTGACATGCAGACGGTGATCTGGAATTCAGAACGAGCCTCGCCACCCTCTATCGTACTGGGAAAACCCCGTCTCAAAGGCAAGCGTTGAATGCGCGGAGCAGCAAGTCTGGACAATGGTAATAGACAAGTTACAACACTTCGCATGGAACACCATCTGGGCCTGAAGCCTTCCATGCTTTTAATGATAGAACTGCCTCTTCTAGTTCCAACAGTGTGGAAAGTCGGCACTCCAGTGCCATTTCAGCGCGGGCAGCGTCAACACGGCTAGGATTGGCGGGGAAAGTGCTCGCACTATCTTGTCCATATTTTCCGCTTCATGTATTCAAGGCATCCATAGGGCACAAGCTTCCACATAATTAGCTTATAGCCAAGGCTCTACGGATCCTTGTTCACATTGTCCACTAGATCTTGCCAGCAGCGTGCCTCACTGGTGTTAATCAGTTTGCGATGGCATTTCCTTTCCAACTTATATGCTGCTACCTGGTTGGATGTCTCTTCACGGTTCGGTACCCGTTGTGACTCTCTCTTCGCTTTTCAGCGAAGAGGTTTTTTCAGTTGAGGTTGCTCCAGTTTGATTGGATCCGTTCCAGAGCCCTTATCTCCGTTCATGTGTGAAGTCGCCATTTTGGTTTCATGGTTATCTATGTAGAGCAGGGATTTCATGCGAAGGTTGGCACAAGCTCTTATGGGGTGGTGATTGTTTGAGGCGTGCCGAAACGAGCAACCTAATTGTTGAACAATGTTTTTGCGACGGTAGCTGCGATTTGATCCGCAATGAGGAATGCCTCTGGCCACCTAGAGAATCGGTCGATGACTGTCAAGCAATATTTATAACCCTGCGACGGAATAAGCGGCCCCACGATATCGACGTGAATATATTGAAAGCGAGTATCGGGCATCGGAAAAGGCTGTACTGGGTTCTTTTGATGGCGAGCAACTTTAGAGCGCTGGTATCGAACGCATGAATGAGCCCAAACGCGGACGTCATTCTTTTTGTTTGTCCAAACGTATCTCTGAGCTATAGCCTTGCCTGTGGCACGTGCGCTGGGATGCGCTAGCTGATGAAACATGTCAAATACTTTCCTTCGTAAAGTCAGCGGAATGAAGGGCCTTAATCGTTACATTGACTTGTCGTACACTATTCCATCACTTGAGCCTATAGGCTGGCGGATAAGTTTAAGGGATGTAGTGTTAGAACGAAGTAGTCCTTGCAGTTTGACACCTCGTTCTTGCTCTCTCAACAGTTCAGATTCGTCGATTACAGTGGGCATCGTAATCTCTTCCAGCCGCGAGAGCGCATCGGCGGCATCATTACTTGCGCCCGCGATAAAGCGGATATCTGTTGAAAACTGCGAGATGGTATCGAGATGTCTGATTTGGCGCGGCGACGCTTTGCTTGCAGACTGAGCGAATACATACGTTAGGGGTTTGTGATCCATGAGGGTGTAGAAACTAGAGCCTTCTAAATAGTGATGAAAATGTCTGACGCTGGAATATATAGCTAGAAATTCGTGATCGTATACACTATATTTGCTTTCGGGAGCGGACAACTTCTTCTGAAAAATGCCAATGGTAGCGACTTATTGTTCTGCTTCTGCTCTAGAACTGCATCAGTTTTGAGTCTGAGAGGTTCATTGGCTCGAAAGTAGACTAATAGAACAGCATTGGCGAGACTGTTTTTACGGTTTATAAATGCATCGCTAGTTTCTGGGTCAATTCGATTACGGTTTTGTCATTCTTTTTACGTCCACCACACATGTCGTTGAGCGAAGCCTGTAGTACCGCAACATTGCAAACGAACCGCCTGTGGAAATTTATTGTTCCTAAAAACCGTCGAAGCTCCGTAACCGTAGCTGGTTTTTAAAAGTTTCGAGCGGCGTCCACATGTGACTTTGGGGGAATTATACCTTTTTCGTCGATAACGTGCCCCAAATACTCTAACCAGCTGACTCCCAGCTCACATTCGGCTAAATTAATAACAATTCCGTATTTCGATAGACACTGAAATACAAGTCGTAGGTGCTGCACATGCTCTTCCTTCGTTTTTGAGGTGATTAATAAATCATCAACATAGCACACGCAAAAATCTAGTCCACGAAGCACCTCGTCCATGAATCGCTGGAACGTCTGTGCAGCGTTTTGGAAACCAAATGTCATTACTGTGAATTCATAAAGGCCGAATGGCGTAGTGATTGCAGTTTACGGAATGTCCTCTTCAGCTATCGGAATCTGGTGATCTTTGAAAAATACCGTGCGCCGCCTAAATTCAGTGAGATGTCCTCAATGTGTTGCATCGGGTACTTCTCTGGCAAAGTCACGGTGTTCAGTCAGCAGTAGTCCCAACATGGGCGCCAGCCACCATTTTTCTTCGGAACGAGGTGCAAAGGGCTTGCCCAGGGACTTTTGGAAGGTCGACTAAATCCATTGTCAAGCAGGAATTGAAATTCTTGCCGTGACGGTTGTAACTTTTCCTAATTTAATCACCGTGGCCGGTCTGCCACTGGGAGGCCTGTCTTTGTAATATCATGCTCTGTGCCATGTGTCGGAGCATGTGTAGCTATTGCAGAGTTAGTGAGTCCTGGAAACTCTCTGAGGAGTGAGGCATACGTTAAAGTTGCATTCACGGTAGAAATCTCTTTTTGGTTGTACTCCTTGACTTTTCCTTTAGCAGAGGCGTTCTTACCGGGATCTAATCATTTGCCATTTTTGAGATCTACCGCCAGCCCAAAATGCCGAATAAAGTCTGCGCCTAGAATAGGTCGTGATACTTTGGCCACGGTGAATCGCCACTGGTAGACCAAAGGAGAGGGTTAGAGCTCGGTCACCGTATGTGTCGATGGTAGTTCCGTTTGCTGCAAATAGCTTGAAAGCTGACGATGAATGAGTGAGGTGCTTCCGGGATACTGGAACGACAGATATGTCTGCTCCCGTATCGATCAGGGATCTAAACTTTGTTTAAATGTCGAAAATTTCGAGGCGAGCTGTCGCCTGTTGGGCTAGCGGCTCGATTCGTTTCCTGCCTACCGCTTGAAGAATACACATGACGGTCTGCAACGCTTTGCTTTGGCGCCAAATCGCTAGTGGTAGAAACAAATTTGACTCACCTTGGACGGAGTAGCCGACCGGTATGATAAGTGGCACGAACTACACGTGTAGGCGACGCTTTGTCTTGAAGGCGACGCTTTTTCTTGAAGGCGATTGAAATCGGCTAAGCTCTGGTCCTATCTCCGCAATATTTTTCGCTAATTGCTCATACTCTGGTGTTGAGTGTGACGTTGCAGTATTTTGAATGCATGCTACGTCTGAGGCGGCGACACTAGTTAATCGATCCGCAGGTGCTGCCAGTTCTTCTAAATGATCGCTATCATTAGCCGCCAGAATGGCTCGCACATTGAGTGGCACTCGCTGTAGCCACAGTGTTTTTAACAATTGGTCTGGAATAGACTTGCCTGCCGCGCACTGTAATCGGCGTAGAAACTGGGAGGGTCGGAGGTCTTCCATTTCCAAGTCAAACAACACCTGGCGCGTTCTCTCTACATCCGAAACTCCGAACGTAGCCAAAAACCTTTTCTTTAGAGCGTCATACCTATCGGATTCAGGCGGCGATTCAATAATATCCGCGACGTGCAGTAATGTCTGCATTTCCAATTCCGCAATTACTCTGTTGAACCGGGCCGCGTCGGTATTCACTTTGTGTAGGCAAAATCGGGCTTCGATGCGCGCGAACCAAAGGACTGGTTTGCTATACCAAAAAGGTGGCAACTTGAACGTAACTGCACTAACTTGTGCGTCATATTCCATTGTCGTGGGCGTGCTGGGGGTTTGCACTTCACTTCCATTTACGTTGCGTAATGTGTTTGACCACGTCGGGGTCACCTATTTAGAAAATAATGCAAGTACGGTCGAATTAGACTTACTATCGTTTATTTCCTAAATTATATAAAAGTAACAAAAGATTCGCGACGCGTTTGTCGTATCCGTTGGAGGCCTATTGACAGACATACTCGTTTCTCTTAGCAACTCGCCTTTCACATAAAGTTTCCGTGTGTGTGTGCTGCGTCCCATTGTACAATGACGGCCTGCCTGCCACACGATGTGTTTCGATGTGTGTGGTTGGCGTCGTTCCCCCAACAACGCCTAAAGCGTTCGTCGCCACAGATTCATAGCAACCAAAGCCATCTATTGAAAAGTAATCGATTTTGTGCTCCCAGTCTGTTTTCTTTTAAAGGTAGATTTTCTTTGGTTGTAAAATTTTTGTTTGATATTAAAAAATATCATAATAAAATCTACTTCGCAAAGATAAGAAACTCCCTGTTTTCCAACCGGAATAGCCCAGTCATATTAGGTAAAAAAAGGGGTCAATCTCGGAATGAAAGATAATAAGCTGCAAATTGGTATGAACCTTTGTTTTGTCATTCTAAATGTTGTCTCAAAAGTCTAAATCGTTATCGTGTTCGCGTCTCAAGATATTCAAGGTCAAAGGTCACAAAAATCGGTTTTTCGCGAATATCTGGCTTCCTATCGGTTAAATGAGATTTGCATTTATTATAAAAGTTGTAGGCTATAAAATTCCCTACAACTTTTGTTTAAACTTTTTTTTCATACGACCAACCGTTTTGAAGGTAGAGCGCGAAGAGTGCACATCGTACAGTCATATACGGCCTAATGCAAGGTCAAGCGTGAGTTATGGTTATCAGTACGTTATAAAGTCAATTATTTACTTGGAAATTATAATTATTAAACAATGCCTATTATTTATGTACTAACTATTAATTATTTATATTTAATTAAAGTAAGTAACTTGATTATTTATATATAATTATTCATATTTAACTATTTGACAAAACAAAGGTTCATACCAATTTGCAGCTTATTATCTTTCATTCCGAGGTTGACCCCTTTTTTTACCTAATATGACTGGGCTATACAACTTTTCAAAAACTTTGGTGAAAGTTGGAGCCGAATTGCGACCTCTAACGTGGTCAACAATCTCGTTATATACATACACACATATACAGATATATCCATATATATGCATATATATATACATATGTGTATATATATAGATATATATATATATATATATATATATATATATATATATATATATATATATATATATATATATATATCTATATATATATACACATATGTATATATATATGCATATATATGGATATATCTGTATATGTGTGTATGTATATAACGAGATTGTTGACCACGTTAGAGGTCGCAATTCGGCTCCAACTTTCACCAAAGTTTTTGAAAAGTTGTATAGCCCAGTCATATTAGGTAAAAAAAGGGGTCAACCTCGGAATGAAAGATAATAAGCTGCAAATTGGTATGAACCTTTGTTTTGTCAAATAGTTAAATATGAATAATTATATATAAATAATCAAGTTACTTACTTTAATTAAATATAAATAATTAATAGTTAGTACATAAATAATAGGCATTGTTTAATAATTATAATTTCCAAGTAAATAATTGACTTTATAACGTACTGATAACCATAACTCACGCTTGACCTTGCATTAGGCCGTATATGACTGTACGATGTGCACTCTTCGCGCTCTACCTTCAAAACGGTTGGTCGTATGAAAAAAAAGTTTAAACAAAAGTTGTAGGGAATTTTATAGCCTACAACTTTTATAATAAATGCAAATCTCATTTAACCGATAGGAAGCCAGATATTCGCGAAAAACCGATTTTTGTGACCTTTGACCTTGAATATCTTGAGACGCGAACACGATAACGATTTAGACTTTTGAGACAACATTTAGAATGACAAAACAAAGGTTCATACCAATTTGCAGCTTATTATCTTTCATTCCGAGGTGAAAGCCCTAATATGACTGGGCTAGAAGGGCAATCAGTATTGACAATGTGTTTTTGAAAAAATGGAAAACACTTTTAATCTAATTTATATTTTTTGTATATAACTGCAGACTGTTTTATGAATTTCATTACGTACGGCACTCAAAAGCAAAATCCAAACTATAATCCTCTGACGAATCATTGAAAATTCGAAAAAAAAAAAAAGCTGAGAGAGTTTATTACCTCACAAACCTTTTGAAATGTAGATCCTGGCGCAATCGTTCCATTGTAGTATTTTTTAATATAACTAGAAATTTTGACACACACTGAAAAAAAGCAAACTAAAAACCGCGCACGATATTCCCGATTTAGTAAATTCAATGAATTATTGTAAATCTGCACAGCATATTCATGCAGATTAGAGTGCATACATGCGAACTTTTCTATCATATCCTAGAATTCGTTTGATATATGATCCGTGGAATGTCCCCATTGTGCTTGCATTTTTTCCAATTTCATTGAAATATTCAGCATCTCTGTGCCATAAAATAATTTCGAAAAGAAAAAAATACTAACGGGGAATATACAAAAGGAACAAGAGAATATTTAGAAACAACAGCGAAATTCCATTGTGACGAGAGAAAAAATAGCTAGTATAAACTATCTCTTTACATGAAACGGTGGACAATATTCGAACAAGATCAATAGAAATTGATACTTGTACAAGAGATACTCTTGTATCTATATCGTGTAGTTTCCTATCCATCTATTCTCCCTCCACTTCATGTGTCCTTTGTGTAACTGACCCGTGTATGGACATACAATACAACATATGCTTGAAAGCTGGTATACATTTACACAAATTCCAGTGTTGACTATATTTTTTCGCTCCCTTCCTCTCTTTTCGCTAGTATCGCTCTTGAACTCACTTGTTCCTGTATATCCTTTCACACGCCAACTACTAGAAATTGTAATGAAAGCTTAGATATGGTGAGTATAAAAGTAAAACTGAAAGGAAAAAATGCCAACAGCGCCATATTTATTATACATCCATTCAACATATAGTGCATAGAAGTATCAATACTTGTACGAGTATTTGTAACATATAAACATGCGGAAAAACAGGAACAAACTTTTGATACAGCCAGGATACTGAGGGAGAGAGGTCGAGAAATACTAGAAAGCTAGAGGATATTGGAAAATATGTTGAATGTGTACCATTTGAAAAGTTGTTTACACACTTTTTCTAATTGTTTTTCCTTCTGCCATAACATTTTCTATTTTTTCATCTTTTCCAGTGATGGATCGATGCACATTACTAGCAATGGAGCTTTGGAAACACGAGCACTTTGCGAACAAATTAACAAACAAACCCAAACGGAAATGATGGCTGTGGTACATTATACGAGACAATGGTAAGTGTATTATATGTACCTGTATATGTTTTATATTTGTTCAATTATATGTATAGGGTGGTCCAGTTTAAACGCACGATGTTAATTGTAAATAAAACAAAAAGTTTTCAGAGAATTGTGTTAATATTTTATATCATAGAAAAATCTCTGACAATAATGTGTGAGCAAAATATCGCCCAAATGCTCGCCACGGTTACGTTGGCATACTTCTATCCGATGGTCCATTTTTCAATGACTCTGAGACATAATTGAGGTTCAATGTCGTTAATGTACTGAATTTTCTCATTCTTTAGCTATTGGATTGTTCTTGGCTTATTGACGTACACTTTTTCTTTTAAATATCGCCAGAGATGAAGTCCAACGGTGTCAAATCACATGATCGTGGCGGCCAATTAACATCGCGACAACGTTAGATAATACGGCCATCGAATTTCTCGTGCAAAAGAGCCATTGTCTCGCTGGCAGCGCGGCAAGTGACACCATCCTGTTGGAGCCACATATCGTCCAGGTCCATAACCTCAATTCCTGGCCACAAGAAGTCCGTTATCATCTCGCAATAGCGAACACCATTCACGGAAACTGCTTGGCCGTCCTCATTTTCGAAGAAGTACGGCCCGATGACGCCACCAGCCCATAAACCGAACCAAACAGTCACTTGTTGTGGATGCATCGGCTTTTCAACAATCACTCGTGGATTCTCATTTGCCCAAATGCGGCAATTCTGCTAGTTAACGAATCCACTGAGGTGAAAGTGTGCCTCGTCGCTGAAGAAGATTTTCTTTGTAAAGTCACCATTCCCTTATGTCTGTTCAACCAACCATTCAGCGTATTGCCGACGCTTGAAATGGTCAGTAGGCTTCTGCTCTTGTGTCAATTGAACTTTGTAAGCGTGTAAATTCAAATCTTTATTCAAAATTCACATCAGTGATGTTCGTGAGGTGTTCATTTGTTGGACGCGACGACGAGTCAAAGTTGACGGCTCTTCTGCCACACTATCGCGAACAACAGCAATGTTTGCCGCAGAACGAACTGGGCATGCATGCACAGGTGATTTCACATTTCCAATAGACCGGGTTTGCTGAAAATTGCGCACGATTCTTCCGACTGTGGTCACATTTGGTGGATTATGCTGACCAAAAAAATCGCGAAATGCACGAAATGCATTTTGATTTGAACGTCCATTTTCATAAAAGGCTTCAACAACCCTAACGTGCTGCTCAATTGTATACCTCTCCATGGTTAAATTGGTCAAACACTGAAACAAAGAAGTGTCAAAATAAGGTGTGACTCACGATTAACATCGTGCATTATGGTTGGACCATACTTTATATACATAACTGTATGGTAATTGAACATGTTACAGTTGACCAGATATGATAAAGAACTTCCATAAAAGTCCCTCGAATATACGAGTAAATGATATACGAGTACATATTTTATATGTCCGTCAGACTTGACTTAAATTTTCTTGAGGACCCATTTCGGCTATCATTAACCATTTTCAGGGAGTTCTGGAACGATTGATGGTTGAAAGGGATCGCATGACTGGATCTTATCTGCCCACCAGATACAGGACCGAATCCAAGTTTGAATTATCCTTCAATGCATTGTGGATGGAGGACATTTTCAATTCATTTCCAAAAGAAACAAGGCTATCAATTTCGAACGTATATTTTTTTATTCGCTTTTTTATGTAACAGTCCATTCAATAAGTCCGTAGGCTGACACATAAGTGGCGTTACTAGATTTTTTTCCATATAATTTTTTATTAGTACTAACCTTCAAACGATGCGTATATAAATTTGACAGCAATGGGACTATTGATTCGTGAGTTTTAGCATGTCGTGCGAAGCAGCTTTTGTTATTGAAATAAAAATGGAAAAAGGTGAATTTCGAGTTTTGATAAAGCATTGCTTTTTGATGAAAAAGCATACAGTGGAAACCAAACAATTGCTTGATAAACATTATCCGGACTCTGCTCCATCGAGACAAGTGGTAGAGACGTGGATTGCTGAATTTAAACGTGGTCGTACCAGATCAAAAACTGATGCAGAGCACACTGGACGCTCAAATGAGGCTGTTATTCCAGAAAACATAAAAAAAATCCACAAACTGGTTATGAACGATCGCAAATTGAAGGTGCACGAGCTAGCTAACATTGTAAAGATATCAGGTTGTAGTGTTTTCACCATTTTACACGAACATTACAAAATGGGTGCCGCGTGAGCTCACAGTCGACCAAAAACAACAAGGCATTCATGCATTGGAGGAGTGTTTGGCACTGTTAAATCGCAATCAAATCGAATCCTATCGTCAATATGTGACAATGGATGAAACATAGCTTACTATTACACACCAGAATCCAAAAGACAGTTAGCTGATTGGAAAGCAGCGACGAAACGAATCCAAAACGAGCAAACACGCAACAGTCGGCCAGTAGTAAGGTGATGGCGTCTGCATTTTGGGATGCGAACGGAATAATATTCATCGACTACCTCCACAAAGGAACCACCATCAATAGCGACTATAACTGTGCACTTTTGGATCAATTGAAGGCTGAAATCGCAAAGGAACGGCCGCATTTGCAAAAGAAAAAAGTGCTGTTTCACCAAGATAATGCACCGTGTCATAAATCGATGAAAACGATGGCAAAATTGAATGAATTGCGCTTCAAATTGTTTACTCACCCACGGTATTCTCCAGATTTAGCCCCCAGCGACTTTTTCCTGTTTTCAGATCTCAAGGGAATGCTCGTTGGAAAGAAATTTAAGTCCAACGATGAATGAATCCCTGAAACTGAGCCCTATTTTGATGAGAAAGAGAAATCGTACTATAAAAGTGGTATCGAAAAGTTGGAAAATGACTATACTCGTTGTATCGACCTCGAAGGCAACTATGTTGAATAATAAAATCGAGTTTTGTCAAAATTTTGTTTATTTCTTACTTATCCTACGGACTTATTGAATGACCTATTATGTTCACGCATAACTTCTGAGCGTAGATAGATAAAGGGATTCTGTTTTCGCCAAACTGCTGAGTTTTACTGTCATTAACTCCAATTTTAAGGATATTTAAATTGGATAAGAGTGAAGGACGAAATCTGTGAAAGTTTCCCTTCACCAAGAATCGACCTGTTGGTGGATTTCAGTATTATAGCCTCGTGTCTGGTCGCATATTCCGGGCGTTTTACGATGATGGCACGCGTCAAACGTATTAACTGTGTTATGTTCAGGTCACCTGTGATTGTCTGGCCCGATTTCAACCACTCATAATAAAACGGCCCCTTCTGATCCCACCAAATACACAGCATAACCTTGGTGCCATGGATATTTGGCTTCGCCGTTGATTTGGCTACTGGTTGGCCAGGCGTATGAATTTTTGCGCTTGGGATTGTCATACTGGATCCATTTTTCATCCCCAGTCACGATCCGATGCAAAAATGATTTCTTTTTATGACGCTCAAGCAGCATTTCAGACATACAGAAGCGCCGTTCAAAGTCTGTCGGCTTCAACTCATAGGGGACCCAATAACCTTGTTTCTGAATGTATCCGGCGGCTTTCAAACGTTTCGAAATGGCTTGCTGAGTCACTCCCAACAATTTGGCAAGTTCATCTTGCGTTTGACACGAATCCTTATCGACTAGCGTCTCCAATTCTTCGTCTTAAAACTTTTTTGGCTGTCCTGGGCGTTCTTTGTCTTAGATGTCGAAATCGGCACTTTTGTAGCGTTGAAACCATTTAAAACACTGTGTTTTCGCTAACGCATCGTCGCCATAAACTTCTACAAGCAAACGATGACTTTCCCCAGCAGTTTCCTTTGCAAATAATGACCCGACAGAACCTCCCGCAACAAGAAAGGAAAACAGTTTTTGCGTTGGAATCATTTCGAACGTGACATTCACTTCGGAGTCCCTAGTACTAAAGGTTAAAAATGGAAGAGTTCTAGTTCTACTACGATATTGATAACCAGAACATAGCACATGAGATAAGCGGCGGCATTCTTCGATGCCACTGAGAAGTCAGACATCGAAAGGTTTGCAGAAGTACTAAACGCCTCGATCGTCAATACCAGTGTTTCGTCGGGAAGTGGGGGGAATAACAGCCAAAGATGAACGCAACTATGAGAATCATTACATATGTCTGAAAGTTTTCCGCGCCTCGTCGAAAATCCCGGCACGGCAAGCCCCAAGTGTACTGTTGGTTCTCTGAAATCGCCGAAAAGCGAAGAGAGTGTCACAAGCTCCGAATAGAGGAACAGTGCGCACGGTCCCAAGAAGAGCTAGGCATCAAATTAATAGCTTATAAGTTCGCTATAAAATGCAATAAATATATATCCCCTCAAAACAATCGAAATCGCGTCGCAAACAAAATGACCGAAATTTGAATCGATGTTCCCGTCATGCGAAAACAGATGTTCGTGATATTCGCGATAATTTGCGGGGACCTATGTCATTTCGCAAATCAAAGTTTTCGTACTGCCTGAGTTGTTTTCGTTGATCCTACTTTCTGACATAGACTCCGAATGAATTTTGATGCAGTATATAGTTTGATTAATTTAAATTCGAGGCTAAGTGTTTTCGAAATTTACATAGAAACAATTTTTAGTGCGAATCTAAACGCGAGGCTATCATTAAAGTCGACATTCCTATCAACTGTGCAGCCACTGAGCAACTTTCTACCAATTATCGAGTTCACCGAGCTCCAGATCACGCACCTCAAGGTCTTTCTGACTATATTCTTCTTGAAGATCGTTTTAATTGCAATCCACTGGCAAAAATACGGTGGTCGTAACATATCGATTTATTAGGCCAAACACCCTAAAGGGAATTGAAGAGTTAAAATTATCGGTTGCAAAGCTTAAATTACCTAAGGAACACTCGCCTAGAATCTTATGTCAGCGTATAAGATTAAAAACTTTTTCTGAAAGGAAAAAGAGGAGGTGAGAGTTAAGCTGAATTTTGACGAGCAAGGACACAAACTTAATGCTACACCGCCGCAAACATCTTCACAGCTTCGCAGATCTAACAGAAATGAATACAAGCCACCAAAGAGAAACGAGCTGATTAACGAAGCCAGAGCTGCTGCTGAAGTAGCAATGGCACGCATACAATCAAAGACACTCGTGAATTTAACACTTCATGAGCAGCAATTAAAGCACAAGTGAAGTGCAAAATTGATGCAGAACGTAAATTAAAAGAGAAAGCAGCAGCAAGAAACGTTGAACTCAAGGAAACCGGTCCATCAGAAAATAAAAATCTAGCATGTCAAGGCGTATATTTTCGTTGTCCATTAATCAGTGACGAAATTTTATCGAAAAAGGAATTGAAGGCGAAAATCAAGGAGATCAACTGGCAACTAAATGACTGGAATCTCTACCGAATTGTTCAGTAATGGAACCTACGAGCATCTGAGATACTTGTTGTTAGGTCAAAACAAGATTAAATTATTCGGAAATGATTTGTGATGACGAATTAATCTTAATTAAGCGGTCACAAGTGAGCACTGTGTCGTCGATCACTCTGCGAGGACCAAATGATTTCAGATACAACTATTGAACATCTTACCTGCTGCCCTGATTGGCTAGCGACATCGTGCCGCTGCACACCATTCACTTTTCCCCCACACAAATCCACTAGTATCCAAAATCGCAACACTCTCGAGGAAAGATTCGACGACCAAATTACGTGAAGCTGGTGGATAAATACCACGCACGACACACGACGCGCTGGTGCAGCGATACATCTCCCGGTGGAGACGAGAAAACTAAAGATACTAATGCATCGGCTCGAAAAAAAGGGAAATGCATGGATTATCGACGGAATTATCAAATCGCGTCGAGATGTAAATAAACATTACTGACAGTTTGAACTGTCAGCCAAATACATTCAGCAAACTCAACGCATAATGCACTTTATTCCCATCAGGATCGCCATCGAGTGGGACTCGTTGTAAGTGAAATCGGAGCGAGGGGAACTACTCCTACGAACGGGAAAATCCACTCCTGAAGGGTGGTAAGCCCTGAAACAAAATTTTCCCGGCGGAACTGAGCCGTTATGCCGTTAAACAACGTACTAATCCATGAGAACAGCTTGGATAATTTAACTTGGTCGTTATGCCCAATCCCAGAGCATGGCCAAATCTTCCATCGAAAAAATAACATTAAATTATTTATGCAGTCATTCTCATCAACTTGGTGCTTCCCTCTCTACTTATTCTGAAGTTATAATTTTATATTTACATTATTCGTAGTCAGTGTGTTAGAGCACACTCCGCTTGCGCAGCAGCTCTCAAGCTCGAATCCCGGTATGCTGCTGGTAGACTGTCAGCCCACTCAGCTGTGATGGTTACTAATTGAAAAATTAGGTAATAACCACATGGTTGAGCGTGATATTGATTATATCACCTCAAATTCCGTTACAGTCATGGAATGAGATACCCTAATAATAAATCTCAACCCCAAAGTTCGAATTTGGACTATTGTGCGATGTAGTATTATTATTATCATTGACATCATTCATTTGAATTCTTACCTATTCACGAACACGCGCTGGATTCGAACTCGCACCTTACGATCACAAGGCTAAAGCGCCACATGTCATGTTATCTTCTGCAGCACTAAAACATCTACTTACTCAAGGTGCTCGCAGTCGTAGCGGTAATGCTGGTTGCTGGTAATTCGCCTGAATATTAAGTGTAATTTGCCTAGTGATTCTAGTGTAATTTAACTATAATACACATAAAAAATGTGCTCAAGTGTCATCGGGTAGTTGTAACTTTTTTTTGTGTAGTCTTGCAACCAAACAGCCCATCAAGTCAGTTTTTATGTGGACGTCTATCGTGAACGCGAATATAGTCATACATGCACGAATTATTTTGCGAGTTGCTGTTGCAATTATTTTCACAATCTTTAAGAAGATCATGATCAACAAAACGAACGTACTCGAAAACCCACCAATCATCAACATCTGAAAGTGAGTCACTGCTCCATTCATTACGCTGCTCGAATGTTCCCGCTAGTTCGGCAATGTACGAGAAATGGATTGAGGGAATGGAGGGATTATTCATTAGAACTGCGATAATAAAAACTGCGATAGTGTGGAGTGAATAGAAACGCGATATTGATCGAGTAATAGAAAAGTGATTTTCGTTGATTGTGAAGTGATTTTAGAAGACAATTGCGATAGAAATTTATGGACAAGTGGAAGTTAGACTTTTAATAGTGAAAATTAAAATTGTGAAATAGTTAAATAAATGATTCTGCATTTTTAAGTAATTAAATAAACTCAGTGCGTTTTCACTTTCCCGGAACATTAAAATTATTGGCCGCGAGCCATAACAAATGACGATAGCTATGTACCTTCAATATACGGGTAGAGCTTCTCAATATTCCGCATATGCTTTTGCTAAAAGAGCGGTTAATATAACACTGACCTTCTCTCTTAGTATGCATGCGTACAGAAATTGACGCGTCTTTCTTGAAATGTACGATTAACGGCAGTAGACTACAAAATGTTTAGTACAATTTTTGCTTGGTCTAATACCATTTGTATTCTGATTTCGTCAATATCGTATCCAAATTATTTCCCCATTTTTTTAAAGAAACCTGAAGTCTCAGTCCTTTTGCTCTCGGAAATATGTCACTCAAGTCCTTTAACCGCGAACTATACTTTACCATGTCATTCGTCTTGTGGTCCTTACACCGAATTCGTGTTTCTTCTTTACATTATCAGCCAGTGTCCACTCAGAATTCTTGCTACATTCCTTCTTAATTAGGAGGATGTCTCAAAATTTATCGCATCTAAGATCCTAACGAACCTTGGCAAGAGACCATTAAAAGTGAATATTAGCACTGATTGATAAACGGAAACTTGTTTCTGATCGTTTGCTCTAATACAAACATCCTGAACAGCATAAATTTTTAGCAGCCCCTCCAACTGCTAACTAAAAATCGTGTACTGCCCTTAGAAAGGCTTAATCCCTATCATTTCTTCTTGTGCCGCGAAGTTTTAATCGTCTGTTCGCATACCAAGTGGAATTTTGAACAAGTAGAGAAATGAAACTCTTAAGAAGTAGGCTATGTAAGATGGATGGTATCACGAAGAAAAATCAATCTTCATGGCCAGTCCTGGTCGTTTTTAGTTACAAATGGTTTACCAAATAAATGAAAATTACGCATTCTCAGGTTAGATTTTTGATCTATGATTCGGCGCCTAAACGTTCAGCAAGTCCAGATGACCCTCTTCAAAAGATTCAGTTCTTAGAAGCTCACGCTTATTTCTAGCTATTCGCGTGATGATGTGATTCACTCATGGTGAACTTGATAACTTTTCGGGCCTACGTGATGTGGGACTTATCCTATATTTTGATAGTTTCTGCTTATGTTTCTCTCTCTTTCACTCTCGTTCCTATTCATAAACTGACGTTCCAGTGGTAATTTACGCCTAAATATTTTCGCTTCTAGTCTGTGTGGTTCAAATCTCGTTGGGAGCAACGTGATTTAGTTCAGGGGATTTTTCGGACAGACTATGAGTGTTCACTCAGTGGTGATATGTACTGATTTAATCAGATCATATCATAGCTGAGCAGGCACGCGGAAGCATGGTACTGACTAAACCAACTTAAAAAAAATCAATACGGTCATGAAAATGAGATACTCTAACTATCTCTAAACGAAGGCCCGAGAGGGGCTGTAGTGCTACAAAGAAGAAGAAGATTTTCGCTTCTACTCTATCCTGACTACTTACACTCACTTTCATGGCAAAGTGATTCACGCTTAATGCTTTTTTCAACCCTCTGTTCCACAACCAACGTCTTTCCTTAGCTTGCGGCAAAGTCTGGAAACATATCTGAATCCCGGATCAGCAATTCAGATTTCGCTGAGCTTTTTGAAGTTGCCGTCTTTCGTTACTAG
Organism: Odontomyia ornata; assembly: GCA_963969285.1. Taxonomy (NCBI): domain Eukaryota; kingdom Metazoa; phylum Arthropoda; class Insecta; order Diptera; family Stratiomyidae; genus Odontomyia; species Odontomyia ornata. The sequence continues at coordinate 47,108,145 of OZ017739.1, forward strand.
CCAAATTACGAGTAACGATTAATCAGATTTGAACTATTTATATGTTAACGAGTCACTAGCAGCAAAAATGCTCCGACCGATTTACGCGCACCCTCCAATTTTTACCCTTGATAGACAAATTCAGCTAAAGGGGACATCAACATCTGATCAACTTTGTTATCATAGAAAGAGACAAAAAATTCGGCTAAAGGGACATCAATATCTTCTCTTCTTCTTCTTCGTAGCGCTACAGCCCGTCTCGGACCTTCATTTCCTGCAACAAGCGCCTCATACTGTCTCGGTCCATCGACCGCGTCCTCCAATTTCGAAATTCAAGCAGCGATGAACTGTCTTCGTCGGCCGAGTCAGACCAGCGTTTCCTCGGTTTCCTAACTGGTCTCCGGCCTTCAATTCTCCCAACGAATACCTTTTTGGGTTTACGTTGTTTATCCATACGGTTTATGCGGCCATTTTAGCTTTCACAGTCTTAGAATTTTTGCGACCTCAGGCTCATCAAAAATTCCATACAGCGCATCTTCTTCTTCGTAGCACTAGAGTCCATCTCGGGCCTTCGCTTCCTGCAAATAGCACTTTCAACTGTCTCTCATCCTCCAATTTTGAAATCTGGGCAGCGATGAACTGTCTTCGTCAACTGAGCCAAACCATCGTTTCTTCGGTTTCCCCACTGGTCTCCGGCCTTCAGTTCTCGCAACGAATACCTTTTTAGGTATCCGTTGTTCGTCCATACGATTTGCAACTTCCGCAGTCTTACAATGTTAAGACCTCCGACTTGTCAAAAATTTCATATAGCTTATGGTCGCCTCGAACTCGCCATTGGTCCCCGTCTAGCTTAGCTCCAATTATTCGCCTCAGGACCTTCTTTCGAAGGCATCCAATAAGTTTGCCGGTGCTTGGGTTAGGGTCCAGGTCTTATCACAGATTTGTATACTTGGAGCTTTGTTTTCCTGTGTATGCAGCTGGTCTTCAAGATCGTCAAAACTGCACAAAATATTTTATTTGCGAGCTGTATTCTTCGGCATATTTCGTTTCCTTCATAAGCTTATCTCGTTATGTTGGTGCCTAAATATACAAAATCGCCCACATTTTCGATATTGTATTCGCCAGGTATTATATTTTGTGTATTTGAGATATTTTTCCTCGACTTCGTCATGAGCTTTGTTTTATTTTCATTGATTTGTAGCCCTACTAGTTTCGCTTCACTGTCGAGTTGCTGGAAAAGTTCCTTGGCAGTTTTTAAAAACTGTGACAAAATATTGATGTCGTCTGTATAGGCTACCTTTTCTCGCGACTTGTATAGTTACGTACCTCTTGTATCGATGAAGGTTTTATGATCGATAGAGACGATGCTTTTATCACTAACTGACAAATCAGTTCTTCTATAGCCATCACATGCTGCCTCATTAAATCCTCCTTCAAGGGGTAGCCATCATACAGATCTGGAAGAAATTAGTTCGTTACTCATGACGCTAGTGTTTCCTTTTTGGGTAATGCATCAGAGGGTTGCTGAGTTTTTGCTGGTACAACGTATGGATTTTGTCAAATTCCGAAAGAGGTAGTAACTAGAGCGCTAGTTGTTTATGCCAGGATTCACTAAATGTATAATCACTATAACTGGGTCTAATTTAATTTAGGGGGGTTTTTATTGTATTTAGGAGATGAAGGCTGTGTACACTCTGAGCGTGGGACTCCTAAATGCACAAGTCACTACAGTCTGCCTACTAAACACCTGCTCTGTCAGCTGAGAATCTAGCCTGGAACAGCCTGGCACATTTTGAGCTAGGCCTAATTTTTCTTCACCTAAAGATGTCTTCAAAATGCAGAAATTTTTTTTCTACTGGGAGAGAAGTAAAGGGGAGGGATTACTAGAAAAGACGACCCAATATGCCTTTTCTTATCCTCCAGGACGGCCCGTGTATTATGTGCTCCAATTTCATTGAAGAGGTCGCTACAGAGCCTGTCCTATCTTTTGCAGCTAAAAACTGCATGGCAGACATCATCTACCTTTCCCGCGCGAGACATGCAGAAGGGAGACCGTGACTTACCAATCGTGTGCAGGTAAGACAGAAAACGTCCATGCCCGCTCAAGAGCTGGTTCAAGTAGAAATCAATCTCATCATGCCTTCAATCGAGCTACTGCCTCAAATCATGAATAAGACTTCCCTCAGTGTTGCTTTTCCAGGACTTTTGGCAATTGCCGAGAGTGCATTTCCTTTCCTCGACTACGACTACTTCACTGTTGCCTTTACTTCTGCGCAAGTAAATATTTGTGCGATCATTAGGAAGGAAGGTGATGGGTTTCACCCCTGCTATCACTAACACTACCGACCCGGAGGTTATTCTATGTGCACGTACTATTCGTAGAGCTCCTTGTCTCTGCATCTGCATTCATAAAGTAGTGCAGGCTGCACAGCGCTCATCAAGAGTCGTCTTCTTAATGAGGAGGGTTCCTCAATATTGGCCACTGTAAGTATTAAATAAACATTTTGTCAAGACGTCTGATCAATTATTCATATCGTAGTTGTTTGACAGCTGTAAAAGATCCGTATCCATAACCTGAATTTCAGGTCGCATTAAAACGTGCTGGAGATTTTTGCTCAAAAAATGTGATCCCAACTACAAGATTAATTATTTCATGTTCTCTATAAGATCGAGTCTTCTACGGCCAATGGATTCTGTAAAATTAAATAGAATTTCAGCTCGATAGAGATTACCGAAAGCAAATATTTCAGCACTGGCGTTTCAAATCTTTGTTCCGACCGCATGTCTCCTACCACAATACCGGCCCTTACAGGGGATTAGATTTTCTGAAAAATGTTGACATTTCCCTTAAATATTTCAAAATAGTTGGTTATTTTTATTTTTCAGTCAGTAATTTGTTAAATTTCAAAGCTTCAAATACACTGTCTTTGTCGACCGAGTCAGACCAGCGTTTCCTCGGTGTCTCCACTGGTGTCCGTCCTTCAGTTCTCTCAACGAATACCTTTTTGGATATCCGTTGTGCGTCCATATGATTCACGTGACCAGCCCATTGCAGCTTCCGCAGTTTTATAATCCTTGAGAACTCCGGCTCGTCAAAAATTTCATTCAGTTCATGGTTGTATCGAATTCGCCATTGGTCCCCGTCGAGTTTTGCTCCGAGTATTCGCCTCAGGATCCCTCGCTCAAAAGCGATCGATATATTTGAAAATGCTTGGAGCAGGGTCCATGTTTCACATCCATAGCATAACGCAGGTCTTATCACCGATTTGTATACTTGGAGTTTTGTTTTCCTGTGTATACAGCTGGTCTTCAAGATCTCCGTTAAGTTTCAGGAAGAGTTCTTTGGCTGTTCATGACCGTGACAAAATGTTGATTTCGTCCGCATAGGCTACTACTTGGCTCGACTTGTATAGTGATATACCTCGTGTTTCGACAGGTAGCTTTGAATAGCAATGGGGTCAGCCCATCTCTTTGCTTTAACCCGATAATTGTGTCAAAGGCATCTGTGAGTTGGTTATTGATGCGGAGGAGGTCGTCGACGTCATTGTCATTTTGGTAACACAGAATAATTTGGCTGGGATGCCAAAGCAAAGCATTATTTGGTACAGTACGTTACGATCAATGCTGTCGTGTCATTGCTTAAAGTCAACGAAAATATGGTGTACGCCTATGTTGAACTCTCAGCATTTTTTAAGTACCTGCTTGACCGTGAACAGTTGGTCTATTGTCGATCTACCTGCTCTGAAACCACCTTGATACTCCCTAATAATAATGTTGGCGTATGATCCGATTTTATTTTCTATGATCTTTGAAAATATTTTGTACGCCGGACGAAGCAGTGATATGCCTCTGTAGTTTTCGCACTGTAGCTTGTGGATAGGAAATATAATTGATTGGTTCCACTATTTCGGCATATGTTCTTGTTGCCAAATGTGCTAGATGACTTTGTGAATAGCTTTACGAACGCTGCTTTCACCATATTTGATGAGCTCCACTGGAATCTCATAAATGCCTGGCCTTTTATTATTCTTCTGGGCTTTGATCATGGAACAAACTTCATCCAGAGTTGGTGGGGCTAATGGAAGCTCTCCGCAAACATCTATAGACTTCGATGTTCTGGAGCTGTGCGGAAGATTAAGGAGGTTCTTGAAATATGATGCCAATCTTTCCTTAATGCTGGTTTCATCAGCGATGATATTGCCGATGTCATCACGACAGCGCGTGGTTTTGAGCTGATAACTACGTTTCAGGCTTTTCATTTCTTTATATGCTTGTCAAGTGTTGTTGCTCGCTAGACATACATCTATACTTCTCAATTGCTCATCGTAGTATTTTCTTTCCTTAATTCTAATTATCTTATTCGCTACTTTTCTGAGATTTTCATAGTATTCTCTCTTCGTCCTGGTTTTCCTACCTACGTATTCTTTGTACGCCTGATTCTTTTTGTCACATTCTGGCAGCCATCATCAAACCAATCATTTCCTTTGCGTCGGGCTTGATGTCCAATTCTCTGTTCTGCCACGGTCTCAATAGCTGCTTTCATTTCCATCAGGAGCTCGCTGCTTGTTTCAGCGATGCGTCTGATAAGATGGGAGTCAGCTATTTATTAAGGGTGTCCATGCAACTTTTTGCACAGACGCCATTTGGAGCCTTTCGATGTCGAATGTTTGTAGAGGGCTGGTCTTTGATGCATATGCCTTTGACATCGATTGGTTAATTTGATCAAGTAATGATCCGAATTAAAATTGGCTCCTCGGTATTTATAGACGTCAAGTATGCTCGAAGCCCAACGTTATTGGATCAGAACATGGTCGATCTGGTTTTGTGTGTTGCCATCTGGTGATACCCAGGTCATTCTATAAATGCGTCGATGAGGGAAGCAAGTCGAACGTATGACTAAATTTCTGCTACATGCAAAGTTAAGCCGTTATCATTTGTTTCACCGTGGGGTTACAAAGTAAAATTACGATCTTTCATTTTCTTACTAATAAGCTACAGATAATATACCCCCAAAATATTGACTTGCTTCACATTGTCCAGGTAAGAAAAAAGAATTTTGAAAGTTAGCCAGAAGATGGTAACCTTCTATTCCAAAAAGAATGTTTCAGCTTTCGTGGGGCTTCCATGAAAAGCCTCGTGTCCTCATAAAGGGTGGGTAGATTGTCATCCAATAGACGAAGTATAGACAAGAGACAGGGCAACAAAATTTTGTACAGTCAATTATTTTGTTTATTTGATATCCGCTGGCTAATTCTCTTTTTTCTTGAAAAGCCGTTGGGCCTTGCTTCGTTGTGGGAGCAGACGCGTTTCGACTCTTGTGAGTCATCTTCAGTGTCAAACATTGACACAAAGCAAGGCCCGATGGCTTTTCAAGAAAAAAAATGGTATTATATCCCATTACCTAGCGCTGTCCTTTGCTTCTAACGAAATATTTAAACAGCAGTATTAAAAGATTTAGTACTATCAAATTTGAGGAAATTTATGATTTAATCGAGAGTAAACATTGTAATGTGTTTAAATAATCTCATGAGTTAATATTGCTATTGCAAATACTACTTTTTGGATTGGAGATGATAACAAAAAAATAAAATACACGTATTTTTGGATTTTTACTTTGTTTTATTATTTGGAAAGAAAATTACAAAATAAGGAGTGTTGCCCTTAGGCAACACTGAAGTAAAAGGTCAAAATTTATAATACGAATACTGCAGAACATGTTACGAAAGATGAAAGTTTTTGAAGCAATTCTTGGTTTTCGTGTAACATAAGACTACACCGCATTTGTCACATACATTATGGGTAAATCCAACACACTTTGGAAACTTGCATTTGATTTTCTTATCAGACCATTGCGGCCAGTGTCCAATTTGGTCTCGCCGAACTACTTTCAGAGGTAAAGGCTGAGCAGGTCCTTTTTGCTTTTTGGCTTCAATTTCGCTCTCCAGCGATCGCCGATTGAATAAATTGGGTTTAATACCCATTTTGCAAACGGTTACTGCAAACTCCAGACGAAAATCTGCTGATGATCAGCGGTCTGATTAAATATTTATGGAATTTAGCAATCCTTTTATAAAGTAGCCATGCATTGGCCATTGTGAGATCCAAATAATGATAAAAATTTTGTATATCCCCATTAAACTGTCAAGCAGATCAACGCCACCCATATGACGATTATTCTCTCCAACCACATTGGGCCGCTTTATGTTCACATACTTTGAGTTCTGTTTGTCCCATCTTAGAACATCAGTTTCAGGGTTTTGCCCGTGGAAGCCTGGTTGACAATTTTGTTATCCTTCTATACGACAGTTGACACATCGATCCCGTTGACGTCAGCTACGTATTCTTCTGAATAGCCTCTTTCTTTTTTCATCATTATCTTTTCTGATGACAGCTTACAATCCAGAATACCAAGACTGAGAATGCCTTCTTTGCTTAGTTATTCCGTTAGACGAAGGGATGTAAAATAGTTGTCGAAATGGTGTTTGAAGCTCTGGTGCCTTGGAATCATAGGCGCTAACCTCATGACGACGTTAGATGAGGCGCCTAAATCTGAGTCTTCTTGTAAGACAACATTTTCCTTGCCTGTTTCGATTTTATAGGCATCACCAGAAACGCCACCAACACGAAAACTTTATAGCCCCACTTGCGTAGTTTGTCAGGATTGTATCTCTTCAAAATATTCCGTGACTTAGTAGAGCACATTTGCTCGTCTACACAAAGGTGCTCTTCTATTCGGATTTTACCATATGCCTCATTCAAGAAGTCCACCACTGGACGTATTTTGTGTTTCCGATCATGATCTGGATCTTTGCTATTGTCCTTGAAATGCAAAGTTTGACGAATTTTTTCAAATTTGTTCAACGGCAGCGTTTCCTGCATTATAGGTGTTCCAACTGTATGAGTCCAGTGATTTGTAACTCTAGGTAATTTGATGAGAGACATTAGATATATCACTCCTATAAATTGCCTGACATCCTGCACAGACATCCGGAAAGCGCTATTCGTATCTTTCTGCACTTGATAAAGGTTGGCCTCCTCAGAAATTTTTTAAATTATTTCTTGTGAAAAAGGTAGAAAAAAAACTGTACAGAAGTATCGAGCTCAAGTAGGTCAGGATTTAGGGTCTTGTTTTCCCTAAACATAAGCTGCTCTGCATTCAACTCTAGACTCTTTCTCTTCCAGCGTAAATTTAGTTTAGTTGGAAACATACTAATTTCTTGGCTCGGAAAGCACTTTCATCTATATTTTCTACAGTCTGTATTTTAGAATCTCTGGATCCTTACCTTTGAAGGCTTCATATTCAGGAACGAAATTCGGATCAGCAAGGCTGTCGTTATCTAAGTCGAAGTCATCTTCACTATCTGCATACCCATTAAGCGCTAAAATTATTTCCTCGTCACTAAGGGACCGTTTAAGAGACATCCTGAAATACAAAACAATAACAATCAGCATATTAGGTATCAAATAAAATGTTACACTTGTTGCCTGATGTAGCCTACGGGCAACAAACACTTTTTACAAACAAAATCAAAATAAAACTTGAAAAGTGTTCAAAATGAACGTTACATAATAACGTTCACATAATTAGCTCTCCAATTTATCAAAATTTAGAGCACTCACGAAACTAGCAACACAATTTTTTATTATTTTTGATGACAACCAACCGGCGCTTTTCGAAAACACCGAAAGTCGACAAACAAATGTCAATTTCCACCAAATAGCGCGACTCAGTTGTGTGTTTGCTAGTTCACAGTCTAGACCATGGGCTACAGTGAGCGATTGCGCAAAAGAAATTAATTCTCATAATTTTGGAGGCATTCGAACGGTATGTTCCCTACAGACTACACTGTGCTACAGAGGGTTCAAATGATAATTATGGTCCACAGTCATGACGAAGCATCTCGAAGCAGGTAGAACGATCAAACCAACTGAAACAAGCATTACAAAGACATTCAAACACTTATGAGCCATATTTCGACAAAACGGTAGCAGGATAGGGTCTTAAATTTGAATTGATTTAAATTTACTGTAAAAGTAGATAATGAATGAAGTGGCGATGGGTTCAAACTTAGCGCAGGACTGAATTATTTCAATAAAAAGACAGGTGTTGTTTTCGTGGAAAATTTAAATTAAAGGCTACGTATCTAATACGCGCAACATACTTATATGTACGAGACGAGGCAGAAAGATAAAACTTTGCTTGTATTTCAAAAAAAGGATAAAAAGTTAAATTGGTTTGTCTACAGTGAAGTTTAGTCCTCTCTGACTTACAAAATCATCATCCTTTTTTAATCAACATTTTCATCATTCACATTTATAATTCCTTCATTTTTCTAATTTCCAGCGAATCAGGCTTTATGTGCATGACATTCTACAAACGGGATATGCAAGTTGCTGAAATTCAAATGGGAACGCCAGCGTCTAGACTCGAGGATGCTTGTGCTCCGGACCATTTTGATCTAAATAAGCCATTTATCACACTTTTGGGTAAGTTTTACCTACATACCATTTTGTATAAATATTCAACATGGACTAGATGAGAATTCATTGTTGGTAGCGAACAAGCACAATATTTGTCTGGGCGGTCATTTTTCAATTTTTAACAATAGCTGCCATAATGGTTTGCTGGGAAGGACGACAACAACCGAACCGAATATAATACAAACGAATAATATGTTCAGTAGTGCTTCATAAAAAGAAGAACGACATACCTACACATCTACCATCAACCAACGACATACAAAGCCTTTTGAAACATGAACAGGAACATCATCCAACTTCACAAGAGAGAATGTTCCGTACCAGTAGCAGGACTAGTAGTAGAACCACCAATTCTAAAGCGACAACTACAACTAATTCAGCACAAAATATTCTCACAGGATCTAATTTCGTAGTTTTAACGTGGGTTTGGTTGGGTTCTTTGGTTGGTTAAGTCCAACTTGGACCATTGGTTGCATGGTTGGGATCAGAATGGTTGTAGCCATTATCACAGCCATTCAACTATAACACTTGGTTCGTTGGTTAGTTGCTCGGGTGGTGGCAGTGGAGCAGAGAGAGATCATTGTGTCCTTGTCGCCATTAAGAAGATTTCAACAAAAGCAACAACGTTATTGTTACAATGCTTTTCAGATAAGAGCCGAAAACTTTTTCAGGATGTTTGTATATTGCAGCTATGTCCTTGCAATTTTCAACTTTTTTCAGTTCATAAGAGATTTTCTGGTGGAAGTATGTTGCAATCTGTCGTACAATAGCACTTTGGGTGGTGTCATGTTGAAGGGTGAAATATCTTTAATTTGATATCGCAGTGCTATGTTCTGATTTTTTGAAAGTGGTATTGTATGGTATGTTTTGTGGATGTCGTCACTTTAACGGGATTGCTCGTTATATTTTGGAATGCTGCGCTGATTAATGTTAATTGCGAAACTTTTCCGATTGTGAAGCCACGTCAATCAAATTTGTAATTTATTTCACAAAATGAACCACCAATCATCAGCCATAACCCCAACCCTACTCAATTTTATGTTTTAATTCTGGAAATATATGATATACTCGTACACTACTGCCTTCTACATAGAAAATAATGCTCATTAGAGTTTATCATAAAAATTTATCGCGTATATTCAATAAATCCTGAAATAATTACAATGCATTTTATGTCAAGCAGTCCCCTGCCGTTGATTGCAGCGAGTGTAATCGAAACTGCAAGGATAAAATAATTGTAACGACTATTTTGCATGCACCACTAGCATAAACAGCATGTGGTTTGCTTGTGTTGTTACCATGCTCATAAGTTCTAAGACCTTAAACGACATGAAAAGAAAAAGTGCACAATACCTACAACATTTACCACATCCACTCTACCTTCGCAAAGCCACTAATTAGCCGAGCTAAAAACTATGCCATTAGACTCGCCCCATATGTTTTAAAGGCTTGAAAATTGAACCTCGTCGTTTCTAATCTCTCCTGCGGTTAATAACATGCATGTAGAGTTTGCAACTCATTCTTTATGCATGGCTTCTGTTAGTTATAGGCTCCAACTTGAATGTCTGAAGCCTAAAACCTATCCAATGCCTGCTTCCACGAATTACCCGACAATCCTGTATTGCTAAAAGCTTCGCTACACTGCATTCGTGCTCATACTGCAATATGTTAGTTATTAGGCTCACTATTAGAACGACACATTTCGCAAGGATATTTCATCATCCTTCAGCCCGTTGCCACTTTTGCGCTTCGCATCGATGGTCATATTGTCAAAAGTAGTTTGATTCACGGATAAATGATGGAAATAAAATTGAAAATGCTGATCAGCTATCGGTTACTAACTCCTCAAACATGTCCTGAACCTCCTGAATGGCCTCAAACTACCATAATTTCGATATACGTATACCTTTGGCATCAAGCTGAGCATTATATGCTGGTGCATGCTAGCACAATGCATTTGGGAATAATGCATTGCATGCAATTTAATAGAAATGCCACGCACGCCGTAGCAAGCGTCATGTTCTTCCTGGAGGTGTTATGGCGAACGGAAACTTGTCAGTTCGAATTTTCCCCGAATGAATGCAATTCAGGGCTTTATTATGAATTTTAATTTGGTTGTTAGGTTCGAAATTGATAAATTTTAGGAGATACATCAATTTTGGGAATTCTCTTATTCGAGTTGGATGATAATGATGCGTAAATGCAATGTGGTATCGATATAGGCATGGGATTCTGAAAAATGCTATAATGATTACATCTCAATTATGATAAAGTTGTAAGGACTAGATGAAATAGGATTTCGTAGGTTGATTTTATGATTGCAAGGAGAAATCATGCAGTAGGGGTCACCAATATAATATTAATGTTTGGAGAGATGAAAGCTTACTCTATCAGGATCAGATTCTTCAAGCCACTTCACAACAGTTTTTAAGAAAATGGCCTTCACAGTTACTAGATTTTACTCTAATGCGATAATAATATTCATCAGTTCAGCAACATTTAGCATTGGTAGCTGAGTGATTAATAAGAGTGTAGCTCCTCCCTGGTGATCCCAGGGTCCCAACGCTGCTCCATTTTTGTTCGTAGTATTTATTCTATTGTTTGACTAATAATTCAATTAGTCGATGACAATGACGTTGACGACCTCCCAAGTCCGCATCAATAACCAACTTACCGATGCCTCTGACACAAATATCAGACTAAGGGAGGGAAATGAATTGACCCCATTGCTATTCAATTTGGCTCTGAAGTACGTCATAAGAAAGCTACCTGTCTATACACGAGGTACATAACTCTACAAGTCGAGCCAAGTAGTAGCCACGGCTATTAACAACTGCCAAAGAACTCTTCTTGAAACTTGACAGCGAAGCAAAACTATTATGGCTACAAGTCAGTGCTAATAAAACAAAGCTCATGACGCAGTCAAGGAAAAATACCTCAAATACACAAAATATAACACTTGTCAAATATAGTATCGAAAATGGGAGCAAATTTGTGTATTTAGGCGCCAAAATAACGAGAACCAGCAATGAAAGAGAGGAAATACGTGTAGTAATCGAGCAGTCACACAAGCAAACTGCTTGAAAACCTTCCTAGCTCTTATCCGAAATTTTAATGGCAGATTTACAAAAAAATTTGATTACTTCCATTCATAATCGTAATTTGTAAAATAGCTTTGTTTCTTATTATTATTAAATTTAATTTTATATCAATGTTCCTTTATATTAAATTTAAAGGTTTTCCTTTAATTATATTCTTCATGAGATTTAACTTTTATTACTATTTAGAATGTTTTTCATTTTTCTTTACTTCTGTTGATTTTTCTTGAAAAATTTTAAACCAGCCAACTAAAATTTCTGATATGGGAACACTGATTTAGTGCACTCCAACGGTGTATTACATTAACGAAGGCTAGCGAACTCGGCTGAGCGAGCAGCTGATGCGATTTACCGTGTACACGGGGAGAGAAAGAAGACAGACAAGTTTGGGGACGGATCGTGGAGTTGAGTTGCGACTCCGACATGGTGATTACGCGAAGAAAAACTGCAATATTTTCTTGGCCGCATTTTAACGTCGGGAATATTGGGAAATTAGATCGAATTGTATCCGAAAATCGTTTTAAAGTTTACAAGACGTACATGTGAGTTGTGAGAATTGATTTGCTTACTGCTTGAAGTGTTCAGGAGCCCCTTTTGAAAGTGAAAATTAGTGGCCCCATTTGTCTTCCGTAACGCATATAGGATCTTGACACCCCACTCTTGAAATCAATTCGAAGTTGAATTTGTGGTGTTCTCCCAGTTCTCATTGATAATTTGTGTAACGAGTGAATGTGACATGGTTAGAAAAACAAATGCGGTGCAATTCTAACCAGCAAGCATATAACACTCTCAACAAGGGGCTGTATCGAAGGCGCTTGGCACAGGTGCAGCGACGGAGAGCGCTGCGGATTGCATCTGCATATCGGACTGTCTCGGAGTCGGCAGTGCTGGTCATCGCAGGAGTGATACCCATTGCCCTACTTGCCAAGGAGCGCCGCAGAATCTACCTGCGGAGGAACGAATGCGACAGAGATGCTGTCGCCCACGAAGAGCGAGAACGCTCACTCAGTGATTGGCAACAGTCCTGGGTGAGCGATACAAAAGGTAGGTGGACCGCACGCCTTATTGGTGACCTGAGGCCGTGGCTCAATCGAAGGCATGGTGAGACTGACTTCTATCTAACTCAGCTACTGAGTGGACATGGATACTTTCGGTCTTACCTGCACGAGATTGGTAAGTCACGGTCTCCTGACTGCATATTCTGTGCTGGAGAGGTCGATGATGCCTACCACACATTTTTTGTATGCAAGAGGTGGGAAAGGCAGCGCGGTGACCTCATTGAAGAAATGGGAGATCTCTCTCTGGATGAACGCACTGGAGAGATGCTCACATCCGTTGACAAATGGAACTGTGTGGCACATTACGCTCGGGCAGTCCTTAAGATAAAAAGGAAAATATATGAGCGCCTGGAGGCGTCCAGCGCGGAGGGGTCTCTTTTCTAGAAATCCCTCTCCCTTCCCCTCCTTTCGTTGGAAAAGGGATCCCTGTAGCCCGGTGGCGCCTAAACGCGTAGAGAAATGAGGCTTAGCAAGAAGTAATGTGTCAAACGGTTCCAGGCTAGGTTCTCAGATTGACAGGGGAAGTGTTTAGTGGGTAGTCCAAGGGTATCCTCCATGGGAGTCCCACACTGCCAGACTCGGCGGGCGTAAATGCCTTCACCTCCCTACCACAAAAAAAAGCATATAACACTACAATGCTTAATTCCGCTGTAGTCGTGGATTATTTTGATAATATTTCTACCAGTTCAGTGATGGTGTTCTCTTGAAAGACTCTTTTTTTCCCCAAAATACCTACCCACTAACAAAACTTCAACAAAATGTGTTCCTTTGCTTCCCATTAAAATTCCAAGAAAAATAATCATAAAATGCATTCATATAAATTCAGTGTAGAATGCACTCGTTATCTTAAAATTGTTTTCTTCATTCGAGCCGTATTCTAAAGCACATGCTTTCCCGCGAAAATCCTCATGACGAGCATTTCATCAATTTAATTACGATGGATTGTCATAGTTAGAATGCCGTCAACGGTTATTCCCGTTACACGTGGACGCCTAATTCGCTGAGTAAAAGCTAACGTAGAATAACCGTGGTCCATGAATTGAAATTTTGCAGATTGTTGTTCGAGCAGATTTTTTAAGCATCGGGAGACCGACCACTTTACTCCGGCTAATCGATGTCCCGTTGTCGTTTCGTCATCTTCAATGCGAAAGAATAGTTCGTTGAAGCGCCGATCAGTGTCCGAGAAAGATTCAACATTAATAAAAAATGTTTTCCATCTGAAATGCTCAAAGGAATTTGACAAGTTGTATTGTCGGCATGGTCGACGTTGTTTTGATTGCACCGTAGCTAATTATTCGCATGCATCCTGCGAATGCGAGGAAAGCTACATGGGTAAGATGGGAAGTGAAATATTGTTTAATGGTTTATCCACTACAAAATGTAAGGCTCTGTGTTGCCGGTGTGTGTTTCAGTGCAACAGCTGCATCTTTATTCTCTAGATTTCTTATGTATTATTGCCAAAATTGTTGTCTTAACTTCTTTCTTAAAAATAACTTGCAAGATATAAATATAGGCTATATTTTTGCCCCTAAAAATCTTCAAGTAGTACCAAAAGTTTTTCTTTTTACTCATAAAACAATTATCACAAACAAACAACGCTATAAATTTTATAGTTTTTGTAATTTGTATTAAATCTAAGACAACACATGAAAACAAACAACAGTTATATAATCCTAATATTGCAATATTAGAACTTAATATCTGGGCAAGTCAAAAAAATACCCCAGTTGCAAACAAATAAGTTTATGTTTTCTTTTGTTTTATTTTTAATTGATAGAAACCGTGAAAACATGCATGTGGAAGAAAATTTATTTATGCAAAAGAAAATACTTGGTGCTTTAGGGAACATGACGATTGTTTTAAGAAACTATTATCAAAACATACTTATATTTTTGAGTTTATACTGAAAATATGATAAGTTTATATTTTAACACTTGGAAAGAAAGTTTATTAATTTATATAATCTAATTAATTGTTTTATACCAATGGAAAAAATGTTTATAATTAGCCCTACTTTAACAATACACAAATTCCGTTATTATACAAATAATTGCTAATTGTGTTGTACATAGTATCCAATTGACGATAGAGTCAAAGACTTTCAAATATAAGAGTTAATATATATTTTTTTTTATGCTTAAGTAAAAAAAAAAAATGTATCGTTAAACTTACACCGTCGGTCTTTCCATTTCAATCAGCCTGACTGGGTATAGGACCCGCATCGAAAGCAGGCTCCTCCACTAGAATGGGCTAGCCATCGGACGCGTTTCTCCTTTTCTTTTGTTTAATAGTGGCTCTTGTCGGGTAGAGTGGCCTTCCGCACACGTGTCCTTTTATGATATAGGGTTATGTGGTTTCATTGCATAACGCTATAGCATGAATCGGTTACGTTTGTATTTCTCATTTGAGGGAAAGAGTGATACAAAGTACTTTTCTATGAGTTTTTCACTCAAATGGGATTTACATGGCCACGTCTACGTTTGGATCTTGATCCGACTGGGAGGGTGCGAGCGGGCACTGCTACCATCTGGATGCCCCACTCTTATTTGTAAGTCATAAGGATCGTCGGTAACGACAAAGTCTCTGCCAGTCCGTCCGTTTTTGCCCGGCCCAATTTGTTCTTCGAACAAACATTGCAACCCTTAACAGGTTACCTCGGCCTCGACACCATTCGATCGGCATGTTTCCATGTTTAATTCGTAAATCCGAAATTTTTTTGTAGTGCGTCCTTGTGCTAGGAGGAAAGAACCCGCCCCACGACACCGCAACGCTAGCCTTCCAGCGCATTCACGCGTTCCCAGACAAGACCCATCTCGGCAGATGTCAACATCCTCTTCCGCCGAGGCAGCAGACCATCGCTGCAGTCCTCAACGGACATATGTATCTATACCTATTTTCACTGCATGCGCCGAAGAAAACAGTTAGCAAATAAAATATTTCATTCAGTTTTGATGATCTTGAAGACCAATTTCATACACAGGAAAACAAAGCTCCATGTGTACAAATCTTTGATAAGATCTGTGTTATGCAATGGGTGTGAAACTTGGACCCTAACCCAAGCATCCGCGAAAATATTGACCGACGCTTTGAGCGACGGGTCCTGAGGCGAGGCTGGACGGGGACCGATGGTGAATCCGATACAACCATGAGCTGTATGAAATTGTTGACGAGCCGGAGTTCTTGACGATTATAAGACTGTAGAAGCTGCAATGGGCTGACCACATGAATCGTATGGACGAAAAACGGATACGCAAAAAGTTAGTCGTTGGAAGAACTGAAGGCCGGAGACCAGTGGTGAAACCGAGCAATCGCTCGTCTGACTCGTTCGACGAAGACCATTCGTCGCTGCTCGGATTTGGGAATTTGAGGACGCGGTAAATGGACCGAGACAGTTGGAGGCGCTATTTGCAAGAAACGAAGCCCCGAGAGGGGCTGCTGTGATACGAAGAAGAAAAATGAATGTATTTTGCCTTTAAATCAATAGTTTAAGAGTGTATAGTGAAATTTTGTGTGGCTATAAATTCCGTAAATTACTTGCTGCAGTGACCTGCTGCCTCAGAGAGCCAAACATTTGTACTCACTGAAATAACTTGATCTGTGTATGCGCTAGCAGACTAGCGTCTTTGATATACGGGGGTGGATTATTTTCCCTTTCGTAATCAGACAGAGAACGGGGAGAATCCACTGGAGTATACCTAGATTGCTCCGTCCCAGCTTCAATGAATCCAGCAATTGAATATCTCCATTAGAATTGTTGGTTTCGTAAACTCAAATTCGGAGAATATTTAATCCTCTAATCGCTGGCCCGTCTATATATGTGATATATAACTGAGACACCGTCAAAATCAAAAACATTTCAATTCATGTCCAAATACACGAATACAAAGCCAGTAGTGAGACAAGTCTCAATTCACACGTCGGTACGGTGGAACGGCTGTGAAATCCAGGGATTTTCCCTCATGTGACTCGAGGGATCTGTCATGTGAAAAACGTTGACGAGCTCGATCTTTAGCTTTCAAAGCCCGCCTCACATCGAGATTTAACCAGGGACAGTCGAAGAGTTTCTTATACTGACAAGTGGAGTCGAGTTAGAAATAGCAGCGTTTAAGACATCATAGAAATTGTTACAACAAGTATCCGAGGCAAGACCGTGAAAGAAGGAGGACCAATCAACAGTGCCAATTGTTTCGGAAAGTTGCTCATAATTAGTTTTATAAAATTTATAGCGCTGACACTCTTTTCGACGATGACGGACAGCAGCAGTATAGGAAATTTCAAAGTGTAAGGGGGGATGATGGGGATCAGGAGAAAGATAACGAAAAAGAACTGGAGGTGAGCATAAACACGATTGCTCCATACTACTAAAGAATAAGTCAAGAATATGATTATTAACGTTAAGAAAATTATTAAATTGAGCCAGGGAACACATGGACATAAAAGAAGAAATTAAAGACCAAATTTGAGATGAGTCAGAATCAACCGGATTGTCATCCCATGAGAGTTTAGGAAGGTTAAAATTTCCACATAAAATAAGGTGACAATTTGAAAAGCGCGATAAGAAAATGCTAGATATTTCAGTGAAGAAAGTATTGTAGACCGTAAAAGGAGACTTACAAAGTATGTAAGTGCAAAAGACAAGAAGAGGAAAAGGAAGACGAAATAACTATTTTTGCTCCCACACATTGTACAGGAGCAGTGAAAAGTAAACTTGTTAGAGGGAAGCCAGTAAAGGTATTCTTATAGGCGACTAGGACACTTCCTCTGTCTAATTTGTTGGAGATTGACCTATCACGATCACGCCTAACAATTGTGTGATTAGGAAAAAATTCAGAATCAAATATACTATCAGTTAACCAGGATTCAGAAGTACAGATTATATCGTCGTTAGAGAGAGAATAGGATAAAGCTAGGTCCTTCAGCTTGGATCTTAAACCCCGAACAATTTGATAATAAATAGAAAATTTACTGTTAGAAAATTGACTTTTAAGAGTTTTAAGAGTGCTATTCTGAATGTTTTTAGGAAGAACAGATGTTACAGCTTTGGTAGGGAGCTCGGTGGAGAAAGAAATTTTTTTTCCTTGAAGTTATGGAAGATTTAACAAGCACTCCAGGCGGCCAGCAATCAGGGTTCAAGATGTAGTCACACCATGCCCGACCAGTCAGTTTGAAAGAAGCTATAACTCTGTTGATCAAGTTGTCCTTCGTCAGCTTCTGGCAGCTAATAGTTTTCAGAGATGAGCCAAATTTCTTATTTACATAATCGAAAATGTCTTCGGTGGATGTGCTATACGCAAGCCTTGATATGAAGATTTGTTTCGGTGGCGCTTCAACTTGGAGGGATGGCAATTCCTCGGGAACTTCCCAAATTTCGAAATTTTTTGAAATGGCTCCCCGATGAGATGAAAATGTCTGCGCCATACTTCCTGTAGTGATAGATGAAGAAGACTGAAAAGTAGGCAAAGTGTATTACATGCGTTTCTGTACGTTTTACTTGCGCCTTACGCAAAGCTTTCTCCAATATTTTCCGTCGTTTCAGAACCTTACGTAGGCTAAAATTATGTCGTTTGACTTTCACCTTTCAGCACAGCGTCGTCTGAGTGGGAACAGGGTTCATCTTTCAGTAATGAGTTGGCTGTATATAGTATAGATCTTGAGCAGTTTTCAAGCATAAAAATCCAAAAAGGGCGTTCTGTTTCATTTAATTAGTGATATAAGAATTAAATGTATATTAAGGGAAATCGTATGAATTGTGAAGTGTGAAAATGGCAATTATTCAATATTTTACGATTGGACTGAGGTTTTGGGTAGTAAGTAAATGACACAAAAAATTCAAATCGAATCGCCATTATAATTACCCATGACAACAAGCACACATGATTGTTAGGACAAAATTATTTTGATTTGGCTGTTTAAAGCGCAATAAATATTCTACTTTGTGCTCGCATAAAGTTATGTGTGAATGGTCTGTTTCTCTTTCTTTTGATTTTTTATATACCAATATTAGTCAAAATTTAATAAAAGGGTACTCACCCGCATCCTCATGAGGGTTCGATGACGATGTAAGCGGGCCGATATCGGTGGAACGTATCCATTTGGTTTGATTTCAATAATTTTCCTATGAACGCACAAAAAGAAAAAAAAACGCACACACTCACATCTGAACAAACTCTTATGATCTAATTTAAATGGATTACGGACGGGTCAACGCGGAATCAATGCTACCGGTGGCCTGTCACTCATTACTTAAATCCTCCCCCTGACACACTCCCTGTTGTAAGGCGCATATGTATTCGTCAATTTTTGGTATGCCAAACAATTTATGTCAGCCAATTGACCCACAAAGTCGAAAAGCTGGCTGATATCGCATGTAATGATTCGGGCTTTGGCATTTTAAATGCTCTTCGTAGACCTTGCAAACACCCTCCATACATCCATTTACGCTTTCGCAGTCATTGCACGCACTAATCTCAGGCCGAATCCCGGGTTGTACACGCAATTTGTATGCGACGTCTATCGACGTTATGTTTACATTTGCGATGACTACGCTGTAGCTATTGAATGCATATAAAAATGCTGATCAGACGTTTTATTCGGAAATGTAAAGTTATGCCTCCGCAGAACTGATGGTCAATTCGGGGAGACGGCACTTTTCGATTATTAAACTTAGCACGGTTGCGTGCTTGAAGGTCATGAAAGGTAGAAATGTAGGTAGATCCAAAGCCACTAAGAAGTTCAACGATGGCAATACTGCGTGCAATCGAATTTCCTTATAGTTCGTGGGCCACAGCACTATGGGGAAAGTTTACTATCTTTTCCGACGCTTTAAAAGTGGGAACACGTTTCTTTCACGGTGTTAAAGATGCTGTGAACTCAGAAAATCGGTCGAACTATTGAACGGTTGTTGATTTCATACGTTCCGACTATTTTTCACTCTTTTTTTTTGACGGATGGAAGATCTTTTTCGCCGTTTTCCATATGAATTCCGTCGGGAAGGGCACTTCACCAATGGCGGCGATGTCAGACCAATTTTCACTTTTCCAATTTACACGACAGCAAAATTTTGATGTTACTGGCAATATTATTGAGGATCGTGACAATTGCAGTAGTGACAGTCAGTCGGCGAGGATGTTACTAGCGACAATTGCATTGGTAGAGGAATTGTTGACGATGTAGACACTATCGTTGCCGATTTCCTCTGCGATGCATTCATTGTCTTCATGTCCATTCGTTGAGTCGTTTAATTGTTGCGTTAACGTTAATTTATGTGGATTTGAAAAACACGCATTTGTTGTAAACCGTAGGTTGATGTATTCAAAGAAGAGGTTTACAATTCTGTTTTATTTCAAAAAGCTTTCACTACAGTCTTTTAATATTAATTGTTGATAACACTTAACTAAATATGATCTTCGTGATTGCTGCAACCAACCCGATGAACCCGATCCGGTTTGACAGTTCAATCCCGCGCTCCCAAGCTTAGCTCGACAGTCCGTGTAGAAGAAAAAAAGGAATCCTCCGAGCTTTAAGAGCGGTTAGATCGAGCAGCCAGAGTAAAGAAAGATTGCACATAATACGAGCTTTAAGAGATGTTGATTGAAGCAGTTCGGGTTTACCACATTCCTCCCCACTTAAAATCTGACGAAGTCATTGAATTTTTATGTGACTCCCCGACTTGTTCGAATTGGGTAACGAGGCTCGACTTCAGCTTCAGGTTCTTCTTGAGTTTCATCCTCACTTCCGGCTTGTTCATCATTGTGAGCGTCAGAGTGGTCGACATGTCGAGGATTGTTGCCAGGTGTGATAATCGGTTCAACTTCACCAACTGGCAGATTATTTTCGTCACTAAACTCGGGGAAGTCAAACAATTCAATCAATTCGTTTCACATATATCGGCGTTTGAGCTGATTCGTGTGAGCTCGTACGGTTCGACTTCCTGACGGCGTTGTAATGTCAATCGAGTAATTGACAGCTCCATCTCGGCTTTTCACGAAGCCAGGCGTCCAATTCCAGTTATCACTGGTTGTGCGAGTTTGTAAAGGATTTCATCTCCAGGTGAAAACTCTCTCCACTTTGCGCCGTGATGCAAGTTAAATTGATTTTCCATTTTTGCTTTATCTGAAGGAGTTTGATCGATTTGAGGCTTGAGCAAATCGAGTTTTGTGCGCATCTTACGGCCGGTCATCAATTCGAATGGTGATTTCATTCCGAGATTGTATGATGGTGTGTAGCGATACGTCATCAGAAAATCTCGCAATTTTTATTCAATGGTTCCTTCGGCCTTCTGTAAGCCCTTTTTGAGAAGGTCAACGAATCGTTCCGCCTGACCGTTTGACTGAGGGCTGTAGTAGGCGGTCGTAAGATGCTTGATACCGTGTGTCTCGCAAAAGTTTTCAAACGAGCTCGACACGAATTGAGGTCCATTGTCCGTGACGCAAACTTTGCACAGACCCTGTCGGGCCAGCACATCAGCAAAAAGTTCGACCTTCTTCGTTCCGGCTATTGTCGACGTTTTTATAACTTCTGGCCACTTGCTATAGGCGTCAACAACCACTAGGAAGTAGGAGCCGCTGATGGGGCCGGGGTAATCAAGTTGAAGGCGCATCCATGGTTGCAATGGCATGTGCCAGGGCTGCAAGGTACATTTGCGTGGTGCCTTTGATTCCCTTGCGCAACGTTCGCAAGTCTTAACGATTACTTCTATAGCTTGCGTTACGCCAGGCCAGAAGACTTTGTCGGCTACCAATAGCTTCATTCGGCACTCACCTGGATGACCTTCATGTAGGTTCTCAAGAATATGTGCTCGCAGTTTTGATGGAATGATGATTTGTTCGCCACGGAAAATGCAATTTTGTATGAATTTTAGCTCATTGCGGTGTCCGAAAAAAGAAGCGGCTTCGATTTCTTCGATCTGACTTCTGCGCTGGGGCCAGCTGTCAGTCACAATGAATTTGATCACTTGCTGAAGATTTGGGCGGGCTTTCGTTTCTTCTTGTACTTGTTGGAAGGTGACAGGAAGCTCCTTTGCTGACTGTATTGCGAAACTTAACAACTGTTCGTCATTATCGTCAATTCCCTTGACTTGTACTGCAGCAATAATTGTCTCTTCATCAGCTTTCATCTGTTTTGACATAAGGCGAGATACGACGTCAGCATATCCGAAGCTGTTGGTTCCAATAAATTCGAACTTAACATCATAAGCCATGATGATTAGTGCCCATCTCTGTAGTCTGTTCGCTGTATATACGGGAATTCCGTTTTTCGAACCAAAAATGGACAACAGAGGCTTGTGATCGACTTGCGCGGTAATTTGTGGCCGAGCGATGTAGAAATGTGATCGCTTTAAGCCAAAGATGAGTGCTCGCGCTTCTTTTTCAATTTGGGAATAATTTCTTTCCGCAGAATTGAATGTTGCGGCGAAATGCATGATAGGATGCAGTGAATTGTCGTTGAAACGGTGTATGAGGGCAGCTCCCATGCCGTCTTTTGACACGTCTGTCACTAGAACGATGGCCTTGTTGGGATCAAAGTGCGTAAGTACCAGATCTGATCCCAGGATCTTTTTGAGATTGTCAAAAGTTTCCTGGTGAACATCTTGCCATTCGTACTTCACATCTTTCTTGAGAAGTTCGTCCAGGGGACCCCTCAGCGTCTTCATTGACTTGATATACTTGCCATAGTAATTGACTGAACCTAAGAATGAACGGAGCTGACTGACATCAGCTGGCGGAGGTGCTGATGTGACTTCCCACATTTGTTCAGGCTGTGGTTGAATGCCTTTGTCGTCGATGACATGTCCACAGATTGGCACAGATTTCTTACCGAACTGACACTTGTTGATGTTGAGTTTGAACCCAAATTCCTGCAGGCGTTGCAGTGTTTTCTTCAACTCTTGCTTGTGGTCATCAGCATTCTCACCGCTAGTAACCATGTCGTCGATGAAACCGAACGTTGAGATTCCACTGAGCATCATGTCGACAATTGCTGAAATTCTCCTGGGGCTGTTTTAACGCCTTGCTGGAGGCGATTGACCTGAAACAATCCGATGTGGGTGTTGATGGCCATCACCTTTTTGGATATATCGTCGACTTCAACTTGAAAGAAAGCGTCTGGTAAGTTGATTGTGCTGAAAACTTTTTTTCCTGCGAAACTTGCGATAATTTGATCGGGTGATGGCAAAGGATACTTGTTTGGCTCAAGTGCTTCATTAAGACCCGTCGAATAATCAACACAAATTCGAACTCTTCCATCCTTTCGTTTGACTACGACAATGGGTGCTGCCCACTGAGAATATTTGATAGGGCTGATAATGCCCAAGTGCTGCAAACTTTCTAGATCAGTGACTATAGTAGAACGAGCTGCTTGTGGAACCGGACGAGCTTTTCGGAAGACTGGTTGAGCTCCCGGTTTTAGTTTGAGTGAGACTTTAGCTTTGTTATAACAACCAAGGCCATTTGAGAAGAGTTCATGAAAATCTGATTGTACTTCTGTGGTCAGGTCATTGCAAGATGTTGACCTGACTTGATTGCAGACGTTGTCGATTCGAACACTCCACAAATTGAACACATTGATCCAGGGAATGCCGAAAAGGTTGAGATTTAGCGGTGTAATGAAACAGCATCCCTGTTTTTGAATGCCATTCAGAGTAATGTTGCACCAGAAGTATCCCAGTAATGGAATCACGTCTCCTGAAGCCCTTATTGCGTTCGTTCGATTTGATGCAGTCTGTTTCGGACGTCCCAACGTCTCCCAATTTGCCTCAGAGATGATTGTCATGTCTGAACCTGTATTAAACTGCATCTTTAGCTGAGCACCGTTGACAATCGGCTTGAGAAACTTCCTGCTTGAAACCAAGTTGACTTCTGATCGTACTCGGTTCGCTTGCGGCTTGTTGTCGCCCTTCTTGTTGTATTTTGTGTTGCGTTTCTCTCGGAAATCCTTGTAAGTGTTACAGTAACCTGCCTTATGTGACTTCCCGTTGCATCTGCTGCAAGCATACGGCGGATGACCGGTTTTATCACCCCAATGGCTCTTACCTGGCTTACCACTTTGACCCTTGAAATGATAGACAGCATGAACTTCAGAAGAACCCGACGATTCACCACTTTTCCTTTATCGATCTTCAAACAGGTGATACGTTCAGCCTCATTCACAAGTCCTGAAGGTTCAACTTGTGAATCGTTGGCTGCTTTCTCGAGTTCGATGTGTTGATTGTCGACTTTTGTGAGAGGTTTTTCAAGGATCAGCGAGTCTTGTGATGATGAGATGAGACCACTCACAAATAACAAAACCTTGAAGTCGTCAGGCGAGCATAGAGCGATTTCGAATTTCTCAGCATTTTCTTTAATGCGCGCTGCATACTCACTAAAATCATCACTGTCGAATTTTTCAAGATTGAAGCACTTGTGCCGCATTGCGAACTTTGTTTCTTTGTAACCGAAGAGCCGCTTGAGAGTTCTCACTGTGTCAGCGAGTGTCCGGTCTTGAGGGTTCTGTGGTAGAATTGAGTCTGCGTAGCGTTTTTGAAGAAGAAGATGGATCTTTGTTGGTTCATCGAGGTCGATTGCTTGTGTTGTAAACAGCGACTCGTAGCGTTTGTAGTATGCTTCGAATGTTTGATTGTTGTACGGATCGTAATCGAACTGCACCATGGAATCGGCAAGACATTTCACTTTGAAAGCTGTTGAATCTTGTGCTGGCGCTTGGCCTGGTGCAGCCGCCATGTTCTGTTGTCGAAGCAATTGTTGCATTTGCTGATTTTGTAGAGCTATTTGCTCTTGAAATAAGTTGCAGAAAACTTTGAATTGGTTTGAGTCCATTTTGAGGTTAGACACACGTGTTTTCGTAATTCCCCGTCGCCAATGTTGTAAACCGTAGGTTGATGTATTCAAAGAAGAGGTTTACAATTCTGTTTTATTTCAAAAAGCTTTCACTACAGTCTTTTAATATTAATTGTTGATAACACTTAACTAAATATAATATTCGTGATTGCTGCAACCAACCCGATGAACCCCGATCCGGTTTGACAGTTCAATCCCGCGCGCCCAAGCTTAGCTCAACAGTCCGTGTAGAAGAAAAAAAAGGAATCCTCCGAGCTTTAAGAGCGGTTAGATCGAGCAGTCAGAGTAAAGAAAGATTGCACATAATACGAGCTTTAAGAGATGTTGATTGAAGCAGTTCGGGTTTACCACAGCATTGACAAATAAGTTCTTTCCCCATATGTACACATGATGAAGCACCCGGCTTGAAAGTTGATAGACCTCCCATTCTTGTGTATTAAATGTCAAAAATTCTGCTCTTGACATGAATCTGATATGTTGGCTCCTAAAGCTAAAATCCTAACCCTATATTTTACGACTAAATTTTATTATATATGGGGGATTTCAAACAATTCACTTTAGAATTTAACTCTAGCCAATAATCTGTGTAATGGGGGTCGTCATTGTTTGCTTTGTGGTCACACCTGGTACATTATAGCTCGCGCTACAATAAGGCCGAGTGCCGATGATCGGCGACTGACCTCCAAGGGCCAAGAAAACCTCATAGGCCGTACCCTAATAAGTTTTTTGAATATTTTCCATTGCATCTTTCTCGAAAACGGTTTCAAGTATGATTACTACATAGAAGAGCCTTAAAGTAATTGAAAAATCCTTAGATGAAATCAATTTAATTTTTAGCGCTTTGTTTATTGAAACCCATCAAAAGACGCGCAGATACGGGTTGCGCCTCAGTCACCAGTACTAGATTTGCTTCAATGTTTCTCTTTAGGACTCGCATATTTTGCTCGTGAAAAAAAAAATTCAACGTAAATATTCTTAGATTTAAAGCAATGAAAGAGAGTAGGCTATGGAAGTCAATATTTTTACAGTAACTATTGAACGATTAATGATTTCAATTAAGTTTTCATAATAAATTTCCTCTATAGAGATGCAAAGAATCATGTTTTTTTGCCGCTCTACATTTTCACTTGCTTTGACACCAATCCTTAAAGTTTATTGCAGATAGTTCTTTCCTCGTCATCTCCTTTTTACGTTATTTTTGAGTTCACCTTTTCAAACTATTTTAAGTTAAGTTCTCTAATCAAAAAACTGAAAAACTAGTGTTAGAATACAAAAAAAAACCATCAGCAGTATGTCGAATGAATTAGAAAAATATCTCTACACGGACAATATTGTTTTCTCAACCGAAAGTAACAAGAACTCGGTTAAAGAAGTCCTTGAACAATAGATAATTAAGAAACTTTTTCACATGTCTTTTCCTGATACCAGTCGACATCATTTTCAATCCACCTTTCCTTTTAAGGCTGCACTACTCACTTGATGTTAGCAGGGAAAGACTAGACAAAACTTGCAATCTTCGGGATAAGGTGTGGTATCCAATTAAAAACTCCTTTCAGGAGCTGAACTGATGATAATTACTATGTCCTTTTTCCGCTACACTGCACTACATTTCTTTCCGATCCTTCGACTTATCTTGAAGGACTCTTATCTTGTGTTATATTTCGTATAGTGCAACGGTTTTATCGTATTTAGTTTAGTGCAATTTTCACACGTAGCGTAGTATCTATCCTACGCTCTAGCCAACTATCAGGACACGATTTCCCAATGCGGGTTGAAAAGTTGGAAAATACTCAGAAAGAAGAAATGAAAACCTTCTTTTAAGATTTTTTCCTCATTGGTTGTTTGAAGACAAAATGACGATCATCCTGATGAAAGGTGTCCGCTTCTTCAATTTTTCTTTCAGCATTTTCCTTTTTTCGATGTTTTTCTTCACTGTTTTTTTTTTCTTCATTCAACATTTTTCACCGGGGGCGAATCTTTGAAAGTATATTTTCAGTTTTCCAACGAAGAGCAAAAATTATAGCGAGGATTTTTTCGCCTTTTCTATATCATTAGTGGTGGTTTCCGGTGGAGATTTCAGCAGTCAAGAAGATGATAATAAATTCGAAACTATAAAGAAATAAAATCGTAAAAGTCGCCCCAAGGGAAGAAAAATTACGAAATCGAATACTTGGAAAAGAGAATGATAGGTGGTTGTTGTGGGTGGTTGGTTGGCTGGTGCAATTATCGTGGGAAATTTATGTTTCCTCTTTACAACGTAGAGGACAATCAACAGAAAAATCATTGCGACTATTTTGCGGTCTATGGGGAATTTCATGCAATTGCATAGCGTAAATTAATTTATTATTTAGGTTGAGTGATGATGCCTTTAATTTTTAAGGGGGATATTTTACCCAAAAAATAAACAAGCTGGATAGACAGAACTACGCCCATGTCAGAAGGGTATTGTACTCAATCTACGATATGCAGATGCAACAATGAATAAACTCAAGAAAAACTTTTAACGACATGCACAACAAATACTCGTACATATTTGCTTTAAGGCGCAGCTCCAAGTAAAACTGCAAATTTGGGTAAACTTTACAGCCGTCCATCTCAGAAACCTTACAAATATTTGCAAGATTTTTCTAAGTAGAAATCAGAATGAACCTTTAGCTATTGAATCAATTCATTACATTTTGCAAGAATTTTATTACAAAACTTACAAAATTCAAACGAAATAGCATGTCTTTGTAAAAAATATAGTCAATCTCAGAAACTACTTAACGTACCGAGTTGATTTAGGCTATGTTTGTTAGATCTAAATTATTTACATTGAATTAATTCATCAAAAATTTAAAAAAAAATTTTTGCAAAAAATTTCCTAACACAATATGTGTAATTTGCACACACTGAATAAATATCATGAATGCACATTAATTTGTTTTAAATTTCCACATTTTGTTCTAGGAAATTTTTTCGAAAATCTTCTTTAAATTTTTGATGAGTTAATTCAATGTAAATAATTAAAATCTAACAAATGTAGCTCAAATTAACTCGGTACGTTAAATAGTTTCCGAGATTTACTACATTTTCTAGCCAAAAATTTGCTATTTTCTTTGAATTTTGTAATTTTTACAACAAACTTTTTGCAAAAAGTAATCAATTCATTCAATGACTAAAGATTCATTCTGATTTCTACTTAAAAAATTTTTGCAAATATTCGTAACATTTCTGAGATGGATGGCTGTAAAGATTACCCAAATTTGCAGTTTTACTAGGGGATGCGCCTTAAGAAAAAACTATAGTTACTTCATTTTAACCGGCCACTAATCTTTTTTTGTGCTAGGGAGGTGAATGCCCATTGACGCAAAGAGTGTGGGACTCCCATGCTCGCAAGAAGGCGACTGGACTACCCACTAAACACCTCCCCTGTCAAGCTGAGAACCTAGCCTGGGACCATTTGACACATTACTTCGGGCCAGGACTCGTTTTGTTACGCCATGAGGCGCCTTCAAGCGGGGGATCCCTCTTCTAGCGGGAGGGGAGAGGGGAAGAGGAAGTGCCAGACAAGAGACCCCCAGAACGAACGCCCCGGCTGCTGTGGATCCCTTTTATCTTTTCGGACTGCCCGAATATAATGTGCTACCTGGTTCCATTTGCCATCCGATTCGAGCATCATCGCGACTATATTATCCGGGGTGAGCTCTCCCGTCTCTCTGTAGAGGTCCTTTGGCAGTCCCATTTTATGTACGCAAAAAATGTGTGGCAGGCATTGTCTTCCTCTCCTGGGCAAACCCGACAATCGGGGACCGTGACTTACCAATCTTGTGCAGGTAAGACTGAAAACACCCATGCCCGCTCAAAAGCTGGGTCAGATAGAAGTCAGTCTCCGGGATAAGGCGCGCAGCCCACCTTCCCTTCGTGCACTTCACCCAAGACTGCTGCCAATCGTTGAATGAGCGCTGTCTCTCCTCGCGGACAACCATTTCCCTCGCATCCTCGTTTTGACGCAGATAAATAAATAGAGTAGCGCTCTCTAGCAACGAGACTAATAGTAATCACGCCTTCAATGGCTTTTATGGAACTCAAGGTATACGAGTATGATGACCTTTTATAGGACTACTTGAACATCAGATTGCATTGAATTGTACATTTGCCCCACTCCTGCTCCCTCACCACTGATTAGGTAATTATAAAGCCTGTTTAGAAAAATTTCATTGGGATCTTTCACGATTACTTTTCCTGAAAATTTGGTGAAAATCGGAGCAAAATTGCAACCTCTAGCGTGGTCACAAATTTCGTGATATCCCATATATATATATATATATATATATATATGTACTACTGTGACCAAAAATAAGGTGACATTTGAATTTAAACTGCGCGCGTTGAAGAATTTGGAGAATTTTTTTAGGTTGATAGTACTGTCAGTGATATCTATGTCCAATTCACATGTCAAAATATTCATTAGTGTTTGAGATACGCATCGTTTTGTGAGCTGCTAAAAGTGAGTTTTTCATTTTTTGCGATTTAGAAATTTGTTGAATTTGCACTAAATTTTGTTTGCGGAATAAACTTTCTGCTGCGGATACGTTGAGGATGGTTTAGAAAGCCTTTGGTGATGGAGGCGATGTCTAAAAAAATGTTTACAAGTGGTGTAGTGAGTTCCAAGCCGGCTGCGAACGTGTCGAAGACAAAGAGCATCCTGGGCGACCATCAACCTCTTCTCTTCTTCGATTATCGTGGTTTTGTGCATTACGGATTCTTTTTGCCGGGCCAAACAGTCAACAAGGAATATTATTTGAACGTTATGCGTCGTTTGCGTAACGCTATCCGCCAAAAACGCCGGAATTGTGGAAAGACAAATCTTGGTTTTTACACCAACATAATGCACCTTCCCATACTGCACTCGTAATTCGTGATCATTTTGCCAAAAACTCAACCCATATCGTTCCGCAACCACCGTATTCACCTGATGGGGCGCCGTGCGGCTTCTGGCTGTTCAGCAAGCTCAAAAAACCACTCCGGGGACACCGTTTTGATACGATAGAGGAGATTCAAGCCGCAGCGAAGACGGAACTGAAGGCCATCCCGGAAACGACGCGTATCTCAAACACTAATGAATATTTTGACATGTAAATTTGACATAGATGTCAATGACAATACTACCAACCTAAAAAACAATAATTCTTCAAATCCTTCGGCGCGCGCAGTTTAAATTCAAATGTCACCTTATTTTTTGGTCACAGTAGTATATATATGGGATATAACGAAATTTGTGACCACGCTAGAGGTTGCAATTTTGCTCCGATTTCCACCAAATCTTCAAAAAAGGTGTATTGAGTAAATATCTCGGTTAAGTTTGTGAACCAGCTATATCGGCCAGGCGAAAACAAAATAGAGGCCATTTTAGACGAAAAATCGTGATTTCTCTTCTGACCAACGTATAGCTCCGATTTGGATGAAGTTTGGTAAAAAGGTTCACTGATGTATGTGATGATTCTCATAATGAAAAATCCAAAGTCGGTACGGCTGAAACAAAATGGCGGCCGCTCAAATGTCGAAAAACGTACAAAATTTTATTGTTGTAGTGTTGACTGAGATGTGTTAAAAAACTGGAAGTCATGTCGCAAAAAACAAAATAGCGGCCAGTTGAAGCTCAAATTTCAAAGTCTTCTAAAAGTCGCAATTTTGATCCGATGTATATGAAACTTGATTTAAGATAGAAATTAGTTAGATCTAGCAACCTTAACATTTTGGTGATCATGCATGTGCAACTTTCAAAATGGCGGCGGTTTAAATATGCGACTTTTTCAGGTTTTTGTGGCCCTCTAGCGGTCACATTTTCCAACGGATTTTGATGAAACTTGAGATTATGGATCTTTGTACTAAGTTCTTGTATTATGCAGAAAATTTTTCAAATCGAATGAAAAATAAAAAAGTCGAAATTTTAAAACCTAATATTTTTAGCTGCCATTTTCACTAAAAATTGAATAATTTTGCCCTGTCTAGAGTGAAACTCTGATTTGAACGAGATTTGGCACATTGATTGATGAGGTCCTCGCATACAAAGATTTAAAATAATCCAAAATCAAATGCATGCATTCAAAATGGCGGCCCCCAAAGATCAGAAGGCAAGCGCAATTCGCTAGTTTAGTAGCAACTGAAATAATGAATAATTTTCATGGAAACGTTTTAAATTACTTAACTTGGAAGTATTTATATAGCAGGCCATTTTTAGGATATTGTTAAAATGAAATCGTGACTTGTCTGTCCGTCCGTCCATCCGTCCGTTTGTTCGTGCGTCACAGTAAGTTTCATTGCAAAGCACATGAGCTAGAATGAGGAAAATATCTACGTAGGTCAAAAGTGGTGCCTCTTAAAATTTGCAGTGCTACAAAATATTTTAAGGTGTTTAAGAGGGGGGGCCCCCATACTATAAAGGGTCTCAAAATACGAACGTCGGCAGATTCTTTTCATGTTAATAAATACTCATGTGGTACTACAAAAATTGTAAGAAGTCTAGTAGTAGGCAAGCCAAATTCTATTTCGAAACCTTACGCTACATACGAGAAATTTACCTTCCCGGCTTGTGCTGCCAACGGGGATTTTTAATAAGCAAAATATGTAGTATTCGTCAGCAACAAACTCACATGTGCTTCTGGAGACACCGTTGCATCCGCAAAAAATCACTGTTTGGTGCGGTTTTCATGCCGAAGGTGTGATTGAGCCGTATTTGTTCATAGATGAAAACGACCGTCATGTTACCGTCAATGGAGAGCGCTATCGTGTTATATTGGAAGATTATTTGTGGCTAGAATTGAATGAACTTGACATCAACGATATGCGGCTTCAACAAAACGGTGCCACTAGCTACAGAGTACGCCTCACAATCGATTTATTGAAATTTATTATTTATATTTTAAGTCTTTCTAAGATATTAAGTCTCGATCTTTTGCTTTGTTTGTTTAACACTGTCATAGAGTTTATCATATCGTCAGGCTCATGTGCGTAGTTTTGTACGTGCGTCGTGTAGTCGGAGTCTACCTACCTTCCAGCCACTGTTATGGTTTTAGATGTTCTCAGCAACGAAGGGCATGTTATGCCACCACACTTTTTTACGAGTGAACTCTGCTGCATACATCGAGGTTTTGGAGATGGTAGTGAAACCCTGGATAGACAATGTAAGCGGAGGCAGACCATACATTTTTCAACAAGACTGCTCCTTCACATAAAGCGATGGCGACACAAGATTGGATGGCCGAAAATGTTCACGGCCTCATAACACCGAACCTATGGCCACCTAGCTCCCCAGACCTTCATCCTTTGGATTATTACGTATGGGATGTAGTTGAGCGTGAGACCAATAAGCGTCCTCATAATACCACTTCTTCGCTGAAGACTGCTATTAATGCCGTTATGGTCAATATGAACAAGGAGCATTTGATTCTGGCATGTAATCGTTTGCGGACCTGGATCGAAGAGGTTATTGCTGCTAATGGCGATTTTATTGAATAACTTTATGGCCGTATATTAACTTAACGTTGTATAAAAAATTCCTGAAATTTCATTAAATTTTGTTAAAAATACAAGCTAATTAATTTTACTCTCAAGTTGTCCTCACCGTACGCACCCTGTAAAGATCATTAGTGCTCTTTGTATCTTGTCGTTAGTTTGTGTGTGATTCCTATATGTAAAGGTTGATCCAACCAAAAAGCTCAATGTTAATTGTATATAAAACAAAAAGTTTGCAGGGAATTATGTTTGTATTTTTTATTATAATGGAAGAATCTATGACAATTATGTGCGAAACAAAATATCGCCCAAATGTTTGCTACGGCTACAGTGGCATGCTTCTATCCGATGGTCCATATTTTCAATGACTCTGAGACATAATTGAGGATCAATGTCGTTAATGTGCTGAATTATCTCATCCTTTAGCTCTTGAATTGTTCTTGACTTATTGACGTACACTTTTTCTTTCAAATATCCCCAGAGAAAGTAGTCCAACGTTGCAAATCACATGATCGTGGCGGCCAATTAACATTGCCACAACGTGAGATAACACGGCCATTGAATTTCTCGCGCAAGAGAGCCATTGTTCCGTTGGCTGTGTGGCAAGTGGCACCATCCTGTTGAAACCACATATCGTCCAGGTCCATAACCTCAATTTCTGGCCGTTATCATCCCGCAAGAACAAACACCATTCACGGCTCTTCTGCCATACTATCGCGAACAACAGCAATGTTATCCGCAGAACGAACTGGGCGTGCATGCTCAGGTGATTCCACATTTCCTACAGACCCGGTTTGCTGAAATTTGCGCACAATTCTTCCGATTGTGGACACATTTGGTCGATTATGCTGACCAAAAAAATCACGAAGTGCACGAAATGCATTTTGATTTGAACGCCCATTGTCGTAAAAGGCTTCAACAATCTTAACGCGCTGCTCAATTGTGTACCTCTCCATGGCTGAAAAAGAAATGTCAAATTAAGTTGGGCGAAAAACTTGACGTTAAGGTGTGACTCACAATTAACATCGTGCATTATGGTTACATCACCCTTTATTAGTAATCATGTACATGTGCTTTTTTAATCTTCTCTCTTAGCGCAGAAGCCTCCTTCGGCTACATTTACTAATCTACTAACATAGTAAAAGTATACTGATACGGTACGGTGCGATTTCGGGACGAATTTATCAATGCATATGAGCCATTAATTTTTATCGATATCAACCCAATGATCATAAAAACAATTGGAACAAAATTCCAAATAGCCAAGCTTGCTTAACAAACCAGGATGGATCAGTTTTAAGCTGACTGTTAAGAGGAGGCACACTGATTTTTGCAGAAAAAGTTCTAAAATGACATTTTTAACGATAATTGACTTATTCTCTCTCTAAAGTCGGGAACATTAATAAATAAATCGAAATATTGAAAAACTATAAAAAACTTGATTTTTCCTACTTTTCTCACTTCTAACTTTAAAACGACTCATTTTAGAGCAAAGTTGTGGGGACATAAAAGTCGCTTAATTAAATTTCCTGTAAGATATTGTATGATTGGTTAATCATTTTAAAATTTTCTACCTTTGCCGCAAGATAGCAATAAATACTTGAAAAAAGGAAAACAAAGCCTATTCTTATTTTTTTTTATCAATGTACTTAGGACCTTCATAATCTACCTAAGAAATCCTTATAATTAAGTAAAATAGCGCACATGCTTACGTCAAAATCGATTCAGTAGATTTTACATAATTATTTTGCAATCTTAATTTATTAAAAAAAATTTTTTTAAATATTGCAAGTCAGTAACTATAGCATTAGAAGTTTGAAAATTGTCAATACATAAAAGAGTACGTCACCTATCAAAGACACTTTGTTAAATTAAAATTGAATTATTAGGGCGGCCTCAGGAACTTTTTAAAATTATAAACATTCTTTTTTGCTAATAATCGGTAACTATTACTTTAAATTTAATGAAAAAAATGCATAGGCAGATACTTTAGAGGACACTTCTTTTTTAAGAAAAAGTTGAATTATGCGCATTAGTTCCTGAGATACAACCGGTCAAAGTTGATCGGCATTTGCGACGAAGTAATAAACAATAAGATGGTTTTATTTGAACCATAACCTTTGTCCCTTACATCTTTTTCTGGATAAAAAATTTCAAATCTTTTAAATAATAACAACTTATAAAGGTTTTTCCATTAAGGAAATAACATTTTCGTTTATTAATACAATGCAGAAATATTTGAAATATTGAGTTCAAATTTATTGTGGATGTAGTGCAAGCATTACATTTTATGAATTTTGGTCATATGACCACCACGAGCCCGTTCACAGCGGTCGATTCTTTGGACCCAATTTGCCACCACTTTGGCACACATTTCGACAGGAACCTTGGCAATTTCGCGTTGGATGTTGTCTTTGAGCTCGTGGAAAGTTACTGGCTTGTTGGCATAGACCAGTGACTTGATACAACTCCATGAAAAGAAATCCAATGGCGTTAGATCGCTTAAACGAGGCGGCTATGCAACCGGACCATTTCTCGAGATAACACGTTCACCAAATTTGCCTTTCAATAAATCGATTGCGAGGCTGCTGTGTGGCTTGTGGCACTGTCTTGTTGAAACCACATATCGTTGATGTCATGTTCATCCAATTCTGGCCATAAATAATCTTCCAACATAACACGATAGCGCTCTCCGTTGACGGTAACATGGCGGTTGTTTTCATCCACGAAAAAATACGGTCCAATCAACATCTCCGGCATCAAAACTGCACCAAACAGTTTTTTTTTGCGGATGTGAGAAAAGTAGGTAAAAACGATTTTTTTAAATAATTTTTCAACATTTTGGTTACCCAACTTTTTGAACGGGAAGATAAGTCGATTATTGCTAAATAAGTTATTCCACAACTTTTTCTGCAAAAATTAGTGTGCCGCCTCTCAACAGCCAAATGTAGCCGTTATTTTACAGATTCCTTAAACCATTTTATATTTTAATTAATTGGGCTGTATGTTATTTATAAAGATTATATCTTCAGTTGCTCTATCCACTTAAAATGTGGTTGTCTTGACTACACCATTCTATCCTGTATTGAATTTATTTCGGGGAGCGATTTGCCATATGTGACCTGACGCCAAGGTTGAGACAAAATTCCTTGTTTAACGAAGTAAATAATGTTTTCAATGCAATCAAAATCAAAAAAAAACTCAATCCTTTGGTTCCTTTCTTTTCTTTTTTTCTTTCTCTTTTTTTTCTCGGTGTTACTTTTTAGGGAAATTTCTCATTGTTTGAATCCTGAATCAGCTTCGTGTGAATGTATTAATTTTGGACTTTTCCCAATACATTTCTCAATAAGTTATCCTGAATTCGTCACAATCAAAACAGGAAACGTGTCATTTACTCCATGTTAAAGACATCAGTGCGGTAGCATGAAAGCAAAACACACAATACTCATTTGAAAACCTCTACTGGTATTTCTAAGTTTCATATTCGAAAGCTTTTAATGTGGTCCCTTCTAGCTGGCTAAGCTACTCTCCATTTTACAAATATTCCCTTCTCACAATTGTCAAATAAAGATTTCTTCGTGTTGAAATCCCCCCCAAGAAATAAAGAAACGTTTCAAATAGCTCACGATCCTAAAATTTTCCATTTCACAAATAGTGAATACAACAAGCACAACAGCTCACACAAAAGGATGTTGGATGTGGCGACCATAGACCAAACTCACAAAAAATAACTTAACATGTACCGAAAACATCCATCTCTTGAGCACAAATCCTATAAATCCCAAATTAATGTAATATTAGCTCCCCTTTGATCTTCATTTTCATCCTTTGATAAGGAGATGCTTTTGTGTTGTCACGTGTATTGTATTGTACTTGTATTATCATGCTACCGAGCATCTGTTTGTTTCCAAAAAGGTTTCTCACTATTGGCCCCCGAACATAATAGAACCCACAGTCGTTCGACCGTAGCAACATCTCCTGAATATCTTTCGCTTTGCCTACGCTTTTTCATCATAGTCCTTTCCATACCCCTGCTGTTCGTTTATTCGCAATATTCACAAGCTGACAATCATTTGCAAACTGAAATTCCTATACTCGTATATCCTTCTTCCTTTTAGTTACTGCAAGCTTTATTGAAAGGTATTCCGAGAATTTATGTTTAGTGAGCAGCCTGGTCATGGACTGTTTGTTTGCGATAGTTATGTAGTTCCTTCGGACAACAAGGACGCAATGAGCAACCAAATGCGAAATTCAGGACGCAAATAAACAGACCATCAAACAAACAGATAAACAAAGGCGAGATTATTCCTCCAGCTTCTGGTTTGCATTTCTTGTGCTTGTAATGCCGCAGCAAAAGTGGCAAAGGTGGCGAAGGTGCCCAGGCAGCTATCATTAATGCGAAATATTTCTACTATTTTGTATATTTACTTTGGCACCCTCCGCCTCAACGGAGCTGCCGAGCAAGCTCTGGTTTATTGTTATGATTTTTCTTCCTTCTTCTCATTATCTCGGCCACTCATCATTTGTTCTTTGTTTATATTACAGCCAGCAGTCCTGAATCACAATTATGTCCTTTGGAAGGCTTATTTAGTCTCCGAGGAGCAATTGGGCCGCCGTACATAACATCCAGGCACAAACGTAACCACAACAACAAAGGGCACAATCAACATGGCCATCATCATCATGAGCAAGGACATAAAAGGTAATTTGTTAATTGAAATTTGGTGTAGAGGATCTGCGGCTCGCCTGAGACTGAGCAGGATGGAAACCAAGTCAGGAGTATCATTTGCGGCAACATAACTCCCAATTTCCCAGTTTTTCTGCCGTTGCTGGCTGCCTGGGTGGCGATTTGATGTTGTGCTGAAAGGGGCCTAGCAGGCACAGCATCGGCAAAAAAGCTAGCAAATAAATTTTGCGAGTCCTTCGAACAACAAATTCACTTAGATAAGTTTGCATGAGAACAGGGAAAAAGCAACGGAAGATAACAAGAACAAACATCGTCGTTTTTCGAGAAGGAATGGCAAACATGGGACTTGCGTTCGAAATGAATACACGCTCCTCATAGCGACGAACGGAAGTGAAATAGCTGTTGAGGGAAATGAACGAATTTCTAGCTGATTCGAGAGGAACCATTTGGTTGTGTAGCGAAATTGGGAGTCGTCCCTGAATGTGGTCTGCAAATGACGATTTATGTTTTCTTGGTGAAAAAATTCGACTTCATTATTGGCTGCGGTTGATTCGTAAAGAAAGGACATTAAGCTCCTCCGTTGCTTAATTTCGTTTTTAATGGTGAACATTCAAAACTCATCCTATCTCAACCTCTCTGAGACCCTTCATATGCTCAATAATGGAGTATGCTGCTGAATCATCCTGAAATTAGAAAAATGCCATCACCATCTCCCCAAGCTTCTACTCTCGCAAGCTACTCGTTTGAATTTCATCTCACAGCTCAAAAGGAAAAAAATACAATGACTTTCGTATTCCCAGATTTTTAAGTCGACCAGCTATGCAAGCTGAGCCAGACTTGCAAACAAACAAACATGCACGTATATTGCGAAGCCTCACAAAACGTTCAATTCCATCTCGCAAAGGCGCTCCTGCATAATAGTCCCGACATAACAGAAGACCTACACCAGACAAGTCTTATACACTAACATTCATTGTGAATTCCAATTTCAGGCACGGAATTCAAAGCTTTCGAAATTCTGAGGAATTTGGTCAGACATCATGGCAGTCTCATACTCGAGGCCTTTCAATTAGAAGTCGACGTGCTGCTGCTGCTGCTCCAACAATTCCATCGGTGGACCATTCAGGCGTTGCTGGGGCTGGATCAATGGGCGGCAGTGTTATTGATTCTATTCGCGATAAATCGAAAGTCTTCAATTCCAGACAATACCGAAATGCTCGTCCTTCTGTCACTGAGACTGAAACGGCCGGGAATGTTGCCTCCAATGTTCTTGACGAGGCAAGTGATGATGTCGGTGGTCTAGGGAATACACGAAGGATAACAATTACTCAAACTGTTGATGGAGTTGGGGATATTGGAATGACGACACAACAACGCAATCGACGGGACGCTCCGGCATGTATGGTGAATTATAAAGCACAACGCCAACTCCTTGTCGGCTGTACGGATACAAATTTGATTGAGGTCCGGCCGAGATGCAATGAAGATGGCGAGGAATGTAAGTAATTTGATTTTGATGTTGATTTGATTTGTGATGTTTGTTCTCTATTTTAATCTAATGTAGATTAGAATTTTCTCCTTTGATTAATACCAGGAATATATGCGTCAAGCATTCCATGTTCAATATGTTGTCAATGTAGGTAAATTATCTCTAGTAAAAATTCGAAGGTGAAGTACGAGTACAACAGCGTATGCAAATTGCTTATATTTTAAACGGAACTGATTATATAAGGTCCAACGATTTCGTCTTCTCAACATATTACTCAAGATTCCTCTAGATCGCGTAGCTTGCCAAATTCTGCTACCGCTTTCAAACATTAATCTGGACAGTTAAATCAATTCCCTCCAATTCGCCTGAATGAACAAATGAGTGAAAATATGCTTTATGTGAACCCTCTTTAACATTTTACAAACATAAAGACTATTTAAAACATCTAAATTATTTGAAAACTTAATGGCTCCGAGGGCTTTCCAAATTTATACATACTACAGGGTGTGCCAGCCAAATCTAGAGAAAATTCACATCAATGTGAGTGGATCTCAATGACAACAGCCATTTGTTGTCATTTCAACTGAGTAGACGTGTGTGCGTTCATGCGTAAAATCTAGATGGCGTAGTTAGTGCAATCGAGTGCAGAATACAAGGGAAGAGCGGCGGTTATTGAACGTCTTCGCGCTGGACGGTCGCCAACAGAAATTATAAGGTTTTTCGGGTATCCGAAATCTACAGTTTACGATATTGCTCAGAAGTATGCGGCCGTAGAAAACTGTGAGGAAGGTAGGTTCTCCTAGTCCAGAAGGAAGGAGAAGGCGGCAAGGACCCAGAAAGTTGTTCGAAGGGACCAAGACCTCATTTCGGAGGATCGGTCAGAAAAATGACGGCCATCTTGAGTGTAAGTGAGACTTCTAGCCGTCAAAGAGGACCTGAGGCTACGTAATAAAAGTGCGAAAGATACTGTCCGAGGCTGCGGGTCGCATCCGGTTCTGGCCTCCCAACAGCCCAAATTTAAACCCCCAGACTATTATGTAGTGATATGGATGGATATAAATGTCAGTGAAGGACTGCAGCGATGGTCTGCTACCTTGGCGATTGAGGATGTTAGTGCTCGCCGAAGTGAGTCTTGTCTGAGGATGCGTGAATGCGCTGGCAGGCTAGCATTGCGGTGTCGTGGGCCGGGTTCTTTCCCCCAGCACAAGGGCCCACTACATAAAATTTCGAATTCACGAATTAGGGAATAACACGACTCGGTCCGACGGTTTCGAGGCCGAGGTAACCTAAAGGAAAAGATTGCCAAAGCAAACAACTAACTGAACTTGGTGAAAACAAACGAGGCTTGAGAATATCTCGTTTTTACCGACGATAATTACGGGCCCCAAATAAAAGTCGGGCATCCAGGTGGAAGCGGTGCTCCCTCGTCGCATTCGAAAGTTAATAAACCAACATTATTATTTCTTTACAATTTCACAAGAAAGTATTGTTATTCAATTGATTCGTTATTTAAAAAAATTGAATTATTAAGAGAAAAAAAAATTTATGGTAATTTCAACTTCACTTAGAAACGAGTTAACAGAGTTAAATAATCGTATTGTACAGGGTTTTCCAATAAGAGGTGTTATTTTGATATTAAAAGAAAATGCCCTTTTTACATAAATGATCGGATGTTTATTTCATTATAAAGAGGAAGGTATACCGTTAATAGTGAAAAATAACATCAGGCAAATGGCCACAACGACCACGCTTACAGGACCATATCCTTTTCAGGAAATTTTCCATAACCAAATCGCACAGTGGCTGCCCTTTGTCCTCGATAGCCTCACTAATTCCATCTTTAAGGTCTCTCACGCAGCTCCAAAGGAAGAAGTTGCAACGTATTAAATCACAAGATCTCGGTGGCCAATTGTGATCACCTCTTCGAGAGATAACAAATCAATGGTTTCGTTGCTTATGTGGCACGTAGCGCCGTCTTTTTGAAAGTAAACGTTGTCCAGATCAATACCATCCAATTCCGGCCATAAAAAATCATTAATCATCTCTCGATAGCGCGATCCATTCACCGTAACTGTTGCTCCAGCCTCATTTTCATAAAAGTAAGGTCCAATGACTCCGCCGGACCATAAACCGCATCAAACAGTCACACGTTGAGGATAGAGAGGCTTTTCAACAATAACTCTTGGGTTTTCCAAGCTCCAGAAGCGACAATTTTGCTTGTTGACGAAGCCAACGAGGTGGAAATGGGCCTCATCACTCAAGATGATTTTTCGATGGAATTTCGGATCATTTTCATGCATTTTAAGGACCCAATCAGTAAAGACACGACGTTGTTGATGATCGACCGGCTTGAGTTCTTGTGTTAACTGAACTTTATAAGCCTTAAGACCCAAATCTTTATGCAAAATACGGTGTAGTGACGTTTGTGGAATGCCTAATTCCAAAGAACGACGAGGAATGGACAAACCTGGGTTTTCTTCAACACTTTCGGCTACAGCAGCAATATTCTCGGGTATTCTTGAGTGACGTGCACGGGTTTTATTCTTCACATCACTAAGTCGTCGCAACAGCTCGAATTTTTTCACCAATTTCTGTATTGCGTCACGACGACCCAAAAATGTTCGAGTTTTACGAACCGTTTCTGCCAAATTATCCCCATTTTTATAGTGAACTTTGATAATTTCAATGCGTTGTTAAAGCGTGTAGCGCCCATTTTTATTAATGGCGTAGTTTCTACTTGTCAAATGTCAAAACATGACAGCTTCAAAAGGGACATCTACCGAAATAGCGGGCTATTCAAAATAACACCTCTTATTGGAAACCCCTTTACAATAACATATTTATAACGTGTGTATAACGTATAATTATACTGGTTGCAATTGATAAATCCACTCTTTTATCGGCATTTTATCATCGATGGTACTTTATACCTTTTTGGTGATAAATACGTAATGCTATAAGAGGTTTGTTGCGGTCGTTTTATCGTCGTCGAAGTAATAAGATGATGAAATGGTTCAAATTTGCACGAAAGTGAACTCCTTATCTAGGAAACTAGATATGCTGTTTTGCTACTAGCTTTGATGCGGGTCTCCCTGTTCAGACAACAGAACAAACGCGTAAAGTAATAATTTCGTGACCATATTGAATGGGTGTGCAGTTTCAAATCGCCGTAGTATTGTATGAAAGATACACAACAGATTTAATCCAAATAACAAAAACAGCAAAACGAACCGTATTCAAAATCAGCATTAAGCGTACAAACAAAACACCAATATTTAAGTTTTACGTGGACGAGGTGATGCTGATAGTTAATTCAGTTAATTCTCTCGACTAAAGTCCGATCCAAATCAACGCGCCAATTGTCGTTTGTTGCACGAGAAATGAGTTTAGCGCGCGGCACTTCACTTCTATAATGCTATACAATTAAAGTAAGACCCCGCTTATTGCTGTATCGTTTAGCGCTCTTTTATTTCAACCTGGGGATTCCCCGAAATCGCTCGCAGCACTACGGGGATTCCCCAAAATTGTGCGCAGCGCTAGGTTTCCAAATATGTACATAACATATCCGAAACAGTGAACTTTGGTTTCTTTTTTGGTGTGGTGCTGTACCGACGCATTTTTATCATTTGAAACATTTGTTGACATTATTGTAAGTATAAATTTATCTATAAAGATTAATACAGTGACAAATATTATTATCTATAGTTTTTATCATAGGTGATAATGAAAAACAAGAAAAGAAAGCAACCAGAAAAAGCTTTTCACTGGAAACTAAAGTGCAAGTGATTAGAAGATTAGATTCTTGTGAACGTCAATCCCAAATTAGTGCTGCATTGAATATGGCAACTTCAACAATATGGGCGATTCTTACGAATAAAGAAGAAATACTGTCATCGGCAACTGCAACTACATCTCGCTTTGCAACTAGAACTACCCGTTCTAGAAATAATATTATAGAGGAAATGGAAAAACGACTGTCTATATGGATTGACGACGAAATTGAACGCAATATGCCATAAAGCCAAACTATCATAATGGAAAAAGCTAGAAGAATTTTTAATTACATTCAGGCTGAGACAAGCAATATAAGTGATACTTTCGCTGCTAGTCGAGGATGGTTTAATAGATTTAAACATCGAAATAATAATCACAACATAAAGATTACAGGAGAAGCAGCAAGTGGTGATACAAAGGTGGTGCCTGAATTCTCAGCGACATTAGAAACAATAATTTTACAAGGAAACTGTCCTCCAGAATTTGTTTTTAATGTTGATGAAACAAGCCTGTTTTGAAAAAGAATACCAAAACGAACATTTCTATCCCGTGAAGAAAAATGAGCACCATGATTTAAAGCTGCAAAAGATCGCTTAACACTTCTACTGGATGGTAACGTAAGCGGGGATTTCAATTTAAAACCACTACTAGTTTACCACTCCAAAAACCCAAGAGCGATTAAAGGTATATCTAAATCAACTTTACCTTAATTTGGGAGTCTAATAAAAAATCATGGATAACTAAGAAAATTTTCCAGGATTGGTTCACTGAACATTTCTGCCCATGTCTGTTAAACGTTATTGGGAAATTAAAAAATTTATGCCGCGACCGAAAACCCTGTGTTGAAAGGTTTCCACGTCCGTTCACCGAATTTCTTTTCCACATGCAAGACTGCGGGTGAATTTACCCCATTCGCTTCTGCTGACTTTCGAACGATGCAGTTGTTGGTTCTGATAAATTCGAGTTTTGCGTCGTAATGGAAGATGTTATAATTGTTCCATTTAGAGATGATAACTGATTATGTGCAGACGTTGCCATAGAGAGCCAGAGCTGTAGCTTCCTGCTTCATTTCAGGGGCCTTCTTTTCTTGGTCCTCTAACTCCTGTTGTCTTTTCGTGGAAGTTACTCAAGCAGTTTGCATATGCGGACTGCTCGATTACTACACATAGCATGCAGCTATGAATATACCTGATGTCACAGAGCTGATATCAATTGGACAGAGGCTTGTTGGAGATATTTTCAGTGATATGCAAGTGGAACATGAGAGGAAAATTCTCGAATGTGATGAGGACGGTATTTCTGTAGCAGGCTGTGCACAACAATTTCTATCAACTTAATTTGTAACGCAGATTAGTAGTGATAAAGTGTTAACGCAGGAGCCCAAAAATTAAGGCGAGGAATAAACGACCCGAGCGAAAAAATAAGAAAAGTAAAATTATACACGTTCGATGCGTTTAAATTCAGGTTCACTAGTGTGGAAAATTAATAAAACAAAAATAGAACAAATCATGTATTTGTGTAAGTGAATTAAAAGATGAGGGCGGAGTGAAAGAGTTGAATATATATTTTAACATCTCCCCTCAAGTTGAACTCCGATCGAGTGTCATATCAGCAACTCCGAGTCCCAAAGTGCATTTTTGATGCTTCGATGGCGCTAAAGATTTTGTAAGGATGTCAGCTATCATCTCGTTGGTTGGAGTGTAACGGGCTTCGATTGGATGTTCTTGTAGAGCCTGCCAGATGAAGTGATGTCGGATATATATGTGTTTGGATCGAGCGTGGAATCTTAGGTTAAGAGCAAGCTTCCCGGCATCTTGATTGTCTTTGTACATGATTACATCGGAGAGTTCGCTGAATCCAAGTTCTTTTAAGAACCCGATGAGGTAAACTGCTTCCTTTGCTGCATCTGTGAGTC
Organism: Odontomyia ornata; assembly: GCA_963969285.1. Taxonomy (NCBI): domain Eukaryota; kingdom Metazoa; phylum Arthropoda; class Insecta; order Diptera; family Stratiomyidae; genus Odontomyia; species Odontomyia ornata. The sequence continues at coordinate 47,151,957 of OZ017739.1, forward strand.
CCATGTACTCAGCTTCTGTCGATGATAGCACGACCGTCCGTTGCTTTCGCGATTCCCAAGAAATAGACAATCCAGCAAGGATGAACACTGAACCCGTGTATGAGCGCCTGTCTTTTGTGCATCCTCTGCAGTTAGAGTCCACGTTACTGATGAGCTTTTGGTTAGTCCTTTTAAAACATAGCCCGTGGTTCGTCGTTCCAGCGAGATATCTCAGAATTGCTTACTGTATGTGAAATATCTGGACGAGTTCCCACGGCCAGGTACATGAGCGCACCGATAAGTTCGCGAAAAGGGACTGCTTCTCCTGCGTTCACATTGTCGCCGTTGGAAATATCTGCTAAGTTAGTTCCGGTTGCGAGCGAGGTACGTGCGGGTTTGCAATTAGTCATTCCAAAACGATCGAAAATATTTCGAATACAGCCAGATTACGATAAATGTGTTGTCCTTTTGGCGATTGATTTCGATGCCGCTACAATATTTTGCCACTCCAAGTTTCTTGATCTTGAGTTTTCCTTGCAGTTTGTCTATGATTTTGTGAACTTTCATATCATTTTTGGAGGCGATCAAGATGTCATCGATGTAAACGAGAACGAACATTTCCTTTTGTTTGTCGACATACATACATGGGTCCGCATTTATGGATGCGATGCCGAGATCTTGGAAAGTTTCGCTGAGTTTTGCGTACCATTGTCTGATCGACTGGCGCAAGCCGTAAAGAGCCTTCTTAAGTTTGCAAACCTTACCGGCATTTTTTTTTAATTGGTCTAGCATCAAATTAGAGTTCTTAACGAGGGTTCGGTCTTTTTCCCTGACGACTATCGATTCGAGCATCTTTTCCAAGAGTACAGGTGGATCCATGTATATTTCGGTGTCGATGCTTTCATTTAGGTAAGCCGCAGTTACATCGAGTTGCAATATCTTCATATCTAATTCTGTTGCCAGTGGAGTAAATAATCGAAGGGAGCTGAGTCTCGCAACTGGTGAAAATTTATCGTGAAAGTGGTTACCCGGACGTTGATAGAATCCTCTTGCGACTATGCGACGCTTTCTTCGTTCGTTCTGATGGTACACATCAGCGTTCAACTTGTTCTTTAGAACGGTTCAAAATCCGACTATTTTTCTGCTTTCGGGACAATCGACAATTTCCCATGTATCGTTGATGATAAGTATTTTATCTCAGCGAGCATGGCGTCCTCCCATTCTTGCCTATCTGATCCTGAAATGGTATAGCGTACTGGTATTTCGGATGCAAACATTGCGATTTGCGCGTCGTGCCATTCTTCGTTGATCTAATCTTCTTGATTGTCTTCTATGTCAGCGGTTTCCTAGTTATTTAGAATTTCCGAAACTGGTTGTCGTCCGGAACCATGTTGTAAATTTTGATGGGACGGCCATGACCCTTGGTTTTGATTATTCTTGGCCTTCCTGGACCACGTTTCATTGGTATGTTTAGTGTCGTCTCGTTGTCATAGTGAGGTTCTGAACTTGAACTAGTTTCACTTTGTGGAATTTCCGGCGATGATGTTCTCGGTATGAAAAAAGCTTAATGAGATTCGGTTTGGAAACTATTTCGTTTTGAGCATCGTCAATTTGAACACCATGTGGAAATGTTGATTTCTGGCTGAGTATGTCGTCGGAAATAAAATCTTCATATTTATTTTTGATTTCAAATTCCCTGGGAATCCAAACGCGATATGCTTTTGATGTATTCGAATATCCCACGAATGTTCCTTTGACACCTCTGGCATAGAATTTTCCTTTTCCTGGAGATTTATCGAGCACATAAACTTTGGTTCCGAATGTTCTGAAGTATTTGATGTCCGGTTTTCTTCCTGTCCAATTTTCGAATGGAGTACCTTTTTCGAGGCTTTGCGTATCGCATCGATTCCTGGCGTGATAAGCCATAGCGATTGCTTCAGCCCAAAAGGATGGTGGAAGACCGGATTGGATCAGAAGTCCGGATTGGATCAGCATACAACGGGCAGATTCTACAACTTTGCGGTTTTTGCATTCCGCAACGCCACTCTGCTGTGGCGTATTTGGAGTTGATTAACGGCGTTGTACTCCAGCGTCCTTGGAAATCGAATCGGTCGTTGAATTACAAAATTCCGTTCCGTTGTCCGATTGACCAGCTTGAATTTTTCAACATGTTTTAGTCTCCACGTTGTTTTTATGCTCGATTAACTTTGAAACCACCTCGTCTTTACTTCGAAGAAAGTAGACTTCGCACCAATGACTTTTATCGTCCGTTAATGCCATAAAATATCGTGCTCCGCCAATGAAAGTTGAGCGCATATAACCGCATAGATCTGTGTATACGATTCCAAGAATATCTGGCGATCTATGAATGTGAGTAGGAAATGGTTTCCTTGTAAGTTTACCAGCGGGACATACTTTACAATTTCATAGGTGATCCGTAGTTCCCGTGAAATTGTATCACATTTTCATTTTTGGCATTTCTTTTAGATCGTATTGATTCATGTGGCCGAGTCCCTCATGCCGAATTTCCATATCGTCCTTCGCGGCTTCGATGTCCGCCACACAAACCTTACGGTCCGCGTTATGAAGATAAAACAAATTTTCTTCGCGATCGGCGATCATTTTCTTGATGCCTTGCTCGTCTCTGACTATTGCACAGTTCTGACGAAATAAACTTTCGTGACCTTTGTCAACGATTTTTGCGATTGAAATTAAATTAGCGCGGGATTCAGCAACGTAAAGCGTATCTTCAAGCTTTATATTTCGAGTTTTCTCGCCGTGTGTTGTAGAGATTATGATGTTCCCGCATGCTTTTGCTTGAGCTGTAGCATGGCTAGCCAACCTAATTGCATTGTTGACTATTTCCCGTTTGTAAACATTGACTTGTGGTTGCAAATGTGTGTCGTGCAACCGCTGTCTAAACACCATTTGGTTTTGGATCCGTGTTTGGCATTCTTTTCGGTGTGTGGAAAGAATACTTCGTCAACGTATTTCGCTTCTTCCGTGTTTCTCTTGTTCTTGAACCAGCATGATGTAGTGGTGTGCCCTTTCTTTTTACAATATTGGCACTTGGTTTGGGGTGCCGCTCAAAGTCTTTTTGTGTTATTGAGTGTTTCCTTTTCTCACATTCTTTTCTTTGCTATTGTTTGCGTGGTGCTCTATGAACATAGCAGCTGTCTCGCTTTCGTGAGGATGGTTTCTCGCACTGTTCTCTTCAATTATTTCAATTTTCAGAGATTCAATATCTGGGAGAGTATCTCGAGTCTCGATCGCACATCCGAAATTTTCGAAGCTATTTCGCAAACTGTATAGCAACATTATTGTGAGCAGGTCGCCATTAATTTCCACCTCCATTGACTGCAATTTGTCCACAATGTCAAAAAAACTTTACGAGGTGCTCCTTCACATCTCCCCCATCCGCCATTTTATACTGCGTGAGTTGTTTCAACAATGTTTTTCTTAGCAAGCCGGGCCATTTGAGGCATAAATTGACTCGAAAGTGTCCCAAACTTCCTTTGATGTGGCACAGCAACGAATTTTCTGTCTTGCGCGAGCCAGACCGCGTGTGCCTTTTGCGACGCTATTAATTCACAGCCGGTGCCTTTTATTGGTCGTTCCGGGATTTCGCCACTTACGTAGCCCCAGGTGTAGTTTTTCACCAGAATGGCCTCTGCCAGGATTTTCCAGGTATCGTGGTTATCACGAGATAGCATTTCCAAACGAACGGAGTTGACGAAATTTTGCACCATTTCGAAGAAATTACCACAAGGCGACGGAATCACAAATCTACTACCGCGGTATTAAATATTCTTTATACTATTCCACGTGCAGGCATTTGTTGTGCCTGGATCCATAACCTGTTAACGCAAGAACCCAAAAATGAAGGCGAGGAATAATCGAGCCGAGCGAAAAAAAATTAGACAAGTAAAATTCTACACGTCCGATGCATTTAAACTCAGGTTTACTAGTGTGAAAAATTAATAAAACAAAAAGAGAACAATCCATGTATTTGTGTATGTGGATGAAAAGATGAGAGCGGAGTGAAAGAGTTAAATCTATATTTTAACATAAAGGGATAGGAACCTCTACAAGAAAGATTTCAGCAGTCACATAAGCAGAATTTCTGAAAGTCGGAAGCTAACTTGCACAAGAAGCTAACCAAATAGATCCCGATATGGAACAATCTACAAAGTTTCGTAGACAGCTCAGCAAGGACTTTGTACCGTATGAAGAACTTTACTGGAAAAAAACAATATCTGCTAAGCAATCAAAGATAACATAATTTGTAGCTTACATGATCAACGAAACAAGTTTCGCCGAGTAAATCTTCACGATCGCGGAGTTTTTTAATAACCAAACTACCGCGTTAAAGGTAGGATTACTGTATCAATTTGAAATATTTATTTTACATATCCCCGTAAAAATGTATGCATTCTCATACATAAAGAAGCAAATGCTACTGATGAAACTGATAACCATAGTGCTTGTAGAAATTGATTAAAAATATAATTTTATCCAAAGAGACTCACGTTTCAGGGCTATTTCTGCCATTTTGATAATCAAATTCCAAACTTTTCTAGGACATAAAAATCTTTACATAAAATACATGCAAAGTAACATGTAAAATCGAACAGCAAACCTCATTCCTACAATAATTCGAACAATGAAAATCAAATAATCCAACAACTTCAAATAATTGGCTGCAAAATATTCATAATTGAATCACATCTAGCCACAAATCGCTTGAATAATAATTCTAAATCCATAATAAACTAGCATTAACACGTATTAAATTACATATTATCCTTTTATTTTTAGCATATCTCTGTCACGGTTCATGGACAGAAAATAGTACAGTGTACATAGTAGCGAAAAACCAAGCGACTCAACATGGCGTGTGTATTAGTTATAAACAATTGGACGGTAACGATGGTCTTCTGGTTGTTGGCGATTCATGCTATCGGGGCCTACAAAAACCGCCCGATCATCATTTCGTAGCTAATCTCACATTAGCCGGTAAGTAGATTTTTCCCACTTCACTTTACAAATACACTTCACACTAAATAAAATAACACCACAAATTACCAACTATTAAAACCACTTCCCGCCTTCCTGCAATCACACAAGCCTCATGCAATTGAGGACAGCGCAGTTAGCAGTTGAAATGCATGCAATCAAAACGTATGAAATTACATAAATTTTCAATAAAATTTTCCCATTTTGCAGGTAAATGTGGCGACACTAGTTCCACATATTCAATTCACCATTCGAAACGAAATTGGATTCAATTAAGGACTTCAACGACGACAACAACAACTACAGCGCTCTTAAGTATCGCTGTAGCGTGTTCAATCCTCCTGTTTTCGACTAGATGACTCTGATAATTGCACATTGCTAATTATTAATGGGCATGTGAAACTGTAAATGTAAATTTGAATGGAACTAGATACTACAACTAAGAACTACTTTAGGCTAAACAGAATATATTACATTATTTACACAAATTGTGACGCAAGAAACTGCTCCGTAGAAAGGACAACTTTGTCCTTCCTCACGGGCACAGAAAGCTCGGAAAAAATCGTGTACTACTTGATATTTTTGTGGAAGGTGAACTGATATCCTCCCATCTATGATATATGAATGAATTGAAAATTACAACTTTTATGGATCCCGAACAGAATTATAGATATTTCAAAAATACCTATAAGAGAATACTTAGTAAGAGACAGAAAAGGTGGCCGAAGACTATAGCGGAAGCGATTTTTTATATAAACCACATAATATATTCTATACTAAATTGTACATTTGAAAGGACAAGCTACAACGTGAAAAGTGAATATGCATGTACGTATGTATGCGCTAAGCAGAAGAAAAACAAAATGAAAATTGTGAAAAGAAAATGGAAAAACCTATAACTCTTAAGCATATATGTAATAAAAAGTGTATTCAAGACAAGGAAAAGATGATTATAAAAATTAGATATCAAATGTATTTAAAAGAATTAATTAAAAACAAATAAATCAACTTGACCCGATCTAAATATATATATATTGAAAAAAAAGGAAAAAAAGTAACTCGAGTTTTTCACAAAATTTCATGACAAAAAAAAATACGAAAATCTAAATGGCACCAGAATTTCATGTAATCTTTAATGGACTAACTTCCTGAACATTACACTTTTAACAAAAACAATTGCTCTATTATGGAAAAGGATTACTGATAAATGCTAGTTGAATCAATTTTGATACACTTTTTTGATTAAAGAGTTAGGTTTCCGCTCAATTATGTTATATTTTTAAGTTTTGTTAAATAGAATTTGTTGAATAAAGTAATTTTGCTATAAAAAATTCCAACTGAAATGTTCGCCTTGTAAATTTTTTCTAAAATGGTTTTGATGTTGTTTGTCCTGCAAATCAGGCATAGATTGAATTTATTTTTACTCTTAATTTCTACAAGATTCAATGAGTTGTAGGCAAATTTATCATATTGGATGTTATTTTCCAGGCTTCAGCGTATCTTTTAGTATATAAAATGGTGATTGATTGAAAGGATTTAGTTTTGCAGTTCTAAAGTAAATTTTTTTACTTTCGAAAGTAGACTCTAAATGAATACTAATCTGTCATACTGCCCAGGTTGAACTTTAACAAATAATTACAGTAACGGTTGTAGAATTGTTCACATTCTGGCTTTAATCTTTCTTCCTTTTAGTCTAGTTTAATCTTTCTTCCTTTTAACCGAATTGCCCTTTTGCTACAATAATTAAAGTTCTACTATTATTTTAACAGTAATACCTGCTAAGCTTCTGCAGGAGATATACTACCATAATAGGTATGTTAGAGTACACACATTATTCTACGAACTAGTGAACCTTCTTAAATGTCCTGTATATCATCTTTATATTTTAAGGTAAATTTCTTTGTACCATTTAACAACACTTTAGAATTATTTATAATTATTTTAAGAAGTATTGAACAAAAACTTATCTTGTGACAAAAATAATTCTCTATTTTCTATCTAAAATTTTTTTTTTACGTTATATTGATTCCTCATATTTTTTCAACTGACGTTTCCCGTAATTCGCAAAGTGAAATATTGCAAAATCTCCACAATCGCCACAACACTCCGCCGCCAACGGAAATGTACCTCTGCGTACCCGTGATAAATTATTGAACGCATGATTTATGTAGCGAAGTGCCGATTTTGAAAATTTTGTTCTTTTTCACTTAAATAAAGAATGGTTTCACGCGATCTTTGGACACAAAATGTCGTTTGCTTTTGATTTCTATAAAAATCTGTTTCGCATTTTTTTTTGGCCTTCATATTGTCGCGTGTTATGGTTCGCGGCCTATAATTTTAATGTTCCGGGAAAGTGAAAACGCAATGTCTTTTAATTTAAGTTAAAAGAGTTTATTTAATTACAAAAATGCACAATGATCAATTGAACACTTTCACTAATTTTAATTTTCACTATTAGAAGTCTAACACTTGTCCATAAATTTCCTATCGCAATTGTCTTCTAAATCACTTCACTATTACGAAAATCACTTTTCTATTACTCGAACAATATCGCTTCCCACACACTATCGTAGTTCTTATCGCGGTCGAATGAATCATTCCCCCCATTCATTCAGCTCGCCTTTAGATAGGGTCTGTAGTCATTCAACCCAGTTCTCGTACATTGGCGAATTAGCGGGAACTTTCTTGAATGAATGGAGCAGTGACTCACTTTCAGATGTTGATGCTTGGTGGGTTCTCGTGGACTCGAGTAGATTCATTTCGTTGATGTTCTTAATTGTTGTGAAAACAATTTCAACAGTAGCTCGCAGAATTATTTGTTCATGTAACACTGCCCCCACCTCAGTTCTTTTCGCTCCGAAAAGATGTGTCGCCATTTGTAGTCAATTCTCCCTGGGTGGAATATGGAGCAAGAAGATCCAGATGCACGATTTTCATTTTGGCTCTCGGCTTACGATGCTCCTGTATTCGGTATACGACGTCATTGATTCGCTTTGTAACTCGGTATGGTCCCTCCCAATCATGTTGCAACTTTGGAGACCTACCCTTTCGCCGTTGCGGGTTATATAGCCACACCAAGTCATCTTGCTGGAAGCCAGTAGAATTTGCCTTTAGATCATACCTGGTCTTCATGCGGTCAGTAGCCGACTCGAGGTGTTATCGCACGGTCCGATGTATCTGGTTCAACCGTTGCCTTAGCTCACTTGCGTACTCCGAGATGGTTTGGGGTTTCTCGGGAGGTGTTCCGAACTTTATACAGGGTGCGGCAGCATAACTTCCTTTTTTCAAAATTCAACAAAACAAATTTTCAGCGGTACTTGTTTTTTAAACACGCTCCGCACTGTTCCAAGGCATGATAGCGACTAACCAAGGGATGAGCAAAACTTTAAAATCACCTCTCTCGAATGAGACTACTAGCGCCGCGCTATAACAGTTAGCACTTTAAGGGCGGGCATTTCAAAAAAGGAAGTTATGCTGCCGCACCCTGTATCAGCTGGCAGACGAATAGTCTTTCCAAAAATAACTTTGGCTGGGGCTTGGCACGTCGATGCATGTTCGGTAGCTCTGTACGCCATCAAAAATAGTGAAATGTGTCGGTCCCAGTCCCTTTGGTTCTCGCCAACCATCTTGGCCAGGTGTTTATTGAGAGTGCCGTTGAAACGTTCGACCATTCCATCGGATTGAGGATGCATCGGTGTGGTCCTCGTTTTCCGTATTCCCAGCAGCTCGCACATTTCGCTAAAAACTAGTGACTCAAAGTTTCGGCCTTGATCTGAATGTAGTTCGCAAGGCACGCCGTACCTACTGACCCAATTTAACACTAGCTGTTCGGCTACAGTAGTTGCTTCCTGGTTGGGAATGGGGTAGACCTCGGGCCACTTGCTGAAATAATAGGCCACAACCAGCGTATATCGATTTCCCCATTCGGATTCAGGAAAGGGTCCTGCGATGTCAACAGCAATCCTTTCGAATGGCATGCCTACGTTATAGGTTTGCATTTGTCCTCTCAGTCGTCGCTTTGGGCCTTTGACGGAAGCGCAAATTGTGCATCTGCGACACCAGTCCTCTACGTTCTCTCGAGCGTGGAGCCAGTAAAACCTTTCCCGCAATTTCGCTAAGGTCTTGTTAACCCCAAGGTGGCCTCCCGAGGATCCTTCATGCATTTCCTCAATCACATCGTGGATTCGGCTTTTGGGTAGTATAGTTTGCATTCTATAGGAGCTGCCATCCGCCGTTTCCCATTTCTGCTTGAGTACGCCACCCTCCACCTGAAGGGAGTTCCATTTTGCCCAATAGCTTTTCAGGGTTGCGCCATGCATTGAAACGTCTTTCCACTCAGGTCGCCCACTCGTCTCTTTCCATACGAGCAATGGTCCGATGTCTTCATCGGCTAACTGGCCGTTTCGAATCTCCTCCGATGACCAACCTTCATCGAATTCGGCCGTTATCAATCGCAGTTCGACGGGCGGTTCCTTTTCCTCAATCCGTCGGCAATGCTTGCAGTAAGCTGGACATAGACGGCGGGATAGGGTGTCAGCATTTCCATGAACTCCGCCCTTCCGATGAACAATTTCGTAGTCATATGACTGCAATCTTTCGATCCATCTCGCAACTTGTCCCTCGGGGTTTTTAAAGTTGAGCAGCCATCTCAGTGATGCATGGTCCGTTCGAAGAACAAATTTCTGGCCATATACGTACTTGTGGAACTGCTTGGTGGCCTCTATTATAGCCAACAGCTCCTTCCTGGTCACGCAGTAGTTCCTCTCACTTTTTGAAAGAACTCGACTGTAATACGAGAGGACTCTTTCTTCGCCATCGATCTGCTGGAAGAGTACAGCTCCAATACCGCCGTTGCTCCCATCGGTGTCAGCTACAAACATTTTTCCGGGTTTCGGATATGCCAGCACGGGTGACTCACACAGCTTCTCCTTCAAGGTCTCAAAAGCTGCCTGGCATTGTTCATTCCAGACATACGGACGATTTTCCTCGGTTTGCTGATGGAGACACTTAGCTATTTTGGCAAAGTCTTTGACGAATCTTCGATAGTAGGTTGCCAGACCCAGAAAACTTCGTAGTTGGCGCTTGTTATTTGGTGTTGGCCAGCTTTTCACGGCTTCAATTTTCTCAGGGTCTGTTTTGACCCCTTCTGCTGATACGACGTGTCCCAGGTATTTTACTTCAGCTGCGAAAAGGGTACACTTGTCGGGACTCAGTTTCAAATTTGCCAGTCGCAATCGGGAGAAAACCTCTTCTAAGTTCCGCACATGCTCATCGAACGTTCTCCCGATGACGATGATGTCATCTAGGTACACCAAGCAGGTTTTCCAGGTTAGGCCACGTAGCACGTACTCCATCAGGCGTTCGAATGTGGCTGGAGCATTGCAAAGCCCAAACGGCATCACCACAAATTGCCACAATCCGGTCCCAACTGAAAATGTGGTCTTCTCTTGGTCTTTCTTGTCGATTTCTACCTGCCAGTAGCCACTCTTGAGATCGAGTGTAGAAAACCATTTTGCGTCGGCTAAAGTGTCCATGATGTCATCGATGCGTGGGAGCGGGTAACTATCTTTCTTAGTGACGTCGTTAAGCTGCCTATAGTCGACACAGAAACGAGTGCTACCATCCTTTTTCTTTACTAGAACTACAGGCGCGGCCCATGGACTGACAGAACGTTCAATAACGCCTTGTCTTTCCATGTCCGAGATCAGCGCGCTTACTTCTCCTTGTTTGGCTAAAGGGAGACGTCTCGGTGCTTGCCGAATCGGCTTGGCTCCCTGCGTGTCTATGACGTGGGTTACCAGACTCGTTCGGCCTTGGTCATCCGGGCTTGTTGAGAAGATGTCACTGTACTTGGTGACCAGATCAGAGGCTCGTTTGAATAGCTGCACTGGCAATTTGACCTGCTTCAATATTGCAGACGTGGATTCCCGGGCTTTCTCTGTGTCTTGCCTCCTTTTCCAATGATGGTCGTGAGTAGCTTCCAAAGAGGTGATGGTGGAAACAGACTGGCAGCTGCCGATGACTTCTCCCGCTTTGATGCTCGTGGTTGAGTCTGTGGTGTTAAGGACTCTAACCAGCACGTATCCGTTCCTTATAGATCTTACAAGGCTTCGTCCTACAATCAAACTGCGCAATGCGGACGTCTTCGTTGGCTCTATCAGATAAGATCGGTGGTCTCCAGAATCACCATCAAGCTTGGCCCATACAATGCTTTCGGAAGAATTCGGTACATCAGTGTCAGTACATACCACTACATTCATCTTGGGAATTTGGACGCTGGGATCCTCCATCAGTACTTCGACATTCTGCCATTTCAATACCCGTTTGCCCAAATCCAACGTGACTCCATGTGGTCGAAGAAAATCCATTCCGAGAATGCAGTCATCAATAATGTTCGCGACCAGAAAATTATGTCGGAACACATGGTCTCCCAACTGTATCTGGAGGTTGACCTCTCCATGAACAGGTGCAGTTTCTCCCGTAGCTGTCCGTAGTGAGAAAATTCTGCCCTTGTGAAGTTGTTGCTGTCTAACTAGGTCTGGCCGGATAATCGATCGGGTTGCACCAGTGTCAATTGTTATGGTGCATTGTTCTCCGTCAACTTGACCCGGAAGGCATAAGTCGGCTTCTCCACGATGTAGTCTTGACACGGTGATGATGGTGCTGGGGACGTTGATCCTCCTAGCCAACATCTGCCCCACGAAGTTGGCGCTTACATGTTTCCCGACCCCTCTGTTTGAAGCACTTCCATTCTGGGCTCCTGACTCGGTCTGGATCTCCTCCTAGCTGCACACCCTGGAAAATAGCTCGGTTTTCTTCGCTTCTTGCAGTCTCTTTGCAGGTGCCCCTTCTCTCCGCAATTCCAGCATCTAGGCGCACCATTTACAAGCGTGTCTCGCTTAATTTGCACGCGCTCACACCTGCATTCGTCTGTAACTACCTCACGAACCCGGGCAGTGGCACGAGTCACATTTTTCGCTGCCTCAAAGTTCAGACTGTAAGCCAGTGCGTCCTTAACCGTTTGATTTTGAGCTAAACGCACGGCTTGTTGCAATTCCGTAGGCTGGGTAAGCCAGAAGTGCTAGTCGCTCAATATCTTGGGCTAGCTGCTGTAGGGTTTCACCAGACTTCTGCACCCGATGCCTTAGCTGTGACCGATAAATCTGCTTCAGATGCTCGTCTCCATAACGCATGTCGAGCACATTCATTATAGCATTCGGGTTTGAGTGCAATTCAACGGGGATCGTCTGCAAAAGCTCAGCAGCTGGGCCTCTTAGAGCAAGAATTAATGCAGTTGCTTGTTCCTGCTCATTCCAGCGATTTGCCCTTGCGGCAGCTTCAAACTGGGTCTTGTAAATACTCCAGACCGTTTGCCCATCGAATATTGGTGCTTTCACATTTCTGGAGATGCTATGCGCTGCAGCTACAAGTGGGGCTGGTGAAGTGGTTACTACTGCCTTCGCTGCTTCCAATTCTTTTTTCACTTTTTCCATCTCATGGTTCATTCTCTCTTCGACCTGGCTGATCTCATAGTTGATTCTCTCCTCAACCTGGCTGACCTTCTCCTCGACCTGGTAAACCTTTTCCTCGACGCATTTAATTTGATTGTTCAGGCTACCGAGCTCCGCTTTTATATCGGTTGACTGTTTTTGCACTTCCTTGATTTCGATCGCTTGTTGGTCCAGCTTCACTGATTGTTCATTTAACTTGGCTGATTGTTCATTTAACTTCGCTGATTGTTCATCTAGCTTCGTAGTTAAATTGGACGACTGTTCATTGAGCTTCGCAGTTAAATTGGATGACTGTTGTCGCTGCTCTTGCTGCATCAGCATCAACATTTGCATCAGCGCATTTTCTGGTTCCTTTGGTTTTGGTATTTCGGCTTCACCACCTTCTGCGCCTTTTTCTGCATCTGTAGGCTCACCCGAATCCAGATACGCACCTTCTGATTCAATTGCGTCACGCAAGCGTGCAATCAGTATTGCCTTTGTACCTTGTGTGGCCAGATTACGCTGTTCCAACTCCTCTTTGAGCTCCGATATGCTCAATTGATTGATTTTTAGCTGTAAGTTTCCTGGCATTTTTATTGTTTCGGCAATTTTCCCACCAGTTTCCACGTTAATTCTCACTATTGTGCACTTCAAAAATGTTTAATCGTTTTCACTTCCAAAATTTTCTTTCTTACTTCTTGACACCACTGTCGCGTGTTATGGTTCGCGGCCAATAATTTTAATGTTCCGGGAAAGTGAAAACGCAATGTCTTTTAATTTGAGTTAAAAGAGTTTATTTAATTACAAAAATGCACAATGATCAATTTAACACTTTCACTAATTTTAATTTTCACTATTAGAAGTCTAACACTTGTCCATAAATTTCCTATCGCAATTGTCTTCTATGTAAATCACTTCAATATTACGAAAATCACTTTTCTATTACTCGAACAATATCGCTTCCCACACACTATCGCAGTTCTTATCGCGGTCGAATGAATCATTCCCCCCATTCATTCAGCTCGCCTTCATATAGGGTCTGTAGTCATTCAACCCAGTTCTCGTACATTGGCGAATTAGCGGGAACTTTCTTGAATGAATGGAGCAGTGACTCACTTTCAGATGTTGATGCTTGGTGGGTTCTCGTGGATTCGAGTAGACTCATTTTGTTGATGTTCTTAATTGTTGTGAAAACAATTGCGACAGTAGCTCGCAGAATTATTTGTACATGTAACAATATGGTAGTTGCAAAGACCCCTTCATCATCACCCGCGAACAAGATTTGAGTTCTTTAAACCGAAAAGTTTTCGTGTTTGCGTATCTATGCATGTTGCACCGCACCCCGCGATGAACCTATTAATTCTACTTCATTTGGAGAGGGTTTATTGCTAATGATTAAATCACTTGGTAAACGAAGAAATGGCTGAATGGAGACCTTATAACATAAAAGGGAGGGCCCTTGCCCATGGTGGTGCATCATGGGCTATGATAGCAGCTGTCAAAGTTCTATGCCGCCATTAGGTTGTGAATAATACGCCGTAGTTCTGTCTTTTGAAACCTAGCATCTTTCCCAACTCTGCGAATAATAATGGTCAGTAAATATTTCAGCAGGAAACCCGAAACGTGGCATCCATTCATGACTTAAGATCTCAACACAAGATTGTGCGGAAGTGTCTACCACAGGTAATGCTTCAGATCAACGTGTTAATCTGTCAATCATGATTAAGCAATACTTGGAGACTTTTTGTTTTTTTTTTTCTTCGGGCCTTGCTTTCTTGTGTGAGCAGACGGGTCTCGACCAAAACTGACGTAAGATAGGAAGCCATATGGTAGCAATTTGCATATGTATTAGTCGGCCTACTATTGGACAAGCTTTCGTGAGGTGTCAGCCAACTGCAGCATAAGCAAGTGCTTGTATCGCGTAATATATACTATTTTCCGAATGAAAACGTATGAAACGCATTCCGTGCATGCTTAAATTTCACCTTGCACTATCCACTGTACTCCTAAACTTTTCAAGACGAACAAATGAAGCACGTGTTTTCACCTTCCACTGATAGCTCAGCGTTAAGAAGTAAACGAACTTCTATTCATTCACTTTGGAAGGCGATAAAAATTAAACGGCTATAAAAACTGAAATAATTTTCACTTCACTAAGAGCGCTATTGTATTCTCCGCGGGCCTTCTGGATTTTACAGTAGAAATCTGTTTCGAAACCGCACAAAACCTTGAATTTTTGTTGGCATCTCCAAAATTCTTCATATACCGCCATGTGGTAGTAAGCGCTGCTGCCATATGGCTTCCTAATTTACGTCTGTTTTGGTTTCGACTCCTTTGAGTCATCTTTAGTGCCACTGAAGATGACTCTGTGACACTGAAGATGACTCAAAGGAGTCGAAACGCGTCTGCTCACACAACTAAGCAAGGCCCGACGGTTTTTCAAGAAAAAATAAAATTATCCTGCGGATATCAAATAAACAAAATAATTGAACACTTGAAACCTTGCGAATATTACAGAGGGTAATATCAAAATGTGTTGTGTGGAACCGTTTCGTCGAAACGGGAAAGGATCCGAGCTCCCTACGTACGAGTCAGGTGACTACACTTTTGGCAGGCGTCGCAGCTTCACGCACAATTATTATGTTGATGGATCTCCAAAAGTATTTAGAAATAAGAAGCTTGTTTGTAGCTCTTATGCCTGGATGCGAGAGACCATGAACTGCTTTAGATACTTCTTTTTGAAATTTGACCGGAATGCATGGTCGTGATCCTTTTTAAGATATCTTACAATAAATTCTAGAGTTTGAGCCGAAGACGTAGTTGTTCAAATTTATATGAACTGTTGTTCATGAGGCTCTGAAGTATTGTGTCGTCTTTTTGTGCCTCTGCGATTGCTGGAAAATCGAGAGTACTAGGGACGTTTATCTCAGAAATTCTAGACAAAGCATCTGTTACAACGTTTCCTTTCTCGAAACGTATTGAATGTCTCAGGTAAACTGACTAATGTAGCTTAAATGCCTATGCTGACAAGGAGATGCTTTATCAGGATTTTGTTTCAAAGCAAATGCAAGAAGTCGATGGTCAGTGAACATCGTGAACAGTCTACTTTCAAGGGAGAACCTGAAGTATTTAATGCTTAAATGAGCAGCTAGCAGTTTTCGATCGTTGGTACTATAATGTTTAGAAAAGAAACTCAGTGATTGCCAGAGGTTTTTCACATTTTGCTGAAGAGCAACATCTATTGTATTGTCAGGGGTATCTACAAATAACGCCAGATGAGCACCAGTATAATATTTCTGGTTTTACTAGCTGTTTATTCTGTTCCTCACTAGAACAAAATATGAATTTTATTATAAAAACCAGAATTGGAGAATTACCTACTTAACCAAGCGGCTAGGCCGCAAAGATTTCTGGCAAGGAATCTTGAATTCCACAAACGCCATGGTTACTAGATTTAATTTAATTTAACTTGCTACAATTAGCAGCAATGAAAATAATCCTAAGTCGCTACAAACTCGCAGCGCTTCCTTATTAAAACTCCGTCTTACGTGTACGATCAAATGCTGATTGTATTTCTTTTACTTACATCGATTTTTATACTTTCCAATTCTTACAAGCTAAACATAAAATATAGAATTTATTGGTCATACATTACTTAGTATAGATTTTCAAAAATGACCCAATTCTTAATTTATTACTCATAACGACAAAACACTTAACTATACAAAAAATATCATACACATGGACTTACATGAATCATTCTTGCTTGGCCATATACTCAAGTGTCGCGTACCATTCATACGTTAAGTGTGAATGAATTTCTATGGTGAGTCTCCATATGAGATTCATGTTACGTTGTTGACATGTGTTTTATTCTACAATATTTATGTTCACTTGATATTCTTTGAAGTCAAGTGAAATTTATTGTATTTATTTTCACTTGATATTCGTTGGGGTCAAGTGAAATGTATCGTTATGATTTTCATTACATTCATTTAGTTCTGGCTGATATTCACTTCATTGATTGTGTATTAATGTAATGAATATCATCCGATTTAGCTTTAATGAATAGATGAATCAATATCATTACATGGATATAATTACACCAGCTTTAGGAAATGGGAAAAGTGTAGTCAACTAAATGATGTTTGGAGGGTTCAAAACCATGCATGGCAGATGGAGACCAATCAATCTCACAGACAATTAAGCATTTAAAATTTTATGCTGATGTGCAGAAATCTTCCATAAAAGTTTAGCAAAAAAAATCGGTGTAACTCTACGACTGGTTTAGGCCTTGGGATGCCTGCTATTGCTTGGACTTTGTCTGGTGCCGATTAAATACTTTCAGAGATAATTAAATGACCAAGAAGTCTCGCTTGAGAACAAGGCCAGGATCAAGGAGTCGTTGAAAAATGCTAAATGCTCGGGCTCGGAAGAAGAAGCAACCAAAATCTCACCCAGATAGACGAAACAAAAGTCTAAACCTCGTAGCATAGAGTGAATGAATCTCTGAAAGGTTTGCGCTGCATTGCATAGTCCGAAAGTCATCCGTATAAACTCGAAGAGTCCAAAAGGTGTGCAAAGTGCCGTCTGTGGAATGTCCTCAGGAGAAACAGGGATTTGATGATATGCCTTAGCTAGATCTAAGGTTGAAAATATGCGGCAGTTAGATAATTGTTGCGCAAAATCATGGATGGTAAGTAAAGGGCAGCGCTCTGGAATGATCTAAACATTCAGTAGACGAGAGTCTCCACATGGTCTCCATTGTCCATTTTTTTTTTTTGGGACCATAGGCAAGGGTGAAGACCAACAACTTTTCGATGGACGACAGATGCTCTGTTGACCCATAAACTCCAATTCTTTCTTCGCCACAGGTAATTTGTCAGGTGGTAAAGGACGCGTATTTGAAAATATTGGGGAACCAGTAGGTTAATATGGTGCTAGACATCGTGCTTGACTGGTTTCATGAAACTACTTTCCGTAGCAATGTTGCGAAATTCTTAAAAGAGTACGCAAAATTTAATATATGCAACTTCTTCAAAAATCGGAGAAAGAGTGAGGTATTTACAAAGTGAGATGTCGTCAACGTCATGATTTTTTCACCTATAGATTTTAGGTGCTCATCTTCAGCTATTCATTAATTCATTAAAAAATTCAATCAAGAGTTAATAGCATGTACCTTGAATTTTAAGTTTGGGAAAATTAATACAATTTTATTCAATATTTTCGACCGCAATTTTTGCTCTAAAGGCCTGCATACATGATTTTTTCCGATGTTTTAGGTGAAAGGTGTTCAATCATAGGGGGTGGAATGTGTAAATTTCATAGGTTCCGCCTTTTCCTGCTCTCTCGACACTGATATGATAATTTTAAGACTTGTTTTGAAAAGGTCTCATTACCACTTTTCATATGACGCCGCATTTGACTACTTTTGTTGAAAAAATGTTGATGGGTCACTCCCTCATTTGGAGAGACCTCCTTAAAACTCATTAAAAAGTTTTTTCACACTAAAACGTTGAAGAAGTCATCACTTCTCAAAATTCTACAAAATTTCATGGCTTTAGCTTCTATACTTGTAGTGAATTAGAGTTTCAATAATGTCCGTAAAGGACTGCAGCGATGTTCTGCTGCCTCGGCAGAAGAAGATGACAATATCTGCCGAGAATGCCCTCGTCTGGAGACGCGTGAATGCGCTGGCAGGCTAGCATTGCGGTGTCGTGGGGCGGGTTCATTTCCCCCAGCAGGAGGACCCACTACAAAAATATTTCGCATTCACGAATTGGACTGCTGGAAGTCAAGAGGCGACCGAAGTCGCAAAAAGTGTAGATAACTACACAGAGGAAATTAGAGCTTGTCATGAGAACAAGGGGAACCTGAAAAGAAAGGCGAACTTGGGGTGACCTCGTCATTACCCGACGAAGTTCATGGCCCACAAATGAAAGAGGGGCAAACGGGTGGTGGTGGGGCCCCTTTGTACCCACCCAACTGGAATAAATCCATAGATATCTTGTTGAAGTGGCCAGGTATTCCTCTTCTGAGTGGAAAACTCATACAACTTGAATTCTATGAACTTTCCCATCAGAAGGGGAGTACCCCGGTGACCAATTTATGCCATAGAATTATACGATTTGATTGCATAACTCTATGCCATAAAGAGGCACTCTGCTTGGGCCACTCAACCCACGACGTCACCTGAAACAAGAGGGATTAATAAGTACCCGGTGCCTGGCTCATGTTTTGAGGTGGAAGCCTGCCACCGTACTGGGTCCCATACCCGGTTAGAATTTGAGGAAAGGAAAGACCAATTTAGCGTTACTCTAACACTCCATTATATTAACGCAAAACGATTAAATTTTTATAAATGTGCAACATTTGCAATTCTACGCAATAAAATTTAAAATCGATAAATGCACAACATTTGCAATATAAATACAAGGAGAAATCCTCCGCAATAAAATTTAAATTCGAAAAAATTCACAACATTTGCAATATAAATACAAGGAGGAATTCTACGCAATAAAATTTAAATTCGATAAATGCACAACCGTTGCAATATAAATACAAGGAGAAATTCTCCGCAATAAAATTTAAATTCGAAAACATGCACAACACTTGCAATATAAATAAAAGGAAAAAATTTTACGCAATAAAAGGGTACTTACCCCACATGGTCCTTCGAGCGCTCGATGACAAATGCGGGAAGTCCACTGAAACGTTCATTAAATACATTCGCACAAAAAAATTAATAAATTTATCTCTAAAGCGAGAATTTCTTTACAATCACTTGAAGATTTAAATAAGATTTAAATAGTTTACTTTAGAGAATTTTCAGCAATTTGCACTGGTCAAAAAAAATGTTTATTCTAATTAACATTCTACTATTATGTATAAAACCTCCGGAAAATTGTACTCTACTCTGTATTGCAGTTAGAAGTCAACTCAAAAATAATTGTATTAAGTTCCGAGCGCATCAACACAATCCGAATCAATCACTGTTATTTCATTGCCATTAAAGATGCGACACACATTCATATATCCGCCAGTATAATAGTCTAAGCCACGAACAAGACTTGTATCCAGTACCACGTTCTTTTCCACGCCAAACGTTTTACAGTAATTCAAACGGAGTTTCATTTCCTCTAAGCCTTTCACTGCAGCCTTCATGGCTTTCCAACGTTCATCTCCTCATAGTTTTTCCACTAGATCAGACGTACAACCGTATTTCCTTAGCGCACATACAAAGCACTTCACCTCCAGGTTGCACTTGTCAAAACAATTGCCTACTAGATCAGACGTACAAACGTATTTCTTTAGCGCACATACAAAGCACTTCACCTCCAGGTTTCACTTGTCAAACAATTGCATTTCTCTTCAATTTCCAAAGAGTTTCTCAATTCCGTTCACACCAACTTTACCTACGACGAAGCCGCAACTAACATCGTCAGTAATTCAATTCTGTCACCCGCGTTCAACTTTGTA
The DNA here is from genome assembly GCA_963969285.1 of Odontomyia ornata. Classification (NCBI taxonomy): domain Eukaryota; kingdom Metazoa; phylum Arthropoda; class Insecta; order Diptera; family Stratiomyidae; genus Odontomyia; species Odontomyia ornata. Next base: position 47,171,921 of record OZ017739.1, read on the forward strand.
TATCACAATGTTGGATGGTTTTTCACTCACTCGGCCATTGTTTCCGTTCGCATTTGACACTCCAACGAAATAAGAGGCTGCAACTTGTGATTGGTGGCAGAAACTGTACAAAGTCAAGTTGTTTTTTCTTGAAAATTTCACAAATGTCCGATGCGGCTACTTGCTCGCTTTTCTCTCAATTCCCCCGTCCACGCGCGTTCGCGGTTGCAACTCGACTCCACCTCCCCTTCACTCATCCCAATCTATGCACAATAGATAGCGCGTGAAATTCTCGTTTTACCGCTTAGCCAGTTTCCCGAACGATTCATCTCTTGCATTTGTTGCATTTGCTGTGCTTGAAGCATTTGTTGTTGCTTCAACGTTTGCAATTGTTTCTCCGGGAATATGCTGGCTGAAGCTATGCGAATTACACTCTGATGTAACATTATTTTTATGTACAGTAAGTGTTGTGTATTTTAGTTGTATCGTTTATACGCATGTGCAAAGGCAGCTTGAGGCACCTTAAAAATGATATTCTGTGATAAATCGCATACAACCGAACTCCTCTTCGTTGTTGTGTATGAATTTGAATCGATTCTTTGTTTGATCTTATTAACATAACTGAGATTGCTTATTGTTCTTTAGAACAGTACACATTCAAATCGGATTAATGCTAGCGTTCACGAACGGTTTTCAGGACAATATGAATTACTTTAGGAATGAGTAAGCATTATTTAGAATACGTATATTAAACGTTTAAGAGATACATTGCACTTATTCTTATTAAGTTTTATTACGATCACGTTTTTTTATTTTACGTTAAATTGTTGATTAAAATCGGCGAATGGAACATTATTACATGCGTTATTAATATCCTGTCTGTTCTTATTATCTCTAATAGCATTAAATGAAAATATTCAGAGTTCGGCTGTAGCTTGAAATATCACATTTTAGTGTTGCTTTTAACTTGTCTTAAATATCCACTGAAACATCATCACCGCCTTTTTCCGTTGTCAATTCAATTCGGGTATCTGATCCGTATCCAGCATAGTTTGCGTGATCCGCAGAAGCTTGCTGTGCAAAAAGTACATCGGTGACGTACAAAGGTGCGGGAGATCGGTCATCAGGAATGCTAGGTCGTCGCATTGTGCAACGCTTGATCGGTGACATGAAAGCAAACAACGTTAATGACATGCACAATGAAAGAATGAGAACTCTTGCTCGAGCGTCAATGCCTTGACTTCTTATAACTGCCATTGCAGCAAGAATCGTCAGCAAAAGTATCACAGAAAATTTAGTCATTGTCACGGCAGTTGAGTGGATTTTTCTACCACTTCGACTGATCCTGTTGCTCGGGCCATATGCAAAGAATAAATTATGTCGATCGACAAAGTGTTTGAAGCAAATGTAAACCATAGCGAATGGCATGATTAGGGGGGGCAAGCTACGCTGTAAACTACGCTTGTTGTGAAAACCATTACAGTCCAAGCGTAATGAATTCCGAAAGGAAATTCAATCAAAATGGACTTACGTATGTACTGAATTTCTGCACGGGAACTGGCTGTGCGTAGCTCCCACACATAAACAATCAATTCAGGGAAACGAATCAATTCCAATGAAGTACCGATAAACGCTGCGGTGATTACGTAGTTTACGAAGAATGCACCCTTGTCCGGCAGGAAAATAACACAATATTGTGTTTGGGTTTCTTAATTTGTTTTGACGTGTCTTGAGTTGCCTGTAGAGGGTTATGAGATTGTTGCAATGGATGTTGAGATTGTTGTGAAGACTTTTGCTTCTGCTGCAAAGCGTCGCGATGCCAGAGCATATCTACTCGATTACTACATACTGCTTCTAAACTGCTGCGACATACAGACGGACAGACGCAGGTCACGATTTCAGTACGGTTTTATATTTTAATACAAACGGAGGGAACCCCTTGTTACCCCAACCCATAGCTTCCATAATTCCTCATCCCAAATCCCCCAATTAAATGTTAGTACATGCTCTCGGGGTGCACATTGGGTTTACTGGTTCCCCACTAATGTAACATTAAATGCCGAGAAATGCTAATAACTGTAAAAACATATACAGCTCTGCTACTAAATCCTACTTGCACCTCCTTTGTGAGGACGTAAGAGGGTGAAGGCGAATCTTCCGCGCCTGATAACGGAATCGACGTAATAACCATGCCGCCCGAATGGAGGTTGGGCGACGGGCTAACTCCCCGTGCCTGGAAAAACTTTAAATGTTTCGAAACCTGCAGATAGACCTCGGAATGGATTGGACTCACGGCAACGACCTCGCAAACGAAAAAAAGACTTTGGCATTGGATCCTGGAATGTCAGATCACTCAATTACCCTGGCGCCGTTAGGGATGTTTTACAACAGGCCAGCCAATATCAATTTAAAATACTGGCAGTCCAGGAAACGAATTGGACTGGAAACGACATACAAGACATGAGATCGCACACAATATTCAAAAGTTGGAAGCCTACTGGAAAAAGAGAATTCGGAGTAGCCTTCATTGTGGATAGGGAGTTCGAATCGCACGTTATTGATTTTAAGACAATCAAGTAGCGGTTGTGTGCGAGCCGTATAAAAGAGAAATTCTTCAAGATCTGGCTGATAAATATTCACGCCCCGACCGAAGAAAGGACGAAGAAACGAAGGAAACGTTCTACAATCACCTGGTCGACTCATTGCCCACAAACGACAACAAAATAATTCTGGGTGATTTCAACGCAAAGGTTGGCAATGAGCTATCTCATCGGGGAACGACTGGAGGATATAGCCTCCACGATGAAACAAATGACAACGGCCAGCGCCTGATTGGCTTTGCATGTAGCAGAAATCTAGCCATACGTTCCACTTGCTTCCCACATCGATGCATTCATAAAATGACCTGGGTATCATCGGATGGCAATACACAAAACCAGATCGTTCATCAATAAACCTATCGATGTCGTACGTCAAAGGCATATTCAGCGAAGACCAGCCCGCCACAAAAATTTGACATCTTTAATAATTATTAAAACAATTTTGCTTGGAACGTGGGTGGTGTGGAGTTTCTACGATTTAGCACCTTGACTCCCTGCTGCCTGTGAGCACTTCAGTACCCATCTTCCTTCTTAAACCAATTTTAGTTATTATATGAGTTAAAAATAATTTTGACAATGCTATTTGGCGATCAATTGGGAACATAAGTTCATCCCTGTTTTGTAAAGTTCGAAGGAATGCCAGGGTACTATTAGCATGGTTGTCAATTGTGTCAAAGAGTTACAGTGCTTTGCCACGTACGTATTTTGCAGCGGTCTCAATTCTCTGGTCCTTGTAGATGTCAGTGATTCTAATATACCATGAAATTTTTAAGATTTTTCGAACAATTCTATTTCGGAAGGACTGGAGTGCTTTTTTGTTCGTTTTTTTTTTGTCTGGTAGAAAGAAGCACTACCGTATAGTAGCGTTGGTCATATAAACTGCTTGTAAACGAGCACCAGATTTTTAAGGCTAAGTCTTCAAGATTTAATTATATAATAAAAAGGGAAGATAAATTTTATGCAAAGTAGTCGTTTATTATATATGTGTTGTTTCCATATGAGTTTTTGTCAAATAGAAGTCCAAGATATTTAGCTGTTGGTGTCCACTCTATTGTTTGGTTATCAACGATAAGTCTCTATGGAGTTTGCCGCCATTGTGATGAAAAGTGCTTATGTTTTGTCAGGATTAATCTTAATTTGCCATTTACGAAAGTATTCCAATAAAATATTTATTGATCATTGCAACTTTGGAGTGATGACTCTTACTTGTCGTACTGTATTAAATATGCAGGTATCATCAGCGTATGGTGATAGTTTTACACTTGAAGGCAGAGTGGGAAGGTCTGCAGTAAATATATTGTATAGGACCGGAGAGATGGGCGAGCACTGAAGAACTCCATTACCATCTAGTCTCAAGCTTGAGAGTTTTTTGTCAAATTTTGAATTGTGTTTTTCTGCCTTACAACAAGGAGCCAATAATTTGAGTGAGCTTCAATTGCATACTGAATTAGTGCATTTTGAAGATTGGTCCTGCATGCCAGACTTTATCAAAGGCCTTAGCTATATCAAACATAACTGGTGTAACGATTTTTTCAATGCCCGTGTAGGACACGGGTGCCGATGGTCTAGCATAAGTGTCAGCGAGCTATGAACAACACCGAGCTCAGCTAACTAGCTTCGCTTAACGACCGCGTACGCGTGCTTGACGACTAGCATTTGCGGGATCATATGAGGCGGGTTCTTGTCGAGCCACGAAGCTACACTACAAAATACTTATCACGCGTACTCTACTCTACAAGACGCACCGACCAATTTTTATTGTCTTTAGAAAAGTTCTATTAGGTGTCAATTAAGCTACTCTACAGTAATTCAATATTTTTTTTTTGCCTCGTTAAAGTTAGCGGACACGGAGGCTTGAGACAAACGCAAACCTTACACAAAAAGCAACCGTTACTTTCACAGAAGAAGGTCTTTGCATTACAAGGGGAATGTCAACCCTAAAGATGTTAAAGTGGCTGAAGTGAACCACTCATCTCTGCCTAAAGGATGGAAACTTGACGGATGCAGTTTACTTTACACTAGTAAAACAACAAACTAAGCAGTTTCGACGGGGTGACCACCTTATCTCTTCAGGAGCAGCCACTCCTGATCACCACGGGGCTGCTCGACTGCTTATGTTTATTACACTGGGCCAGTTGAGTTCCTGCGTTTTAAGCCTGTTCTGATGTATTGGACCACTCGAACTAACTGGAGTTCAATAGAGTGCTTAGCTTTGAAGCCAAATTGTTCTTACGGTATAGTATTTTTTTCCAATATAACCTTATTAAGCCGTTGCATAATCACACTTTCCGCAATTTTTGAATTTTAGAGAAGACTGATTGGTCTCCAGTTTTGTGAAAATTGTGGGTTCTTTTGAGGTTTCACAAAAACAATAATACCCGCCTATTTTCATACTTTAGAATCCTGTCACAAACAAAATATTGCACTCATAATGCCTGTAAGTATTTGTAAAATATTGACCGGTAGCCAAGAGATCATTGTGTTGATAATGGTGTCGTGTTAATTTCTTCTTCTTCTTCATAGCACTACAGCCTCTCTCGGGCCTTCGCTTCCTGCAAATAGCGCCTCTAACTATCTCAGTCCATTAACCGCGTCTTCCAAATTTTGAAATCCGAGTCTTCGTCGACCGAGTCGGTCCAGCGTTCCCTCCGTTTCCCCACTGGTCTCCGGCCTTCATTCCTCCCAGCGAATACATTTTTGGGTATCCATTGTTCGTCCATAGGATTCATGTGTCCAGCTCATTGCTGTTTCTGCAGTGTTACAATCGTTGAGACCTCTGGCTCATTAAAAATTTCATACAGCTCATAGTTGTATCGAATTCACCATTGGTCCCATCTAGTTTCGCTCCGATTATTCGCCTCAGGACCCGTCGCTCAAACGTGTTCAATATATTTGCGGATGCTTGGGTTACGGTCCATGTTTCACACCCATCCCATAATAGCACAGGTCTTATCTTATCTTTTCCTGTATATACAGCTGGTCTTCACGATCGTCAAAACTGAATAAAGTATTTTATTTGCAAGCTGTATTCTTCGGCGTATTTCGTATCTTCCATTACTGGTTCTCGTTATTTTGGCACCTAAATACACAAATTTGCTCACATGTTTTATATGTATTCACCAAGTGTGCGTCATGAGTTTTGTTTTATTCTCATTGAGTTGTAGCCCTACTGGTTTTGCTTCGCTGTCGAGTTTCAGGAAGAGTTTTTGCCAGTTGTTAGTAACCGTGACAAAATTTTGATGTTGTCCGCATAGGCTACTACTTGGCTTGATGTGTATAGTAATGTACCTCGTGTGTCGATACGTAGCTTCCTTATGACGTACTCCAGAGAATCGCAATGGGGCCAGCCCGTCCCCCTGCTTCAGTCCGATGTTTGTGTCAAAGGTGTTGGTGGTTTGATAATTAATGCGGACTTATGATGTCGTCAACATCATTGTTATTTTAGTAAGATGGACTAATTTGGGAAGGATGCCAAAGCAAAGCATTATTTGATACAGTACGTTACGATAAATACTGTCGTATGCTTGCTTAAAGTCAATGAAAATTTTATGTAAGTCTGTGTTGAACTCCCAGCTTTTTTCATTGGTCTATCATCGATCTACCTACCCTAAAACCACCTTGATACTCCCTAAAAATACTGTTGGCGTATGATCCGATTTTATTTTCTTTGAGAAACTTTTGTACGCCGTACAAAGAAGTGATATGCCTCCATAATTTTCGCACTGTAGCTTGTCACCTTTTTTGTGGATAGGGAATATAATTGATTGGCTCTACTTTTTCGACATATACCCTTCTTTCCAAATATGCTAGGTGACTTTATGAATTCCTATATGAACATTGCTGCCAGCATGTTTGATGAGCTCCACTGGAATCTCATCGATGCCCGGGGCTTTATTATTCTTTTGGGCTTTGATGATAGAACACACTTCGTCCAGAGTTGGTGGGGCAAATGGAAGCTCTCCACCGACATCTACAGGCTCCGATGCTCTGGTGGTATGTGGAGAATTAAGGAGGTTCTTGAAATATGATGCTCATCTTTTCTGAATTTTGGTTTCATCAGCGATGATATTGCCGATATCATCACGACAGCTGATAACCACGTTTTAAGCTTTTCACTACTTTTTGTGCTTATCTTGTGTTATTGCTCGCTAAACTTACATCTATACTTCTCAATTGTTCATCATAGTATTTTCTTTTCTTAATTCCAATTATTTTATTAACGACCCTTCTGGGATTTTCATAATGTTCTTCCTTCTTCCTGGATTTCCTACCTACGTACTCTTTACATGCTTGATTCTTTTTGTCTAACGCATTTTGGCACTCATCATCGAACCATCCATTTCTCTAGCGCTGGGCTTGATGTCCGATCGCCTGTTCTGCCACGGTCTTAATAACCGCTCTCACTTCCATCCAAAGCTCGTTGCTTGTCTTTAATGGTGCGTCTAACAAGATGGAAGCCAGCTGGTTGTCGAAGGTTTCCATGAAATTTTTGGTCACAGAGGCCGTTTGGAGCCGTTCGATGTCAAATTTTTGTAGCGGGCTGTTCTTCGCCAAATATGCCTTTGACATACGACATCGATAAGTTAATTTGATCAAATAATGATCTGACTTACAATTGGCTCCTCGGTATGTACGGACGTCAAGTATGCACGAGGCCCATTGTTGTTGGATCAGAACATGGTTGATCTGGCTTTGTGTGTTGCCATCCGATGATACCCAGGTCATTTTATGAATGCGTCGACGTGGGAAGCAAGTTGAACGTATGACTAAATTTCTACTACATGCAAAGTCAATCAAGCGCTGGCCGCTGTCATTTGTTTCATCGTGAAGGCAATATCTTCCAGTTGTTTCCCCCTTAGATAGCTCATTGCCAACCTCAGCCTTGAAATCACCAAAGAATTATTTTTGCGTCGTTTGTAAGCAGTGAGTCGACCAGTCTTTTCAGGTGATTGTATAACGTTTCCTTCGTTTCTTCGCCATTTTCTTCGGTCGGGGCATGAAAATTAATCAGCCAGATTTTGAAGAATTTCGCTTTCATACGGATCACAACTAAACAGTTACTATTCTATTGTTCGTAATTGTTCTCATTGCCGCAAAATAGTTCTGAAAAATAAAAAAGAATAAGAAAACTTTCCTTTTAATTTTGCGTGTTTTTTTTAATTATATTTTCGTAATCGATTTTCGATTGTTATCGTTCGATCTTCTTCAGCGATTGTTTCACTTAACCTAAAGATCCTACTTATATACTAAGTCCTTAATTACATTTCCTAAAGAGGTTAATTAAAATCTACTTTATTCGAATTCCTTTTGTTACATTTGAAAATTATTTAACTAATTAGTTTGAAGAGCCAGGATTTACAATTACCTGCGTCGTTGTTCATTAGCACGCTCTTTTCTCTTGAAATGCCGAGACTTTCCATTGCATACAGTTCTCTCGCATCTCTTGCTTCTCGTACTGGTGTTGCGTCATCCACTGTATTTTCGTGTCCTTGAGTTATAATATACTCCGCTACTGCTAATCTAAAGTTATTCTTCTTTCCTCCTTTCCTCACTGCACTTGCTTCGCTTAAATGTTCTCGCACCCTTGTATTGATTAATCTTCTTGTTTGTCCAATGTAAACTTCGTGACAGTCGGGGCATTCGATCCGGTAGATGCCTGATTTTCCGTGTGGTTGCCGTTTATCCTTAGTTAACCTGAAGATATTTTTCAGCTGATGTTTGTTACAAATTAAAAGATTCAGCGACTAATTAAAGCGCACTAAAAGTGTATTGGATAACCATCGTAAAATAATCAAAGTGATGAATGCAAATCCAGTTTATTTTTGTATGTGTGAAATTTGAAAAAAAAAATTGGAACTATAAAATTGTGGTAATGTAAATTGATTCAATAGGAATGACATTCCAAAATAGGTAAATGATAAACTTTTGAAAGACTAAAATTGAACAAATTGTATATATTATGTGCATATACTGTTATGTACCGTGACGGATATACAATACGAGTACATTTATCTTCTTAATAGACTTTGCTAATATTTAACACCAACTATATATTCACATATGAATGCATTTGTTTTTATTATTTTATTCTTCTCGTTCTTTTATTATCTCGTGAATATAGCCAGCAACAAGTCGAATATTTTCTTATTTCTTCTTATTTTAAGAGTATTTTTCAAAATATTTCAAACGAAGCGGCTTCACATTATAGTATTTTCTTAATTTTTCCTTCAATAACGTGTTTTATATGTGACCTGCAGAATTGCAATTTTCTGTGTTTAAATTCTACGATAAAATTCTATTTTTTATCCAGTTCTGTTTCCCTTCGTGCTTTTCATCGCGAGCATAAACGTTAATACCTATATTCTACATTTTTATCTACAAATCTGGGTATTAGTTTTTCCTTTCTGTGGTGAGAAAGTTACTTCAATTTAAAGCCGACTTGGCACACTTAGCTTAATTTTTAGTGACTGTATGGGGATTGTTAATAAGCTATGCGCGATCCCCATAAGAAAGAAAGAATAGAACTTTACTAAAACACAAACATAACTTTATTACTAAAACTAATGAACAGAGTTACAAGTATAGAAATGAATGTAGTGAAGGACTACATGTTGGCGCGCGCGATGTTGACTCGTCGGAGGTTGCGAACGAAGTAAGCGTCTCGCTGACATGAGTTTTGAAATTCGCTAATTCACTAACTGCTTGATGCGCTCCTTGCGGTGAGCATGTGGACGCCACAACTGCTTGTGTCAAATTATTTTTGCCCTTTATTAGGCAATTCTAGTCTATTAACGACGATTTTTTGCTTATGCCCCAAGATAGGCAATCTTTAATACTGTGGAGACTTTTGGCTTTTAGTTTTTGTTCTTTATGCCCTAAAATAGGCATTCCTTCAAATCGTGTAGACTATTTGTAATTGGTTTTTATGAACTTTCAAACTACAATTCTAGCTTTTAACCCTACAATCATATAACGTCGTATATAACTGAAGAAAATAATAATGAAAATAAAAATTTAAGTGTACTTGGCGAACATTAGAACTTAAAATAAACTACAGCATTTGAAGTGTGCTCTACGAACAACCATTATAAGCACTTTTTAGGTCTTTGTAAAAAAATTGTTTACAATGTCCTACTAGTTTCGCAACCTGTCTGTCCGTCTGTCTGTCCGTTTGTCCGTGCGTCACAGCTAGTTTCCTTAGAAACTATAAAAGCTAGAATGCTCAAACTTTGACAACAGGTCAAAAGTGATGGTCTCTCAAAAGTTAAGGCATTACCAAAAATTTAAAAAATGTTTAGGGGGGTCCTACCTTATATCGAATTAGACCCCAAACAATTTCCTTAACCAAAGGTATCAAATGAAAGGTCTTGGCTAGAACTTTTAAAATCTGAAATAAAAAAATCATTTTATGAATTAGGGGGTCTAGGGGAAGGCTAAATGTACCAAAAACATGTGTCCCCCCTCGCGATTGGACACCTTTGAGCTATAAAATCTGAAATCTGACCACATGTGAATGCTAAGTACAAATTAAGTAGCGTTCTATGTGTTAGGTCTGTGAGAATTTCAATCGTTCATTACAACCACGAAGTGACTGCAAAACTTTTATAAACTTATAAAAATTTTAGAACCTTGCAAACCAATCTTGCTCATAATGAATGTTAAGTGTAGCTTACCGAACTGTATCGCCTTTGATAATACATTCAAGTTTGTGACGTGCAAGGCCTTTTGCAACAGAAAACTTCACGGAGCATGCATGGATGCCCCGAGGGACTGGTACCACCCATATATGGATATGCACTTTATTTGTCCCGATTGTCAAAGTTTGGAAAATACTTTAACTAACATGTATGATAAGTTTATCAGCAGTATCGAAGATTTGCATGAAGAAAAAAATCAGCTTATCTCGCGGCAGCATTCTCAGACGAGAGCTAACGATGAGAGTTTTATGGAGATGGCGAGCAGCTTCGACGAATTAGCTGCCAAACTGTCTGATAGCAACAAAAAAGTTTATAAAGCACTAGAATTATTGGGGAATCAGATAGTGTCAATAAAAGAGACAGTTACTCATATCCAACCATCACAAAATAATGAAACTTTTAAGAAGTCATCATTGTTTGAAAGTAACGTCTCGAGCACTCTGCAAAATCTTAGTGAACAACTTCAAAAAGTATCTTCACAGCCTGACAAATCAAGCGACCAAGAGGAATTTGCTCATATTCTCACCAGATTGAGCAGGCTCGAGGAGATGTGCACCAGTATTCTGAACCAGCAACATAAAACTTCATAGGCTACCCAGACATTGCGTTCAACGGAAACACAACATGCCAATTCAATATCATCACCTGATCCAACTCCTAACTACATCTACAAGCTTGGAACCTTCTGGACAGAAGAAGAATGGGAAGATCGCATCAAAAGATTACAAAAGTCAATAATTAATCCTAGCCCATCACTGGTAAAAATCGCAGATGAAGCGTATAGCATCTTCTTAACGAAGGGGAAAAATTTGAATGCAACCGCTGTCAGAAAAAAATATTGAAAACATACTCCACATCAATAGCTGCAAGGTTGAAGAACTGTCTTCTCAGAACACTCGAAGGAAAAGCTTCAAAGTGTTCATTCCATCACAGTGTTCTTGGCTCTTCACAAACTACAGAAAAAAGAAAGGCAACTACATGTGGAACGGTATTAGCTTTAAATTATGGAAGGAGCGTAATGGAGTCACAGAATCCAAGGCTAGCCGTGACAAAAGTAATTATAAGAAAGTATGTATTCCTAACTCCATAACTAACACTTCAATTTCATCCAACATCACATTCATCATTATAACGCACCTCCATCCTTACCTCCTCCTATTTTATTGAATAGTGATACGTTACATGAGCCTAAAGTCAACACCACTAAGGAGATTTGTGGCCAACCACGAAAAATTTCTGGAAAAGAGCGATCGAGTGTCAATGAGATAACTAAAGATCCGCCCTCGATACCTGAAACATCCATCTCAACAACTAGGTACAGTAATTTCGTGCGTGGTGCAGACCAAATACCACCAGCCACGAGCTCATCCGGACTGCCAACTTTATCAACCACTTCAAACAAGAGCAAATCTCTAGATCTACTCTTGCCACCCACTGTTAAGGCCACTTTTGTCTCGAGTAACGATCTGGAGAAAAGGTACCTTATTTCAATGCTCAGAGAGCACAAAATTTATGAATGTGTTCGTTTCTACCTCTCCTACATGCATAAAGCACCGGAAACAACCTGTATTGAAGGTAAAACGAGGACTAGTCTCTACACCATTGTTCAAAGAGAAGGCCTCTGGTCGATCTTGACGCCCTTCGGAACTTATATTTTTCCTATCATGAAGAGTTGGGTGTGACCATAGACCAGGTGAAAAAAGATCTTGAGACCTATGTTTTCTTTGTTAGTTCCAGTTATATCTCTCCACTACAAAGGACAAGAGAAAACCAACACAAATTTTTTCGTCCCCTTTCATAAGTCTTTTCAACATAGTCTTAAACTGTTTTACCACAACTGTATTGGTATCCATAATAAACTGCCCCAACTGTTTCTTGTCGCAAAATCTTGCCATTTTAATATACTTACCCTAACCGAAACATGGTTAAATGACTCTCACAAAAATGAGGAGATTCTGGACAATAATTGGTCCATTTACAGAGACGACAGAGATTTCCTTACTACTGGACAAAGACGCGGATGTGGTGTATTGATTGCTGTACATAACTTTTTCCTTAGTGAGCCCGTCAAGACGCTATCAAATTCATTATTCCAGCATAAAATAGTGCAAATAAAGCTGCAGAAATTTTCTGTATGTATTGACGTCTTCTATGTCCCTCCAAAATCATGCTTACCTCCAGAATCTGTCGAAATTATCTATAATGCTGTATGTTATATCATAGCTGGAATTACTGCCGGAATTAATGAAGAAGACAGAGTCATTATAACTGGTGAATTTAATCGGCCAAACATTAAATTCGTAACCGATGAGCTTGGTAATCTTCTTCCCGTCAATCTTCTAGACAGTAATGACTTTAACTTAGTGAACACCCTTTATGGCAATGATTTGCAGCAAACCGCTCCTATCCCCAACCAAAACGGAAATTGGTTAGACCTCATTTTCACAAATGCACATGACGAAGTAGTGGTTAATTCAACTGATGAGAGCGAGCACCTGTTTTCCAACACAATTCATCACTCCACCTTTTCTGTTGAACTTTCCACTCCTGATTCAGTAAACCCTATTTCTTACAATAATGAGATTGTATATGACTTTCGTAATGGCGATTATAACAATATTAACAGCCTTCTATCAACTTTCAACTGGACTGGTACTTTGTCAACATTAGATTTGGATCAAGCCTTATCCACCTTTTATCAAATCATTCTTGACGCTGTTGATTCATTTGTACCTAAAATTAAGAAAAAAGACAAGGTTTCTGAACCCTGGCTGGGAAGTGACCTTAGGCGTTTACGAAACCAACGAAACAAGCTATATAAAATATTAAAAAATGGTAACAACGTTGGCGAAGAGTTTAAGAGAAAATATGACGAGCTCGCTAATGAGTTTAAAATTAAATCTCAAGAAGCATATAAATCCTACATAAATGTTGTAGGTGAAGAAATCACTCGGAATCCTAGAAAATTTTCAATTCGTCAACGTAAAACGTAAGATACATGGTTACCCTTCAGCAATGAAATACAATGATTCGATCTTTTCTTCTCCAGAGCAAATCTGTAAGTTTTTTCTGATTTTTTCCAAGGAATCTACTGTGATCCTGGAAACACTCAAAACCTTCCGTCCTCTGAAATAGTACCAAGAGCACAGATCGATAGTATTTCGATATCTGAAGAGGAAATTCGTCAAGCCATCGAAACTCTTGATTTGAACAAAGGACCTGGCCCCGATCTCATTCTCCCTCGTTTTTTGGCCCTCTGTAAAGATAATTTGTCCCTCCCTCTTTTCCTCATTTTTAATAAATCGCTTTCGAGCGGTGTTTTCCCCTCACATTGGAAACCATCTTATATAATACCAATCCATAAAAAAGGCGAAAAGCGGTCTGTTGAAAATTATAGGGGAATCGCTACGTTATCTTCCATACCAAAGCTTTTTGAAAAGATTGTATGCGATAAAATTTCACCTCTTATTGAACCTTATCTCAACGACGAGCAACATGGTTTCCGGAAAACAGATCTACTACCACCAACCTTGTCGTGTTGACGTCAGACATTCTATGTGCGATGGAAAAAGGTAACCAAATCGACGCCATATACACCGATTTCAGCAAGGCGTTTGACCGCGTGAATCATGAAATATTGATAAAAAAAACTGCATAGTTTTGGAATCACTGGCCCAACGCTTAACTGGATTCATTCATATTTGAAAAACCGCATCCAATATGTCAAGTTCCAAGGTCGCTTATCGAAGAAAATTAATGTCCTCTCTGGGGTTCCTCAGGGTAGTCATCTGGGTCCATTACTTTTCAATATCTTCATATCTGACTTTTCAGCGGCACTATCCGATATACCTCACCTTTTTTATGCCAATGATCTGAAGGTATATCACATTATAAAATCGCATATTGACGCTTCCTTTCTTCAATCCAAATTAAATATTTTGCTCCAATGGTGCAACGATAATCAACTTGCACTCAATTTGGATAAATGCCATGTCATAAGTTTTTCCAGAAAAAAAATATCATCCTTAACGATTATCAAATCAAAAGCACGAGTTTGAGCAGAGTTGAGAGCATAGTAGATCTAGGCGTAATCTTAGACACACAGCTTCGGTTCAATCTTCAACATGACGAAGCCCTCTCTAAAGCTAATAGGACGCTAGGTTTCATCAAAAGGGGAGCCAAAGAATTCGAGAATATTTGGGCAACAAAATCGCTATACACTTCACTTGTTCGTCCCATTCTCGAATACGCTTGTTTGATCTGGGACCCAATTTACAACATTCATAAATCTAGATTCGAGTCGGTACAAAAACAATTTTTACTCTTTGCCCTAAGGTCCCTCTATGACCCCAGAGATTTCCATAGCCTTCCATCCTACGATAACCGACTCCAAATATTGAATATGGCATCACTAGCTTCTAGGCGTACTGCGTTGTCCTCATGCCTAATTTTCGATGTGCTTAGGGGTAATTTTAACGTGAAATTTATTTCCGAGAAGGTACAGCTGAATAACCCTCCTAGAGTTATCAGAAATGCTGCTATGTTCACCACAAGAACACATCGGACCATATATGTGGATAACGCGCCAATAAATAGATGTTGTAAAACATTTAACAAATTCAGCAATTACAGGGTGCGGCAGCATAACTTCCTTTTTTGAAATGCCCGCCCTTAAAGTGCTAACTGTTATAGCGCGGCGCTAGTAGTCTCATTCGAGAGAGGTGATTTAAAGTTTTGCTCATCCCTTGGTTAGTCGCTATCATGCGTTGGAACAGTGCGGAGCGTGCAAACAACACTATAAAAAAAAAAATTTGTTTTGTTGAATTTTGAAAAAAGGAAGTTATGCTGCCACACCCTGTATTATTCCCCAACCATTTTCAAGTCCATAATTACACAATCCTGCTCTTCCCGTATACAGTAGATCATTAAGTAACTTAATGTATAAATTGTAATATCTTTGTGTTTTGTTAAATGATGCCTTGTTTGGCAATAAATAAATAAAATAAAATTATAAAAAATTTGGGCCTTAATCAGTACAAGAGCAACAAATACCTCAGAAACCGAAATTCACTCAACTTTATTAACAATAGTATGATTTGTAGATTTTAAAATTTTGCCCATAAAATCAAAACGGTACCTATAAACTTGTTGAAATTTTGCAATTATATGTACTGGTATAAGATATTTACGTTCACAAAAATTAATTGAGATCGAATTTTAATCAAGTCAGTTATAGCCATTTCAATTGTATGGAACTACTATAATAATTACACGTGTTTATGGTTGATACATATTTCAAATTGACCTAGGCATTTTCATTTTCTTTCAATTTTCATGAAAATTAAAGGAATAGTGTTTAACTTCAATATGTTCAATCAGCCGAGCATTCAAAAAATCATTTAAGCTAGATCAAAATTGTGGCTAAACTGTGCATATGAAAGAAACTGTGCATCTTTTGCATACATTTGAACGATTTCATATCCATACTTGTTTCTAACCCTAGGATGTTTACAAAGACCTTCTGGTAGGAGCACTCTCCTGCTTACTCAACTTGTTTTATTATTAATTTTATTTATTGGTGATTTCTAATTTTTCCATCAATAATGTCCTTCTTCTTCTTCTTTTTAGCACTACAGCCCTCTCGGGCCTTCGCTTAGAGATAGTAAGAGTATCTCATTTTCATGACCGTATTGATTTTTCGGAAGCTGGTTTGGTCAGTACCATGCTCCCGTGTGTCTGCTCAGCTATGATATAATGTGATTAAATCAACAACGTCCCGCTGTATGTAATAGTATGATTTATTGATTTTACATTTTCTTAAATAAAATCTTTACGGTACTTTGAAATTCAATAAAATTCAGTACACAAACAGTTAACATATTTAAAATATGGACCTGCCCTGAAAGATAAAATGATATTTAACGAAGTTATAGCGGTTTAAATTTTCCTGTATTACTATGGAACAATATGCGCTGTATTATTATAGAAACATATGGCTATGGAACAAAATGCGCTTTTTACCGACTCAGACACTACAGCTTTGCTAGGATTTGCATGAAAATTTCAGGAATGACAGGTATTATGAATATCTTTGAGAATCGGTTCAGTTAGTGGTATCAGTAATCGTAAAACAAAATAGTGGCTGTTTGAAATGCGAAGATTGAATAATTTTGAGTTATTTTTCCCCAACTTCAAGGTTTAAGGTACGTGACGCTTGACGTCAGAAACGCCTTCAATTTCGCTAGATGGGCGGATATTCTGGAAACAAGTTCCAAAATATCTGATGCGGATTATGAAGAACTACCTGACAGACCAGAGCCTGCTCTATGAGACGAAGGAGGGTCGGCGGAGGATGGGAGTCAATCGGGTGTTGCACAAGGCTCCATCCTTGGCCCAGACCTGTGGAACATCACGTACGACGGGCTACTGAGAATCGAGCTGCCGGATGAGTCGCGCTTGATCGGCTATGCAGATGATGTCGCGGCGCTAGTTGCGGGACGCACTGTTGAACAAGCGCAACTCAGACTGGGTATGCTAATGCACCGAGTGAGGGACTGGATGACTGCTCGCGGGTTCAGCCTAGCTTTGGAGAAAACCGAAGTAGTCATCTTGACAAAGAAGAGAATCCCTAGAGTAAGGATGATCAACATTGGGGAAGCACTCGTTGAGACTAAACTAGCAGTGAAGTACCTGGGCATTTTGTTCGACTCGAAGATGCGTTTCTCCGAGCAAATCAGGGCAATAGCTGACAAGGCTGCAGCGAGTATTTCGGCTCTCAGCCGACTAATGGCCAACATAGGGGGTCCCACCTCATCAAGAAGGAGACTTCTGATGAGTGCAGTACAATCTGTGCTGTTGTACGGATCGGAAATATGGTGTAAGGCTCTCAACAAGGAGCTGTATCGAAAGCGCTTGGCACAGGTGCAGCGACGAGGAGCGCTGCTGATTGCATCTGCATATCGGACTGTCTCGGACTCGGCAGTGCTGGTCATCGCAGGAGTGATACCCATTGCCCTCCTTGCCAAGGAGCGCCGCAGAATCTACCTGCGGAGGAACGAATGCGACAGAGATGCTGTCGCCTACGAAGAACGAGAACGCTCACTCAGTGATTGGCAACAGTCCTGGGTGAGCGATACAAAAGGTAGGTGGACCGCACGCCTTATTGGTGACCTGAGGCCGTGGCTCAAGCGAAGTCATGGTAAGACTGACTTCTATCTAACTCAGTTACTGAGTGGACATGGATACTTTCGGTCTTACCTGCACAAGATTGGTAAATCACGGTCTCCTGATGCCTACCACACATTTTTTGTATGCAAGAGTTGGGAAAGGCAGCGCGGTGACCTCATTGAAGAAATGGGAGATCTCTCTCCGGATGAACTCACTGTAGAGATGCTCACATCCGTTGACAAATGGAACTGTGTGGCACATTACTCTCGGGCAGCCCTTAAGATAAAAAGGAACATATTTGAGCGCCTGGAGGTGACCAGGGTGGAGGGATCTCTTTTCTAGAAATCCCTCTCCCCTCCCCTCCTTCCGCTGGAAAAGGGATCCCTGTAGCTCGGTGGCGCCTAAACGCGTAGAGAAATAAGGCTTAGCCCGAAGTAATGTGTCAAACGGTTCCAGGCTAGGTTCTCAGATTGACAGGGGAGGTGTTTAGTGGGTAGTCCAGTATCCTCCATGGGAGTCGCACACTGCCAGACTCGGTGGGCGTACATGCCTTCACCTCCCTACCACAAAAAAAAGGTTTAAGGTACATGCGTTTAACACTGATTCAATTTAATGAATAATTGAAGATGAGTATCTGCAATTAATACCCATAGGTGAAATAAGTCAAGGGGGAAGGAGAGAGCTCCTAACGAAAAAGCTTTGTAATCATTCTAGGGTTTGGAAAAAATTTTGTGATGCCATGAATCGATTATATAAATTATTCACCCATTACGTGTTTAAAAATCGTTCAAATTCATCCAAAATATGAAAAGTTTCTTCATAAGCGCATAACAGCCGCAATTTCGTTCCAGGTTAAATCATTTTTCTCATTGAACATATTCAAGTAAAGCACTATTTCTTAAATTTTCATGAAAATCCGAACAAAATAAGAGTGCCTTGGTCAATTTGAAATATATATTAACTATCAATATGTGTTATTATTTTTGTAATTTAATACAAATGAAATGACAATATCTCACTTGATTATGATTTGATTTCCATGAAGTTTTGTAGGAAAAATGGTCTATCATTTGATTTCCATGAAATTTGATTTCCATGAAACTTTGTAGGCATAATGGTCTTATATCAACCTACGTAAATGTAAAACCTTAAGAAGTTTAAGGGTTTTGATTTTTGGAAGAAAAGGTAAAATTTACAAATCATATTATTAACAGAGTTGAGTGAATTTCGATTTTTGAGGTATTTGTTGCTCATGGACTCATAAAGACCTACTTTCGTGACTTTTGTCGAATTTTCGGCTCAAATGTTTCCAATCGTGTAGGGAAGGGACATAACAATTGTTCGTATATTTTGCCCCCTTGGACTCCTAATGCAAAAAAATGACTTATTTTTCAGATTCTGAAAGTGTTAAGACCTTTCATTTTATATCGTACTCGACTAAATTTAATGAAAAAATTTGTTAAGGCCACTGAGTTTTAAGGGGGGACCCCCGTAAATAATTTTGGTATATTTGATAAGACCTAAACTTTTGAGAGGCCACCACTTCTGAACTTTTCACAAAACTTGAGCTTCTTTAGTTTCGGAAGAAATTTTGTATGACGCACGGATAGACAGACAGTTGGACAGACAAGTGGACGAACAGACAGATGCCCAGACTGATGGAAAGATAAAATGGGAAACTAGCAGGTTTTTGCAAAATTTCTTTCAGCAAGCCCTAAAAATTATTCTCAGTAAAATTGTCTCAGTATCATCAAATTGGATGAAGTTAGTCATTTAAGCTGTTCTTTAAAATATAATTTTATTCTATAAGTTTCAATAAAATTTTCCGACTTTATAGCCATTTAAATATCCTCCGATTGCAACAATCACATCCAATTTTTCTACTACATGGGCTTTCTATCGTACCAAACTCTACACTTTTGATTGAATTTTCTCCAAATTTTCAGATAAGATGAATCACAAAAATACATTTAATATAACCCCCTTTTTCTCTGCATTCTCTTTTTATTTCTCAGCATCAATCCTCTTCTTGCTATTATAATTGGTAGTGACTTTAATATACCATGCCTATGTTGGGACACAAGATCTTACTCCTTTAGAATCTACGATGCACTCCATTCTATTTTTATTCTCGCTTTGCTCCTTATTTTAATTAAACAACATCCCGAACACTATCAACCAACTTCTCGATTTTATCCTTACCACCAAATCCTACCATAATTTCCTTGATTTTGAAATCCCCTTCCAAATCAATCAAATCCCCAGCCGCAGTTTGGCAGAAGTCTCAGGCACTATTTATTTGAAGAACCAGGCATATAAAAAATACTAGACTTCCAGCAACGATATTGACTCCACTAACTAGCGGCTTCCTCGTAAAGAAGCCAAAAAGCAGTTTAAATTGCAATAAAATCTGATTATGATATGATTGAAATATCAATGCAATCTATTCCTGTGCCCTTTTGGTCATACGTCCGCTCCCTGAAAGCAACATCTCATACCCCTAATGTCTTCTCATAGCATAACTGCCAGGCTTCTGATGGGCAAGCCATCTGTGACCGTATTGCTAAATTTTTTTCCTCCACATTTACGGATTCAAATTCCTCTAAATACTCATCGTGTCCCTATTCTTTTTCTATTGTACGTTCTATCGTGAGCTTTCTATCAGAGATCGCAATTATATAGTAGTGCTCACTTTTGCCATTAATAGTGATCTGGATCATGATGAAGTACCAAATCTGTTCATAACGCCATTATCCACGCCACGGTCCCTTTCTTTCTGCTACTTCCCGTAAGTTTGGAAGCAAGCTAACATCTTTCCTTTTGTCTTGAAAACCCGTTGGGCCTTACATTGTTGTGTGAGCAGACGCAAATATCAAATAACTAAAATAATTGACTATAATATATTTCCGATTCATAAATCTGGAGATCCTCGTAAAGTTTCGAACTATCGTCTAATTTTTCAATGTCTTATTTTGGCAAGCTCCTTGAACGACTCTTGCATACCAAAATTTACAATGCCAAAATTATGGTGTTTCTGAATGAACAACATGGCTTGATCAAAGGTCTTTCAACAATAATTAATCCATTAGAACTTACGAGTATAATCTCTCTAGCCATTGACCAGAGCCAATTAGTGGATGTCATATACACCTGTCTTTTTTTTTTGCAGCTGGGCGGTGAATGCCACTTACGCACTGAGTGTGGGGCTCTCATGCTCGTGAATGACTGCACTACCCACTAAACACCTCCCCTGTCAACCTGAGAACCTAGCCTGGAACCGTTTGACATACTACTTTGGGCCAGGCCTCGTTTTGCTATGCCGTGATGTGCCTTCGAGCTGGGGGATCCCTCCTCATGCGGGAGAGGAGGGAGGAAGAGAAATTGCCAGGTAACTGATCTCTCAGCCCCGAATTCCTCGGCTAGTGTGAGTCCCGTTTATCTTATAGGACTGTCCGAATATAATATGCCACATGATTCCATTTGTTAACTGATCCAAGCATCACCGCAACTATATTGTACTATCCGAGGGGAGCTCTCTTGTCTCCCTGTTGGGATCCAGTCACAGCTTATTTCATTTTTTGTACGCAAAAAATGTGTGGCAGGCATCGTCTTCCTCTCATAGGCAAAACCTACAGACGGGATACCATGACTTATCAATCTTGTGTATGTAAGACTGAAAACGCCCATGACTGCTCAAAAACTGGGTCACATAGAAATCAGTTTCACCATGCCTTCGATCTAGCCATGGTCTCAGATCTAGGATTGGCCCCAGTCCACCTTCTCTTCAAGCAATTCCCCCAAGACTGCATCCAAATGTTGAATTAGCACGGTTTCTCCTCGCGGGCAACTGTCTCCGTCGTGTTCTGGTTTTATCGCAGTGCTCTCTAGCAAGGACGATGATAGTTATCACGTCTGCAATAACTCTCACCGCCGAATCAGAGACTATCGAATATGAAAATGCAATCTTCAGTGATTCTCTTCTCTGTACCTGTGGTGAGCGTTTTCGTTATACCCCCTTACTGAGAGCGTCGCAAGCATAAGTCAAATTAAAGACAATACACCCGAACCGGCCTTCTCAGCCGTTGCCTTGTTTTGCTCGAAGAAACTCATTTTTAAGTCAATAAATAGCCCCAGATACTTTACTGCCGGCTTCAATTCGATTAGCATACATCCAATACTGATCGTCCTTCTTTTTCAAAGCACTACAGCCCCTCTCGAGCCCTCGCTTCCTGCAAATAGCACCTCCAACTGTCTCGGTCCGGATTTTTCTTCCTTAATTTACTTGTACCGCAGTTGTTTGTGCCTGTGTTTAACTAGTTTTCCGCAATTCTTTTCATAGTGATTTGCTTCATATACACTTTGCCTTTGTTGCTTTAAACTATATTCAGATTATATATTTTTAGCCTTTATTCTCTTTGGGTAATTCAGGCCAGCAATAAAATCCCTGTTTGCTTTTACAATACAAAAAACTTGTATCGGATTGACTAATCACCCAGCAACATCATTGCAACAAAATTAAAATAGCGTTGCTATGTTAAAAAAAAAATAACTTGACTGAGTCAGCGCCCTTCATATATGTGATCTTCATTGTCGCCTTCATAATATAATGGCCGGATTCGTAAAATCCATGACGTACTACATAAAGGCAAAATGGTTGCAATATATCAACTGTGTACTTTTACTTTTGTCAATAGGTGACATTTCTTTTATACGCGAACGCTTTAAATTGTGTATCGGAATTTCAGAAATAGTTTTGCAAGTGTAAACAACGCAATTTGAATTGTGAAATTTCGGTGAGCGTAGCTTAAAGAATTGCTGTAGTGAAAACAATTGTGCTCACAAACCTTCTTCTTCGTTGCACTACAGCCCCTCTTGAGCCTTCACTTACTGCAAATAATGCCTCCATCTGTCTTGGTCCATTGACCGCATCCTCCAATTCTTAAATACGAGCAGTGATGAACTGTCTTCGTTGACCGAGTCAGACTAGCGTTTCTTTGGTCTCCCCACTGGTCTCCAGCCTCGAGTTCTCCCTACGAATACCTTTTTGGGTATCTGTTGTTCGTCTATATGATTCATCTGTCCAGGCCATTGCAGCTTTCGCAGTCTTACAATCTTTGAGACCTCTGGCTCGTCAATAATTTCATACAGCCTGTATCGAATTCACCATTGGTCTCCGTCTAGCTTCGCTTCAATTATTCACCTCAAGACCCGTCGCTGAAATGCGTTCAATATATCTGCGGATGCTTGCGTCAGGTTCCATGTTTCACACCCATGGTATAACACAGGTCTTATTATAGATTTGTATACTATACTTGGCACTTTGTTTTTCTGTGTATGCAGCTGGTCTTCAAGATCGCCAAAACTGAATAAAATATTTTATTTGTGAGCTGTATTCTTCGGCGTATTTCGTCACTTTCATAACTAGCTCTCGTTATTTAGGCACCTAAATACACAAATTCCCTGCTTTAGTCCGATATTTTCGTCAAAGGCATTGATGAGTTGGTTATTGATGGTGACTTGGGAAGTCGTCGACGACATTGTCATTTTGGTAAGACGGACTAATTTGGGTAGGATACCAAAGCCAAGCATAATTCGGTACAGTATATTATGATCAATACTGTCGTATGCTTGTTAAAAGTCCACGAAAATTTGGTGTACGTCTATGATCAACTCCCAAAATTTTGCAAGTACCCTCTTGACAGTGAACAAACAATTGGTCTATTGTCGATCTATCTGCTCTAACACCACCTTGATACTCCCCAATAATACTGTTGGCGTAGGATCCAATTTTATTTTCTAAGATCTTTGGTATTGGCTATGTTGTTTTGGCAGATCAACGATGCACACCATAAGTTGCTCTAAGAGTCCGAAAAACATATTTCATAGAATGCTGATTTTCGTAATACGCCTGAACAATTTGGAAACGTTGTTGCAGAGCAAGTCTTTCCATAATGATTTGTCAAACAATACTGAATAACAATTACATTCTACTTAAAAATTTCACGCACTAGTTATCCGCATTAAGGATAATCACGGAGGTCAACTCAACCACAGGAGTCACGCGTGATCTGTCGAAAAAAGGCCGTTGAAAATCAAACCTCATAGTCAATCACCCTTTATTTTGGACGCAATGCAATATAGTGTGCATCATAGCAAGAGGTTGTCTGGGAAATGTGTCCTGAAGAAACTTAAATATTAGTCTATTTAGCCATACTTTATCAAAGGCTTTCTCCATATCAACGAGACACACTTCAAAACATTCTCTATTATTCAGTTTCCAGCAGATGTCTAAGGTTACTTTCATTATCGCGTGAATGGTTGAATGCTTGGCACAGAAACCAAACTGGTAACTCAACATCGATTTATATTTCTTGATGTAGGCAGTGAATGGTTTATTCAGTACCATCTCAAACACCTTAGTGATGTGAGGCAGCAAATTTATTGGACGATAGCTTTTAGTGCACGAAGATTCCTTTCTTTACTTCAAGATCGGAAATGCTTTTTCATTTTCTCCTGATTCGAGGTATATGAATTGCTCAACATGTTTCTAAATAATATCCAATAATTTTTAATAGCAACTTCAGGCAAATTTCGTAGTACTATATTGAGAATACCGTCAATATAGCATGTTTTCTTGTTGTTTATCCTGTCAAATATGAGACACAAGTCTTCATAGCTGGCAAAATATTCAATAAGATTTCCGCTCGGTATGAAGCCAGACGTCGCTTGAAGACTTGACTCACTATTCAGGCCTGATTAAGAATTAAAAGCTTTTCTTCAATGACTTCTGAAAGTATTTTTGTCTCTCCCTCTCTCATAGCGTTTGGTACGTGAACCAGTTCAAAATGATCAGAGCAAGTTTCTGTAATCCACTACATACAATTCCAGTTCCATCTATATCCGAAGTCATAGTACTACTAATTTTGATAGCAGCCACATCTAGAGGATTTATCTTATCACTAGCGACTTTTCCCGAAATGTGTTCACTTTTGTGAAAACGCCATCTAGTTCCTGTGGGCTAATACATTTCAGTTTCTGTACCCATTGGTTACTGAATCGACTCCTAAGGTATGAACGGATGAAGTCCTGGATATTATTTAAACGTTACTTTTACGAAGCCAACGAGGGATGGTTGCAGTCCAAAAATCACCGATAAATATTGTTGACACGGGTGAAAAGAAGATTTTTTCAATCTTGTAAATCTTATAATGGTTGGATTTTCATGTCCTTACACATTGTTTCGATGTTTAATCTTGGCAGCTACTTTGACATATAGAGGTCTATTATATCGCTATTAATTAATTATAATTATAAAACAAGAGTTACCCTGATCAGCAGGTGGACATTGCTCTTGGAATGCGCGATTAAACCTCCTATGCAACTTCACCTTATTTTTTTTTAAACTAAGCCAATGGCTTTCATTTTGAACTATAATAAAAGGACATCATCCTTTTGATATTTTAATTTCATTAAAATGACAAAATTGTCGTCGTCGTAAGGAAAAAGCTGCAGTTTCCGTTGTGGATTGTTTAATCTGACTTCAAGTTTTGCGTCAGCAATGCAGTGGTCCAATTGTGAATTTGTCCTAGGGTATATTTGGAACTCCGACCCATTTAGATTGCACCTGCATTCAATTTGATCCTTTATTATCCACGATTTCAGGAATACACCTCTTGGGTTATTGCTGACGTTTAACCAAGATGTCTGCCGAGCACTAAGATCACCGGAAAGAATATAGTAACTATGCAGCCAATTCAATTCGAGTGTTTCAAACAAGAATCGATCCTTAAATTGGAGGTTTCTTTTCGTTGAAGTTTTCCACACCAGGCAGTAAAATTTTAATGGACACTTCAAGAAATTTCAAATTTTTGAATTCGACTTTATCCATGTTTTGGAATCAATACGGTATTCTGACCAATATCCTGGTACTACTTCACCACCACAGTTTACCCTATTATTTCTTACTAGTTCAAAATTCTTGAATATCATGGAGTGCCATGAATTGAGGTGGGTTTCAGTGAGAAGCATGATGTCTGGCCTTTGCTTGACAATGAATTCAAGGAGATAGTTACGTTGATGTAGATTTA
Organism: Odontomyia ornata; assembly: GCA_963969285.1. Lineage (NCBI taxonomy): Eukaryota > Metazoa > Arthropoda > Insecta > Diptera > Stratiomyidae > Odontomyia > Odontomyia ornata. The sequence goes on from OZ017739.1 coordinate 47,197,451, forward strand.
CAGTGGATTTTGACGAGGATTGAGCTGAGATGAAGCATATCCATAAGTACGTGATTAAATGGCAAGTTATTTTGACACATTTGAAAGACCTAAACATTGGAAAACAAAGTTTGTTTGCAAATCTTGCTTTTTGATTCTTTCTGATAAGGAATTTAGTTTTTGGTCGATTTTAAGAAACAGCTCATTGTTGCTACTTACATTATTTATATTATTGTCTGCTGGTGCTTTAGCCGCTTTAACTTTTGCATCTTCACATCGGGAACATCCTTGATATGATGCAAGGTGACCGAACGCACCGGAGTTGAGCCAGTACAATTTTCCTTATGGCTTCATCCCAGTGAGTTTATACTCACCAGGGGCATGAATTTCTTACAGTTGACACCAGTAACACTGGTTGACTTCTCTTTTCCGGAGGCATTTCTACCTCATTACTCTGAAATTCAAGTACCTTATCTGTTGAAGGGCACTGGGGCTGCTTTTAGTAGCAATTTGTACTAGGTAAAGCGGTAAATTCTTCTTTTCGATGGTCGGTTTTCTTGTTGAAAACGTTTTGACAAAAAAAAAATTCAGGTCTTGATGCAGCTTCTTTCAGCGTTTCATGGACATCGACCGTGCCCTCACCGCAGTCCCAACCCTTCAGCAGGTGTAGAACGCCTTCAACGCTAAGAGCATCTTTGACTTTGAATTTAACCAGAGATTTCGTTTTAATAGTTAATTTTCCTGCGTTTACCCTCTTGATTTCGAAATTGCTTAGTTTATTTTCGGTTGCCAATAGCCAAACCATATCTCATCTACTTTGCCCGAACACATTTATTGGCAGAACTTTTTCTGCCGTGTTTTGAGGAACCAGCAGAGCTCCGATAAGTTTCTTTGCCTTGTCCTTATATTTTAAATATTGAAAAAATTTTATATCAGTATCTTTATTGGAACTACCTTCAAATCTTCTTCAATTTTCATTTCTTCTACCAGCCGTTCTAGCGCTGCAAAATAGTTATGACTTTCATTAGTGCCACCAGTACTTAGATTTCTTCCAGAATTATTTGTTTCACATTTTTGTTTAGCTTCGTTTCATGTTGGACTTGTTTTCGGTACTGCAGCTGCTGTATCGTCATCCCTTTCTTGATTAGCTCTTCGAGGGGCTGTATCCGTTGCTTTAGATTATCATTTGCTTTGTGTTGTTTAGTCGTTTCTTTTTTGTTTGCGATTAGTTGTTATTGACATCGGCCATCCGCGGAATTTTCTTGATAATCTGTTATCTATGCTGATCGTTTTCGGCAGCTTTACATTTGACGTTTCCCCTGGTTCCTCCAACGGTGGTAAGCCATTGGGGAAGTAAGAGAATGATATTCGATATAAATGGCCTGGATCGATTGCTTCGACGATATGATAAGCCTTTTCCAATAAAAATAAATTTCTGACGGACGTTTTAAAAAATTATTTTAATTTTGAAAACAAGTGATAGGGCGATTTAAAAACATCTATACGCAACGAATACTAGATGTATGTAGATTTCTCGAAAAAAAAATGCTAGACGTAAAATTACTTGTGTCGCATATGGTTCAGTTATATAATATTTCAGTTTTAAAATATTAAAGCTTTAAAATATTGAAATTTTTCTTGTTCTTTTGGCAATGTATAGGATATTTATAATGCATTATCTAAATAATTTATTACGATCAAAAGTTAGGAACATATTTTTTTAAATTTATTTATATATTTGACATTACAATCCAAACAATAATAATTCAGATATCCACATTAAGAGAAACGCTCCGCCTATGTAAATGTCATCAGAACCATCAGTTAGGGTCTCCTCATGCAATGTTGTCTCCAAGTGAAACGATCCATAAAAAGTGCTAAGGCTCTGTAAGGACAAATAGTTTAAATACTAATTTTTCATTTGTGAAGTGACATACATACATACCCAATGTTTTTCATACTTACTGACACATTTTACGCCATAAAATATTGTTAGACTCAACACTAATAGTCATTTTACTCTTTGTTTATAATTTTGGTGGTGGGGGAGGGGTAGAGGAGGAATAGGAATGAAGGAAGGGAACAGGAAGGACGCTGGTAAATTTCGGTATTTTTTTTTAATGAATATTAAAAAAGTTCCGTTAAGGAAAAAATTTAATTAATTCATTTGAATCATCTCTACTCCCTCGTTTTCAGTGTGGCAGGAAGGAAAATTTGTTAGAATTGAACAGTGATTAATCTGAAAAGCTCACAAATGTACTCAAAGTCTACTTCCCTTGAATCCAATTTTTCTTTTAAGAGCCATGGGAAGTTTGAGTTCTGCCACACAAAAAAGTGAAATTATAAATTTAGTACTCCAAGCTTGGACCAGCAAAAATTAAAATTAAAAAAGGGTTTGAAGTCAGGTAGAATATTCTCTATCTTGGAAGATTTCATTTTTTTGGAATTTCTAACTGAACTTTTTAGCTTTAATCAAAAAAGTTCCTCATACGTTTGTTCAAAATACCCGCCAATAAGCAGTCGAAAAATAAGGTCGAAGACCCGGCCGTAGTCGATTTTCCAGCAATTTTTGCGTACTAGTCTTTCTGGCTGAGTAGGAGACAGCACCAGTGAATATGGCCATACATATGTTGTTTTTCAAAGAGAGAAGGTGCGTTGTTAATTGAAGTATCAAGATTTCGAACGATGTATTCAATACCGTATCTGCCTGTGCAAGGGCGAATGAGTTCAAGTGATAGCCAGGGTTATGTGATTTCTATTTCGCTTTCATACGAAAAACTCCAGATAAGTCTTGATTTAGTTTTGGGTCAGTTAGTGCATGATATTTTGTTTAAAAATGCAAGAAGTCAAACCAGTTATTGAAATATTCTCTTGGAAAGTCGGTTACGTTCATTGATGTTGTCAAAATCAATTTGATAGCCCTCAACATGACAATTAAAGGCGATGCCATATTGAGTTCTGTTGAGAATACAGATTTGGAATATTAGCATACGCTTAATATATTTCGGTGAAAGTCAATCACCAGAAGCCTGTAAACTGTGGTTGATTCGACTCACAAAGGCTTTGAAAGTCTACTGAATACAATAGTTAGGCTTACAAATCAATTCAATTTGCATAAAAACTCCAAACATAAAACACAAAGGTCTAGATCCGGAAAAGAAAGGAGAAAAGTATCTCTGGGAATGTCAACCGGAAGCTTCATGATGATAAAAAAATATATTGCTCCATGGCTCAAAGATAACGAAGATCTTGAATTCAGGATTAGATGAGACTTGGTTAAGTCAAAAGTCACGCTTGGTTTTACGGCGTTAAAGTCATAGAGAAAGTTCTTACTCGCTTAATTTCTACACTCTGTTGAAGCTCGTTGTTGGACGGGCAACAATGCATTTACTACAACATACTTTGAGTTCACCCCATGCGCAAGGGGTAGATTACTGCTTTCATCATTCTTCCAGTGACTTTTGATTTCCACATATACCACTTTCGCAGCCGGCGGTCGAATCCAAGAATTGGCCCTGACAATATGAACCGCCAAATAAACTGCTTTTTTTCCTTCATTCAGCTAAACGCACTTTTGTGTTTCGCCGATAATGTTCAAGGATTCTGGTTGGTAGAAATTTATGTATGTATTATAGACTTCAATTCAGGATTAGATCTGGCTTAGTATAGTTGACTTTACTTTTATTATAGAAATTACGCTTGGTTTTACTCATTTTGTTAAACTTTCTGTTATACTTTGCCGTTACCGTTTAAAATATCCGGCTTGATAGAAAATTATTCACTTTATATTATGCCCAGGCTCGCAAATAACTTTTTCCTCATTTTCAATGCAGGATTCGAAATGGCTTAGTTTAATCGAGAATTACGCTTGGTATAGCAATCACTATTATCTTAGAAATTACGCTTGCTTTCATTAAATCAGTTATATACTCTGTTATACTTGGTCGATAAGGCCTAAGGTTATACGGTCTATGTTTACTATAAAACACGCCGAGGTTGGCAGAATAATATTTGCTCATCTTCAACTCAGGTTCAGGTCAGGCTCAGTATAGTCAATTATTTGGATTGGTATTACGCTCTCCCTTTAAAATTATGGTTGCTTTGACTTGTTCAGTTATACGTTCTGCTGTACTTCGTCGATAAGGTCCAAGGTTTCTGGTTAGATAGAAACGTAATTACTATAGCTTACGTCAGGGGTCAACCGATTACTCTTTACTCATCTACACCTCAGAATCTGGTCCGGCTTGATTTAGTCAAGAGTTACGCTTGGCATTACATTCACTACTATTATGGGAGCAACGCTTACCTTTACTCATTCAGTCAAATATACAGCTATACTCCGTCAAAATAGAAAATTATTTCACAGATTTGGTACTCTTTACTCACTTTCAACTCAGGATAACTTCTGATTTAGTTTAATCAAGGAATGCGTTTCGTATTAGCCTCACATTTATCATAGTAGTTACAATCGCTTTAACTCACTCATTTATATTCTTTGCTACCTATATATCGATAAGGTTTGAAGTTTCCGGCTGGATCGAAAATTATTTCGTGTAATTTATGCCGAGTTTTGCAGATTAGTTTTTACTGATCTTCATTTCAGAGTTGGGTCTAGGTTAGGTAAGCAAAAATTACGCTCGGTATTACGATCAGTATTATCATGGAAATAACGATTAGTTTTACTCGTCCAGGGACATGCTGTATTACACTTCATGGATAAGGTTTAACGTTTCTGGTTAGACCGCTAATTACTAATTATAAATTAGGCCAAAGTTCATAGATTACCCTTAACTCATCTTCAACACAGGATTAAGTCTAGCTTAGTTTAGTCATAATCTATAGCGTGACAGCCCAAGCCGGGTCTTGGCCTCTCTACCATTAATCACGGTTCTTCATCCTCGTTTACCAGTTGCTCACTCCCAGCAAGGATCTGCTGTCAGCTTCTATCGTATCTTCCTATCAAGTTCTCGGTCTTCCTGCTTGGCATCTACCTTGTGCTCTAACCTTTAATGTTCTTTTAGACAGTTAATTTTCTTCCATTCTTTGTACATGGCCAATCCATTGCAATTTACGTAACTTTACCCAAGCAGATACTGGTGGTCCATCAAATAGTTCATACAACTCATCGTTGTAACGTGGTCTCCACTCTGTTCCTTGTTTAACTGGACCTTAGATTTTCCAGGGCACTTTGCGTTCAAATATATTCACAGCCTTTTTGGGCTCACTTGTCTAGATCCGTATTTCACACCCATATAGCAGCACAAATTTGGCTAGTGATTTGTAAGTACGAAGCTTACTTTTCCTGCATACAACTCTAGACCTATTGATGGGAAATAAGGAGTAATAGGCTTTGTTTGTGGCGTTTATGCGGCATCCAATCTCATCTTTTTTGGTGCCTCTTCTATTCAAGCTGGCTCCAAGATAAATAAAATTGTTCGCACTTTTATCGTTACAGTCGCCTCCCGTCAGGTTTTGTCGGACTGGAGAGATCTTTCTCGTTTGAGTCATGAATTCAGTTTTCATTTCATTATATCGTAGGCCAATTCAGTTTGATTTAGATTCTAAGCTCAGAAATGCTCTTTTGGCATCTGAGATTGAACATGCCATAATATCAACATCATCAGCATATGATATTAATTGCGTGAGCTTGAACATTAGTGCACCAGAGGTTTCAGCCGATGTCTTCCTTATGACGTGTTCCAGTGCAATATTAAAAGGCATTAGGACAAGCCCATCACCCTATTTCAAGTCTGATTCCATTTTGAAGCTGTCTGTTAGTTCACCGTTTACCCTGATCTGGGACTTGGTGCTTAGCATCGTGACTTTGACCATGCGGATTAGTTTTGTTGGAATGCCAAAACCAAGCATTATTTTGTACAGCGTATTTCTGTCCACATTGCAATATGCTTGCTTGCTACGACAATGTTATATTCCAAGAACTTTTCGAGCATCTGCTTAACCGAGAATATTTGGTCAATTATAAATCGTCTACTTCGAAACCTTCCCTGATACTCTCCTATAGTACTTTTATAGCTTGGCTGTAATTTTCTTTCTATGATTTCGGAGAGCACATTATTGACGTACACAGTATAGCGAGGCCTCTATTATCTTTACACCTTAGCTTGTTCCTCTTTTTGTCTACAGCACATATTATACTACTTCGCTAGTCTTCTGGTAGCTGCTATTCTGACCATATTCTGCATATTAGTCGGTAAGAAGATTGCTTGGAGCTTCTGAAACAGTTTTGCTGGTACTCTATCTATTCCAGAAGCCTGAGTTCACGTACTACTGCCTGTGTTTCATCTACAGTGGGTGGGGACTACGCTCTCTTATTCTGCATTGGTATGTTCATATCCTCAGTAGTTGTTGGGGCCATGTAATAACTTTTGGAAATATTGCAGCCATCTGTTTTTAATTTCTACTGAGTTGCCTATGATTGCTCTTTGTGCACTTTTACAAAGATTTGTGTGTGGATCCAAGCCATCTCCTAGTTGTTTAATATGCATGCATATGCTGATCTGACTTCATGTAGAGTCTTGTATTCATTCACCTTTTGGATCACTTTTTTGGCTTGACGTTGGAGAGTGTTATAGTGTTCTTTTTTGGCACAAGTTGGTCGCTAGATGTATTCCTTGTGCACCTGCTTCCTTTTTAACCACTTACTCGCATTCTTCGTCATATCAGTCCTTACTTTTCTTACGTCGATGCATCAAGAGCTTTTCGGCCACTTCTAGTCTAGTCTATCACATTCTATCCATTGTCACTGATCTATGAATGAAGGATTTGTTCTTTGGTTTTTCCTCTATAGACTGTTTCTCGGCCATTTTTTGCATCACTTAAAATGCAGAAATCGGAATGAAATATTTGAATCAATAATTACGCTGGTATTCTGCTCACAATTATCATCGAAATTAAAATTCATATCACTCATCCAGTTATACGCTCGGTTAGACTTCGCCGGTATGCTTTCCGGTTTCTGGTTCGATAGACAACTATTCACCATAAGTTACGCCGGGGTTCACAGTCTACCCTCTACCCACTTACAATACGAGATTTGCTATCGAATATTTAAATCAATAATTACGCTTGGTATTCCGCTCACAATTACCATAGAAATTACAATTGGTATTACTCATTCAGTTATATGCTCAGTTAGACTTCGTCGATAAGGTTTGCGGTTTCTGGTTCGATAGAAAATTATTTACCATAATTTACGCCGGGGTTCGCAGTCTACCCTCTACTCACTGACAACACGGAATTTGGTATGGAATACTTAAATCCATAATTACGCTTGGAATTACGTTCACAATTATCATAGAAATTAAATTGGTATTACTCATTCAGTTATACGCTCAGTTAGACTTCGTCGATAAGATTCGCGGTTTCTGGTTCGATAGAAAATTATTTACCATAATTTACGCCGGGGTTCGCAGTCTACCCCCTACTTACTTACAATGCGGGATTTGGTATGGAATATTTAAATCAATAATTACGCTTGGTATTTCGCTCACAATTATCATAGATATTAAATTGGTATTACTCATTCAGTTATACGCTCAGCAAGACTTCGTCGATAAGGTTTGCGGTTTCTGGTTCGATAGAAAATTATTTACCATAATTTACGCCGGGGTTCGCAGTCTACCCTCTACTCACTTACAATGCGGGATTTGGTATGGAATATTTAAATCAATAATTACGCTTGGTATAACGCTCACAACTATCATAGAAATTTCAATTGGTATTATTCATTCAGTGATATGCTCAGTAAGACTTCATCGATAAGGTTCGCGGTTTTTGGTTCGATAGAAATTTATTTACCATAATTTACGCCGGGGTTCGCAGTCTAACCTCTACTCACTTACAATGCGGGATTTGGTATGGAATATTTAAATCAATAATTACGCTTGGTATTACGCTCACAATTATCATAGAAATTAAATTGGTATTACCCATTCAGTTATACGCTCAGTTAGACTTCGTCGATAAGGTTTGCGGTTTCTGGTTCGATAGAAAATTATTTACCATAATTTACGCCGGAGTTTGCAGTCTACCCTCTACTCACTTACAATGCGGGATTTGGTATCGAAAATTTAAATCAACCATTGCGCTTGGTATTACGCTCACAATTATCATAGAAATTAAATTGGTATTACTCATTCAGTTATACGCTCATTTAGATTTCGTCGATAAGGTTTGCGGTTTCTGGTTCGATAGAAAATTGTTTACCATAATAAACGCCGGAGTTTGCAGTCTACCCTCTACTCACTTACAATGCGGGATTTGGGATCGAAAATTTAAATCAACCATTACGCTTGGTATTACGCTCACAATTATCATAGAAATTAAATTGGTATTACTCATTCAGTTATACGCTCAGTTAGACTTCGTCGATAAAGTTTGCGGTTTCACGTTTGATGGAAAATTATTTCCCATAATTTACGCCGGGGTTCGCAGTCTACCCTCTACTCACTTACAATGCGGGATTTGCTATCGAATATTTAAATCAACGACTACGCTTGGTATTACGCTCACAATTATCATAGAAATTAAATTCGTATTACTCATTCAGTTAGACTTCGTCGATAAGGTTTGCGGTTTCTGGTTCGATAGAAAATTATTTACCATAATTTACGCCGGGGTTCGCAGTCTACCCTTTACTCACTTACAATGCGGGATTTGGTATCGAATATTTAAATCAACAATTACGCTTGGTGTTACGCTCACAATTATCATAGAAATTAAATTGGTATTGCTCATTCAGTTAGACCTCGTCGATAAGGTTTGCGGTTTCTGGTTCGATAGAAAATTATTTACCATTATTTACGCCGGGGTTTGCAGTCTACCCTCTACTCACTTACAATGCGGGATTTGGTAGCGAATATTTAAATCAACAATTACGCTTGGTATTACGCTCACAATTATCATAGAAATTAAATTGGTATTACTCATTCAGTTATACGCTCAGTTAGACTTCGTCGATAAGGTTTGCGGTTTCTGGTTCGATAGAAAATTATTTACCATAATTAACGCCGGGGTTCGCACTCTACCCTCTACTCACTTACAATGCGGGATTTCGTATAGAATATTTAAATCAACAATTACGCTTGGTATTACGCTCACAATTATCATAGAAATTAAATTGGTATTACTCATTCAGTTAGACTTCGTCGATAAGGTTTGCGGTTTCTTGTTCGATAGAAAATTATTTACCATAATTTACGCCGGGGTTCGCAGTCTACCCTCTACTCACTTACAATGCGGGATTTGGTATGGAATATTTAAATCAACAATTACGCTTGGTATTACGCTCACAATTATCATAGAAATTAAATTGGTATTACTCATTGACTTATTCGCTCAGTTAGACTTTTTCGATAAAGATTGCGGTTTCTGGTTCGATAGAAAATTATTTACCATAATTTACACCGGGGTTTGCAGTCTACCCTCTACTCACTTACAATGCGGGATTTGGTATGGAATATTTAAATCAATAATTACGCTTGGTATTACGCTCACAATTATCATTGAAATTAAATTGGTATTACTCATTCAGTTATACGCTCAGTTAGACTGCGTCGATAAGGTTTGCGGTTTCTGATTCGATAGAAAATTATTTACTATTATTTACGCCGGGGTTCGCAGTCTACCCTCTACTCACTTACAATGCGGGATTTGGTATGGAATATTTAAATCAATAATAACGCTTGGTATTACGCTCACAATTATCATAGAAATTAAATTGGTATTACTCATTCAGTTATACGCTCAGTTAGACTTCGTCGATAAAGTTTGCGGTTTCTGGTTCAATAGAAAATTATTTACCATAATTTACGCCGGGGTTCGCAGTCTACCCTCTACTCACTTACAATGCGGGATTTGGTATCGAATATTTAAATCAACAATTACGCTTGGTATTACGCTCACAATTATCATAGAAATTAAATTGGTATTACTCATTCAGTTAGACTTCGTCGATAAGGTTTGCGGTTTCTGGTTCGATAGAAAATTATTTACCATAATTTACGCCGGGGTTTGTAGTCTACCCTCTACTCACTTACAATGCGGGATTTTGTATCGAATATTTAAATCAACAATTACGCTTGGTATTACGCTCACAATTATCATAGAAATTAAATTGGTATTACTCATTCAGTTATACGCTCAGTTAGACTTCGTCGATAAGGTTTGCGGTTTCTGGTTCGATAGAAAATTATTTACCATAATTTACGCCGGGGTTCGCAGTCTACCCTCTACTCACTTACAATGCGGGATTTGGTATAGAATATTTAATTCAACAATTACGCTTGGTATTACGCTCACAATTATCATAGAAATTAAATTGGTATTACTCATTCAGTTATACGCTCAGTTAGACTTCGTCGATAAAGTTTGCGGTTTCTGGTTCGATAGAAAATTATTTACCATAATTTACGCCGGGGTTCGCAGTCTACCCTCTACTCACTTACAATGCGGGATTTGGTATGGAATATTTAAATCAACAATTACGCTTGGTATTACGCTCACAATTATCATAGAAATTAAATTGGTATTACTCATTCAGTTATACGCTCAGTTAGACTTCGTCGATAAAGTTTGCGGTTTCTGGTTCAATAGAAAATTATTTACCATAATTTACGCCGGGGTTCGCAGTCTACCCTCTACTCACTTACAATGCGGGATTTGGTATCGAATATTTAAATCAACAATTACGCTTGGTATTACGCTCACAATTATCATAGAAATTAAATTGGTATTACTCATTCAGTTAGACTTCGTCGATAAGGTTTGCGGTTTCTGGTTCGATAGAAAATTATTTACCATAATTTACGCCGGGGTTCGCAGTCTACCCTCTACTCACTTACAATGCGGGATTTCGTATAGAGTATTTAAATCAACAATTACGCTTGGTATTACGCTCACAATTATCATAGAAATTAAATTGGTGTTACTCATTCAGTTATACGCTCAGTTAGACTTCGTCGATAAGGTTTGCGGTTTCTGGTTCGATAGAAAATTATTTACCATAATTTACGCCGGGGTTCGCAGTCTACCCTCTACTCACTTACAATGCGGGATTTGATATGGAATATTTAAATCAATAATTACGCTTGGTATTACGCTCACAATTATCATAGAAATTAAATTGGTATTACTCATTCAGTTAGACTTGGTCGATAAGGTTTGCGGTTTCTGGTTCGATAGAAAATTATTTACCATAATTTACGCCGGGGTTCGCAGTCTACCCTCTACTCACTTACAATGCGGGATTTCGTATAGAATATTTAAATCAACAATTACGCTTGGTATTACGCTCACAATTATCATAGAAATTAAATTGGTATTACTCATTCAGTTATAGGCTCAGTTAGGCTTCGTCGGTTTGCGGTTTCTGTTTCGATAGAAAATTATTTACCATAATTTACGCCGGGGTTCGAAGTCTACCCTCTACTTACTTACAATGCGGGATTTGATATGGAATATTTAAATCAATAATTACGCTTGGTATTACGCTCACAATTATCATAGAAATTAAATTGGTATTACTCATTCAGTTGTACGGTCAGTTAGACTTCGTCGATAAAGTTGCGGTTTCTGGTTTGATGGAAAATTATTTACCATCATTTACGCCGGGGTTCGCAATCTACCCTCTACTCACTTACAATGCGGGATTTGGTATGGAATATTTAAATCAATAATTACGCTTGGTATTACGCTCACAATGATCATAGAAATTAAATTGGTATTACTCATTCAGTTATACGCTCAGTTAGACTTCGTCGATAAAGTTTGCGGTTTCTGGTTCGATAGAAAATTATTTACCATAATTTACGCCGGGGTTCGCAGTCTACCCTCTACTCACTTACAATGTGGGATTTGGTATGGAATATTTAAATCAATAATTACGCTTGGAATTACGCTCAAAATTATCATAGAAATTAAGTTGGTATTACTCATTCAGTTATACGCTCAGTTAGACTTCGTCGGTTTGCCGTTTCTGGTTCGATAGAAAATTATTTACCATAATTTACGCCGGGGTTCGCTGTCTACCCTCTACTTACTTACAATGCGGGATTTGGTATGGAATATTTAAATCAATAATTACGCTTGGTATTACGCTCACAATTATCATAGATATCAAATTGGTATTACTCATTCAGTTATACGCTCAGCAAGACTTCGTCGATAAGGTTTGCGGTTTTTGGTTCGATGGAAAATTATTTACCATAATTTACGCCGGGGTTCGCAGTCTACCCTCTACTTACTTACAATGCGGGATTTGGTATGGAATATTTAAATCAATAATTACGCTTGGTATTACGCTCACAATTATCATAGATATTAAATTGGTATTACTCATTCAGTTATACGCTCAGTTAGACTTCGTCGGTTTGCGGTTTCTGGTTCGATAGAAAATTATTTACCATAATTTACGCCGGGGTTCGCAGTCTACCCTCTACTCACTTACAACACGTAATTTGGAATGGAATACTTAAATCAATAATTACGCTTGGAATTACGCTCACAATTATCATAGAAATTAAATTGGTATTACTCATTCAGTTATACGCTCAGTTAGACTTCGTCGGTTTGCCGTTTCTGGTTCGATAGAAAATTATTTACCATAATTTACGCCGGGGTTCGCTGTCTACCCTCTACTTACTTACAATGCGGGATTTGGTATGGAATATTTAAATCAATAATTACGCTTGGTATTACGCTCACAATTATCATAGATATTAAATTGGTATTACTCATTCAGTTATACGCTCAGCAAGACTTCGTCGATAAGGTTTGCGGTTTCTGGTTCGATAGAAAATTATTTACCATAATTTACGCCGGAGTTCGCAGTCTACCCTCTACTCACTTACAATGCGGGATTGCGTATGGAATATTTAAATCAATAATTACGCTTGGTATTACGCTCACAATTATCATAGATATCAAATTGGTATTACTCATTCAGTTATACGCTCAGCAAGACTTCGTCGATAAGGTTTGCGGTTTTTGGTTCGATGGAAAATTATTTACCATAATTGACGCCGGGGTTCGCAGTCTACCCTCTACTTACTTACAATGCGGGATTTGGTATGGAATATTTAAATCAATAATTACGCTTGGTATTACGCTCACAATTATCATAGATATTAAATTGGTATTACTCATTCAGTTATACGCTCAGTTAGACTTCGTCGGTTTGCGGTTTCTGGTTCGATAGAAAATTATTTACCATAATTTACGCCGGGGTTCGCAGTCTACCCTCTACTCACTTACAACACGTAATTTGGAATGGAATACTTAAATCAATAATTACGCTTGGAATTACGCTCACAATTATCATAGAAATTAAATTGGTATTACTCATTCAGTTATACGCTCAGTTAGACATCGTCGGTTTGCGGTTTCTGGTTCGATAGAAAATTATTTTCCATAATTTACGCCGGGGTTCGCAGTCTACTCTCTAATTACTTACAATGCGGGATTTGGTATGGAATATTTAAATCAACAATTACGCTTGGTATTACGCTCACAATTATCATAGATATCAAATTGGTATTACTCATTCAGTTATACGCTCAGCAAGACTTAGTCGATAAGGTTTGCGGTTTCTGGTTCGATAGAAAATTATTTACCATAATTTACGCCGGGGTTCGCAGTCTACCCTCTATTCACTTACAATGCGGTATTTGGTATGGAATATTTAAATCAATAATTACGCTTGGTATTACGCTCACAATTATCATAGAAATTAAATTGGTATTACTCATTCAGTTATGCGCTCAGCTAGACTTCGTCGATTATGTTTGCGGTTTCTGTTTCGATAGAAAATATTTACCATAATTTACGCCGAGGTTCGCAGTCTACCCTCTACTCACTTACAATGCGGGATTTGGTATGGAATATTTAAATCAATAATTACGCTTGGTATTACGCTCACAATTATCATAGAAATTAAATTGGTATTACTCATTCAGTTATACGCTCAGTTAGACTTCGTCGATAAAGTTTGCGGTTTCTGGTTCGATAGAAAATTATTTACCATAATTTACACCGGGGTTCGCAGTCTACCCTCTATTCACTTACAATGCGGTATTTGGTATGGAATATTTAAATCAATAATTACGCTTGGTATTACGCTCCCAATTATCATAGAAATTAAGTTGGTATTACTCATTCAGTTATACGCTCAGTTAGACTTCGTCGGTTTGCCGTTTCTGGTTCGATAGAAAATTATTTACCATAATTTACGCCGGGGTTCGCTGTCTACCCTCTACTTACTTACAATGCGGGATTTGGTATGGAATATTTAAATCAATAATTACGCTTGGTATTACGCTCACAATTATCATAGATATCAAATTGGTATTACTCATTCAGTTATACGCTCAGCAAGACTTAGTCGATAAGGTTTGCGGTTTCTGGTTCGATAGAAAATTATTTACCATAATTGACGCCGGGGTTCGCAGTCTACCCTCTACTTACTTACAATGCGGGATTTGGTATGGAATATTTAAATCAATAATTACGCTTGGTACTACGCTCACAATTATCATAGAAATAAAATTGGTATTACTCATTCAGTTATACGCTCAGTTAGACTTCGTCGATAAGGTTTGCGGTTTCTGGTTCGATAGAAAATTATTTACCATAATTTACGCCGGGGTTCGCAGTCTACCCTCTACTCACTTACAATGCGGGATTTGGTATAGAATGTTTAAATCAACAATTACGCTTGGTATTACGCTCACAAATATCATAGAAATTAAATTGGTATTACTCATTCAGTTATACGCTCAGTTAGACTTCGTCGATAAGGTTTGCGGATTCTGGTTCGATAGAAAATTGTTTACCATAATAAACGCCGGAGTTTGCAGTCTACCCACTACTCACTTACAATGTGGGATTTGGTATCGAAAATTTAAATCAACAATTACGCTTGGTATCACGCTCACAATTATCATAGAAATTAAATTGGTATTACCCATTCAGTTATACGCTCATTTAGACTTCGTCGATAAGGTTTGCGGTTTCTGGTTCGATAGAAAATTATTTACCATAATTTACGCCGGGGTTCGCACTCTACCCTCTACTCACTTACAATGCGGGATTTGGTATGGAATATTTAAATCAATAATAGCGTGTGGTATTACGCTTACAATTATCATAGAAATTAAATCGGTATTACTCATTCAGTTATACGCTCAGTTAGGCTTCGTCGATAAAGTTTGCGGTTTCTCGTTTGATGAAAAATTATTTACCATAAATTACGCCGGGGTTCGCAGTCTACCCTCTACTCACTTACAATGCGGGATTTGGTATCGAATGTTTAAATCAATAATTACGCTTGGTATTACGCTCACAATTATGATAGAAATTAAATTGGTATTACTCATTCAGTTATACGCTCATTTAGACTTCGTCGATAAGTTTTGCGGTTTTGGTTCGATAGAAAACTATTTACCATAATTTACGCCGGGCTTCACAGTTTACCCTCTACTCACTTACAATGCGAGATTTGGTATGGAATATTTAAATCAATAATAACGCTTGGCATTACGCTCACAATCATCATAGAAATTAAATTGGTATTACTCATTCAGTTATACGCTCAGTTAGACTTCGTCGGTTTTCGGTTTCTGGTTCGATAGAAAATTATTTACCATAATTAACGCCGGGGTTCGCAGTCTACCCTCTACTCGCTTACAATGCGGGATTTGGTATCGAATATTTAAATCAACAATTACGCTTGGTATTACGCTCACAATTATCATAGAAATTAAATTGGTATTACTCATTCAGTTATACACTCAATTAGACTTCGTCGATAAGGTTTGCGGTTTCTGGTTCGATAGAAAATTATTTACCATAACTTACGCCGGGGCTCGCAGTCTACCCTCTACTCACAATGCGGGATTTGATATGGAATCTTTTAATCAATAATTACGCTTGGTATTACGCTCACAATTATCATAGAAATTAAATTGGTATTACTCATTCAGTTATACGCTCAGTTAGACTTCGGCGATAAGGTTTGCGGTTTCTGTTTCGATAGAAAATATTTACCATAATTTACGCCGGGGTTCGCAGTCTACCCTCTACTCACTTACAATGCGGGATTTGATATGGAATATTTGAATCAATAATTACGCTTGGTATTACGCTCACAATTATCATAGAAATTAAATTGGTATTACTCATTCAGTTATACGCTCAGTTAGACTTCGTCGATAAGGTTGACGGTTTCTGCTTCGATAGAAAATTATTTAACATAACTTACGCCGGGGCTCGCAGTCTATCCACTCACAATGCGGGATTTGATATGGAATTTTTAAATCAATAATTACGCTTGGTATTACGCTCACAATTATCATAGAAATTAAATTGGTATTACTCATTCAGTTATATGCTCAGTTAGACTTCGTCGATAAAGTTTGCGGTTTCTGGTTCGATGGAAAATTATTCACCATCATTTACGCCGGGGTTCGCAGTTTACCCTCTACTCACTTATAATGCGGGATTTGGTATAGAATATTGAAATCAACAATTACGCTTGGTATTACGCTCACAATTATCATAGAAATTAAATTGGTATTACTCATTCAGCTATACGCTCAGTTAGACTTCGTCGATAAGGTTTACGATTTCTGGCTCGATAGAAAATTATTTGCCATAATTTACGCCGGGGTTCGCAGTCTACCCTCTACTCGCTTACAATGCGGGATTTGGTATCGAATATTTAAATCAACAATTACGCTTGGTATTACGCTCACAATTATCATAGAAATTAAATTGGTTTTACTCATTCAGTTCTACGCTCAGTTAGACTTCGTCGATAAGGTTTGCGGTTTTTGGTTCGATAGAAAATTATTTACCATAATTTACGCCGGGGCTCGCAGTCTACCCTCTACTCACTTACAATGCGGGATTGGGTATGAAATATTTGTATCAATAATTACGCTTGGTATTATGCTCATAATTATCATAGAAATTAAATTGGTTTTACTCATTCAGTTCTACGCTCAGTTAGACTTCGTCGATAAGGTTTGCGGTTTCTGGTTCGATAGAAAATTATTTACCATAATTTACGCCGGGGTTCGCAGTCTACCCTCTACTCACTTACAATGCGGGATTGGGTATGAAATATTTGAATCAATAATTACGCTTGGTATTACGCTCACAATTATCAAAGAAATTAAATTGGTATTACTCATTCAGTTATATGCTCAGTTAGACTTCGTCGATAAAGTTTGCGGTTTCTGGTTCGATTGAAAATTATTTATCATAATTTACGCCGGGGTTCGCAGTCTACCCTCTACTCACTTACAATGCGGGATTTGGTCTGGAATATTGAAATCAACAATTACGCTTGGTATTACGCTCACAATTATCATAGAAATTAAATTGGTATTACTCATTCAGTTATACGCTCAGTTAGACTTCGTCGATAAAGTTTGCGGTTTCTGGTTTGATGGAAAATTATTTACCATAATTCACGCCAGGGTTCGCAGTCTACCCTCTACTCACTTACAATGTGGGATTTGGCATAGAATATTGAAATCAACAATTACGCTTGGTATTACGCTCACAATTTACATAGAAATTAAATTGGTGTTACTCATTCAGTTCTACGCTCAGTTAGACTTCGTCGATAAGGTTTGCGGTTTCTGGTTCGATAGAAAATTATTTACCATAATTTACGCCGGGGTTCGCAGTCTACCCTCTACTCGCTTACAATGCGGGATTAGGTATCGAATATTTAAATCAACAATTACGCTTGGTATTACGCTCACAATTATCATAGAAATTAAATTGGTATTACTCATTCAGTTCTACGCTCAGTTAGACTTCGTCGATAAGGTTTGCGGTTTCTGGTTCGATAGAAAATTATTTACCATAATTTACGCCGGGGTTCGCAGTCTACCCTCTCTTCACTTACAATGCGGGATTGGGTATGAAATATTTGAATCAATAATTACGCTTGGTATTACGCTCACAATTATCATAGAAATTAAATTGGTATTACTCATTCAGTTATATGCTCAGTTAGACTTCTTCGATAAAGTTTGCGGTTTCTGGTTCGATGGAAAATTATTTACCATAATTTACGCCGGGGTTCGCTGTCTACCCTCTACTTACTGACAATGCGGGATTTGGTATAGAATATTTAAATCAACAATTACGCTTGGTATTTCGCTCACACTTATCATAGAAATTAAATTGGTATTACTCAATCAGTTATACGCTCATTTAGACTTCGTCGATAAGGTTTGCGGTTTCTGGTTCGATAGAAAATTATTTACCATAATTTACGCCGGGGCTCGCAGTCTACCCGCTACTCACTTACAATGCGGCATTCGGTATAGAATATTTAAATCAACAATTACGCTTAGTATTACGCTCACAATTATCATAGGAATTAAATTGGTATTACTCATTCAGTTATACGCTCCGTTAGACTTCGTCGATAAGGTTTGCGATTTCTGGTTCGATAGAAAATTATTTACCATAATTTACGCCGGGGTTCGCAGTCTGCCCTCTACTCACTTACAATGCGGGATTTGATATGGAATATTTAAATCAATAATTACGCTTGGTATTACGCACACAACTATCATAGAAATTACAATTGGTACTACTTATTCAGTTATATGCGCAGTTAGACTCCGTCGATAAAGCTTACGATCATGGTTCGATAGAAAATTATTTACCATCATTTACGCCGGGGTTCGCAGTCCAACCTCTACTCACTTACAATGCGGGATTTGGTATAGAATATTTAAATCAACTATTACGCTTGGTATTACGCTCACAATTATCATAGAAATTAAATTGGTTTTACTCATTCAGTTTCACGCTCAGTTAGACTTCGTCGATAAGGTTTGCGGTTTCTGGTTCGATAGAAAATTATTTACCATCATATACGCCGGGGTTCGCAGTCCACCCGTTACTCACTTACAATGCGGCATTCGGTATAGAATATTTAAATCAACAATTACGCTTGGTATTACGCTCACCATTATCATAGAAATTAAATTGGTATTACTCATTCAGTTATACGCTCAGCAAGACTTCGTCGATAAGGTTTGTGGTTTCTTGCCCGATAGAAAATTATTTACCATAATTTACGCCGGGGTTCGCACTCTACCCTCTACTCACTTACAATGCGGGATTTGGTATCGAATATTTAAATCAACAATTACGCTTGGTATTACGCTCACAA